>NW_024121310.1:4772472-5372472 GCF_016745375.1 Pimephales promelas | reverse complement strand
GTTCGGACCAGCAACATCTGTGCAGCGCGAGCCGATCTCGATCAAGCAACACTGTTAACACACAGCGCTAAGAGATCCGGTAAAGAAAACATTTGAATTCGCCACTGAGGTAATAACATCGCTGCGAGATCTAGTGAGATGCATTCACATTTCTCCGTTATTAACCGTAGATCACTATTAGATCAAACAGCGCTGTCATGGAAACCAGGAGAAACATTGTGCCGTGAATGAACTAGTACTTTACGTCCACAGACCAGCAACATTCACCATGGATTTAATATAGTAACACTAACTGGAACCAGTTTGGCTGGAATGGTGAAATGCTTTCAAGTACTTCACACATCTTTTTCCAGCACTTCAAAATTCAAATATTATATAAATAAATATATATTTAAATGTTATTTTTAATGTGATGACCAAAACATTATTTGTTCATCCTTCAAAGATGACCCCTATTTATAAACCTGAAAGTTTCAAGATCTAGGAAAACTCACACTTATTTAAAAATATTTTTTCTTTAAACAAATAGGAAATTTCTCTGGCATTTCTTTTTGCTGTATCGAAAATGTACCGAACCGTGACTTTAAAACCGAGGTACGTACCGAACCGTGATTTTTGTGTACCGTTACACCCCTAGTAGTTACATAATGCCTGTTACACATGTGTACTTACTATAGTGAAAAAAGTGTTGTTACTAATGTCCTGTTACACATTTGTACTTACCCATACCTTTCAGTGTGTTATTACATATGTGTAGTTACACACATATTACAGCTGTAAATACTATGTACCAATGTGTATTTACACTGTACTTGCATACTAAGTACATATCTATTAACCATGTAAGTTCACAGGTATTAGGGCCACTTAATATAAAGTGGAACCTACCCGGTCCTACTGTAGCAAATCCACTTTCCCTGTAGTAATTTCCATCTTGAAATGAACTGTAGTGTCCGGGTAAGTGTTCATGTGTGAACTCAATTTTATCTACAAAACTGTCTAGATTTAACAAGGTTTTAAGCACCCGAGTGACTGGCACATGAACAAAGACTTCTTTGTGAGCATGTGCATAAAGATATTCTGTAGGTTCAATTATACAGAAGTTCTCTTTGAAGTATACATTTCTTCTATAGTCAGTAGAAAAAAGTACCTTTTTTCTGATATGGATGCGAAAAGAGGATTTGTCAGAAATAAAGAATCTGAAATTTCTTTGACTATGGTACTATCAATTCTAATGTTGTGCTTTGTGAGAATCGATTCTATACCATTTAGGGCATGTGATTTGGATAATGACAGAAAATAGTTGAGGAACTTAAAAGTATTTTGAGTAGCATTTTTTGAGACATGCAACACAGTTTGCATACATAATAAAAGCGAAGCAATCTTGTGTCTGAGTATTTACATCTTCGACTGGTTCAATTCTATCCTCTTCACAAAATTCAGTTTCTGAAGTGTTCTGTGAGGTACACGGCACTTCATTATCAACACTTTCTGAGAGAGTTTGTATCACAGTTCGAAAGTCCTTAAGTGTATGATTTCTGTGATTTCTGCTCCTATGAGAGCTGAAGGTTGGTCGACTGTTCGTTTTAAATACACATCCTTTAAAGGGACACTGAACTGTCTCTCTGCATTTAAGATGATTTAAAAGATGTGTAAAAAAAATTTCTCATTACAAATCTCTCGGAATTCACACAATTCACAATTGAATGTTGAAAGTTCTCGACTGACCCTGTCACGGATGGGGTGCGATTTAGATAGGTGGGATCTTAAAGCACCTGCAGTTCTGAAGACACAAACACACTTGGTATGAATGCAAGGCCAGTTGGAAAGTCTTTGGTGATGCAGCTGATAGTGCTTCAGAAGGATATCCTCTTTTGAACTGCTGAATTTGCACCTTTTACACTGCATTAAGTGTATGATTCATCCTGTAAAATAGAAAATGATCAATTAGAACCTTAAATTGTGAGATTCACAACCATATATTAATTAAAATGATCATAAAAAGTCAATTTAAAATGTAATGCATTTAAGAGCAATATTCTATATGTTAAAAAATACATATCTTATGTCCCCATATTTACATGATGTTCAAAGGCAACTCTGAATATTTTATATAAAAATTAACTGTTCTAGGCTACAAGTACATGGCTAAGTGCATGTATGAAATTTCAACGATGAAACTGCACATAGAAATGGCTACCATGCATTGTATGTGAGGTTTACACAATAAACATTTAAATTACACGTCCATTCAGACGCGAGAGAGAGCTCAATTCAGAACTCGCGTGCTGTGATGATGAAGTTATAACGTTAACTTAGCTTTCTAGCGCACGGTCGGCTGCAGCTTCGGTGTGTGCTCGCAAAAAAAAACCTGGACAGAACTCACTTTTGCATAATCACTCTTATTGAGATCGATATTTCAGCTCTTCTCTTTCTCCCAGACTTTTAACTTTACATTTGTTAACGTTTTATGAGACATGGAGCTGCCCTGTCCATTCACATCTAACGTTAACCGTAACAAAAACGCAGGACATATTCTGACTAGAATATGTCTCCCCAAAACGTCCATATCTAACATTTTCTTCTAGTTTTTGTTCGTTAACGAAAATTCAAACGATTTTCGTCAGTTTTTTTCCATTTTAAACTATAATATCGTCTCGTTTTCGTATGTGAAAATAATGTCGGTGACGAAAATTATTCGTCAAGGAAATCAACACTGAATAACACACTTTCAGCTCTGTAACATACGATTCATTGTATGCATGGAATTAAAGTAATCTTAATACTCACTTGTAGCCGTAGGACAATGTGGAAGAGTTAAGATGAGCAAACTCCGACATGCCACCGATAAAATGCTGATAAAATGAGAGAATTAAGCACAAAATGGAGAACAGGAGAAGGGAAACCCCGTGCATTTGGCGCGATGTTCTTGCGCACTACGCATGCGCAAACATTTAGATCTTGGCATTGCCGTTCAACATAAAAAAAGTTTATTCAGAAAACTTTGTTTAACATGTTGTTGTGACATTTTGGAGAATTTTGTTGGATAAACATGTATTTTTATGTAGATTCACAGTCAATTTCTAATATATGTGATTTAAAAAGCACACTATGCTGGATAAATGGCAATTTTATTTTTTACAGTGTATATTGAGCACAAATTTCCATTTGTGAGGCCTGTTGAGTACCTCATTGAATCAAATCACACCTGCATGTATGTGCCCAATCTCTCCAGTTTGCAGTTGTTGAAAAAAACAGATGTACTTGAAAAAGTACTGGAGACATCACCTTCACAAGATGGACGTTATGCAACTTTTTGGGATGGCACTTATTGTGAAGAAAATCCCATCCTCTCAGATGACAAACTAAAGTTTGCTCTCATACTTTACATTGATGATTTTGAGGTTTCAAATCCTCTGGGTACTTCTCGTAAAATTCACAAAGTGTGCGCAATGTATTGGGCATTAGCTAACATTCCAGCAAAATTTCGCTCTGCACTTCACACCATACAACTTGACCTGAGACATTTTGGCTACACTAGGGTTCTTGAACCTTTACTAAATGATCTCAAGACTCTTGAAGTAGAAGGTGTTTACATTGAGACTCTTGGTCTCTGTGTAAGAGGTTCAGTTTTTTGCATGGCTTGGCTGGCTTTAAAGAGAGTTTCAATTCCTCATACGTTTGCAGATTTTGCCTCAGTCCCAAGACAGACATACAGACTTCAGAAGTGACCACTGGCAACTGTGAGTTTAGGACAAGAGAACATCATGACACCTTGGTCCAAGCACTTAAAAAGGATGGAGATCATCTTGATTATGGGGTAAAGAGTTTTTGTGCCCTGTCAGACTACCTTGCTTATTTCCATCCCATCACAAGGTTTCCACCTGATATATTACACGATTTGTTTGAAGGTGTTGTACCTGTTGAAATCGCACTTTGCTTAAAATCATTGATTTCCAAGAAATATTTATTTTTGGATGATCTCAATAAGGCAATTGTGTCCTTTCCTTTTGAACATTCTGACAAGACTGACCGTCCACATCCGATTCCCAAAAGTTTTTCAACCCGGGGCACTATAGGTGGGAATGGTCACGAGAACCACACCTTGCTGAGATTATTGCCTGTTCCAATTGGACACTTTGTCCCAGAGGGTGAAAAATGTTGGGACATTTTGATGGATTTAAAAGACATAGTTAATTTATCACTATGTCATTCGTTTGATGATGCAACACTACAGTACTTTGCTTGCAAAATTTCTGATCACAGACAACTGTTACAGGAAGTTTTTCCGAACTTTGTGCTTCACCCTAAACACCATTTCGTTGAGCACTATCCCCACCTGCTTAAGTGCTTTGGTCCTTTGGTAACATCTCTGGACCATGAGATTTGAAGGGAAGCACAAAGTTTACGACGCAAACAACTTCAAAAACGTTTTGAAAATGCCTGCAGAACGACACCAAAAGCAGATGGCTTACTATCTGTCCTCTCCAGCCTTTTTTAAGCCTGAAATCCAAACCACAAACATGAAATCTGTCTTAGTAGCCACATTGCCAGAAGATGCACAGGCATTTATCACTGTGTGATAAATTTATCACAGTATCACTGACAGCAACACCGTTTACTCTGCTGATCAAGTGATCATTGATAGTACCCTTTTTAGACCAGGCATGTTTGTTTGCACAGGGCTACATGGAGGGCTGCCTCAGTTTAATGAGATATGGCACACTTTACTGTTTAATGACAGTGTTTATTTTGTGCTGAAGATCTTTGAATCAAACTATGTAGAACATTTGCGTAGTTATGAGTTAGTTGGAGACTGTGGAGGAAAGGTCTTTGTGAGATCACCAAATGAGTTGCATGACAGTATTCCTTTGACTGCTTACAGGGTAAAAGGCCAAAAAATCCTTACCACAAAGAGGTTCATCTCACTCTTGGATCAACAGTAGCCTGCTGCTCCATTGCTGATCACTACACCTGAGGGTCAACTGTAAGTGCCTTAAAGGGTCATGAAACCCCCCTCTTTCAGCTCAAGTCTAGCTCAAAATCTTTTTGAAAAATGCAACTGAAATGGGCGTGGCTAGCTGTGAGAACAAGGGAGGGAGTGTGTGTGGTATGGCCATCACGTCACTGTCCCATGCATATCGACTGTCACTAAAAAGCAATGGTAAAACGTGAGGAAATGCTAGATTTTAATATATAGCTGGCAAAGTTAAAGTCTTATGAAATACACTGACAATTTATTATTGTCCTTTCAAAAGTAACTGAATGTCCTGCTACATATAGCCTACAGTAATCGTAATTCTATTTAAAACATATTAATGTAGGCTACATGTATAATTATAATGTCATTATAAAATATATAGTGGTTTATATAGACACTATAAATACATTTCAGAAAAAAAATATTAATTTTCCGCTTAAAAAAATCATTCCGTGTATAGTCTACGTGCCCTCTGAACCCTCGTAATAAAGATGGCTCTGCGGAGGTGGATGAATTCTCATTTTAGACACACACACACACACACACACACACCTCTGAAGGGATAGAAAGTCCTTGGGATACTGCATCACTCGCAAGACGCACTTGGATTAGTTGTCAACAAGGCGAAGTCCACCATTCTCCACTTCTCGCAGCTCTCTCGAGAAAATGTTCGCGGCACACACTATAGTTTAGATCATCTTTAGATGTGTCCGTGGTTGATGGCAAACCAACCGTCCAGAGCCAGAGTCGAGCCCTGGCAATATCGCGGGGAACATATTCAACGCACTTGGACTTTGCACCATGAAAATAAATACTTGCGTCCCATGATTGCCTCTCTCATCTACTACGCGTACGCGATAGTTTAACATGTCTGTCGTTGGAAAGATCCAAATTGTGTCATGAATAATTAAGAGGCCGTGTCTTCTCATTGGATAAGAAAACTCAGTATCATTAATAATTATGAGACAGCGATGAGTCATCAACGCACTGTGCAGTGCATGGCCACGTCACCCGCTCCGATGAAGATTTTAAACCAGGAAGACGAAAAAAGCGGAAAAAAACTCAAATTTAACCATTTTAACCTCATTATTAAATCTAACAGATTCTAACATTGTCTTCAATGGTGTTCAACACACATACCTCCGTTATAATCTCAAAAATTTGGTTTGGGGTTTCATGACCCTTTAAAGATTGTAGATGCTTCTTCTACAAAAAAAAAATAAAAATAAAAATTGGATTACTTGATTAGTGGCAATTAGCTGATCAGTTTTGTGGCAAAATATACATTTTTAGTTATGCAAAAGCCCCTGTAGTATAATATCTTTTAATTATTATTTTTTATGCTTACAGATTCCAAGTCGAAATGAGCGCATTAGATCACACATTAAAGCTGAGGGTGATAATAGATCCTACGAGTACCCGTAAAGTAGTTTTGCCATCTCGACCTGAGACAGTCAGTGACCTTTTGTTGCATCTAAAAACAAACCTCAATGTGAGTTATGACTTTAGGCTACAGTTTGAAGATCCTGAGTTTGGAAATGCATTATGTGATCGAGAACATTGATGACCTTCCCTCCAAAGCAACTGTGAAGCTCATCAAAACACTTGAGCTGGCTCTTCATTCTACTGACACAGAAGACACAGCGTTGGCTTCGGACACATCATCCTCTTCTTCTAAACGCACAAGCAGGTGGCCTAATGTGTTTGATCTGCCAAAATTTTCGTATGACGTTGAGTTTGCCTTGAGAGAGGGCAATTCTGAATATGTTAAAGAAGGAAAGCATCTTAAATTGACAAGGGATCAAAAACATAACATCCTTGAGAGAATGATTGATACAATTTACAGCTTCAAGGCATAATCAATTGATACAGAGTTTGCTCAAGCAGCTGAAGCCCTGGTGAACAAACACCCCTGTTTGAAGGAAAATGGCTCAAGAACCGGTTATGATGGATGGAAAGTGTCCTTGAAGTTCAAAATGGGTAATTATAGAAGCAAACTGCGGAGATCAGGAATGCAAGAAGTTGCCATCAATGGGTGCAAAAAAAGCACAAGCAATCCAGATGCAGAACATAGTCGTGCAAATATTAAACGCCCTACACGTGCAGAAGTCAACTTCCTCCCCAACCTTCCTCATGGGTCAGATGAACTTTCTTTGGAAGATTTAAGTCTAAAAGTGATGGATGAACTTAAAAAGAAGGACCAAGATGTCATGATGATAAATTGACACATGCAACAAACATTTGCGCTGGGGTTGGTCCAAGATGGCGACCGGTGCAGACGTCTATTCCTGAGCTCCGAGACTGTGACTGAGTATTAATGATTTAATTGTTTTTTTGAGACTGCTTATCGACTAATGAAGGAGTGGATCGTTGCTCTGTCATCCAGTAAGTTATTTCACTCAAATAAACGGCCTTTTGCTTGTTAACCGAAAAGTTGGGCTAAACCAGGACACGTGCGAAGTGTGTCGTAAATTAAAATTTTGCTAATCAGCCAGGACAAGTGCGCTACGATGTCAAAGAGAGATGCCAAGAAGTTGAGAAAGGAAGGCTTGATGATGGATTTAGAGTCTGGGAATTCATTCTCTGGCTTATGTGCACCTCTTCCTGATACTCCCTCAAAAAGCCCAAATCCTAAGAAAGTCTGTAACGTTCCCAAAGAAGAGGAAACAGTTTCAAATGCTGACATCCTAAAAGCAATTAATGGCTTAAACGATCGTTTTTTTAAGTTTAAAGAAATGGTCATGAAAAATACAGCCGAGATTGCTAAAGTGCAAGAAAATGTGAAGGGGCTGGAAAATATAATGGAAAGGTACTGAGGATGAGGTAAAAAAGATGAGTGACCAGTTGACTATCTTGAGGGAGAAAGATAATGTGTTAATGTTAATGAAAGATAAAGTTAATGTGAGGTACAATTTTCAAATTAACGATGCCATGTGAACCTCTGCTCTTCTGGTAGACTTGAAAAGAGCAATATGTTCACTCCAATAGTTATATAAGAATGTTTAGGAGTTTATATTGAGGTACTCATGTTCAGAGTTTCCTTAGGCGGTAAGCTAATCTTTCTTATTTTCTATTTCAGGTGATTTTTTTGTTCTTTTTTTCTTAACTAGTTCCTATAACTTTAAGTCATCCAGTTCTTTCTTTTTGCATTATGACAGACTTCCGTTTTAGCTCCTTAAAAATAATTTCTTTGAATGTTAGAGGTATTCGCGATAGCAGCAAGAGAAAATCAATCTTTTTATTTAGTAGACGAAACAATGCTGATTTAATTTTTCTACAAGAGACTCATTCGGTTGATGAGGATGTGAAGTTTTGGAAAGCACAGTGGAGTGATATATGTTATTTCTGTCATGCCGCCATTCTGTCGCCATTAAATTTAAAGGAGATATCATTGAATCACTGACCTCAAATGAGGGTAGATGGATAATCTTGGTTTTCAAATTAGACAATTCCTTCTTTGTAGTTTGTAATGTATATAACCATAACAATACTGCTCAAGCAAAAATAATGTTTTTACAACTTTGTTTGAAACTTGAAGCCTTTAAAAACAAATATAAGGATGCACACTTGATTATTGGAGGTGATTATAATGATGCTCCAGATGACCTTGTAGATAGAATGCCGGTAAGAGTAACTCCACATTCGAGATTCAAAAGCACTGCATACATTTGTGAACAACTAGAAATTATAGATGTTTGGCGTTTTCTAAACCCTGATATTAACGAATTTACCTGGAGCAATGTTAGTAGATCCTTTCAGTCTAGAATTGATTTATGGCTTATATCTCCCTCATGTTTGCAATTTGTGACCGAATCATCGCACAGCTATGCTCCATTTTCTGATCATAAATTAATTTCAATTCATTTAGCAGGAACAAATCAACAAAGTGGTAATAAACGGGTTTATTTGAAATTTAGTAATAATTTATTAAAAGATAAGGAGTTTTGCTTCCGGGGGCGCATGCGCGCAGTTTATGGAGTAGTCGCCTTCTACAGAGCTCTTACCCGCTGACACTATTTTTTTAATGTTTTTGTAAATTAAGTACCAGCAACTCGCTTTACAGGCGATTATGTTCTTTTGAGTGTTACCAATCGTCAGTTGTTTTAAGTATCTCGTGAATTTTAAGAGCATTGAGCGCGAGTTTCGTTTTTCACTGACTCAATCTGTGTCCGCAAAATGGCGTCGAAGAAATCTTCAAAAACCGTTGCATCTGTTAAGGAGGACACCAATCCAAGTGATTCTATCGCTCAGGGAAATGTGAACGCGATACTTGCTGCAATCGGTGCCCAAGGAGATGATTTTAAAAAACTGATAGAGGACAAGATGACAGATCTGAGTGTTCGCTTGGATGCGTTGGACGCCACACTGGTTAATTTGCAGTCGGAACAGGCCGGTGTTAAACAGAAAATGGTTGAGATAGAAGGTGCCCTGAACGATGCGGATTTACGCCTCGGCGCGGTCGAAAAGGTGTGTGAAGATTTGCGTGCGGAAAATAAATCTCTCTGGACTAAATTGAATGACTTGGAAGGACGCTCTCGCAGGCTGAACCTCAAATTTGTGGGAATAAGCGAGGGAGAGGAGCGGGGGCGCCCCTCGGTGTTCATTTCGGACTTGATTACTGAGCTCTTCGGCCGAGACAACTTTCATAAACCTGTGAAAATTGACCGAGCTCATCGGGCCCTGTTACCCAAGCCTTCTGAAGGCCAGAGACCTCGCACTATTATCGCTCGGATCCACAATGATCGGGACAAAGATTTAATCCTTCGTCTGAGCCGCGAAAAGTTTCCTCTGGAATATAAAGGAAAGCGGATTCACATCTTCCCTGACTACACACCCGAAGAGACCGCTCGGCGACGTGCCTTCAGTTCAGTCACGAAAGCTCTACGGGAGGCTGGATTGAAATGGTCCCTGCGGTTTCCAGCGAAACTGACATTGCTTCATAACGGTCGGGAGCGCTCTTTTGAATCTCCGGAGGAGGCTAAGAAGTTTGTGGATAACTTGTCGAATGACTCGGCGTAACTTCCAGGTTTGATTTTACGCATCTTGACCTGTGGTAACATTTTTCGACTAACTAATAGAAGTGGACTATTTTTTTTGGACTATTTTTGTTATTATCGTGGTACGTAAAGTTAATTCAGAGGAATGGTTGTTCACGCGGTGGAGCATGTTCTTTTTCTCTCTCTCTCTCGTGTGTGCTACTCCTGGTTTTGTTTTGTTATTTCTGCTCTTTTTGGGCTAAGGTAAGCTTTGTCTGACTTTGCACTCTTGTTGTCTCCGAGAGGATGGGGAATACTTGCTGCTTCGGTTGGAGCAGCTGTGGGGAGTTCGTAAGTTCTTTTTTTTTTTTTTTTTACACCAGACAGTGTTATTCTTGCTACGAATTGTTTCTATTTTTATGTGTATTTATTTATTTCTTAAGGATGTTGTCCGAGTGGCACTATTACTAGCGATGCCGGAATGAATATTACATTTGTCAGTTGGAATGTAAGAGGAATGGGACACCCGATTAAAAGGGGAAAAGTTTTTGCACATTTAAAGTCATTGTCATTATTTTTCTTCAGGAAACCCATATTAGACCCAGCGATCAGATGCGACTTAGGGCAAGCTGGATTTCACAAGTTTATCAAGCCACTTTTTCCTCTAAAGCAAGAGGGGTGGCTATACTTTTTAGGAAATCCATTCCTTTTCGAATGCACTCTGTGGTGTCTGACCCTGCGGGAAGATATATTATTGCATCCGGATCCATTAATAATTTCCCGATTACATGTGTTAATGTTTATGGTCCTAATATAGATGACCCTGCTTTTTTCAGGAAATTATTTGGGCTTATTCCTGATACTAACTCGACTAATTTGATAATTGCCGGTGACTTTAACTGCTATTTGGATCCTCATCTTGATCGTCACTCTATACAAGTTCCTCACCCTATGCAATCTGTTGGTGTTTTAAATAATTTGATTAAATCCATGAATCTTGTGGATATATGGAGATTACTTAACCCGACAGGTCGTGATTATTCTTTCTTTTCCCATGTTCATAAATCCTATACACGAATTGATTACTTTATCATTGACTCTAAACTCATTCAGGCGGTGACTCAGTCCAAATATCATAATATTTTGATTTCTGATCATTGCCCTATTTCTATGGGTCTGAAAATTTCATTACCAAAGGCACAGTATAGCTGGCGTTTTAATCCTCAATTATTAGTGGATGAAAAATTTCAGTCTTTCATGTCTGAGTGTTTACAACAATTTTTGGAGACTAACGACAAGGGGGATGTTTCAGACTCTTGTTTGTGGGAAACATGTAAAGTAGTGCTAAGAGGTCATATTATTGCATATGAATCCTCATCGAGGAAGGAGAAACGCAAGCGCCTGGCTGAGATAGAATCCATACTTCCATCTTTAGAACAAACTTTTCGTTCTTCTAAAGCTCAGAGTGACCTTAACGCTATTCTTAAGTTGAAATATGAATATAACTCTATTTTGAGTGATCATGTCTCTAACTTGTTAATCAAACTTAAACAGAAACAGTTTGAATTGGGAGATAAGGCAGATAAGCTTCTTGCCAGACAACTAAGAGGTGTGCAGGCAAGTCGGGCCATTCATCAAATAAAATCTCAGAATGGTACTCTACTAACACATCCTAAAGAAATTAATAATCGCTTTGTTGAATTTTATAAGCAGCTTTACTCTTCCAGCTGTTCTGAGCTGAACACTACTGGGTGCCAATTTCTTGATGCGGTAGAATTTCCAAAACTTAATGAATGTGCCAGAGAGGAATTAGAGGAACCGTTTACTCTCTGTGAAATTTTGGAGACAATTAATTCCTTTTCCAACGGGAAAGCCACAGGCCCTGATGGGTTTGGTGTGGAATTTTGTAAGGCTAATGCAAATGTTATTGCTCCTCTGTTACTTAGAATGATAAACCATTCGATTGAGAAGGAAATATTTCCTGATTCTTTCTATGAGGCACATATATGCCTTTTGAAGAAAAAAGACAGAGATGTTACGGAGCCTTCTAGTTACAGGCCAATAAGTCTTCTCAATTGTGATCAAAAAATTATTGCCAAGATTCTGGCCACTCGTCTGAATAAGCATGTGGCCTCGTTAATTCACCCAGACCAAACTGGCTTTATCCCAGGAAGATTTTCATTTTTTAATTCACGTCGCCTGCTAAATATTGTATGCAGTAATCAGAGTAAGATTTCCAAGGCAGCAGTTATTTCTTTAGATGCTGAAAAGGCCTTCGATCGAATAGAATGGAGTTATATGTTTTCTGTGTTGGATCGGTTTGGTTTTGGTGAGAATTACAAGCGAATCATAAAAATGCTCTACTTTTCCCCTAAATCTGCTATTCTTACTAATTCGGATAGGTCTGCTTTCTTTCCTCTTCAGCGTGGTACACGTCAGGGCTGCTGTCTAAGCCCACTGCTATTTGATCTAGCTTTAGAACCCCTCGCCATCCATCTTCGTAATCACTCTGAGATTAGGGGTATATTATGTGGTCACTCTGAGGTTAAACTGTCCTTATATGCAGACGACCTGCTTTTATATTTGAGTGATCCCTCTTCTGCTTTGCCTTTTTTGATGGAATCACTTGAGGTATTCGGCTCTTTCTCTGGTTATTCTGTTAATTGGGAGAAGAGTGTATTCATGCCCTTGGGTGAGGGACTAGATGCTCAGTTTCTGAGGTCATTACCTTTTAGAATAACAGAGGACCATTTCACTTACTTAGGGTTAACTATTCCTAAGAAATTTAAACAAATTTTCAGTCTAAATTTTTCCGAAGCCATGAATAAGTTAAAAATATATATTGATAAATGGAGGGTACTCCCGTTATCTTTAATTGGTCGGGTCAATGCTATTAAAATGGTCTCTTTGCCTCGCTTTGTTTATCTTTTTCAGAACCTGCCTATATACCTGCCACATTCTTTTTTTAAACAATTAGACTCTGTCATTTTGCCATTTATTTGGGGTTATAAAGCACATAGAATTTCGAAGGCCCATTTGCAGAAGCCGAAAGATTTGGGTGGTCTTGCGCTACCTGTTTTCCGTCATTATTATTGGGCTGCTAATGCCAGGGCTATGATGTTCTGGCAGATCAGTGACCAAGCTGGTGAGAACTTGGAGGACACCCAGCCCAGGTGGCTGTACATGGAAGCTCGGTCAGTTGTGGGTAGCTCTCTTGCCGCTATTCTTTTTTCAATCCCTGTATCTTTAAAGAAGTTTCAATGTAAAAATGATGTTGTGCTCAATTCCATTAGAATTTTAAATCAATTGAAGACTGTTTTGAATATTACACGTCCTTCAGTTTTCCAGTCCATTTGTGATAATCCAAATTTTTTGCCTGGCCAGTCAGATAGGGTATTTTCACTGTGGAGAAGCAAAGGATTGACCATGATTAAGGACTTCTATACAGATGGAAAATTTGCCACTTTCGAGCACTTGTATAAAACATTTGATCTTTCCCAATCACAATTTTTCCGTTATCTTCAGGTGCGTCATTTCATTAAACATTCTTTTAATGAGTTTCAGGGGTTGCCTCAGGATCATAAT
The DNA here is from genome assembly GCF_016745375.1 of Pimephales promelas. The sequence continues at coordinate 5,358,930 of NW_024121310.1, read as the reverse complement.
TTATATTGTCTTCTGGGTCAACCCCCTAATGCTAAACAGTTGGTGACACGGTTTGTTTCCTTGTTTGTATCTCAATTTCCAGTCTCTTCTGAGCACATTAAAGTAGCATGGGAAAATGATGCAGGAATTAATATCTCAAATGAGATTTGGGAAGAAGGTCTAAAGCGAATCCATAATTGTTCTATTAATGCAAGACTACAACTTATTCAGTTCAAAGTGTTGCATAGATTACACTATACCAAATTTAAACTTAATAAAATTTACCCCTCAGTTTCCCCGTTATGCTATAGATGCAAGCGCTCTGATGGAACGCATGCTCATACTTTTTGGTTTTGCCCTGAGATTTCTGAGTTTTGGAATAATATTTTTTCGTGATACTCAAATGTTTTTGGAGAAGAGATTAGTCCAGATTTTGAGTTGGCTTTGTTTGGGTGTTCCGACCCAACATTAGCATTGACACATTCTCAAACTCTGTCTCTATCGTTTGGTATGGTGGTGGCCAAAAGGGTGATTTTGATGGACTGGAAGTCCATTGTACCACCCAGCTTTCATAAATGGCTGGCTGAAATGGTTGCTGCCCTTAAGCTCGAAAGGATTCGTTTTTCTAAAGCTGATGCCTCTAAAAAATTTGATAAAATCTGGGGCCCCTTCCTTAAGTATCTTTCTAAGAATTGAAATATCTTTGGACATGTATGTAATATGGATGACTTTTTTCTTATTTCCTCTTTCCATTGTCAATTTATATTTTATTTTATTATGATGATTTTTTTTTTTTTTTTTTTTTTTAATTTTGATTTAGTGATTCAAAGTGTAATTTTTTCTTTTATTCTCTCTGTCTGGTGTGGGGGCGGTGGGTGCTGTTTGTTTAGTTTTATTTTATGTATAACAATCTTTCTGTAAACATTTTTGAGATTTGGATATGTTTTGTGTACAAAAAACTGCTACAAATAAAATTATAAAAAAAAAAAAAAAAAAAGATAAGGAGTTTTGTGATTTGGTAAAAAAAAAAACAGCAAAAAGCATACTTGATAATAACGAAATGAAACCTACACAAAAATGGGAATTTTTCAAGTTTAAAATTAGAGAAATAGCAATTAGACGAAGTAAAGCAATTAAAAAAGAGAGTATACCAGAAGAAATAAGTATTATGGATAATTTAAATATTTTGATGAATAAAAATATTCTCTCAGAGAAAGAAGAAGCTATAATGAAAAGATTAAAAGAGGAAATAGATAATGTATATTGAAATGGCTAAAGGGGCATTTGTAAGGTCTTGAGCAAAATGGCTGGAGCAAGGGTAAAAGAATTCAAGTTATTTCTTTGCTTTAGAGAAACGAAACCGCAAGAGAAATAATTTAACCACTCTTAAAATTGACAATAACATTACCTCTGACTCTTTAGACATTTCAAGATATGTGGGTACATTTTATAGTAATATATATAAGTCTAATATTCAATTTGATGAGTGTGATAAATTTGTTGAATTAGTTAAAGAATTTACACCTACTATATCTGAACAATTTAAATTGGATTGCGAACGTCCCATTACTAAAGTGGAAATCTCAGAGGCTGTCAGTTCAATGAAAAAAAGGTAAATCGCCGGGTAATGATGGGCTTTCAGTCGAATTTTATTTGCATTTTTGGGAAATTTTTGAAAATCCTCTATTTGATTTAGTTAATGAATGCATCTTAAAAGAGGAATTGTCTACGAGTATGAAGCAAGGTTTAATATGTCTTCTCCCTAAGCCTGATAAAGATCATTTAATGATAGAAAATTGGAGACCTATTACACTATTAAATATTGACTACAAAATTCTATCGTTAATTTTTGCCAAAAGGTTAAAAAGAGGTCTTCATGAGATAATAAGTGAAACCCAAACAGGTTTTATGTCTAATCGTCACATTAGCTCCAATATAAGACTTGTTCTCGACCTACTGGATTATTCTGATAACATTAACTCTGATGCAATGATAGTATTTCTAGATTTTTATAAAGCTTTTGATACTGTGGAACATTATTTTTTATTTAAAGCACTTCAGATTTTTGATTTCGGACAGAAAATGATATCTATAGTTAAAATGCTTTATAAAAACATTGATAGCTCTGTAATACTGTATTATATCCAAACACCACAAACAGATTTCCTGTACTGAGATCAGTTCGCCAGGGCTGCCCTATTTCACCGTTTTTGTTCCTGCTGGTGGTTGAATTATTGTCACTACATATTAAACATAGTCCTATTATTAAAGGATTGTCTATTTTCGGTAAGGAAATCAGAGTAACTCAAATAGCGGATGATACAGCTCTATTTTTGAGTGACAAACATCAAATTAATAATGCGATAACTTTAATTGACCAATTCTCTGCTGCTTCAGGCTTAAAGCTTAACAAGTCTAAATGTGAAATCTTGTGTTTGTATCAGACTGATGAGGAAAAAATGTTTAACTTACCTGTTAAGAAATGTGTAAAATATTTAGGTATTCATATCTGCAGGGATCATAAGGAAACCGCAAGAGATTTCAACAACTAAATTTCTCACCTAAATTGAAAAAAACTAAAACAATTCTACATTTATGGCTTCAACGAGATATTTCAATTTTAGGAAGGATTCTTTTGACTAAAGCAGAAGGGATCTCAAGATTTGTCTACCCTGCTCTTTCTCTTCATGTTCATGATTCAATATGTAAAGATATAAATACCATATTTACTAATTTTGTGTGGAAAAACAGACACCATCATTTAAAAAAAGCGGTGCTCTCCGGCTCTAAGGATGAAGGTGGATTTGAACTTTTAGATTTTTTTGTGACTTAAATTACACCTTTAAGGTAAAATGGTTAAAGGAATGTTTAAGAGCACCTGATTCCTTATGGTATTTTATCCCCAATAATATTTTTAATAGTGTAGGAGGCCTAAAATTTTTATTGAAATGTGACTATAATATTACAAGATTGCCACTCAAACTATCCCAATATTATCAACAAGCTCTTTTGGCCTGGAAGCTGTGTCACTCTCACAACTTCTCTCCACACAAGGCCATCATTTGGAATAATGAATGCATCACTAGAAGGAACAAGTCACTCTATTTACATCTAATTACATCTGAAAATATTACACAATATATATCCCACAAACTTGCTTATTTCCTAATTCAAACCGGTTGAAAATCTTTGTAGTTTTTGTATGACAGAAGAAGAATCGTTACCTCATCTCTTTTATGATTGTTCATTCTGCATTACATTTTGGGAAAATGTTGAAAGTTACCTGTCTTTCAAAACAAAGAAAACAATAACAATTGAAGGGAAACAGATTATTACATATTTTGATTCTAGAGATAGTAGATTGTGTAATATTGTAAACCTTTTTATTATACTCGGCAAATTCCATATTCACAAAGCGAAATTCTCTAAAGCAAAGCCATGTTTTACATTTTTTCAAATGGAAACTGACATATATTTTGAGTCTCTGATAAGGGTTAAAAATAAGAAAGCGATATTAGCAACTGAATTATACTCTAAAATATTTAAGTGAAAATCTAGGAATATATTTCTCTTGTTATAGTTAGTTTGTAAGTCTGTCTATTTAAGCTATGTATTTTTATTTATTTATTTTTTATTTTTTCATCTATTTTTTCAGTTAATTTTATTCTGATGTTTTTATTTTTTTATTTTTTGCTGTATAAATTCTGTTTACGAACTGTGATGATTGTATGTTTGTAATTTGCATTCTAATAAAAAATAAAAAAAAATAAAAAACATTTGCGCTGAGACGAAAAGAAATTGTGCAGTCCAGTCCATCAGTTAAGGAAATGATGTCAAGATGGCCAGCTTTATTTCGAGAAGCCCAAGTAAGTGACATTATTTTTAACTACATTTAATGTCTACTTCTCAAAGAGAAATGTTTTTTATGTTACTGTTTGGGTATATTGCAATTCATTTTGTACTATCATTCAATAGTATTGTAGAAAATCATTGTGATTTATTTTATTTTCAAATTCACACCGCCTTTTCATCTAACATTTTTCTATTTATTGTTGCAGGTACTGTACAGTTTCACAGAATCACAAATCAAAATCTGCAGCAGACATTCTACTCCTCCCTGGATAAACATATTCCACAGCTTCTGAATCTTTTCAGAGCTAAGGCAGCAAAGGGTGGTGTCAGTGGCAACAAGATGGCTGCAATATTTAGAGACTATGATGAACATGTAAGTAGAATTTAACTTACTTAAGTGCTGTACAGGATGAGAACGTTGGTGTAAAGGTTATCTAAGCAACAAATGTTAAAGATGTTAAAGAGTTAGTTCACCCAAAAATGAAAATTCTGTTGCCAGTTACTAAACCTCATGTCATTCCAAACCTGTAAGACTTTTATTCATCTTCAGACCATAGTTGAAGATTGTGGCGAACAGGACGAGGCCAAGGGACGCGAGAGAACGGCGCAAGGCCGATGGTGCGAGTGTTAATAAGCGACACCTGTGAGCACACCGGTCTTGATCATCCACGTCGTCGCTCCCCCTTATATTTCCGCTCCTCCGTGAGAGATGTGAGACCGGTGTGCTCACAGGTGTCGCTCATTAACACTAGCACCACCGGCCTTGCGCCGTTCTCTCAAGTCCCTCGGCCTCGTCGTGTTCACTACAAAGATCTTTTGAAATCTTGGAGCTATCTGTCCCTCCAATTACAGCCTACACAACTACCACTATCAAGGTTTAGAAAGGTAGTAAATCCATGTGATTCTACTTGATTCTACTAAAATATTCTGAAGCAGAACAATCAATTTTTATGATAATTAGACTGAAAATAAATAAAATCAACTATTTAAAATAGACTAAATTCATTAAAAAAAAAAAAATCAATTCCTCCATACACAGCCTAGGGGGAAAAATGGTTATATGGCACCACAAACCTCATCAAACTGTGATTATCATCAAACTATGATTAAATTATGCTATGTTTTGTGTTTTTTTCTTTAAGGACAAGAATGACATTCATGTCAGACGAACTACTGCTCTGGCGGGTTTACCGGTTTATCTAAAAGAAGACTCTGCAGATGTTTTCAAGATACACAAGGTATGAAATATTATATTGCAACAATTTAATCTTTAAAGGTGCAATACCTAAGATTTTTGCATTAAAATATACCAAAATCACAAGGCCAGTGTTATATATTTAGTTAAGATGATAACTTACAATATTCCAAACGTTTCAATCAATGTTTAAATCGCGAGAAAATTGAGATTTTAACCAAGGAAACAGGGCGTGTGAGCAGGGGTGAGCTGGGAGTCGCGAGTCAATCGCGTCATATCCGCTTACCTCGGTTTCCGCTCGTACTACGTGTAGTCCTGGACAAATGCGGTAGTTGTAGTTGTGCGTTAGCGTCTATCAAGCAACAAATGTAAGCTTGTTTCGTGCATTTGTTATGGAATGGAGCACAATTATTCTTTTCATTTATTCTCGGAATGTGAACTGTTGGCTGTAAAGGGGGTCACACACCGGACGAGAAGCGTCACGCCACGTGTAGGACAACTCCACAGTAACGTTATCAAACACCGGACGCGCACTTTCTCATCAGTGTATGGCCAGCAATATTGTTATGTTTAATGACATGAAATGAAGATAATGTCTGTTCTATGTTATGATTGTACTATACAATTAAATACAATCGTTGCTGAGTCTGCATTCTGAAAACTTTACCTCAGATCATCCGTTAACTGAATGAATTGAGAATCTCACCTGAAAAATCTAATAACATCAGCAATTGTCATTCAAGCAGCTGATTTCTGTAAATGAATGCAAAACTAAATGTATATTGCAGCATAGGGCGAAGTCAGGATCCATCAGCAACGATTTGAGACAAAAATTATTTAAATTTTATATAAAACCATGTAAATGGCGCTCTGTGGCGCAGCAGGATTTTGAACACGGTCCTGAGGCGTTGCTGGGCGCCGCGGACAGACTCCGAATGGCGCCGCCGGTATGTGTACACTTATAGATAATAATGTGTTCGAATTTTAAATATGTGGCGCGACGCGGCGCTGAGCTTCTCGTCCGGTGTGCGACCCCCTTAACGTTAATTTTGTAAAACTGTAGCTGTGGTTGAATACTTACACGACATGAAAAGATGTGTCAAATGTACATGATTTTTTATTTTTATTAAGTTACCAAAAAGGAGGACCAGCCACGTCAACTCCTTGCAAGAGACCTGCCCCTTCAAACCCTCTCCACCATAGCTTCGTCCAGTGACTCGTACAGTAACATCTGTGATAACTAATTTACTTAAACCTGACTTCTCTTGCAGTTACTTCAGTTTACGGAAAAACAAGCATGTAAACGCAACATTTATAGAAATCGAACTTTACCTCATCCATGACAACTAATTTTCGATTCCTGTCTGACTGATTTATCCCCGGTGGAGTTGAAAACAACAGTTCCCATCATTCCGCGTTTCTCCACGTCGTCATCAAGCAAAGCCGTTGTTGTCGTTTTGAATGTAGCGCCCTCTAGCGGCATCTAAATCTTGGGTATTGTAGCTTTAAGTTAAAGGAGAACTCCTGCGCAAAATTAACCTTTGGTCTTGTAAAACATTGGTACCTAGTCGACCGTTCTCTGAGATTTGTTTTCATGATAATCGAATGTAAAGAGTTTTATCTCTAAAAACTGTTTAGCGTATACGCTTGTATATGGGGGTAAATAATAAGTAAAAAGAAATCGCTAGTTTATACCACTAACAAGGCTCAAAATAGCCCCACACTGACACAGTAACATAATGAGGGTCCCTACATGCAAAACTAAGCATTGAGAACTTTGTAAGTGTACAGACAGTTTAATAAGGACAGTCCACTTCAATTCGACTTGTCGAGACTGTTTTCCAAAGAAGGCTCCTGCCTTTATATGCAAAGCGGACTGTCTTTATAAAATATCTTCTTATTAATCGGTCTGTTCACTTACAATGTTCTCAATGCTTCGGTTTGCATGTATGGACCCTCATTATGTTACTGTGTTAGTGTGGGGCTATTTTGAGGGTTGTTAGTGGTATTAACTAGTGATTTCTTTTTACTTATTATATGCCCCCATAATAGTGTTGTAATCTAAACAGTTGTTAGAAATAAAACGTCTCGGTTACGTATGTAACCCTCATTCCCTGAGTAGGGAACGGAGACTTTACGTCAGAAGTGACGGAGATTGGGGGATTTCGCATAGAAAGCCAATCCTCTTCGAGTATTTAAACACGAGCCAATGGCATGCAATGCCTTGGGGCTGCGGAAATTTGCATAGCGTACTCCGCCCTACTCCGTGAGTATAAAAGGAGGAAGTGAACGCAACCGCAGTATGTCTTCGCTGAGGAGCCAAGACTGAACTCGGCATCTACCCAGCGATACAGCAGAAGTGGCAGGGAGACGTAACGTCTCCGTTCCCTACTCAGGGAACGAGGGTTACATACGTAACCGAGACGTTCCCTTTCGTAGTCACTTCGAGTTACGTCAGAAGTGACGGAGATTGGGGGTCTGTGCCATCACGCCATCTTCAAGCTGTCTTCCAGTGCCCTGCGAAAGACTGAACCCCCGAGCCTTACCTCTTTTTTTTTTTTTTTTGGGGATCCGACTTTGACACAGGATTACCAAGGTACACTGGGAAACATATGCCGAAGGGGACATGCTACCAGCTGCCTACCGAAGGGAGGACTTATGAATACACATATGGCCACATAGGAACGCATATGGAACACTGGAGTACCAACCGCAGGTGGCTATTAATTTAAACTCCAGGGGTGGCAGATGGCTTGCCAAGGGAAGACACATGCTCAGAAAGGCTTACAGTGGATAATACACATGAGACGGTTACCATGGGGAACCGTGCACATGGAGGCACCTAGCTAGCATCCAGAGCAACAGCAGTGGTGCCCGCATCGTCGGTGCTGGAGGACTCAAGACTTCAATGGAAGAACTGAGGAAATATCGCACTTATCCAGTCCGGGGAGTGGAGTGGCGAGCAAGCGAAGACACCTGAGCGGATCCAGAACTGGCCGAAACGAGTACGTGAGAGGATACCGGCTCAACTCGCAGATTATAGAACCTGGCGAAGGTGTTGGGTGTCGCCCAGCCTGCAGCTCTGCAGATGTCTGTTAGCGAGGCGCCGTGCGCTAAAGCCCAAGAGGAGGCCACACTCCGAGTGGAATGGGCCGTCACACCAAGGGGGCACGGAAGGCCCTGCTGCTGGTAAGACAAAGCAATGGCATCCACTATCCAGTGGGACAGCCGTTGCTTTGAGAGAGCCCTTCCCTTCTGGCTCCCTCCATGACAGACAAAGAGCTGGTCTGAGGTCCTGAAACACTGCGTTCTGTCGACATAGGTGCGGAGAGCACGTACCGGACAGAGCAGTGCCAAGGCTGGGTCTGCCTCCTCCAGGGGCAGCGCTTGCAGGTTCACCACCTGGTCCCGGAAGGGAGTGGTGGGAACCTTGGGCACATATCCAGGCCGGGGTCTCAGGATCACGTGAGAGTAAGCCGGCCCGAACTCCAGGCACGCTTCGTCAACGGAGAATGCGTGCAGGTCCCCCACCCTCTTGATGGAGGCCAATGCAACCAGGAGTGCTGTCTTCATGGACAGAAACTTTAACTCTACCGATTGCAAAGGCTCAAAGGGATGCCTCTGCAGAGCACTTAAAACTACCGAGAGGTCCCAAGAGGGTACGAGGGGAGGACGAGGCGGATGCAGCCTCCTCGCTCCCCTCAGAAACCTGATGACCAGGTCGTGCTTCCCTAAGGACTTACCTTCCACTGCTTCATGAGAAGCGGCAATGGCCGCGACGTAAACCTTAAGGGTGGAGGGCGACAGCCTGCGCTCCAACCCCTCTTGCAGGAAGGAAAGCACGACACTGATCGAACATCTCCGGGGGTCTTCTCCGCGAGAAGAACACCAACTGACGAAGAGGTTCCACTTCAACGCATAAAGGTGTCTCGTGGACGACGCTCTTGCGGAAGTGATGGTTGCCGCCACCACAGGTGGCAGCGAACTCAAACCTGCCTCGTCCCGTCCAGGAGCCACACGTGCAGCCTCCACAGATCGGGACGAGGGTGCCACAGAGTGCCCCGTCTCTGAGAGAGTAGGTCCGGTCTCAGAGGAATAGGCCAAGGAGGTGCTGTCGCGAGGAGCATGAGCTCGGAGAACCATGTCTTGGTGGGCCAATAGGGGGCTACCAGCAAGACCTGCTCCTCGTCCTCCTTGATTTTGCACAACACCCGTGCAAGGAGGCTCACTGGGGGAAACGCATACTTGCGTGGGCCCCGTGGCCAGCTGTGCGCCAGCGCATCCGAGCCGAGAGTGCCGCGGGTCAGAGAGTAAAACTGGGTGCAGTGGGACGAGTCCCGAGAGGCGAACAGGTCTATCTGTGCCTCCCCGAACTCGTCCCAAATCAGCTGGACCGACTGGGGATGGAGTCGCCATTCGCCGGAGATGGGACGGACCCGGGACAGCTCGTCGGCTGCCCAGTTCCGGTCTCCAGGAATGTAAACTGCACGAAGGGACCTCAGGTGCTTCTGACTCCATATCAAGAGGTGGCGGGCGAGCTGCGACAACTGGCGTGAGCGTAGACCCCCCTGGTGGTTGATGTACGCTACTGCCGTAGTGTTGTCTGAGCGGACAAGCACATGCTGGCCCTTGAGCAACGCTCGGAAGTGGTGTAGGGCGAGCCGTACTGCCAACAGCTCGAGGCAATTGATGTGCATGAGGCGCTGGGCTCCTGTCCAGGAACCGGCGGCTGCATGCCCATTGCACATGGCACCCCAACCCGTGGTAGATGCATCCGTGGAGACAACGAGATGCCTGGAAACTCGCTGAATAGGGACGCCAATCCGTAAAAAGCTGAGGTTCGACCACGGGAAGAAGGTTCGGCGGCACGCTGGAGTCACTGGAACTCGGAGCGAGCCGCGATGCCATGCCCACCTCGGGACTCGATCGCGAAGCCACAGCTGAAGCGGTCTCATATGAAGCAAACCGAGCGGCGTTGCCGCAGCCGCGGATGCCATATGCCCCAGGAGCCTCTGAAAAAGTTTTAGTGGAACTGCACTCTTGCCCTCGAACTGACGAAGGCAAGCCAGCAGTGAGTGCGCGCGCTCGTTCGTGAGCTGCCCGGACATGGCGACCGAGTCTATCTCCATGCCGAGAAAAGAGATCCTCTGCACGGGGCAAAGTTTGCTCTTTTCCCGGTTGACCCGAAGGCCCAGACGGGCTAGGTGCCGGAGCACCAGGTCTCTGTGTTCGCAAACCTGAGCTCGAGAGTGTGCTAGTATCAGCCAGTCGTCGAGATAGTTCAAGATGCGAACCCCGTGTTCGCGAAGGGGAACAAGGGCTGCCTCGACGATCTTCGTGAAGACGCGAGGGGACAGAGCTAACCCGAATGGGAGAACGGCGTACTGGTATGCCTGGCCCTCGAAGGCAAACCGAAGAAACGGTCTGTGTCGAGGGAGAATGGAGACATGGAAGTACGCGTCCTTCAGGTCGATCGCTGCAAACCAATCCTGATACCGAACACATTCGAAAATGCGTTTGGCCGTGAGCATTTTGAACGGTAGTCGATGGAGAGAACCGGTCGACTGGCACGCGTGCAGGAGTTACCCCGCTCGGATGCGTCGAAGCCCGCTCCCCGACAGAAGGGACCAGGGAAAGCGGAGCGTTCCACGGGGGTCTGTTCTGCCGGGGGTCTGGCGACAGAGGGGGAAGGGATTGGTGTAGCCCTGGGACGACACACGCACCCTTCCGCGCCCTCAGAGACAGAGAGGAGTGTGTGGGCTGACGCACGGGGGCATCGAGCGCACCCACTCCAGCCTGTGAGCTCAGTGAGGATGTCAAGTCTTTCTTTAACCAGTTCAGGGTGCTGCCCACCCGTGGGTGAGCAGCGGGGAGCTGAGAACAAAAGATTCTCCCCCGGCCCTCCGCCGGGGGAAGGAGGGGGCCTGCTACCGCCTCCTGAGAAAGACTCGAGATCGTCACTGAGCGGCCCGTGTCAGGATCTTCGCTTGGCCTGGCGTTTAGCGGGGCGAGCGGCCTGAGGGGGCTGTGACGCCGGCCTGCGGCCTCCTCGACGCCGGGGCCCGGGTGAAGGCTGCTGCTGGGGCCGGGCGGGAGGGAGGGGAGCCGCAGGGGGGCGTCCTCGGCGGCGAGCAGAGGGAGGCACCTGCGCCGATGACTGGGTGGAGGGTGTAAATCCTAGGTGTAAATGACTTTCTTCTTTCAGACAAATACAATCTGAGTTATATTACAAAATATTGTGTCTCTTCCGAGTTTTGGCAGTGGATTGCAACCAAAAGATTGTAGCTCAAAAATGTGGATCCATCCGTCATAAACGAACTTTACGCGGATCCGGAGTGGTTAATAAAGCCCTTCTGAAGCACAATGAGTTTGTGAAAATAAAATATTAATATTTAAACTTTATGAAGTAAAATAACTAGCTTCCGGCCAAACGAACATATGGATTTCACTCGCACCTAAAGCGCAACTTATGCGAGTAATGTTTTTTTTATCTACGCCATGGTGCACTACACTTCTTCTTAAGTCACAAGTTGTGCTTTAAGGCGGGCATACACTGTGCGATGTCTGTGCGATTTCAGCAAGGTACCTACTCACACTGAACGAGTAAATCGCATGCGATGCAAAGCCAAAGTTCAGGATTTATGTGCTCACACTGTACGGTCCGATCGTCGAGCTGCGACTTCACTGCTCACACTATACGTGTAATACCTGCGATAACCCCCTGGATTGCGCCTATTTACGTGTATGTATCCAGAGATATTGTCAAAACAAGCATCTGCTATCAGTATCAAGATGATTTAGTATTTTCAATTTATGCATTTAATTATTATTAGTATTATATTATCATTATTAGGGGAGGCCTATAGGCTAATTTTATTATTAAATTGATCCGCTATTATAATTAATTTGCCACGCAATATTTTCACAGCACACGTGCTGTGAGGATAATAAAATATTACATAATCTTACTCCTCATTAAAAATTGTCTAAAATATTTAGGTCGATTACAATGAATTATAGGCATATAAAATAACTATTAACCGTCTATAATATGTCCGAACATTGCCATAATTAATCATCAATGAAAATTAAAAACAGGTTTATTTCAAAAACATTGTTTGAGAAAATAATAAAAGAGGTGTTACATATCAGGTGGCTTGAAGACGGTATATCCATTTTGCAACACGAACAACTGGAGGTAAGCAACTAATTTGTAGCTAGTTTGAACTACAGAACTTGATCTCCCTCTATTCGTTTTTATTTTAATTTTATTTTTGTTGCAGATGAAATGGTTAAACTTCTGTTTTCACGCAGGCGCAGTGAGGGAAAAAACACTGAGTTTAGGGCAATCGGTTCGTAGCTTTGCTTCAACTGTGCGATATAGTCACGAGGAGCGACCAAAATTTCTGACATGCCAGAAATTCATCCGACCATCCGATTGTCGATCGTGAGAGGTTAATCGCATCTCGTTTCTCCCTGTACACTGCACGAACACTGCACGACAAACAACGCACGACAAAGCTGAAAATCGGTCCGACACGAAAATGAGTCGCACGAGTCAGAATTCGGCTCAAAATCGGACGAAAATCGCACAGTGTATGCCCGCCTTTACAGGGCAAGTAGACTGCATTTCTTACAAACTCATCGTGCTTCAGAAGGAAGCCGCGTGTTCAGCGTGAACTTTGCTGAACATGTCAATTTTTCAAGGCTTTGTTGTCATTCATGAAAATTTAGTTATGGTGTTTGTTTTGTAGATTTGTAAAGACGTGCCTTAACCCAGATTTATTTCAAACCATTTAGAGAGAGGATCTTGACCAGGTGCAAAATGCAGCAGTTGCCATCATTGCTGTCGAGGAGGAGTTTGAAAAAGTTGCCTTTCGATCCACAGGATTTTCTGATTGTCCTTGAAGATGAGGTGGTAATGTCCACAAAGTCCTGGGTTAGTGCACTGATGCTGATTTTTGGGCTACTCTATGCCCTTCACATAAGCTACCCAAAGAAGCTGACCATTTTTTTTTTTTGAGTTCATACAGAAAGTGCTGCTAAATCTCGAAGATGGGAAGGCTAGGCCGAAGTTGCTTGCACTTAAAAATGAACTTCTGATTGACTAAAATGGAATCCATGATGTTTCTGGTACCATTATGCAATTGAGCTTTGAATTTCCCAATTTGAGCTGTCTTAAAGTTTGAATAGTTTTAAATATTTCATGGGAAATGTGTCTGAACTTGTGTTAATGTTATTTGGACTGATTTTGCATACCCTGTTTGGACAGTCTGTTATGGTCTTGAAGGAATAGTTGATTTTAAGGGTTAGTTCACCCAAAAATGAAAATTCTGTCTGTAATTACTAAAGTCTTAAAGGGTTAGTTCACCCAAAAATTCAAATTATGTCATTAATGACTCACCCTCATGTAGTTCCAAGCCCGTAAGACGATTCCAATGACGCTCCTGACGTGTTATCTTGTGCGCCCGATTAGGACATCCGCGACATGCACACTTATGAACCATTGTAAAAAATATTGCAATACCAAAATACAAATAATGTAGAAAAGCTTGAATACAGCGCGCTTCTCCATCAGACTGTAAACGAAGCTCGGGCGTACAAGATAACACGTCAGCAGCGTCATTGGAATCGTGAACGAGCAATGACAACAGAACCGGAAGAGAATACAATGCTGAATAAAGTCGTTGTTTTAGCTATGTTTGGAACAAAAAGTATTTCACTCATGTCACATGGACTACTTTGATGATGTCTGTATTGCCTTTATGGACAAGGACAGTATAAGGTACATACATTTTCAGTGGAGGAACAGAAAGCTCTCGGACTAAATCTAAAATATCTTAAACTGTGTTCCGAAGATGAACGGAGGTCTTATGGGCTTGGAACTACATGAGGGTGAGTCATTAATGACATAATTTTAATTTTTGGGTGAACTAACCCTTTAAGGGGTAGAAACAACATGAAAGTGAGTATTGACAAAATTTTCATTTTTGGGTGAACTAACCCTTTAATGCTTTGTGTGTATTTGATTAAATTGTTTTAATGTCATTTGGACTGAACAGCACACTTTAGTTTTATGCCTGATAAACTTTGCCGAGGCAGCGCGTAGATTTAAGGTCTGCATTGCAATACAAAAACTATAGTGACTCGGATCTTGCTTTTGTCAAGGCAGCGTGAAGATTACGAGTCTACTTTGGAATAAAGAAAACTGGCCTGTTCTCCGACGCTGTAACTTAATTCGTCGACAGGTTTATAACTAAATAAATATAATAAAATATATACATAAAGGAATTTATATATAAAAATATATATGTTGTCCCGCCGTTTTGAACGTTTCGGGCTACATCGATTTCCAGCTAACGCACACCATGGCGTTCACCCCAAGGGCTTGCAACCGGGCACCGACTATGGTCACAAAATGGTCACAAAAAACAGTGCTCGGGAAACACCCGAGACCGGTCTCGAGGGGCTGGTTCCCTTAGTAGATTTTGTAGAATGGCAAGGCCTTCCAATATATCTATATGGGTCCTGAATATTTTTAAATATGGGTACACATTGCACTTCGGTTACCGACCTCCCAAGTTTGTTGAGGTCGTATCGACTGCAGTGGTTCCGGAACAGGCTCGGGTTATGAAACAAGAGGTATAGACTCTACTGGAATTAAGGGGCCATTGAGAGTGTTGCCCTACCAGATAGGAAGTCCAGGTTTTACAGCCGGTACTTTTTAGTTCCAAAGGAGGATAGTGGACTGAAGCCAATTTTAGATCTAAGGCTATTGACAATTGTTCTTTGAGGAGATCCAGGTTCAAAATGCTTACAAGTTCCATTATCAGAAACCAAATCAGATCCGGGATAAAGCTAGGCCAGGCAATCACTGTAAAACAGTTTCAAAGACTGTTGTGCCTCATGATAGCGGCATCTAACATTATACATTTGGGCCTTCTACACATGAAGCCCCCTTCAGTGGTGGCTGAGAGCCAAGGGTTTTTCCCTCAAGGGGAATCTGTTCCATATGATCAGAGTTACATGCAGATGCCTTCGTTCTCTGGTAATTTGGAAGAAACCTTGTTTCCTATCCCAAGGGCCAGTGCTGGGAGTGTCATGTTGCCGGAAAACCGTTTCGACAGTCACCTCCCTCACTGGTTGGGGCGCGGTCATGGACTGCGGTTTTGGGGCAGCGGTCTGGGCCAGGACCATCATCATTCTTGGCACATAAATTGACTAGAAATGATGGCTGTGTTCAGGGCTCTGAGGAGCTTCCTTCCAGACATCAAGGGTTATCATGTCTTGATACGTTCGGACAACACATCAGTGGTAGCCTATCTGAACCAACAAGGGGGACTCAGATCGCGCCCTCTGTACAGACTGGCGCATCAGATTATTCTTGGGTTCCAAGGGAAAATACTGTCTATCAAAGCAGGGGCCCGGGGAATAGAGACTTCAGCCAGGTGTGGTGAAGTTGATATGGGAGAGGTTTTGGACCAATGGAAGTGGATCTATTCGCGTCTCGAGAGACGTCCCACTGCCCACTTTGGCTCTCCCTCTTACATCCAGCCCCACTGGGGTTGGATGCCATGGTACAGGCCTGGCCGAGGCTTCACCTGTACGCTTTTCCTCCCATCGCTCTGCTCCCGGGAGTCCTGGAGAGGGTCCGTCGAGAGGGCATCAGTCTACTTCTGGTTGCCCCAATGTGGCCGACCCGAGTATGGTTTTCAGACATATTTCACTCCTGATACCTCCGCCATGGCAGATTCCTCTGAGGAGGGATCTGTTGTCTCAGGCGGAGGGCACAATCTTCCACCCTCGCCAGGAGCCGTGGAAGCTGTTGGTCTGGCCTCTGAGGAGATTCAGTACCTGAATGCTGGTCTATCAGCCGGAGTGGTTGAAATCATACTTAGCTCTAGGGCTCCATCTAGGGCACTAGGAGATTATATGGCCTCAAGTGGAATGTGTTTTTCACTTGGTGTAGAGAACATGAGTTAGATCCAGTTAACTGCCCGGTGGCTTCAGTTCTGGAATTTCTTCAAGATCGTTTCTCTGCGGGTCTCTCCCCTTCCACGCTTAAGGTGTACGTGGCTGCCATTGCGGCTTTCCACGCACTGTTAAATGATGGGCCCTGGGGAGGCACCAGTTGGTCATTCGGTTTCTCAGTGGTACTTGGAGGATGAGACCGGCAGCCAGGTCCAGGGTTCCTGCCTGGGACCTGGCAATAGTTCTGGAGTGGTTATCCCTGGCCCCCTTCGAACCTTTAGAGTCGGCTTCGCCTAAGGACTTAACGCTAAAAATGTTTTTTCTCTTAGCTATTACCTCACTTAAGAGGGTGGGAGATCTCCAGGCCCTGGCAGTAACGCCAGCTTGCTTAGAGCCCCTGGCAGAGTGAAGGCCTTTTTGCACCCGAGTCCGGGCTACGTGCCTAAAGTTCCTTCGAATATGGGTCGTTCTACAGTCCTTCAGGCATTCCATCCTCCACCTCATGTGTCGGCAGAAGAAGAGAGGCTTCATTTGCTCTGCCTCGTCAGAGCTTTGTGCTTGTACCTTGAGAGGTCCTCTTCTTGGAGAAGGTCGGACCAGTTATTAGTATGTTTTGGGTCACCTAAGAAGGGGCTCCCGGCAACCAAGCAGACTATTAGTAACTGGATTGTCCAGGCTATTACTGAGGCTTACAAGGTGCGCGGCTTGCCTTCACCTTTAGCCTCAAGGGCTCATTCAACTAGAGGCATTGCTTCCTCTAGGGCCCTCTTGTCGGGAGTACCTCTACAGGAGATCTGTGAGGCAGCCGGTTGGGCTACTCCACATACTTTTATCAGGTTCTACAGTCTTCACCTTCCTAGTACACCTGAAGCACACGTGCTTAGTCCTTGCTGAGTGCCTAGACAGCTTCACTCCAGGACAGGCCTATTCGGTGCATGGCCTAGTGGGCACTCATTTCCCAAAGAGTTGAGATTCTCGACGCAGTGTAGAGTTCCCTCGAAAGGGAACGTCTTGGGTTATGACTATAACCCTTGTTCCCTGAGAAGGTAACGAGACACTGGGTCGTTCTGCCACGCCCCTTGAGGCCTTAGAGCATCTTGCTTCATCGCCAGGCTAGTGTGTGCTGTGACAGCATCACTTTTATACTTCCGGGGATGTGGTCACTGCGCCTTTTCCCTGTCAGCAGGCGTGCAGCCGCATTCTGAACTAATTGTAATCGACAAACTGAAGACTGATCAAGGCCATAGTACAACGAGTTACAATAGTCCAGGCAATTTGTAATCGGGACATGCACAACTTTTTCCAGTTGGCTATGGGGCAGGTAGGGCTTGACCTTCCCTAGAAGTCTAAGCTGAAAGAAGCTTGTTTTTACCACTGAGCTAATCTGTTTATCAAGTTTAAAAGAACTGTCAATAAAAACACCAAGACTTTTTACAAATGGGCAGCAGTTTGGGAGTATTTGTTCAAGAGTACTGTTAAAACCAGAGACATCGGGCTCCCCAAAAATTACAACTTCAGTTTTTTTGTCATTTAAGTTTAAAAAATTCTTATGATTGACCGTATCAAATGCTGCAGTCAAATCTAAAAGCACTAGCATAGCAGAACTACTAGAATCAGAAATTAAAAGAAGATCGTTAAACACTTTTAAAAGAGCAGTTTCTGTACTGTGACAAAATAACTTCTACTTATAACAGGACCTGCAGTGTAACAATGTAGAGCAAATATAACAAAATAACTTATAGTAACTAATAACAGGACTTGCAGTGTAAAAATGTAGTGCAAATATAACAGGTAAAAGAATGAACAGGCACTGTTAACATGAACTGCAGTGTAAAAATGTTGTGCAAATTTAACAGGTAAAAAAAGTCAACTTCAAGAACTGACAACATGTCATAATAGCATGGCATTGTGTACAAACTATTCACAATATATTGAATCAAAACTTGCTTGTGCTCCACTGTTTCAGTTCTGTGTGCATGAGGCACAGAGCCACGGCTCACTAGCTGAAGGGGCCTGACTGAGTCCGACACAGCTGAGGTGGAACCACTCTATTGCAGAGTTTTCCTTGTCACAAGCCACCATGTCGTCCTGGTCTTCAGGGCCTCTGCAAACGCACCACAGTTGGTTTGTCTTCTGCAGTGCCTGTGTTCTTGGCCTTTTTGAGTGAGCTTGCTGTAACACGGTTAAAGGAAGTGGAGTTGTGGAGGCTGCTCGGGTGTAGTGGCAAACCACAAGCTCAGGTAGAGAAACCTTGAGGAAAAACTCCTGTGCTTTTGTCAGAAGTGCTGTCCAGAACTCCACATCTGGTAAGATCCGAACCACAGCACAGTCTTTTTGCGTCCACACAACAAAGTCACAAAACCCTGACCCACTGACAAAGATCTGATTTTGTACCTGGCTGTAGTACTTGTGTGTCTTCTTCAAGATTAACTTAAGACAAAAGTGCTGTCATCTGTACAGGCCTGCATGATGGAGTTGTTTTGGTGCTTATATGTGCATTTGATTTCCAGACAGCCTTTCCCACAACATGTGCAGTGAATGAGTCCATCAGGTGATTTTAAGAATTTTTTCTTAAAAAAAATTTAAGAAATTTTCTTTTTCTTACAAAATTTTAAGTAGGGGTGACAAGTTTGAAAGTGTCGTCGTGTGTCCACACGGACTGGTGCAGCCAACACGAGTCCGTATCCCTGACTTTGTGCTCTCTCCACTGATGCACTTGTCGAGTGCCCTCTTCTTAGTTGCGCCAGAGGAAAAGTCAATCTTGTGGCCCACCTCTGCTTGGACCTTGTCCTCACTATTCGGCATCATCCAGTAGGCTGGAACATCAGTGACTGTCTTAGTACCCCGTATCCGTACTGCTACTTCAATTTTAAACAGGAGGGTCCCAACATGTGTGCAAGACTCTGCTATGCCAGCCATGCATATGCAGTGTGCACACCCCACTTGCCCACTGGTATTGAGGATCACCCATGGCTTGAGTGGAGGTTCATTGAGGCATTTAGAGTGCAAAACCTAAGACATAAATAACACTAATAAGCATAAAATAAACAGAACAAGTGATCCACTGGAGTTTTGGGCAATACATTAAACTTTCTTTCCTCATCTCTTCACTAGTCCCTCCCTGTGAAGGCCTCCTCCCCTTTACCTCTGTATAGATAATCGTTGTCAGGATAATTCCGGTTCACGTGGCTACGCCGAAGCGATACAATTCTGTATTAAATTTTAAGGCACACAAGTAGTTTGCTGAGGGTTGTTTTTTTTTTAGGGAAGGACAACATGCCTTCGGACACATATTCAAACGTGCATACCTACAGAATGAACTCTTAGTACACGTGTGCACGCCATCAGCGGTCTCACAGGTTTGTGTTTTTGTAGAGAGAACTTTTGTGGTAGTTTTGTGGTAGCAACGCCGTTAATAACCATGATTGTTGCGATGGAAGAGAATCAATTAAAATAAACTTTTAGCTGGAATATAACTTTATTCTAGAGCTGTCATAAAGCAAAAATAATCTCTGTTACTTTAATTCCCTGTTATCACTGTAAAGCAGCTTTGGAACAATCTACATTGTTAAAAGCGCTGTATAAATGATTTGCCAAAAAATATCTGTCAATAGCAGCTACACCTGTGCCATGTGAACAAGTTTTTTTCCAAAAGCAGGTGAAGTTTTTATATTGTCACAGTGTTATTTTTGTAAATCAGAACTTCACTTTCACACACGGGATTACAAGGCTCTTCTCATTCTCTTTTCTAGTTACAAACCATACCTGGACCTCAATGTTATCATGCCTCTCCAGAGACATAACATTACACCTTCTAGTGTTTTATGCAGCTTTAATAACAAACGGCAGAGGGAGAGTGATAGTAATTACACGTAAATAGTCTGATTAACAAAAGACCCTAACTAAAGCACGGAATACAAGCATTAATATTTAATGGTGTAAAAGCCATTTTGTCTTTATTTTCAACTTGGTCATGTAAGTGTGTGTCCAGTAGGGGTCAGTCTTGGGTAATTGGTTACAGATTATCTGTGGGAACCCTTCTTCCGGTCACAGGTGGATTCCAATGTGGAGGTTGAAGAATGCCAACTGGGAGATTTTTAAAGAACGATGTCAGAGTAAAATGGCTGAATTAAATTATATTAATGTAGATGTAGAGTTAAGTAGTAAAATAAGTTAAGTTATTCGTAATAACGGAAAGGAAGTAATTGGAAAAAATAAAACTAACAAAGAAGTAAGGCATGGTGAAGCGAAAGATCCATTTAAAAAAGAAATAAGGTGTGTAAGAAAGCTAGCAAAACATTATAGTTTAATGATAACATTATATATATATATATATATATATATATATATATATATATATTATACCAGCAGGAGGCACTTTAGACTCTGCTTTTAGTCTGTACGAGATGAAGAGAGCACTGGCTTGGATTAAACAGACTTTCCCTGCAAGGACGATATCTGTTATGAGATGATTAAGCATTTATCTGATATATCAAGGGGTTTTCAACTGGTTCTGTGCCAGGGACCACCATTCTGACTAACAAGTAATCGGCGGCCCACTATTGTGTGTGTGTGTGTGTGGGGGGGGGGGGGGGCGTACTTCTTACCTATATCGAAGTCCAGTAAAGGAGGGAGGGCGTTCTCGCATTTAGCTCCAAAACTCTGGAATGGCCTTCCCGATACGGTCCGAGCCTCTGACTCGCTGACACAGTTTAAAACTAGATTAAAGACGCTTCTCTTTAGTCAAGCATTCACATAATGCTTACCTTCTAGTCCTCTGTTATGCCATACGGAACCGTTTGCCACTGAAACTGCTTAACGCACCAGTGGGGCTCGACAGCCTTTTAGACAAACGGGTCGGCGCGTATGGTTGGGTTGCGGAGAGTTCAGGTTACGGAGAGTTTGTGAGTTATAACGGAAATCATTATGAAGATCAGCTATGCTAATTATTTCCCATCTGCCTTTCTGCTGTTATCTCGGGACGCTTGTCCCGAGAAAAATGGCGTTCGTCAGGTCCAGTTTTGTGTCCAGCCTCTCACGGGGATTTCGGATGCCCCAACGCCTGTGATGAGACGACTCAACGCCTGTGAAGAGACGACTCAACGCCTGCGATATGTTATGGCGCCGTTTGATTCATAAACAATATTTATATTTAATATTTATATTTAAACAATATGAATGTAAGCCAGAGGAGAACTGGCCCCCGACTGAGCCTGGGTTCTCCCAAAGTTTTTTCTCCATCCAATCTGATGGAGTTTGGTTCCTTGCCACTGTCGCCTTGCTTTTGGCTTGCTTTGAGCTTGCTCAGTTGGGGTTATTTAGTGTTTAGCAATGTTGTTGATCTGTGTTGTGCTACTTTCATGTTATCACTGTGAAGCTGCTTTGATACAATCTGTATTGTGAAAAGCGCTATATAAATAAATGTGACTTGACTTGACTGTTAGTGGGATTTCTGGGCGTGGTGACTTCCACACAATCTGTCAATTCGTGGTGATATAGTGGTACATAGTGACAGCCTCATATCATTTTCTGGTTCCAGCCTTGCCCTGTATTTGTTCTTTAGATATGCCAGTGTGGAAAAACCGCTCTCACAGAGGTATCTAGTTGGAAAGGGTAAAAGACACCTCACTGCTTTTGCTGCAAGCTCTGGAAATTCTGTCTGGCAACTTATCCAGAACTTCACAAGGGGTTGTGTATCATACATATGCCTCCTGACTGAGTCTGTTGACATCTCTATGAGCTGATCCTCTTCTACAGTAGTTAAGCTTGACCCTGCTGCTGCATCATCACTGAATGGGAGCAGGATCCATTTGCTGTCACAGCGCCACTCATCAGAATCATTTGGGTACTTTTGGAATTGAAGCACAAGCTTCCTCAAATGCTCACACACAATGTCTTTAATGTCAGTGCTGTCAGAATATTCCTCAACTGAAGGGAACATGGCCAAGTTACCACTCTCCACTCTTTCTATCCATCTTGACATTTTTTTAACAAATGCCTGTAATTTTTCATAGAGCTGCAGGACATTTGAATCTCTCCCTTGCATTGAAGTGTTCAACTTGTTTAGCTCTGCAAAAACATCTGTGAGATATGCCAGCTTAGTTAACCAGTGGCTGTCCTTGAACATGTGGGCCAGATCAGTGCACTCCTTTTCGCACAAGAAAGTATAGATCGCGTCACGCAGTTCAAACACACGCGCGAGCACCGCACCGCGAGACAGCCATCTCACCTCTGAATGGTAAAGGAGAGAGGTGTGTTCACTTCCTAAGCCTTGACATAGGGATGCAAACAGGCGTGTATTTAATGCTTTTCGTTTTATCTGGTTTACAGTTTTAACAACAGCATCGAACACCTCGCTGAGCTCAACACTGAGATCTTTGGCGGCCATGCAGTGTGTCCAAATTATCGACGGTGCTACTTTCTTTACGTGCCCCATCAATCCAGTCTGGCTGCCACTCATTGCTCTGGCTCCATCACTACATAGCGCCACACACTTCTGCCACGAAATATTGTGTTCTTTGAAAAAGTCATCAAGGGCTGAAAAAATCTCGGCACCTGTTGTTCGCCCTGGCAGTGGTTTGCAAAAGAGAAATTCCTCGCACATCGCACTATTATCCTCGTATCGCACAAATGCCAAAAGTTGCGCGTCGTTTGTTATATCCGTCGTCTCGTCTAATTGAATGGAAAATTCCTGAACTGATCGAAGTTTCTCTATCAGCTGCTCTTTCACATCATTTGCCATTTCCTCAATTCGACGTCCGACTGTGCTATCTGACAAAGGAATAGTTTTCAATTTATTAGCACATTCTTCGTTCATCATGGTTTTACACGTGTCTATAGCTGCTCTGCAATAGTATGCGGCTTTTTGCATTGAGCAACTCTGAGAGCCACCAGATATGAGGCTTTCAGTGCATTTTCACTGACTTTTGCACTCTTTCTCATGAGCGTCTGCTGTCCTTTGAAATGACGCAACATCTGTTGCATATACTCAATAGGCTTGGCCTTCAAGAAGCTGTGATGTGTCTCCATATGACGAGAACGTTTCAACGGTTTCATGGATTCATTTGAAAGTAACGTTGAACATACGAAACACAGTGGTACCTCTTCTCCTGTTTTGTCAGTCGTAGCTGTAAATCCATATTTAACATAATCTTCCCTGTATTTTCTTTTTCGTTTCCCACTACGTTTCCCTGTTTCCTCCGAAGTAGTAGCTTTGTCTGAAGAGCATGCAGCAGAAGCCTGTCCATCTGTCCTGACATCTGTCACTTTCCTCACTAAAAAGCGATCCATGCTGGTGCTGACTAAATTCGCCTTAGCTAGAAAGTACGTTAGCTAACAGCTCCACTCCACTTCAAATTTAAATTAATTTCGCGCGCAAGATAGTGTTTAAGTATATGACGTTGGGGGATGAAAAACACAACGTTAGCAAATCAGGATAGACATGATAGGTGCAAAGCTAGCCTATCCTGTGTCAGTTTGAATCTGAACTCCTCTGTATTATTTTAGATGTTTTCATGAAATTTAGTATTCACACCAATGCACAAATAAATTATGTAAAAAAGTTTTTTTTTAGTGAAATTACATAGGTTGGAATGCATGTCACGGACCACATGCAATGCCGCTGCGGACCAATAGGGGGCCGCGGACCACTGGTTGAAAACCTCTGTGATATATCATTAAATATAATATTAAGACTTTTTGATATGGTATGGGAGAAAGGAAAGATGCCCAATGATATATGCAAACTAATGGAACGGATGGTTATGATCAGATGTACCCTGTTACAGAGAGAACCTGTTGTCTGATTATCAAAGTGGGTTTTGAAAGGGGAGAAATACCATGGATTTGGTTTTATGTCCAGAAAATGAAATAAGAAAGACCTAAGTAAGTAAAGAGGTGGTAGTAGGAGTGTTTTCCGATGTTGAAAAGGCGTATATGCTGTGTAAGGAGGGCATATTAATGAAGTTAGACAGAATGGGATTAAAATGGAAAATGTATAATTGGATGTTAAATTTTCTGTTTTGGAGAACAATTCAATTGAGTGCCATTCACATATTCTCAGACATATCCGATAGAGAATGGTATTCAAGGAAGTAATCCTGTTCTTTTTAACTAAATGATAAAAGATATTTTTTCAGCAGTTTTTTTCTCAATCCATTTGACATGTTTCGTCAAACTCAGGTCACTGTTCTCAGAACAGTTTACAGTGATCTGAACACTTTGTCTTAAACAGGTTGTAAATTTTCCTTTATTTCATGCAAATTGCAAATCAAATTGCAAATTCATCATTTTTGTGATCAGTGATCAGGAGCAAACTGAGCAAAATTCGGTTGTTGTTCAGGACAAATTCCCAATTTCAACATTCAGCACTGGTGCAAGAGTGGTTTGAGTGTTTTTATTGTTTGAAATGTACATAACACAAACAAACCAACATACATTCTCTTATGTCAGGCATCCCCATCCACAAACCTCATACTTTATATACATTATCTCACATATCCCCTTTCATCGCAGATAGGCATCCAAGGTTCGTACAAATACTGAGAATGCACACAGAACACAAACAAAAAGGGGAGACGAGAGCACACATTTTTAATCTAAAGAATTAGCATCAAATACATTTTCATAATTGTCCAAGAGAGGTTTCTGCTGAGTTTTGGACTGTAGTTCTTAACTTTTCAAGCTGGAGGAAGGACATGGTTTTGCACACCCAACGTGAGTGTTTTGGGGGTGAGCGGTGAGGAATTTGTAATAATTAGTCGGCGGGCTAACAGTGTAGAGAATGCTATTAATTGATATGGCCTTTACTATGTACCACCCCAAATATTGCAATGATAGGACCTGGATCGATATTCTTTTTACAAATGTAGGTGAATGTATTAAATATCTCTGACCAGAATGTGCCTATGCTTGGGGATGACCAGAACATGTGAGCCAGAGAAGCAGGGCCTTGGTGGCAACGTGTACAGTTGGGATCCACATCAGGATATATTTTGGCCAATTTGGTCCTAGAGAAGTGCAGGCGATTAAATACTTTGAATTGTATCAACCTGTGCCTATAACACAGATAGACGATGTGTGTATTTTATGCATACGCAAATTTCGTCCATCAGTTCTGTATTAAGATCCTCCTCCCACTGTACCTTAAGTGACAGAAGAGATGGGCATTTTATGTCCTGGATAGCAGTATACAGTGGGGAGACACCGCCCGAGAGATTGGGCTTGACCATCAGACAATGATCAAGAGGGCTGATATTTGGTTTTAAGGGGAATGAACGAAACTGGGAACAGACAAAATTGCAGATACCTAAAAAAATTGTTTTTTTGGTAAATTAACCAAATAATCAAAAGAAACAAATGTGCCTTCTACAAGATCTCCCACACTGTTTATGCCTTTTCTAGCCCAGGTGAGAAAGGCCGTATCTATAAGCGATGGCTTAAAAAGAAAGTTTGAGGATAGAGGCATACAGCTTGTATGTGACCAAAATGTTTGCGAAATTGGGTCCATATGCGTAAGCTGCCTCTTACAATATTGTCCATATGTGCAGCACACAGCATTGAGGCCAAAGAGATGGACAAGCATGAATGTTGTTCCATTAGACTCGAACTACTCCCACAAATAGAAGCTCCATACCATATTACTAATTTGTGAATGTTTGCAGCCCAATAATAGTATAAAAAAATTGTTAGAGCTAGTCCAGCATTTTCATCGTCTCTCGAGAACTGTTTTCTGTACGCGAGGTACAGTTTTGTTCCATATAAATGTACTGATGTCAAGCTCCTTAAAGAATGATTTGGGTATGAAGATTGGGACTGTTTGGAATAAGTACAAGATCTTAGATAACATTACCATCTTTATTGAATTAATACGTCTAGCCAGGGACAGAAGCAGAGTAGACAAATACTCGGTAGGTCAACAAGTAGGTCCTTATATCTACTTGTGACACTTACTCCCAGGTATGTCATGGGGCCCTCTGTAGTCCTGAATGGTGGTGAGTCAAAGGATCGATTCCGAGCCAAAACATTAATTGGAAACAAAACACTTTTGGTGGGGTTAATCATGTACCCAGAAGATTTACCAAATTGAGAAATGGTGTCTAGGTATTCTGGGATTGAAGTCTCCGGATCTGATAAAAAACATCAGCAAATCATTGGCATAAAAAAGACACTTTATGAACCAGGCCGCCCCTCGTGATATCCCGTATATTGTTATTACATCGCAATGCCGCAGCAAGTGGCTCAATGACCAGATCAAAGAGAAGAGGGGACAATGGACAACCTTGTCATGTCCAGTGAAATATTGAGAATTAAAGTTATTAGTCCTCACTCTAGCTTGGGGTGCTGCATACAACGTCTAAATCCAAGAAACAAAGACTGGACCAAAGCCGAATTAGCTTAGAGTTTTGTAAAGGTGTCCATACTCAGTTAGAAAAATCACAGCGTTTGAAATCACTAGAGTGAATCGAATGTTTAGAATGTATTATGTTAAAGAGGCGACATAAAGACTGCCTGCCCTTTTCAAAGCCGGTCTGGTCAGGATGCACAATTTTTGGTACTATAGATTCCAATCTTAAAGGTGCAATACCTAAGATTTTTGCATTAAAATATCCCAAAATCACAAGGCCAGTGTTATATATTTAGTAAAGATGATAACTCACAATATTCCAAATGTTTCAAACAATGTTTAAATCGCGAGAAAATTGAGATTTTAACCAAGGAAACGGCACGTGTCAGCAGGGGTGAGCTGGGAGTCGCGAGTCAATCGCGTCATATCCGCTTACCTCGGTTTCCGCTCTTACTACGTGTAGTCCTGGACAAATGCGGTAGTTGTAGTTGTGCGTTAGCGCCTATCAAACGGCAGCTTGTTTCGCGCATTTGTTATGGAATGGAGCACATATATTCTTTTCATTTATTCTCGGAATGTGAACTGTTGGCTGTAAAGGGGGTCGCACACCGGACGAGAAGCGCCGCGTCACGTTTAGGACAACTCCAGTAACGTTATCGAACACCGGACGCGCACTTTCTCATCAGTGTATGGCCAGCAATATTGTTATGTTTAATGACAGAAAATGAAGATAATGTCTGTTCTATGTTATTGTACTGTACAATTAAATACAATCGTTGCTGAGTCTGCATTCTGAAAACTTTACCTCAGAGCATCCGTTCACAGAATGAATTGAGAATCTCACGTGAAAAATCTAATAATAATCAGTAATTGTCATTCAAGCAGCTGATTTCTGTAAATGACTGCAAAACTAAATGCATAGATATTGCAGCATAGGGCAAAGTCAGGATCCATTAGCAACGGTTTGAGGCAAAAATAATTAAAATTTTATATAAAACTATGTAAATGGCGCTCTGTGGCGCAGCAGGGTTTTGAACACGGTCCTGAAACGTTGCTGGGCGCCGCGGACAGACGCCGAATGGCGCCGCCGGTATGTGTACACTTATAGATAATAATGTGTTCGAATAATTATGTGGTGCAACGCGGCGCTGCAGCTTCTCGTCCGGTGTGCGACCCCCTTAACGTTAATTTTGTGAAACTGTAGCTGTGGTTGAATACTTACACGACATGAAAAGATGTGTCAAATGTACATTGCAGACATCCCAAGTCTCCCGGATCTCCCGCATATTGATAGCGTTTCCCTGATGCCCGCAAATTAGTTCAAATCTCCCGGGATATAATGTTAGAGCGAGACATACTGCGCGCATAACATACAGCGCGCTGCGCGTGCACTGTACAGAGGGAGAGACTTTGCGTTTGTGCCTCGCGAACGCGAAAGTTAGCCTTCCCTCCCACCCCCACAATCTTGTTATCGAAATATACCTCCCGGAAATGAATTCTTGCAGGTTGGGATAACTGACATTAAATTGATTTTTTATTTTTATAAAGTTACCAAGGAGGGCCAACCACGTCAACTCCTTGCGAGAGACCTGCCCCTTCAAACCCTCTCCACCATAGCTTCGTCCAGTGACTCGTACAGTAACATCTGTGATAACTAATTTACTTTTAAACCTGACTTTTCTTGCACGGTTATTTCAGTTTAATGAAATACAAGCATGTCATTAAACGCAACGTTTATAGAAATCGAACTTTACCTCATCCATGACAACTAATTTTCGATTCCCGTCTGACTGATTTATCCACGGTGGAGTTGAAAACAACAGTTCCCATCATTCCGCGTTCCTCCACGGCGTCATCAAGCAAAGCCGTTGTTGTTGTTTTGAATGTAGCGCCCTCTAGCGGCATCTAGATCTTAGGTATTGCACCTTTAAGGAGAGAATCTTTGTAAGTATTTTATAATCACATGTGAGTAGGCTGATCGGGCGATAAGACTCACATTTAGTGGGATCTTTTGCCTTTTTGGGAAGCACAGATATTGTGGCTTGGGTCATAGATGTAGGCAGCTTCTCTGGTTTGAGTGATTTATTGTAGACGAGGCACAGTAAAGGTATCAATTTAGGGACAAAAGCCTTATAAAACTCAATTGGATACCCATCTGGGCCTGGTGCCTTTCTATTTTTCATTGATCTAATTGCTTGACTAATCTCAGTTTCGACTATCAGCTGCTCAAGGATGGCCATATCCTCCTTAGCTATAGTCGTGACAGTTACATTGTCAAGAAATACATGGTCACTAGGATTTTCTGAAGAAAACAAGGATGAATAAAATAATCTGAATTGCTTAATGTCTTTGGGATCAAGCTTAACTTCTCCATCGGCAGTTTGTATTTTTGTAATAATATTGGCAGCAGAATATTGACGCAGCTGGTGAGAGAGTAACCTACTTGCCCGCTCTCCATGCTCGTACAAAGTTTTGTCTAGATATTAGAAATGTCTCTCCTGCCTCCATAGAGGCAAGAAGATCAAATTCAGTTTGTAATGCTGTTCTTTTTTTCCATCGGTCAACATCGTGGATTAGATTGATCAACTCGTTGCGTCTAAACCTCTTTCAGCTCAAGTCTAGCTCACAATCTTTTTGAAAAATGCAACTTAAGTATTGAAAGCGATACCAGCTAACTTTTTTTGTGCAAAAGAGACTCAAATTACTCTGATGATTTTGATCTTGCATATAAGTGTAATGCATAATTCGATCCTGTTAAGTGTCTATTTTTTGTACATACTCAGAATAAAAACAAAGTGTTCTGCTTTTTGTCAAATAAAGAAAAATAAACATGATGCACGTTTTGCCTTTTCTCTGTCAGTGATGTTCATTCTGAAACGCATCCGAAAAATGAACAATGAACTGTAACTAAGTAATTACTTGTCACCGAGACACAAAAGATTTCTCTTTATGAAGCTGAAATTCTCTTCTTTTAAATTAAGTAATTTATATAAAAAAAAACAACTATTCTCAGTTGATGTAATCTGTATGAAAAGAGATATCAGTCTTTTTCCTTTCACCTAATTATAGCGTATGACATGCTAATCTGACCACGCCCACTGAGAGCGCGCGCTATTCAAACGCTAATGTTGAGGCAAGCCATGAAAACGCCCAGATCAGCTGGATAAAACATCCAGTTTATTACAAATCTTAGGAGAGGTGTTAAGTCCAGGTTCAGAAAGTAAAAGTCCTCCTCAGTATTTTGTTACAATCACCTGGATTTGCTCATTCAGACAGGAGACAGAACTAATTAGTGAAATCAGATGACTGAGTTTATGGGTGGAATAAACATATGGCAAGACTTTTACTCTTTGGCCCCTGGATTACCCACCTCTGGTTTGAGGTGACCGAAAGCCGCTCTCTGTAGCGCCACATTCTGCAGGTAATCAGTGAACACTCTGATAGTGTCACATCTCCAAAACTTGTCTCTGAAAATGGTAACAGCCTCCCGTAGAATGCTTTCCTTCACTTGATAGTAGTGACACTTGACGACAAAAGCTCTCGATGGCTGCCCATTTCCAGTAATATATATTTTGAATAAGAAAATGAATCCTTCTATGAGTGTTAAAACACATCCCAGATAGCAAACTGACATTGAATCAACGTGGAAATCAACGTTGATCTGACATTGTTTTGCTCATCGAATTAACGTTGAACCAACGTCAGACGCTTCATTCTTTTAAAACTAACTAACTAATCAACTTGAAATCAACGCGTTGTTTCAACGTTATGAAAGCAAACCAATTTTCGATTTTCATTTAGCTTTGAAGAATGCCGCGTCTGACGTTGGTTCAACGTTAATTCGATGAGCAAAATCAACGTTGTTTCAATGTCATGAGAGACGTCGTTTCCACGTTGATTCAATGTCAGTTTGCTATCTGGGGTGGGCATCACCCAGATAGCAAACTGACATTGAATCAACGTGGAAATATGACATCGAAACAACGTTGATCTGACATTGTTTTGCTCATCGAATTAACGTTGAACCAACGTCAGATGCGTCATTCTTTCAAAACTAACGGAAAATCAACTTGAAATCAACGCGTTGTTTCAACGTTATGAAAGCAAACTAATTTTCGATTTCATTTAGCTTTGAAGAATGCCGCGTCTGACGTTGGTTCAACGTTAATTCGATGAGCAAATCAACGTTGTTTCAATGTCATGAGAGACGTCGTTTCCACATTGATTCAATGTCAGTTTGCTGTCTGGGCAGTTGGGGCAAGTACTGTAATTGAAGTCAGAATTCTTGGAATGTGGATGGACATAAAATTAAACTTCATAATACATATTTATAAATGGATTTTTTTTTTTTTAAAGGATCAACATTTTAAGGTGCTTTTAAGGTGAAGTTAAGGTGCATTTTCAGGACTAAAATGGGGAACAAGTAGTCACTGAAAAGACAATATAATGCAGGGATAAGATCTAACGTTGATTATGGTTTATAGCAACATGAATAAAACATGGATTGAGACTACACAAACTCAGGAAAATGAGAGTATGTTGCAGACCATTAAGATATTTAGATTACCAGTGATATCATTACAGGTTGAAACGGGAGAAATGCCCCAGGAATTATGGAGATTTCAGCTGAGAATGAGATACTGGACCGGAGTAAAGGGTCATTCAAAACATTTTAAAAGAATGTTGGGAATATGAATGTATAAAAATAAACTGCTGGGAGAGGATGCACAGAGTATAGTATGGGAATATCTGATCAACCTAATACATCAGTGATATTATGTACAGATTGGATGGCTGGCCTTACAAGTTTACAGAGTGGAAAATCTGAAGCACGACAAGCCATGCTACATGAAATAGTACCGTTTTTGTATAGAATAATGCAGTATTGGTGTATTTCCTTTGGGTGTGGAAGGGAACGAGGAAGAGGACCAGCTGGCAGAAATGGCCCTGAAACAAACACAAGGTATTTGAGGTATCAATAAACATAAATGAAATTAATAGATTAGTAATAATAGAAGTAAGAAATGGCAAGGAAAATCGGGTTAATGTAAAATAAGGAAGACATTTATATCAAGTTCAGGAGTGTGTTGGTGCTGAGAGAATAATGTTTGGCAATAGAAGGAAGGATGTGATCATATCAAGAAGACTGAGAATAGGGAATACAGCATTAAATTACCGTTTGCGTATAATAGGGAAATATGAGAACGGTAATTGTGAAAAGTGTGAAATCCCAGAAACAATAGAGAATATTCCTCTAAAATATGTTGCAAAATGACAGAGAAAGATCTCAAGAATTGAAAATGACAGGAATTAATAATATATCTATTATGAAATGTGTTAATGCAATCAAAAGTGTATGAGGAATTGTTTAAGTATCTAAAAAAGACAGGAGTAATGGATAGTATACAAGTTTTTTCATAGCCTATCATATTCTTAGATAGTTCGATTTATGTGCACTTCACACTCCAGACCAGTAGGGAGCAGAATTGCACCTTTTAAGTTGATTTGCCAAACTGTCATTAAAATCAAGAAGAAGAAGCAGGTATCAGGTAAATGACAGTTGCAATTCCACTTGGAAACGGAGAAAGAAAAGAAGTAGTTAAGAAGAAAACTATTGAAATATGGCAGAAATCATAGGAGGAAACCAGGAAAGGAAAGGGGTATCATAAAATACAAAAGTCTGTCAGTGTTAAACATTATAGGGAAAGGACCAGGCGGGAGGTAGAGAAGTTCACATTTGGTGCGTGGTCATTTTTTGCCAATGCAATCTTTGGTTTTTCTAAAGATTCAGATCCTAACAGAGGCATTTTCATTTCTGGCTTCCTTTCGTAGACCAGAATCGTGGAATCTCTTACTAATGGTGCATATTCATAGTGACTGTTCACGAAAGCAGCAGCGTTCATTTTACAGGTAAGATTCCATCATGCATTAGTACCAACATATGGTCAGCTTTGTAAAGTTTATCACCATAAAGACCTTTAAACTCTGATTCGTAGCCCTGAGATTAAAGTCCCATTCACACATGTTAAGACAGATAGCATGATGACAATCATTGTCAATTAGTTTGGATTGACATTTCAGTGTTTACAGTGTGTTGGATCAGCATTGATATTCTGATGAAACTCGACAGCACACATGGTGAGACAGTAACACTGAACTAACAGTGATAGTTGAAGATCATTCAGGCATGCATCTCTGCAGAACACTAGTGGGTGTTTCCCAATCACTGGGGCGATTCAAACACGATGCCATTTCAACCGCGTCACCTGATTTGCTCTAATCCACTGGGGGCTTGGTTTAGAGGAGGGCCTTCGGGAGTTTAGAAAGTCTGTTGAAAAACATGCATTGTAGCAGAAATTGGCCACTGATTGGGAAACGCCCATTTTGGTTTTGCATGTCCACTTCTCAGTAGTGTAACTGATGCTTCCTCATTAGAGGGAAAACACAGGTGTTTGCTTTACAGAAGTATTGTGTGTTCAACCAGCTGACATGCATGACTTTAGTTCAAACAATATTGCTATACCTTATGATTTCTCTGTTTTGCACGCTTACTTGCGTTTGATTTTTATTGTTACTGACTGTAGTTAGATACATTATAGAGTTATTAAAGTGTTTGAATAAAGCATACATTTTTCTAGTTTTATGATATTTTAAACACTCACCTAAAGGATTATTAGGAACACCATACTTATACTGTGTTTGACCCCTTTCACCTTCAGAACTGCCTCAATTCTGCCTTAAAGGTCTTTGACGTAAATTACCAAAGAAACAATTCAGCTAAATTAATTTACTTGTCTGTGGAAATGAACTAGGTAGAATACTTAAAAGGAAAAACAAAACTTAAACAAAGAAAAGATCCCGGGGAGGGGACCACGAGGAGTTACGTGATTAAGAAGGAGGTAAGAGGACAAGAGAGAGTAGGAAAAGCGCAAACCACGCCCCTTCCGGAGCAACCGTCCATTTTTCTAGTTTTATGATATTTTATACACTCACCTAAAGGATTATTAGGAACACCATACTGTGTTTGACCCCTTTTACCTTCAGAACTGCCTTAATTCTACGTGGCATTGATTAAACAAGGTGCTGAAAGCATTCTTTAGAAATGTTGGCCCATATTGATAGGATAGCATCTTGCAGTTGATGGAGATTTGTGGGATGCACATCCAGGGCACATCCACCACATCCCAAAGATGCTCTATTGGGTTGAGATCTGGTGACTGTGGCGGCCATTTTAGTACAGTCAACTCATTGTCATGTTCAAGAAACCAATTTGAGATGATTCCAGCTTTGTGACATGGTGCATTATCCTGCTGGAAGTAGCCATCAGAGGATGGGTACATGGTGGCTATAAAAGGATGGACATGGTCAGAAACAATGGTCAGGAAGGCCGTGGCATTTAAACGATGCCCAATTGACACTAAGGGGCCTAAAGTAGAGGTGGGCAGATCGATACTAATATCGATAATATCGATACCAACGCGAAAATATCGATACTTAAGTTTCAGTTTCTCTCGTTTTGCGACCTGACCGTGTTTGTCAAAATGCTGCTGCTGTCACAGAGCAGAGCAAGCTCTTTGTAATCCTAGTGCTGCTCTCGTCCCCCTCTCCTGTGTTGTACCGTCACGTGACTCACCACTAGCTAGCGCGCTCCAGGACTACCACCAGTCAGGCACGCGCGGCCGCGCATTTCTAGTCTACAGCAGCACAATCAGAGACGGAGAACTTGTGACTTTGTTTATTTAAGAAAAACATCCTGAATAGAAGTGCACTAAAGAAGAGAAACATTTTTTGTTTACATGCTACTTGAAAAGTGAATTTGTTTTTACATTTTTTATATTTGTGAAGTAATAATTTTGTAACTTTGTTTAAATAAAATAGAAGTAACCAAAAGTTGTTTCTGAACAAAAGCTTTTGTAGTACTGATTTTAACTGATTAATAACCCAAAATGCAAATCACAAAAACAAATTAAAAGTCATGAAAATTCATTTAGATTAGGGACGAGACTTCCTTAGATTTCCACGACGCATGCGCGAGATTTGCGATCTGCTCACACCAGCTTACACTACTTCAGATCGCAATTCTCGCACATGCGTCGTGGAAATCTAAGGAAGTCTCGTTCTGGCCTACAAGGAAGAAAAGAAATAGTCGAATAAACTCGTTATTTTTGTTTGTTTTTTCGCACAAAAAGTATTCGCGTCGCTTGATAAACATATAGTTGAGCCACGGTAGTCACTTGGGATATTTAAACATTTTCTTCATTGACTTTCTGGGCCGTCAAGAGGCAGTCCCTTAGGAGCCAATGTGGTAGTTATACAGCTCTCAAATTTAATCAAAAATATCTTCATTTGTGTTCCGAAGACGAACGAAGGTCTTACGGGGTTGGTACAGCATGGGGGTGAGTAATTAATGACTTAATTTTCATTTTTGGGTGAACTAACCCTTTAAATGTTTTATTAAACATTAGAAAATAGTCATTAAGAGCAGGGTTCTCAAGTTTGAGCAAAAGCTTGGAGTGAGATCACACGCGGTTAGGGGAGGAGCCATAATGAAGCCCCGCCCCACCCATCCCCGCCCCCAATTTTACCCATTGTTTATAATTAACCAGAACAAATTAAAATTATAACAATTAGTAAATCTGATAAATGACAGAGCAATTCATCACATCAAATACTCTTTAATGCAGTATTACAAATATAGCTAACCAAAAATATAACAAATTGCTCCAAACAGTTTCAAACAAATCTTTAAAAATTGCATTTTGATTTTTGAATGCGTCTTCTATCTAGACGAATGATTTATTGTGTGGTGGGACATTGAGAACAAATGGACAGATTAGAGTGCACCACCTCTTCCACTGTCTCCTCCTCTAATCTGGCAACCTTTTTAGGGGGCTTACCCTTTGGTGCCCAAAATGACAAAATATCTTTCTGCTTTTTTCCTGACATCTTTGAAAAATACAAATGCAACATTATGACAATGATTAAATATTACCCAGAGCAATCTGCTGTAATACATCCTTAATGTAACTAGAAAGACTATTAATATTACAGTATAATATAATTTAAAATAAAATCAGTGAATCTTCATTCCTTTCCATACCCACTAACATTTCTCTTAGTTTCAGATAACGTAAGATAGCCAAACTGAGCCTGGTTGCAAAGTAGTTGTAGAGTTTTTGACTGCATCAATAATAATGTACGATGGGCTACATATTAAATGTTCTAGCCCAAAAATGTTAGACGAGCTTCTTCCAACTTACCTTCTTCTCCATTACGACACATGTGTTCGCGCGATGTTGTTGGTTACCTAGTAACGAACGTACGGTGGCCAAGGATGTTCAGTCCATTTCCGTGTGTTCGCGCTACTGACATGTCATGTATAGATCAGTGGTGCACGCAGCGCATATATGTTGCCTAGTAACGAACGCAATCTGGCGGAGATACGCGCTGGCGGCAGGAAACTTCACTTTGTTTGCCTGCGCCTGCCTCGTATACAACGTTAGAAAGCTTTCAGCCAGGACAACTTGGTTGGCATTGCCTTTTCAGCGTGAGAAATACACAGTGTGGCGTGTGAGCGTGTGAACCGGTCGAAATGCGTGTGTCTCACGGCCAATGCGTGAGACTTGAGAACCCTGATTAAGAGAATCAATTGTTATGCAAGTACTTTTACTTTTAATACTTAAAGTACATTTAAAATCAGGTACTTTTTACTTTTTACTTAAGTATGGTTGTCATTGTGTTACTTCTACTTTTACTAAAGTAAATATTTATCTGGTTATTTGTACTTTTACTTAAGTACTGAGATTCAGTACTTCCTCCACCACTGGTTATGATGGCGCTCGACGGCATATTTATGCGGGTGTGTGAACGATGTTATTTTTGAAAACAGAGGGGGAAAATATTTGTTTCGCTAAATACCTGGCTTTGTGTAAACGTGGCCTCAGTTTGGAGTTCAGGAGATTGTCTTGACCAGGACCACACCCCTAAATGCATTGAAGCAACTTCCATGTGATTGGTTGATTTGATAATTGCATCAATGAGAAATTGAACAGGTGTTCCTAATAAGAGAATGCAATGTAATTAATGTTGAGCAATCAACATCGATTCAGAAATGCTTATCAAAAATAAAAATGAGAAGATGTAACGGTAACACTTTATAATAGGTTCATTAGTTAACATTAACTGATGTATTCACTAACATGAACTGGCATTTGTTTAAGATTAATAAATGCTGAAGTAGTAATGCTCATTATTAGTTCATGTTAACTAATGTAAAGTGTAACCGATGTAACATAACCAGTTATGATCCTGAATGTGAACAAAGCATAAGCTCAGAGCAGAGCAGTGGAAAGCAGGCTTGTTTCTCTCTCTCTGTGTGTGTGTTTGGTGTTCAGTTTGACCCAGGTGTCCTCCTCTACACCCACTCCATCAGGGCTGGGTCTTTATCAGGCTGTGTGGTCTACAGTGGAGAACAGTGGAGAACCTCACCCTTCAACAACAGCTCATAAGCTCTTTCCAGGGACTCACTGCTCTTCCCTCACGAGCGCTCGGATCCGAGGCTTCCTCCACACATGATCACTGGGGTCACGGTGGACACAGTGAGTGGGCAGGAGAGGAGAGAGCCAGAGGTTTTACTGACGCAACAGCAGGACAGGGCCGATGAGGGGATCTCTGAGCACAAGGAAGATGAACAGATTCAGCAAATGGGAAAAACAAACAGATCAGTGGAGGTGTGTGTGTTTGTACAATGACCCCACAAACTATTGGGAAGTCACACTTTAACATTTCAGAAGTCAATTCCAAAGGATATTGCAAAATGTTAAAAACAAGTGTCATTTATCTTTATAGAAAGATTGCACAAGCACACTTTCATATAACAAAGCAATAGTTGTGAAACTCATTGTGACACTTTTTGTTTGGCAAACATTTAGATTTATTTTTTTAGCAGACACTTTTATCTAAAGAGACTTACAAATGGCAAATTAGTTAAACATGTCCATAATTAAAGGACAACTCCGGCGCAAAATGAACCTTTGATCTAATTACACATTGTTACCTAGTCAACCATTATCTGAGATTTGTTTTCATGATTGCTGAATGTAAATAGTTTTATTTCTAAAAACAGTTTAGCCTATAACGCTAGTATAATGCTAGTGTATGGGGCATAGAGTAATGACAAATAAAAATCGCTTGTTATT
Organism: Pimephales promelas; assembly: GCF_016745375.1. Next base: position 5,321,390 of record NW_024121310.1, on the reverse strand, counting down.
ACCACTAACAAGGCTCAAAATAGCCCCACACTAACACGACAGCAAAGGGTCCCTATTCAAACCGAAGCATTGAGAACTTTGTCAGTGTCCAAACAGTTAAATGAGAAGATACACAGTCAACTTCGGGAATACAGGAAGAAGCCATCTTTGAAAAATAGTCTCTACCAGTCGATCTACGAACGCCGATCCAAGTGCGCTGAACTGTGCAGAATCTCATATGGTTCGTTGTTTCCGGAAGAAACACAAACACGAACCGTTTTCTTCTCTTCAATATGTACACGTAGACTACTGTTCGCGCTCACATTATCACCATATTCACATCTCACCAGCGCACTTGGATCGGTGTTCGTAGATCGACTGGTAGAGACTATTTTGTTGACTGTGACTGTGTTGTTGTTGACTGTGTGTATAAAATATCTTCTTATTAAACCGTATGGACACTGACAAAGTTCTCAATGCTTCGGTTTGAATGTAGGGACCCTTGTTATGCTGTCGTGTTAGTGTGGGGCTATTTTGAGCCTTGTTAGTGGTAATAACAAGCGATTTTTATTTGTCATTACTCTATGCCCTATACACTAGCATTATACTAGCGTTATAGGCTAAACTGTTTTTATAGATAAAACTATTTACATTCGGCAATCATGAAAACAAATCTCAGATAACGGTTGAATAGGTAACAATGTGTAATTAGACCAAAGGTTCATTTTGCGGCGGAGTTGTCCTTTAATAGCACTTTGGAGAGGTGTTCTCTTCCTGTATGAATCTCGGTTTTCACTGTACAGGGCAGATGTCCATGTGTGGGTGAGCGGTTTGCTGATATCACCGTTGTGGATCGAGTGGACCATGGGGAGTTATGGTATGGGCAGGCGTATGTTATTGTAGCGATGCTACAGCGTCAAATAATATTTAATTACATTAAATGACAAAAAAAAAAAAAATAATAAATAAATCTACACAACTTCATAATATGTATTAAAATTCGTACAAACGAAAACCTAAGTATAGTAACGAAAAAAGGTGGGGTTTGGTGATTGGGAGGAAAAGAAAAGAGGAAGTAGAGAAACGGAAGGAGGAAGGCCGGTCGGGAAGTTGGGATTAGCGTCTGAGAAAGTTGAAGGAAATCGAGGCCGTTGTTTCAGCGTGTCGTGAAGATTCCCTGTTGGATTTTCGTTCGTGTGGGTGATCCGAATTCTTGCACTGCAAAGACGGTCGGGACGCGCCTGTACGGAATAGACGGGGATATTCGCGAGCTGAAACCTGAACGTCGCCCGAAAGAAAACAAAGCCGCAAAGAGGATTCTGACAGTGAAGTTGAAGACCTGTGAGTGTTGTTCTTTCACTTCGACGACCTGAGAGACCTAGCCCTAGAGGTAAAGAAACATTTGCTTTCCCGTGCCTTCTCGGTGAGGCTTCTGGTCTCCATAAACTTACAATTACCGAACTCCCACACTTTCACCAGAAGAACAATTACTATCACTCCTTACCGACTTCCATTAACGGTGGTTGAACAAATTTCGTTTTCATTAGATGTTTATTATTTTTTGAACTGTTTTGGGATTACTTTTGTTGTAGTTTTGACTCATTGTGAACTTTCTAAGTCTGAGCGCAACCGCGCCGGTAAATCAGAGTAACGAACTGATTCCTTATTTGTTTGTTTGTTTTTTTGTTGCTTTTTGAGAATTACTGCTGGACACTGTATGATTTAAATATATATATTTTTTTTGTGTGTGTGGTTGGTGAAAATTGTACGAATGGACTTCATGCTCTTGACGCTGGAGGTGGATTTTCTGTTTCCCAGAAAATAAATGTTTTGTCAGTTTATTTAAACTGTCTGGCGCCCAATACGAACATTTAAAAGTTTAATAAAACCACGTAACCCACCGTTACATTATGGACAGCGAACACAGGTGCATTTTATTGATGGCATTTTGAATGCACAGAGATACCGTGACAAGATTGTTTTGCCATCCATCCACAACCATCACCTCATGTTGCAGCATGATAATGCACGGCCCCATGTTGCAAGAAGCTGTACAAAATTCCTGGAAGCTGAAAACATCCCAGTTCTTGCATGGCCAGCATACTCACCAGTTCACAGGGGGGAAAAGCATAGATTGACTGCAACATTCAGTTATTAATCAGAGAGTCAGTTAATAATATTTTAATTCAGTTGTTATGGGAAGACGGAGTCGGGAATCAGCGAACGTTCAACAATTTTTAACAACATAAAATACAACAAATACAAAATGAAGCCCCTCACGGTCGACTGCTGGCCAAACAAAACACAACATAAAATCCAGGCCTCGCGTCTTTCGATCTCCACTGTCGTCAATCCTCCTTTTATGCTTCCGCTCCTCCGTGAGAGATGTGAGACCGGTGCGTCGCGCAGGTGTTGCTCATCAGTAATCAGCCACTCAGTGTCCGAATTCACTTATTCGTTTTCATTCACTCCTTCAAATGAACTGAATTAGAGGACTAATGTAGGGAATAGTGAATGAGGGTTTAGTGGCCGATTTCAAACACAGGCTAAGACAAACAATGAATCTACACAAGACCTACATGTGACAATAATAATGGTTATGCAAACTAATGGTCATAAATAATATTTTGTAAAGTAAACTGTTTTCACACTCAGTGTTGCTGGAAGTCAGTTGTAGATCTTGTGTTTCTCTTTTTTCTGTTTGTGTAGTGATTCTGCTTATCAGGTGTTCATCGGTTTTTCTATTCACTCACTTCTTTTCAGTCAAGTGGACTATATTAGTGAACTAATGTAGGGAATAGTGAATGAGGGTATAGGGTGAGATTGTGAACACAGCCTCTGAGTGTCGACTTTGAGAGCTGTTAACTCACAGTATATTCCTGTAGGCTACTTTCTCGAAAATGCAAATATATCCCAGAATGCATTGTTTTCGGCGGTATATTACTGTTGTAATGGAAAATGGTATGATACTGTCACTTTTTTTACAGCAAGGGTTAACAGTGTATAAACATACTTTTTTCATCGCTATTACACTTTCTGGGGAGAAAAGACCAGAAGTGTAAAATCAGTTTGTTTTCAGCTCATGACAGTTCACTGGGTTCCCAGTTAACAGAGTTGTGTTATAAGAATGTTCTCCAAGTATTCAGTGTTGGTTCTGGGAACATGACAAATGTCAATTTTTTAAAAGGTGTGATGTTCCTTAAACGTTCTTTCAACTTCACTTTGAATAACACTTAAATATTCTCTAGAAAAAGTCCAAACCAAAGAAGATATTTTTCTGTTTTGATTAATGTACAATAACTATTAATAAGAGGAGAGCGGGGCAAAACCTAACGCATTTTGGTTATGGCTCAATTAATTAAAAAATAATTAGGTTAGATTAATTTTTTTTTACACAAGCAACATACACATCTCTGCTACAAATGAACACTTAAAGTTTTTTTCTAGGACCTACCATTTTCGTACAGTTGGACTGAAAGTGACAGAAGTGCAAATGTTACAACTTACCCCATATGCGGGGTTAATTGTAACGGAGAGAGGGGTTAGTTGTAACACTTGTGTGTAACACACATAATTCAGTACTATTTTATTTGTATAGTTTGATATTGTTTGTGCATCTGTATAGACAGATATCCATACATCCATCCCTCATCCAATCATCCTTTTGTTATGGATCAATATCATGGATAGAGACATAGAAAAGAGCTGCACAGTTTTGCAATAAATAATAATAAATAAAATTATAAATATTTTAATTGCAATTAAATTAGATTTGTGTGTGGCAGCTGCATGTACAATTATTATTATTAATAATAATAACATTAATAATAATACAAATAAGCTCAAATAAAAATTTAAAGGGTTTATTACATTAAAAACAGGCCATATTTTTAATAAATAAACAAGTTATCATTCATAGTACACTAAATTTTAAACATTTTAAATTCTAACATTGTTTGTGAAAGTCCAACAAAGTTAAATGTATACTCAAACCTGAAAAGTTGTGTGGCTCTGTTTTCATTTGATTATCATTGTACACTTGGAGGCTTAGTTGTAACACTGTGTATTACATATTTTAAACCTAGCTAACAGTCGTTATAGGAATTGCTGACATGTTTCAAAACGGTGCTATGTTTGAGCCAACAAGACAGTGATTAAGGCAATATAAAGTTAGATTTGGAAGCGTATGCACCCAACTCAGAAACCGAAAAAAAAAAAATCTATGATGAAAAAATTTATTTTCATGGTGTCAAAACACTCTTTGTCCAGTATCTTCATGAAATATTATCAAAACTTTCCGCAAATTCCCGTGAGACCGTCTTCTGGCAGCAAGAGAAAAAGAGCGGAAAGACGGCCGGTTTGATCCTGACAAACTATGTAAAAAGTCCGTGTTACATTTAACCCTGCGTTAGGTTGTGTCCCCTATGAAAAAAAGTAAATTTTAAGAAATCTAGAGTTAATATAAGACATCGAGATAACTATCTTCTTTGAAAATGTACAGCAAATATTTTCTTAAATCCTATGAAATACTTATTTTAACATAGATGATATTAAAAAACAAACAAACTTACAGGTGATGGCCTCTTTGACATGAAATTACAGAAGACTGCTGTACATCACTGCTGTTGTGAAGTGAAAACTAAGATGGCCACCACGACCTCTAACCTCTAAAGTCACATGATGCATCTTAACCAATTAAATTAACCAAAATTTAATTACTACTTAAATAGTCAGAACACAATCATTCAAACACCTCCTGTGAACAAGCACTGAAAGAATAGAAATAAGAAACTACAACTTTCTTCAGCCACAGCCTTGAAATCAACTGAAGAGAAAAGAAGACATTAAATCTGTTAAGATCTCAGCAGAGGAGGATAAAACTAAACAACTCCACAAACAGCATTACCAACTTCACTTTACTGACCAGACTGACTTTATTTCTGTTTTATCTCTACAGCAGTTCATATTGAGAATTGTCAGAGGTTTAGATATTGATGTTTGGTTGAAAATATTTAGTTTGAGGTCACCATTATGCTGATCAGTGTTTTCTTTAGTTTTTCTCTTGGTTTACACCCTGAATGAGATGAACAAGACATCAGAAACTGATCTCTGAGAACAAACGTTCATGTCTAAACCGTGAATATGAATGTTGAAAATGACACATCTTACAAGGCCGTAAAAGCAGTAATAACAACACTGGATGACTGCAGCTGGGATGAGAACAGACATGCAAATGTTGCAGCTTTTGCATGTCACTTTGCATCCAAAACATCCTTGATGGCCTGGGATAACTTCCCCTGGGTGTGGGGAAAACTGAGACGCTTTGAATAGCAAATCAGCCCTATTTTCACTTGAGCTTATCACACAGTCATAGTCAGCCCTCAGCGGCCTGTCATTTGTCCATGCAAAGTTTCTTCACTTGTTCACAATCATGATCATCAGACTGAATCATCAGTGACAGTTTCATGTAATTTCATGATCACTTTGCTGTTCTGCGGGAATCCAAAAGTTACTGACATCTCAAAAGAGGAAGCATATATTGAAATAAAAAATAGCTGTTCAAGTGCGCAAATACACCCCATATATCTGGTGTAAATGAAATAGGTTTCATCATTGAAGTGTGTGTGTGCATGTGTGCGTGTGTGAGTGTGTAAGGATGTGGCTTGCAAACTCCTGCAAGAATACTAAGTGTGCTGTAAACACTGGAGTCTTTCAGGATCTGGATGAGCCATAAAGCCTGTAGACGTGATGACAGAAGCTCGCTCTCATCACAGATGCACAGAACACACTGAGAGGAACTGTTCACAACACACACACACACACACACACACCACTTACACTGCTAACATCACACAACCCCTGGATTCATGCAGCATTTACATTGGCTTTTATAATTGTCAGAAGACCAGCTTATGACAACTACAAAGCTCAAATGTGTGTGTGTGTGTGTGTGTGTGTGTGTGAGAGAGAGAGAGAGTTAAATGGGAACAACTGTTACAGTCTCATCCACTCAGACGTTTCTACATCTCCTGGTGTTTTAAACTAGATGATTGAAGAAAAGCAGGCTAATGTAGTCATGTGGTTCATGATACTGTTCTACATGTTAGAAATGAAGAAAGAAAGATGGATATTTGATTCCTTCAAAAGTTGGATGAAGGTCATGTTAGCTGTGTGTCATCTCTGTGCAACCTGTTAACATCTCACGGCTATTCAGAAAGCTAGAGTGATGCCCTCGGTTTGCCCTCACCAGTCACACTGCTGACATTAACACAAGCCACTTACTCTGCGATGTGTGTTTTAATTTTATCATGATTGATTGAATTCACATTTGAGGATAATCTACTCTATCTCACGACCAATTCGTACGAATTCGTACGAGTGATTCACAAGTGGCTAATTCGTACTAATTCATACGACCTCACTCGTACAAATTTGTACGATTTGTCTAAACCCACGTGACGGTTATGTTTAGGGGCGGGGTCAGGGGTTCGTACGAATTAATACGAAAAGGCTAATTCGTAAAATATGTACGATTTAGCTAAATCGTACTAATTCGTACGAGTGAGGTCGTACAAATTGTTACGAATTAGCCACCTCGTAAAATTCGTACGAATTCCCGTGAGATCGGGTTGGGATAATAGTAATAAAATAGTAATAATGCAAAGGAAATTATAATGACCACCAACAACTGCTTTCTGTTCTTTAATTACACAAAAACTGGTGCTCTTCTGTCATTTTTTACATTGTTTTTTTTTTTCCCTTCGTAATGTTGCGAAACTTGGTTTTAAAAGTGTCTGGTACTGCGTCCTAACAAAATCTGTCTGAAAGTAATTTTATGAGATGTCAAGCACAATTTTGTAACTTGTTTAGATTTATGGCTTTGATTTTCTTGCGGTTTTAGAGTAAAACGTGATTTTGAACATATAGATTCCATAAAAGAATTTAAAATAATATTTTTGCACATTTTTCATAGCAATAAACGTAACAATCTTTAACTTTAAGTTCACTTTTTAAAGATTTTTTTCTCTTCAGCAATAATCTGGCATGTGTCGTCTTTAAAAAGAAACCAAACTTCAGTCTGTTTCTCTAAAGCATTCTAGATTTACCACATTTTAAGTTGGAAATGACATTCAGGTTTATGCTCAAAAAGTGAAAAAAGGACTACAAATACAGAGTAAATACCATAAATCCTAATAAAATCCCCTAAAAATACAAAATGTTATAATAAAAAAAAACATTATTGAACTACAATACAATACATTAATTTAATTTAAATAAATTTCTGCCATTTTTGACCGACACGCAAAGAGCACTAGAGGGTTAAAGAATTAAATAGGTTGGCACAATGTATATTTATTTATATTAAGACTAAGAGTATTAGACTTTTAGAGTAAAGGCTCTTTAAAAACACCACCATGTAGACTCAAGAATGAGATCCTAAAGTGACGCAACCTCCATTTGGGGACGACAAATATTACCAATATTTGGGTTATTTACATTTATACATTTGGCAGATGCTTTTATCCAAAGCGACTGTTTTTCAAGCCACACATTTACATTCTTATCAGTTCTTGCTTTCCCTGGAAATCGAACCCATGACCTTGGCGTTGCAAGCGCTAGCGCTCCACAGTTTGAGCTCCAGGAAAGCTGTGTTTTTATACTTTAAGCAGGCCAGGTTTTTTTTTATTAGTTTGTACTCATTCTTAATATCTTTATTCATATACAAGTCCCTGTTTGAATAGCTCAGCAAACATGTTATTTTGTCCTGTGTCTGTATATGCATGTCAGTAGGTGTGAGTGTGTGTGTGTGTGTGTGTGGGAACGCAGGGGTCATGTTGTTGACCCACCTGCTCCCATCTCTCTTCAGCTGGATCTTGTGGCGCTTCAGCAGCTGCAGATCTTCACAAACAGCTCTTTGTAATCCGTCTGATGGACACAGGAACAGCTCATCTTGCCTTCTCTGCTGACTTTACATCCACTGCCCTTCATGCTACTAGACCAACACATACCTTCATGCCTGACACACACACACCTGTTACATAAGGTTCATGTCGAGGGTAAAACTAACGGACAAATCCAAGTAACCGAACAACGAGGACTGAACATAATTTCACATGCAGATGAACAATATTCAAACCTGTGTTCTTCCCGCAGCATGCAAACTATATTTGCAAATGTAACCAAGGCCGAAATAGCTGGAGCTGCCAGTTTGATGGACTTTAGTCAAATTTTCTGAGTGTGGTGTGTGTAGAGCATTACAGTATCTACACAGCCTGCTTTAAAACCTCTATTCTGAGGGGCAGCTTACACGACACCCTGTTCAACTAAAAACTGAAGACTTTTCATGCGGTTTGGCCGTTCATTTACGCAACAACGGCATTTTGGTGGCCTGACCAATACGGATTTCAGAGCAAAAGTTTCTGAAAACGCAGCCTGATCTCATGAGAATGCGTCTGCATTGTGTTTATGCTCTGTTAGTCAAGAATTTCAATGTAGTCAATAGTCAATAAAATCTGAAATCACCTATATTGGGACACCTGGAAACAAAGTTGGACATGAACATACAGTATATTAGACTTCTATATCTAATATAGAAGTCTAAGCCTAGTATATGTTGGTCTAATGTATGTATAATCCCAATTTAACTCCTTGTCCTTAAAAAATATGGACAAAGCGTCTGTGACGTCACCCATAGACTCTCTGAAGAACGGGTTTGAGGCTGTTTATGGGGGGTATGGGCAGCGCCATACTGGAAAATCTTGGGAAATACATAATACAAATGTTCAGAAAGGATACAGAGGTGGGAAGATGTGTTGTGTCAGATCATGGCCGAGACGTCAAATTCACTCGGCGCAGCCCATTAACAGCTGTCCGCCCTTATTCGTCATATGTTATATATGTAAATATGATCTAAACTAACTAATTCACCCCCCTCACAGTTGTCAGGCACTCGGAACATATTGAGGATTACAATAAAAGTCCATGGGACCAAACTGTAAACATATGAATTTATGCTGTGAAAACGGATGTTTTAACATGACGTCTATGGATATTTGCTCCCTTTTGGGACCGGCCTCTAGCAGATTTGAGATGTATTGCAGTTTTTCGCACTTCCGGGTAGGCTTCATCTTTCAGAATAGAATGTTACCGCTTGGTGCACACATTAAAAGTAACATTGCATAATACTGAAGAAGATGTGGATGAATCACAATATGAACAGGAAATGAACATAATCCCTTTTATTGATCTCAGCGGCACTTAGCAGCTCACAGGAAGTGACATCACTCCCACGCATGTCAGCTGGCCTGGGCCACTGCCAATCACAGACCCACATGTCATGATGATCACAAGACTTATTATATATAATATTACTAATATTACTCTCTAATGTGTATCTAATGTGTTCATAATGTCATAGTGAATTTCATAAATGGACAGAAGATCTCACAGACAAACACAAACACACATTCTTGAATATGTGGTTTCAGGGACTCTTCATAGGTGTGATGGTTTTTATACTGTACAAACTCTTCACACCCATCACACAACTTCACATTTAAAAAAAAAAAAAAAAAAAACAGTCTTCATAAATCATGTTTAAGTTGTAATACCCCTGTCATTATACACATTTGTACCCTCATAAACCTGTACACACACAGGGTTATCATGATTTTGGGATTGTCAATTGACATAATGATTTTTTGTTTTGTATAAAATAATATATTCTATCCCCTAATATTATATTGTATTCCCTTACACTAACCCTACCTATGGGAGCTTGTTTCCGCAAAAGAAATAAAACAATTGAAAAGACAATTAGGACTTTTTATCTCACAATTACGAGTTTATGTCTCACAATTCTGACTTTATATCACGCAATTCTGAGATAAAACAGTATATTGTGAGAAAAAAAGTCAGAATTGTGAGATAGAAAGTCGCAATTATACCCCCTTTTTATTTTTTATTCTGTGGCGGAACCTAAACCTTCACAGAAACTGTCTGCATTTTTACATTAGAAAAAACATCACTTTGTATGATTTATAAGCTTTTTTCCTCAGGGTGACCAAAAAATTTCCCCACAGGATCACAAAATTCTCGTTGTCCCCACAATGTAAAGAATACCTGAAAACACACACACAGCAAAATCCCCAGTGTTAAATCAATGAAGTGATTATTGAGTATTAGTGATGAACACCTGCTGTTAACAAACAGAATAAAAACACAAGAACTTCAACTGACTTTTAGTCACTGCCTTACATTAAATCAGACAAAGAGAAAAGAAGACATTAAGGCCCCGTTTACACGAAGGGAAAACACAGATATTTCCCTGCGGTTTGGCCTCTCGTTTACACGAAAACCCCGTTTTTATCACAGAAAACGATTATTTCTAAAAACTCCGGCCAAAGTGGAGATTTCTGAAAACGCTGGTTATGTGTTGTCGTGTGAACTGGGAGAAACGGCGTTTTAGGTTCTCTCTTGTCGATTCTGATGATTCTGATTGGCTTGCATGGCTTTATCCTTAACCCCTACACTAAGTTTGGCATAGTTATGATGGCGCTCAACGGCATATTTATGCGGGTGTGTGAACAATGTTATTTTTGAAAACGGAGAGGGGGAAAATATTCGTTTTGCTAAATACCCGGCTTTGTGTAAACGTGGCCTAAATCTGTAAAGATCTCAACACCTCCAGAAACAGCATTACCATCTTCACTTATTACCAACCAGACTGAATTTATTTCTGTCAGACGTCTACAGAAGTTTTTATTGAGAATTAACAGAGGTTTAGATGTTGATGTTTTAGTCCCCATTTAAAAAATCACCATTATGGTGAACGTCTCTGGTTACGTATGTAACCTTAGTTCCCTGAAGGGAACGAGACGCTGCGTGTAAACACCGTGGGAACGCCTCTGCGTGATGAGTCATGAAGCACGTATGAAATCTGTCCAATGGCGAGACGGAACGTCATAGGCGGGGTGACGTATCGACCAGGAAACTATAAAGCATCCCCGAAACACAAGCGCAACAGCTTCTGATAGGACTGTAGCAAGCGCTCACGGGCATGCTGGGAGTATGGCATGGACACGCAGCGTCTCGTTCCCTTCAGGGAACTAAGGTTACATACGTAACCAGAGACGTTCCCATTCAGGGAACTTCGAGCTGCGTGTAAACGCCGTGGGAACGCTAATACCAACGCCGCCATGCGAGCAGGTGTCCGTTGTATGAATATCAGAGTGCACATTCTGACGAAAGCATCTGCGCCCCTGGGGTGGAGCTGAAGTCCAGATAGTAAAACTTCACAAATGTGTGTGGTGAAGACCATCCTGCCGCCTCACAGATGTCACACAAGGGAACTCCTGATAATAATGCCTTAGAGGCAGCCATACTCCGGGTTGAATGAGCCCGGACAGCCAAGGGAGAAGGCTGACCGGAGGACTCATAAGCAAGTGAAATGGCCTCGACCACCCACTTACTCATTCTCTGCTTAGACGCCGCAGAACCTCTATTAGGAGGCCCAAAGCAGACAAATAATTGTTCTGATTCCCTCCACAGGGCAGCTCTGTGGACATACGCGTCTAAGGCCCTCACCGGGCAGAGCAGATTTAGTTTCTCCTGGTCTGGTGTCCGAAACGGAGGAGGACAGAAGGCCTGTAGCACTATAGGTTTGACAACCGTAGTTGGAACCTTCGGAACATACCCCGGTCTAGGGAGGATGAAAGCCTTCGCCATACCGGGAGCAAATTCCAAGCACGAGGGGGAAACCGACAGCGCCTGAATATCTCCAATCCTCTTTAGGGAAGAGATGGCTAGGAGAAAGATGGTTTTGAGAGTAACAAACTTCTCAGGCACCTCATCAATGGGCTCGAAAGGGGCTAAACAGAGCCCCTCCAACACAACCGCTAGATCCCAGGTCGGTACCCTCGTACGCACTACCGGCCTCAGCCTCAGGATACCACGAAGGAAACGGGTTACCAGGGGATGTCTCCCAAGAGAAGCTCCACTCAAAGGGACATGGTAAGCGGATAGGGCCGCCACGTACACCTTTAGTGTGGAGTACGATAACCCTGTGGAGAAGCGTTCCTGAAGGAATTCCAGCACTGCCGGCAACGGGCAGTTAACTGGATCCAACTGTCGCTCTCTACACCAAGAGGTGAACAGTTTCCACCTCAAGGCATACAACTTCCTCGTGGATGGGGCTCTGGACTGGAGGATGGTCTCCACGACCTCAGTCGAGAGACCTGAATCTATGAGCTGGGCCCCCTCAGAGGCCAAGCCCACAACCTTCTGGAATCTCCAGAGGAGGACCCTCGAGAAGGGAAATCAGGTCCGCAAACCATACCCTGGTTGGCCAATGGGGGGCCACCAGAAGTACACTGACCCCCTCCTGGCGAATCCTTTCCAGAACCCCTGGGAGCAGAGCAATCGGGGGAAATGCGTACAGGGGTGCCCTCGGCCACTCCTGTACCAACGCATCCAGCCCCAATGGAGCTGGAGGACTCAGGGAAAACCACAGCGGGCAGTGTGAATTCTCCCTGGATGCAAAGAGGTCCACTTCGGCCCGACCGAACTGTCTCCAAAGGAGCTCCACCACCTCGGGGTGAAGTCTCCACTCCCCGGGCCTCGGCCCCTGCCTCGACAGGATGTCCGCTCCCCGATTTAAGTATCCTGGGATATAAATCGCTCTCAGCGACCGAAGTTTCCCCTGGGACCACAACAGGATCTGGTGCGCCAGCTTGTACAATGGACGTGAGCGCAGACCCCCCTGGTGGTTTATGTAAGAGACCACAGACATGTTGTCTGACCGGACAAGAACATGATGATCTCTGAGGTCTGGGAGAAAGTGTTTCAGAGCCTGAAACACCGCCATCATCTCTAGACAATTTATATGCCATCGGAGATGATGGTCTTGCCACAGCCCGCGGGCCGAGCGACCACTCATGATCGCTCCCCAACCCGTGAGAGAGGCATCCGTCTTCACCGTTACCCGGCGACACGGGGCTCCCAGCGCAGGTCCCAGGGACAGGAACCAAGGTTCTTTCCACATAGCCAGGGCACGGAGACCACGTCGCGTGACCTTGATCTTGCGGAGCGGGTTTCCCCTCGGGGAGAACCCCTTGGTCCTGAGCCACCACTGTAGTGGTCTCATGTACAGCAGGCCGCACGGTAACACGTTGGATGCTGCTGCCATCAGACCCAGAATTCTCTGGAATTCCTTTACAGTGAGTGACTGGCCTAGCTTCACTTGCTTGACAGTTGAGATAATCGAGGCTATACGAGCCGGCGACAGACGTGCCTGCATCGTCGTCGAATCCCATACCACGCCTAGAAAAGTGGTCCGCTGAACTGGCGAAAGCACACTCTTCTTGGCGTTGAGTCAGAACCCCAACCTTCTGATGTGGGCGAGGACAGCATCTCGATGCCGAATCGCCTGATGCTCCGATTGAGCCAGAATCAACCAATCGTCGATGTAATTTAAAATGCGAATGCCCTGGAGACGCAGCGGGGCCAAGGCCGCGTCCATGCATTTCGTGAAGGTTCGAGGAGATAACGCTAGGCCGAATGGAAGGACCCGATATTGGTACGCTTCGCTCCCAAAAGCGAACCTCAGGAACTTCCGATGTTGCGGAAGGATGGAGATATGGAAGTACGCGTCTTTTAGGTCTATCGTGACAAACCAGTCCTCGGACCTGATCTGTGACACTATCTGCTTGAGAGTTAGCATTTTGAACTTGAGCTTCCCTACTGACCGATTTAAGAGGCGCAGGTCTAAAATCGGATGCAGCCCCCCATCCTTCTTTGGAACAATGAAGTACCGGCTGTAATACCCCAGCTCTCTGTCGGGAGGAAGAACTCGTTCTATCGCCCCCTTCAGTAACAGAGCTTTCACCTCTTGTTCCATAACCAGAGCCTGCTCGGGGGTCACCACTGTGGGCAAAACCCCCCGAAAACGAGGTGGACGCGACCTAAACTGGATCGCGTACCCGCGTTCGATAGTCTGCAGGACCCAACGAGATATATTTGGAAGACTTCCCCATTCTACCAGAAATTCTACTAAGGGTACCAGTCTCTCGAGACTGGCCTCTGGAGTAGTTTTTAAAACAGAAACAGCGCCCTGTGACCGCGCACAGGCAGGGTTTAACGACCGTTCTGTATCGCTCCTCGAAGCAAACGAGCGTCCCTCGGGAAATCGCTCGCTGGGACCGTCTGCGCCCCCCATTACAGGCAGGGTTGGCAGAACGGACCCCTGAGGGCACCAAGAGAGAGCGGGCGCCGGATTCAGCGGCGAACACCTCTGTCTCACGGTGGGGACCAGCCTCAGCAGCCTGACACCAGTGGCGTCAGGGCTTCTTCGACGAGGCCTTCCTGGCAACAATAACCGTCCTCAGATCGGTTCTATCCCGGGAAGACCTCGCCTGAGAACGCCGCGTCTCAGCCCAGTTTTGCTGGGGAGGAGCCCGAGACGCGACGCTCTTCTTCTGCTGCGCCCTATGCGAGGAACCCGACGGGCGGGGCTGCTCTCGCCCAGCAGCCCCCGAAGGATGAGTACGGAGGGGGAGACATTTCTGGAGCGCCGCTGCCTGCTTTCTTCCTTCTTGGAATCTCTCAATTACTGCGTTTACAGAACCACCAAAAAGACCTTCGGTCGACAGCGGCGCATCCAGGAGAAAAGCTTTATCTTTCTCCTTCATATTAGCCAGATTTAGCCACAAATGCCTCTCCGTGGCCACCAGGGCTGCCATAGAACGGCCGACTGATCTGGCCGTCTCCTTGGTGGCACGGAGAGAAATATCTGCCGCCTGACGCAGCTCATTGATCACGTCAGTGCCGACGACCTCCCCCTCACTCATATCCTTCAGCAGATCTGCTTGATACGCCTGGAGGATGGCCATCGTATGCAAGCAAGATGCTGCCTGTCCCGCCGCTGAATAAGCTTTGCCCACCAAAACCGAAGTATTTCTGAGTGGCTTGGTGGGCAACGCCGGTGTTTTAAAAGACGATGCCGTCTCAGGAGAAAGATGGCTCGCCAAACTTCCTCCATCCTCGGCATCGCCCCATAACCCTGTCTCCTAGACCCAGCAATATTAGAATACATAGAGGTCTGGTGTGTCAAAATTCTAGCTGACACTGGTTTGTGACACTGACCTCGGTGTGTAGATCGGGAAAGAAGGGCAAACACCGGCGCGGAGGTAGTGAGAGTGACGCTAAAAATCTTTCATCCATTTTACTCTTCACTCTCGACTCTTGTTTCTCAACTGGCCATTCAATGCTTAATTTTTCCACAGCCCGAGTCAAAACCTCCATCAGCTCTACATTCGCGGGAGACTGGGATGGCGAGTCCCCGATCTCCACTGAGTCCATAGACTCTGCATCCACACTTTCAACATCCAGCTCCTCAGAACTGGATAATTGAAGTGATGGAGCCTCAGCCCGGGCAGGAGATACCGCAACGCGGACCCCCGCACCGAGATCTGAGGCACTGGATCTACCAGGTAAGGGCAGAGAAAGGGCGGAGCCCGTCTCCATCCCCGCTGATAGATCCATCTGCGATCCCCACGAAGCAAGCCTTCGCTGTGCCTCGGCAGCAGCGGGACCCGAGCCGCGGGGAGCGCGCACCAAACCACTCTCCTCGAAGAGTGCCCGGCGGGAGCGGAGTGTCTTCATGGGCAGACACTCGCAATGCTCACAGCCGGCCCCCTCGAGAGCCGACTGAGCATGCTGCACTCCCAAACAAGCAACACACAGATCGTGTGTATCCCCACCCGTGATGAAGCGAGGGCAAGGATGAACACACTTTCTGAAATGCTGTTGTTGTTTGCTTGCCATTTTCAATATATAAATATATATATATAGACAATATTAGACAGACAGACAAAGTTCATACACAGAGCGCTTGTGAAGACTCAGAAGCTGTTGCGCTTGTGTTTCGGGGATGCTTTATAGTTTCCTGGTCGATACGTCACCCCGCCTATGACGTTCCGTCTCGCCATTGGACAGATTTCATACGTGCTTCATGACTCATCACGCAGAGGCGTTCCCACGGCGTTTACACAAAGCTCGAAGTTCCCTGAATGGGAACAGTGTTTCTGGCTTTTCAGTCCGATTGAGCCGTCAATCCCATTACTAATGGATTATTTGGTTGCATGTAATCATAGCAACAGATTCTCCTGACAAACCTTGATAAGATCTGAAGAAAGCAATGGGGAAAAATCCAGGTGAGCCAAACTTGTTCATCATACTAATGGCTAGTAAGCCTAGTCTCAGACTAAAATGCATATTTGAGGCGTCTTTACTGAAAACAACTTCTGAAAATAAGTCAGTGTTATTGTTTTGTCTCAAGATGCACACCAATAATGTTTTTAGGCACATTTCAAAAAGCTACTTAAATGTCCTAATTCTGGCCTAATCTAAGCCCTGTCTGTGAACCCAGGCCTAAGGATTTAAATGCTGCCAAATGCACTTCAACTAAGCACTGAGTAAAGGGTTTGAATACTAATGCCAATATAATATTTATTCCTTTCTTTTTATGTAGCTTTTTTTATGGATAGGCTGTGGAGTGTAGATGTGACAAAAGATTAAAGTATTTTAGCACAAGGCTAATGATGGTAATGCTGGGCTTACGATGGAAAGACAAGCTTGTGGATAACTGAAGAGTCCCCTGTGATTTTGTGTTTGTGTGGAGGCATCCCGTTTCCCGTAAAAAGCACAAGGGTGGATCGCAGTGCTCGGAAACAAGCATCTCATACAAATCTAATTCAACATGAAAATTAGGAAGTTGATTTATGACAATATGGATCAAAAAGGCAGACGAGTTGGAAGGCGAAGGATGCCACAAGTTTTATCCAGACCATATGTAGTGGG
Organism: Pimephales promelas; assembly: GCF_016745375.1. The sequence continues at coordinate 5,304,554 of NW_024121310.1, read as the reverse complement.
AATGGGGGGAGCTGGTGATATGTGTCCTTAGCTGTCCCACAACAGAATTTACTACACTCTTTCAAGTACTTAACCTGTCAACTCTACAAAATAATGTAGAGACCAAACATCTTTCAGATATTGGAAAATCAAAGGAAAATGCTGATTGGATGCCAATGCATTGGACAAAAGTTGCATTACAAAAGAAATCTACAAACATGTTCTCTTGTTTGTAGATTTGCACATAACTCTTTTGGTTGGCTCTCAGTTGAAACATTTGTATAGTTACTGATTCTACAAAAGCTTGAATAATCTGATCTGTGGCTGAACATGATCCCTTCAGCATGAGCTTGAACAAACAAGACAGTGAAGGATCTGGGGATAAACACATACAACCAATAAAATCTGGAAGCACTTGAACTCTCTTCCACACAGCGCTGTAAAAAAGCCAGTTCACTCAGAGCCATTCACACTAATTGTTTCCTTCAGTCTGAATCCTCAATCCCCTCCTGCTCCTTTCAACATCTTCCACTAATATGTTTAAATAAAATCTCTAATTAAAACAGTAAGCCTTTCAACTTAGGCTAGTGTGGGGTCAGAGGGCAATGAGAGTGTCAGACACACAGCAGGTCAAGCACTTTAATGACTTAACCAAAGGATTACTAGCTTACTATATTTTGTCCAGAATGTACTTGATTTTTTCAAACATTAAATTAAATAGTAGATATCATGCAGTGATAAACAATATGCAACAATACATATTTCAACACTGTTGTCATATGACGTCACGCCACATCTTTAATTTAGTGAGTGGCATTTCAGGTAGTGGCAACAAACACCCACATTATATTTAAACAAAATGTGTACAGTAATCCACTATACTAAATTAATGCATGGAGTCCATGGACAAGCACAGGCTTGCAGATGACAACCAAACGAAAGCAATATAAATTGTGAAACAGCCAAAGCCTTAGGGTGAGGTGAGGCTGGAGCCATACAGTCGTTGACAAGCTCATTCTACACTTTAAGAAACTTGTTCGGTATTCTGACAGCTAATCGAAAAAGACAAACGACTCAAACGACTGTTTACATGATGTTCCAAATTCCCTTTGCATTTTTCGTGCACAGATGACAACGTAGTCAAAACTATCCCCATTTACACGGATCCGCGAAAACGAATAAGAGCGCTGTATTATGATGCCAGTTGGCGATGTCACGGGAGGGTTGTGGAGAACGGAGTGAGGATATCTAGGAATTATCAAGAATTCTTAAGAATATCTCAAGAATATCAAGGCTAGAATATCTACAAGAGCACATGGCACACAGAGAACCCATGACAGCCATGCTCTCACAGTAAAGAAGATCATGCATAAACACAGAATCGAATAGTCGTGACAGAAGCAGTCTTCTGAATCGAATAGTCGTGACATATTTCCACGTTGATTCAATGTCAGTTTGCTATCTGGGATACTGTACAGGTTCTGTGAGGCACTAATATTCTAACAAACACTGTAATCTGGAAGATGTGGTTTTGGGCTTATCGTAACATAAATGCAGCCAATTTCTTCATTAAAGATGCTAATTGTTTTTGACAAGTGTAAATATGTGACTGACATTCAATAGAGCTCATAATAGTGAACTAATCCAATCATGAGAGTGTAGCATCACTTCCTAATTATTTAAGGTTTATTTTTAAAAACTGTCTTTATTAGTATTATTTTATGTTTAAGTTTTAAATAAACAGAGAACATGCGTCCATCCTGGCAAGAGTAGTGGTCACAATCTCAACCAAGCTAATGTATTTGGGGGGATGTATAAACTTCATAAACTGGTTTCCACAAAGAACCCATTTGAGGCACATGCTTCTGAAATGTTATGACCATGTTAAGAGTAAAACCCCCACAATTGTTCACTTTTTAGACATGTGATTAGTAATTAATTGGTTATTATTTCTTAGTTCACAAGTAGTTCTCAATGAGGATATATTTCGTTAGTAACAATCAAATACCTACCAAGGAACTACCTTTGTACTAAATTACCTATTACTTAATGCTTAGTTAATATTGCTTTCATATTAGTTAATAGTATTAACTTCGGTGTTAATGCAGTAGGCCTACTACCTATTACTTCCTGCATAGCTACTTGTTAACTACGGACCATTATTTTAAAGTGTTACCGAAGATGTTTTATGAAGACAGTCCACTTCGTGTATACAGGCGGCGCCATCTTTGGAAAACAGTCTCGACAAGTCGAACCACGAACGCCGTTCATACAGAAGTTCGCTGAACTTTATTCAGTGCACTTGGCACGTCGTTCGTGGTTCGACTTGTCGAGACTGTTTTCCAAAGATGGTGCCGTCTGTATACACGAAGTGGACTGTCTTTATAAAACGGCTTTATAAAATCTTCTTATTAAAAACATCTTTTTATTAAACGGTCTGTACACTTACAAAGTTCTCAATGGTTCGTTTTGCATATATGGACTCTCATTATGTTTCTGTGTGTGGGGCTATTTTGAGCCTTGTTACTTATTATTATTCTTTTTACGTATTATATGCCCCCATATACTAGCGTTATACACTAAATAGTTTTTAGAGATGAAACTCTCTACATTCGATTATCATGAAAACAAACTCAGAGAACGGTTGACTAGGTGTTTTATTAGACCAAAGGTTCATTTTGCTCCGGAGTTCTCCTTTAAGCCAAACAATATCTGTAATCTCCTATTATTGTCATTGGTTCATTGTTTCATTGTTCACAGTTGTCCCTTGTCTAGTCATTAGTCTTATGTACTTAAGCCCTCATGAGTCTTTGTCAAGTATAATTTCACTGTAACTGCTGTTGGTATGTTCTTGTTTTGCATTTCATGCCACGCCATGCTTTTGTTTTATGTTTGATCAGGTTTTTAACTGCTTTTGGCTTCTCAACAAGCTTGCTTCAGCGGACTAACAATACTGTACATCAGCGCTCTTCATGAGAAACATCCCACTACCATGAAATGTCCCCTAATAGGAACTTAACAATGTTCAGATCCGACACTTTTAAATATATTTTATTTCCCCTGTTTTGTCTGATTGGTATGGCAACTGCCATAATCTGACACTTTTAAAATTGTCTGGAAAAAATCACTTCACTTTTGGCAGTATGATTAAATAAAAACGTCAAGAAACAGATGATAAAAAACACAGTTCAATAGTACAAAATAGGAAGTCAATTTGTACACATTGTACTGTGGGGTTACAGCACAGTATACTGCAAAATCTATGAATGCAGAAAATACAAATACCATGCACAGTATACATGCATGCTATAGAAATAGTATGAGTGGTGTGTTATCTCAAGTTTCCAGTTTGAGGGATGGATATGAGCTAAAGGTAAAGGCTTAATTTGGCCCTGACTCTGAGGGCAGTATTATATAGGACACAGTGTATTGTAAGCCTGCCATACGGAACCGTTGCCACTGAAATGCATTTCCGCGACAGTGGGGCTCGACAGCCTTAGTCAAACGGGTCGGCGCGTATGGTTGGGTTGCGGAGAGTTTGTGAGACTTTGGTTTTTTAACAACTACTCTCGTGTAATGGAAATCATTATGAACATTAGCTATGCTAATTATTTCCCATCTGCCTTTCTTCTGTTATCTCACACGGAGACTTCAGATGCCCCAACGCCTGTGAAGAGACGACTCAACGCCGACTCAACTCAATATTACATGATTAACTAAATGTATTTGATATGGTAAATGATATGCACTTCTGTAAAGCTGCTTTGAAACAAAATGTATGTTAGCCAGAGGAGAACTGGCCCCCGACTGAGCCTGGGTTCTCCCAAGGTTTTTTTCTCCATCCAATCACCTGATGGAGTTTTGGTTCCTTGCCACTGTTGCCTTGCTTTTGGCTTGCTTAGTTGGGGACATTTAATATTCAACAATACTATTGATCTGTGTTGTATTACTTTCATGTTATCACTGTGAAGCTGCTTTGATAAAATCTGTATTGTAAAAAGCGCTATATAAATAAATGTGACTTAACTTGACTTTGGGCATGGGTTGTCTTCAGTGACTGATTCATTTGAAAGAGTAACTTAGATATATCAAAGTTTCATATCCTTCACAGAGATGGATGCTTGCACTAAAAAAAAACATTTGTCCACCAAAACAATCAGAAAGATTAAGATTTATGTCATTTTAAACCAATATGACTTTTTTTTCTTCAATGACACACACAAATAAACTTTTTCTCAACTATTTACCATAAAATAAAAGCATTCAGTAACCATGAATTGTCAAGTAAGAAAAACTTGCTGACTGATCTCACTACACAAAAAAGAACCAGATCCAGTTACATCCATTTTTGGAACTGTAAATTGAGGTTATCTGCATATTTTTTCCGTAAAATTACCTGGGTATGTTTTCCTGTTAAAAAAAAACAAAGTCCCAGGTGGGTATTCCAGAAAGCAGGTTATGTTGTCACAAAGGTGTTCGTTCTTTCAGTTAAACTTGCAGCTCTGCTACAGTTACTTATTTTTTTTCAAAACCTTTCCAGACCTGGAATTTGCATTTTTCAAATTCCATAACTTTTCCAGGTTTTTTCAAAACGTACAAACCCTGATAGGCTGTTTTTTCTTTGGATAATGGTGATAAGGGGATCTGCCAATACCCTTTTTTTTGTGATTCTTTATTTATTAAACATTTTGTGATTTAAACTATTTACAACAAAGCCCAAGATCGCCCATGACCGTATGCCAATACCCTTTTGTGAAATCCAGAGTTAAATCCCTTTTGCCAAGTGAAAGGGGACCAAACCAAACCGATTAAGCAGCTCGTCAACTCGGGACATTGGATAAGCATTGAATTTTGACACAGCATTCACCCCGCTACACTGTAAAAAATAAAATCTTTAAAAAATGTTCAATGACTGTCAGCTACGGCTGCCAAACAAAAATGTTTGTTTCCTTAAATGTAATGTTATTGTACAGCTATTATTGTAGACGGCAGGGAATGCCTTAATATTGGCAGGCCAGGTATAGACCACGGGTTGGCATTGCTCTAAGATAGGGCAAGCAATGCAAATGCTCCTGAAGGGCATCGTCCAGGCAGAAGCGCTGCGGTCCAGGAGGCATCTTGAAGAAAATATGTCATATTCGCTGGAACACTACAGGAGAGAGGCAATCCTTTTAGGTTCCGACCCTGAGGAGCGCGTACGTCAACAGCGAGCTGGCTTCTTGTAGAAAGAAAAGATTCTGAGGCAATGGCGGGGAGCCCGCCTTTATTTCGCACGCTTGTACCCCATTGGGAGGCATATTCTTGGCCACGAAAACCATCATTCCAACGAACATTCGCAAACAGCATCGCAAAGTTGTGTGGTTTGAACGACAGCTCTCGACCTGTGGTTAGAGGCATCGTTTCTATATTGCAACACGTTTGGAGGTAATAAATCCTTATCTTGAGCAAAATAAGCAAGCTGACATTCAGTTAGGGTGACCACCTGCTAATAAGCCCAAGGGGGGACAAGGGGTATGTTTCTGAGGGACAATGTGGGACACTGCTTGGCGCGCCGGTGCCCCCACCCCACGGGCAGACTCTGATAGTGGTTTACCCATATCTAGAATTGTTACTATTGCCTTACTGTTTGTACATGAATAATTGTTAAAAAAAAAGCACATACCTTAGCACATACATTAATAATGCCCTATTCCCTAAACATGTGTAATTGCTGATAGGCTATATGCTGATGCTCATGATAGGCCAACCAATGTGTATTTGTTTTCTAAATAAAGATGAATATTTTGAACATTCAATGAATTGACAGCACTTCCACTTACGATTTACTTTAGCTATTTAATTTTATTTATTTTTTATTACAATTAATTCACTTTAAATCAATAAAAGTATAAAATTATAGGATTAACAGGAATTATAGTTGCTCAACACCACAGGAACAGTTTAAAAAAAGTCGAAAAAAAGTCTAAACTCACAACTCCAGAGGTTCACGGAATGAGAAGCTGCGCTGTCATGACAACAATGAAAAAGTTGACATCAACCTAGTCAGCAGGTCACGTGGGAGTGGCAACCAGTCTTGATGAAGTTCACTTTCTACAAAATGAACTAGTTAAGTTCAAGTTTGCACAGAAATGTAAGATTTTTCCCATCTTCACCGACCTCGTTATAAAATCCGTTTAAATGATCATATGACGCCTTTGTCGACGGCGGCCGCGGTGCGACACTGGTGGCTTGTGTTGCCAGATTGGGTGTTTTTTCGCTACATATTGAGCCCTGTTTACGGTGAGTTTTAGCAGGGTGAAATCTGGCACCCCATTGAACGAAGTTAAACTGAGAGAGCGTGCGTTCAGAGACACCAGAATGAACGAGTTCACACGTTCACCAGGACAGGCAGTTAAACAATACATTCAGTTCACCCAAAATATGAACAAGTTCATGAACGTGAACGTGTTCAGGCACAACGTTTGGCTGCCTGCGTCTCGAGGATAAAGAGTGACCGACTGTTTTTTTGAGCAAGCATTGATTATGCGTGACGCGGTCTCAATTTGCGGGACGCATTAATTGGGCTTCAAACGCTGTGCGCGCACGCGCTACGCGGGACGGGTGGTCACCCTACATTCAGTACAACTGGTGCCTTTTATTTAGAATACATACAAATTTACATCTTTTCGTTTTTCAAAAGATTTGAAGTACCGTGTTTGAAGAGTGCGCATGTGCGAACGTGCTCTACTATGTAAGAACGAGCCAAATATTGAGTCTGGTAATAAAGCAAAATAACTGAGAACAATTAGAAATAGTCCTCATATGACATGTCTGTAATTTATATTAAAAAATCTAGTGTTAATTGGATCTCAAACAGTTTCATAAAAAGTAGTTATTACTCCACCACGTCCGAAACCAACGTGGTTGAATGATACTTTGTGACAGTGGATTTCGGGAAACAGTCGTGAGTAGCTAGTTGATCTCCAATGATGCATCGTACTATGGTAGTGCGTTTTAAGCATTTGAATTGTCACCTGTTATGCATACGAAATTAGGAAACGCGAATGTAAACCGCATATTGAGTCGCGCTTCAAACTCATTGATCGATATGCTTGCGTAGGAGTCAGTGAAATGTGCACTGGTTTTCTCTTCGCATTCTGCGCTGGTGTGCGAATCTCATCGACAGTAAATGGAAGCCAAACACAAGCTATCAGCCCTATCCACCGCGTGTACATTGTTATTAATAGTGGATATAGTGGATACTTTCATGTGCTTTCATGTCCAAGTGTCTGCTATCAGACCCGTTGAAGTGCAGTTTCTGTTCATGTGTGCTATGTGTGTTAACCCTATATACAGTAGCCTACCCTACATACAGTTAGGGTGATATACATGACTTAAAATGTGTCCCCACTGTAACAGTGGCCGGTGGTGCCCTAATCTTAAATTAATTATTTCACAAAGAAAGTTCGGGCGCCAGACAGTTTTATAAAACTGACAAAACAAACAACCCAAGATAGAAAAGAAAACCACTGATTACACACAAAAACAAATATCAAAGGTTTAAGTTTAACGGTAATTTATTACAACATCAGAAGTTACTGATTTTGAAAGCAAAATAAATCAATTAGTCAGCAAGAATAGGTATTCTCAACATTGGAGTTCAATATCAGTTCTCACATGAATACAAAACAATAGAACAACGGGGTTGACACTCAATCTGGTCGTCCACACAGGCAGTTTCGAGTGTCGATAGTCCCGCCAAACTTATAAAGAAAAGGGAAAACAAAGAAAGAAAAGAGCAAAACACATATTGGAATCACATATACCAACGAAAGCACAGATTCAAATTCCCAATCAAAAAGCATAGATATTCAGTAACAAAATATGCGGATATGAATGGAATGCGTGTGTGTGTATGTGTGTGTGTGTGTGTGTGAACGTGTAGTTTAGGACTGAGCGTAGAACACACCGACCAGTTTTGGCAGACGGAATCAGACAGAAATCGCATCAGGCGAGCGGGAGGTCTTCGTCAGGCTCCCGGAGGGAAGCTAACCCGTTGTTTGGGTGAACAGTTCACTTAAAACCGCCGGTCTTTGAGGTGCGTCGTATTGGAAGTCTCCAGACTCCACGTCGCAACAGGCAGCATGAGAAGGAAGCCTCGGTTCACCCATCACAGGACAAAGTCCATTCTACATCGGTAGTCGCTAACTCCACTCACAGGTCAAACCAACATACCTCGGTGACGTGTCCTCGTTCCCCTTTGTTAAATATACCTTTCCTTCATTTCCCTTTCCGCCGTTAATTAGCCTCAATTAGTCACTCCGCCCTTTCCGTTCAAAGTGAAAGTGAAAGTAAAGCCGTATAACTTACTGCACTGTCACACTCTCCCCCCTAGAGAAAGTAACCCAAGGTTGTAGAAAAAGGCGTCTTAAAATCCCAAGAACTCTTCATCTTCTTCTGAGGATTTTTGGAATAATTCTAGGAGTCGTTTCTTTTCCTGGGTCTCTAACTCCTCAGCTGTAGGAAAACATGCTTTTAAATTACACACATGCACAGTACGCACATCCTCCCCGGAGGATTCCAGTGCCACTTGATAATTTATGGGCCCCTGCTGCTTTATTATTCGATAAGGTCCCTTCCATCTTTGTGCAAGTTTGGCACTGAAGTTCTGTTTGCTACTGGATTGCGGAAAATTTCTTAGCCACACACGGTCTTTTTCTTTAAAGGTGGCCTCTCGTCGGTTCTTATTGTAGTTCCGCAGTTGTCTTTTCTGTGCCCTTTGACCGCACTCCTTGGCTTTAGCTTGAAGTTGAACTAACTGATTGACCACGTCATAGGAAGGTAAATCGGGAGAGAGGTTCTTGCCATGCAACAGCTTGTCCATTGGACCTTGCAATTTCCTCCCTAGGTGAAGCTCCGCCGGCGTCATGCCAATGGATTCCTGGACCGCTGAATTGACTGCAAAGCGTAGTTCAGGTAAGTACTGATCCCATTTCTTGTGGTTATCTTCTACATAAGCAGCCATCATGTACTTTAGAGTACGATTTACTCTTTCAGTCATATTAGTTTGAGGGTGGTAAGCAGTAGTGAGTTTCTGGGTGACACCCCATTTACCACATATCTCCTTGAATACAGCAGAAATAAACTGGGAACCTCTGTCGGACAGGACAAAGTCAGGAACCCCCCATCGGGTCAGAATCTCTCTCCTGAAAAGTGCTGCAACTGTCTGTGCACAGGCATTCCGCATAGGAAACAGCTCCACCCAGCGGGTAAAATAGTCCACAAAGACAAGGAGACTCATTCTGAAGGGTACTGCGGGGCATTGGCCCCATGATGTCTACCCCTAGCATTTCGTTGGGACGTGATGTGCTAACTTGTTGTATTTTCCCTGCAGGTTTACGACTTTCCCCTTTGAGTGTTTGGCATTTGATGCATCTTTTGACATGATTCTTCACATCCGTCCACATCCATGGCCAAAATGCAACGGCCTTCACCCTTTGGTAAGTCTTGTAAATACCCATATGGCCACTCAAAGGATTCGAATGGTAGTGGTGGAGAACAGTGGAAATCAGACTGCTAGGAATGCATACCCGATAGTGGCATTGGCCGCTCTTCAGCTGAGTTGTGTGGTACAGTTTATCTTCAACTACTTCGTACTGATCCTTCAACTGCTCATTTCCTGCCAGCGTTTGGAATATTTTTTGGATTACCGGGTCCTTGTGTTGCTCCTCCCAGATGGTAGCGGCACCAATTGGAAGGTCTGAATCTTCCGTTGGCCGGACATACAAGTTACACCCAGGTTGGGTGTGGATCCGAGAAAGAGCATCTGGTGCTACATTTAACCTTCCTCTACGATACTCAATGATAAAATCAAACTTCTGCAATCTGAGAACCCATCTAATGAGACGACTGGTGGTTTTTGCAGAGCTCATTACCCATTGTAGGGCTGAGTGATCAGTCACCACTGTGAATAGTTTGGGTTCTAGGTAATGTTGCCACCTTTCCAGAGCCCATATGACGGCAAGACATTCTTTCTCGGTCGCTGAGTAATTCGTTTCGGCTTTATTCAAGGTCCTACTGGCGTAGGCAATTACTTGCTCTGAGCTCTGGTCTTTCCGTTGCGTCAGAACCGCACCTAGTCCAATGTCGCTGGCATCCGTGTATACAATAAATGGAAGGTCGAGGTTGGGATGACCCAGAATGGGAGGTGAGGTAAGGTAAGCTTTTAACTGTTCAAAAGCTTGGTGACATTGGGGTGACCAACAAAATGCCCGCCCCTTTCTTTTCAGGGCATTGAGGGGCTCAGCAATCCTCGAGAAATTTGGGACAAACCGGTGGTACCACCCGGCAAGTCCAAGGAAGCACTGAACCTCTTTGATGTTACGAGGTACTGGGTATGACCGGATGGCTTCTACTTTACTCAGGTCTGTGGAAATGCCATGAATGTTCACCACATGTCCAAGGAATGTCAGCTCCTGAAGAAAAAATTTGCTCTTCTTCAGGTTGATAGTCAAACCCGCTGTCTGCAAACGGTGGAGGATCGATTGGAGATCGAGGAAGTGCTGGTCTATAGTTTGGGAGTACACTATAATATCATCAATATAGACAAAGCATATGTTACCTCGTAATTCCCCCAAAACAGTCTCCATCAGTCTCTGGAATGTCGCTGGTGCATTTTTTAACCCAAAAGGCATGACTGTAAACTGATATAACCCCGATGGAGTGATAAAGGCAGTCATTGGTTTGCTTTCTGAACTCATTGTCACCTGCCAGTAACCACTGTTGAGGTCAATTGTAGAAAAAATTGATGCACCAGAGAGGGATTCCAGAATTTCTGTAATGTTAGGGAGAGGGTATGCATAACTCTCGGTTATGGCGTTGACCTTCCGGTAATCAACACAAAATCTCATTTTACCATCTTTCTTTGGAACTAGGACAACAGGAGATGCCCATGCAGAGTGAGATGGTTCCACGACACCTTCCTTTAACATTTCTTCCAGTTGTTCTCTCACAACAGCTTGTTTAGAAGGACTCATGCGATAGGGGCGCTGTTTAATGGGCACTGGATGGGTGATGTAGAGGTGGTGTTGGAGAACATCAGTTCGTCCAGGTTGGAGTGTACACACCTGAGAGTTGGACTCCAAAATCTGCCGTAAGTGTTGTTTCTCGTCAGGAGGTAAGTGAGCACCATTCACAGCGAGGTCAATGAATGCTTGTTCATCCAGGCCATCATGTGGTCGTGATAGCACTGGTGGTTGGGGGGAAGGAATTGAACTGAGTAGGGAAAGGTTTTGATTAACACTGTTCAGATGTTGTCTCTTTTCCAGGTGTTGGGCTTTCAGCCTAGGTATACTTGCCTGGCCGGGTTGGAAGAGATATTGTTCCTCAGGGGCAGACTTGAAGGAATATTTTTTATCCATCACATCAATCTGTAGTCCACTGGAGAAGATGAAATCTAGTCCCAAAATCACTGCATATGCAAGGGCTGTGTAGGAAAGGACAGCAACCAGTACTGGAAAAGTCTTATTGTGAAGATTAATCGACAGGTGCATCCACCCTAGTGGAACTTCTGCTTCCCCATTAGCTAAATAAAGAGGACCAAGGGTCCAAGGGTGAAGGTTGCCAGGTAAATTGAGTTCTGTCCAAAGGCTCTCATGAATAAGGGTGTAACTTGCACCTGTATCCACAATGGCTTTCCCTCTCCAGGGACCAATACTGATGGGCACCACCAATTGTTGAGGTACAGCAGTTAGCCGATTTGAAATATTGGAACAGGTGGTGGTGTTTTTTTCCAAGACTGAAGAGGACCATGGTGTAGTTGTTGCAGATACAGTGTTGCTGGATGGAGTAATCGGCTGTTGAGGCGGACCACCAGACTTCATCGGCTGGAAGAACCGCTTGTTAGGAGGGAAACGCTGCTGAGCTGAGGGCTGGTTGGAAGCAGACATAAAGTTAGGGCAATTTCCAGGTGAATGGGAACCTTTACACCGCCAGCACTGTACTTCAGGCTTCTCTGCCGATTGGCTAGCGATTGGTCTTGGTGGCATTGTAGGTTGTGGTTTAAAATTCTTGCGTCCCTCATATTGTACTTGTTGCAAATAATCCTTCTCCAGCTGATGTCCCAGCTTCACTAGCTCCTCAACATTGCCAACCCTGCTACGCAACTGGCTGGCGAGATAGGGCTTTATATTCTTTAGGATCATTTTTATCAGGTCACTTTCTGTGAGGGTTGGCTTCCACCTTTTGCAGAGAGCTCGATATGAGAATGCAAAATCCCTGATGGATTCCTTCTCTCCCTGGGTTCTGGTTCTGATCCGATCAGCCAGCTCATCTTCATAATCCTCAGCCAGGAAGGCCGAAAGAAAGGCTGATTCAAACTCACCCCATGTTGTTACAGAGGATCTAGCAACCTCCCACCAGTCCATAGAGTACAGTTCGGAAAGTGGCCAGCAGGTCTGCATCAACCAAGGGGTGTAAAGCTAGAAAATCTTGACAGCGTGTCAAATATAATAAAGGGTCTGGGTCATCTGATGGCTTTCCAAAGGTGGGAAAGTTTATCTTAAGGTGGTCACTTCTTACTACTGTGGTTGTGGGAGAAGTTGCAGGAGCAGTCACGGCGGACGGCAGTGGAGAGACGGAGGTAGTGCCAGGGGGTAAAGATATACTCGCCTTAATTAGATCTGCTAATTTCTTCTCATGCATCCTGCTTCGATCCACCATTTCAGCTTGAAACTTTTTGAAGTCTGTACAAAGACTAGCAATTTGGACATTGCACTGATGAATATCAGTTGTATGCTGGTCATGGCTTTGTTGGAAGTTCTGCTGCAGGGTTTTGAGGTCTTGTTGAAGTTCCTGCTGAAGCTGATCCACCATGAAGCGCACCTCAGAGACAAAGGTAGCTTCGACTTTTTGAAGTTCACCTGCAATCATGAGTTTAATGGCTTTAGTGAGTTGATCATTCTCCTCCTCATTCTGTTTTTTGTTCGAAGCAACGAAAGTAAGAACTTGCTGCTGGTTGTCCTTTATTTGCTTAGCAAGGTGGGTAATCTGGTCACAGTGCTGAGAAGAAGTTACTCTCAACCCCTGGGTAAGTTCAGAAACTGCTCTCTCCTGTTTCTTTATGAAGTCCAGCAGTGTATCCCAATTACCTTGAACTTGTAAAGTAAGTTGTTGCATTTCTCTACCAGGAGTGGGCAGTACACCGGGCAAATCCTGCTGTGCCACAGAAGAGGAAGTAGCAAGTTCAGGTGACGTGCATAGATGCATAGGTCCAGGTCCCCGGTTCCAGGTAGAGGACTGCATTGGAGTGCTGCCAGTCAGTGCGGAAGCAAACTGTACCTGCGCTCCATGGGCTCCTGGATAGCTGGAAGGAGTTTGGATGTATGGTGGGCCATGGAAGACAGGAAGTGATAGCGGTCCAGGGGTAAACTGGGTATATGCTGCAGTGGGCCAATTTGGGGTTGCAACGTCTGGAGCGTCAATATCCACACAGGTTGACGAAGGAGATGGGGTTGTGGTCATGATTCAATGGTGTATGAATATTAAATGAAGTGTGAAAAATGTAATGTGTGTCAGTAGTATGAGAAAAAAAAAATAAAAAAAATGAAAAAAACCAAAATACAACGTTATTTCAAGGTTCAATAAACAAATTAACAATTTCTGTTTTCTGTTCTAACACTATTCAAATTTTAAAGTCACACTTTAATCATTACTTATCCTCACACAGTTACATACAAATACGCAATCATATACACACACTTAACATTTTCCAAAATTGACAGTTTGATCAGTTTTTTTTTTTTTTTTTTTCAAAAAAAAAAATTATTATATTTTTTTCTTCAATTCAAGTCCCTGTTCGGGCGCCACTCTGTAACAGTGGCCGGTGGTGCCCTAATCTTAAATTAATTATTTCACAAAGAAAGTTCGGGCGCCAGACAGTTTTATAAAACTGACAAAACTTAAACAACCCAAGATAGAAAAGAAAACCACTGATTACACACAAAAACAAATATCAAAGGTTTAAGTTTAACGGTAATTTATTACAACATCAGAAGTTACTGATTTTGAAAGCAAAATAAATCAATTAGTCAGCAAGAATAGGTATTCTCAACATTGGAGTTCAATATCAGTTCTCACATGAATACAAAACAATAGAACAACGGGGTTGACACTCAATCTGGTCGTCCACACAGGCAGTTTCGAGTGTCGATAGTCCCGCCAAACTTATAAAGAAAAGGGAAAACAAAGAAAGAAAAGAGCAAAACACATATTGGAATCACATTTACCAACGAAAGCACAGATTCAAATTCCCAATCAAAAAGCATAGATATTCAATAACAAAATTTGCGGATATGAATGGAATGCGTGTGTGTGTATGTGTGTGTGTGTGTGTGAACGTGTAGTTTAGGACTGAGCGTAGAACACACCGACCAGTTTTGGCAGACGGAATCAGACAGAAATCGCATCAGGCGAGCGGGAGGTCTTCGTCAGGCTCCCGGAGGGAAGCTAACCCGTTGTTTGGGTGAACAGTTCACTTAAAACCGCCGGTCTTTGAGGTGCGTCGTATTGGAAGTCTCCAGACTCCACGTCGCAACAGGCAGCATGAGAAGGAAGCCTCGGTTCACCCATCACAGGACAAAGTCCATTCTACATCGGTAGTCGCTAACTCCACTCACAGGTCAAACCAACATACCTCGGTGACGTGTCCTCGTTCCCCTTTGTTAAATATACCTTTCCTTCATTTCCCTTTCCGCCGTTAATTAGCCTCAATTAGTCACTCCGCCCTTTCCGTTCAAAGTGAAAGTGAAAGTAAAGCCGTATAACTTACTGCACTGTCACACCACACCTTGCGTTTCGTTTGGTCACACACCACAAGGTGTCACTGGCCTCAAAGCTTCAGCACTGCCACTCTGAGCTCGATTGCTGATGTCTGAGTAAAAACACGCCCCCTCATTAGCATACGGAGAAATACATGTAGAAACAAATAAATGTGGAAATAAATAAATGTGAAAAGAAATAAATGAATACATAAATACATGAATGTGGAAATAAATAAAAATGGAAATAAATACATGTATAAATATAATAACAAATAAATGTGTGGAAAAAAAACAATTATTCATAAGGAAATAAAAGTACAAATTTGTACTTTTTTCCATTTCATTGTGTATTTATTTATGTATTTATTTATTTTTAATTAAGTCAGCTTTGGCATTCCATACCGGGAGGACGCTTGTGTAGTTCCTACTAGCAGTTTGTTGTAGTCCTTAAAAAACTATTTCTTTAAAAGCAATAAAAGCATTACACACTAACTAAAGTTAGGAAAGTGAAATCTTAATTAACCACCCCTTTAAATTTCTGCTATAACAAATCCACTCAGGATAGTTAATAAATTAAAATGTATAAATGACAAGATATAGATAAGCATACACACTATTACAAAAACATAATTGCAAAAAGAGTGTATTTTTATACAAAATGAAGGGGAAAAGTAATTGTAAAAACACTTCCATCTGTTCACTGAGAATGTTTCTGATTCTCTCTGTCTGACAGGAAATGGTCAGGACAAAGACATATAGATGGCAGACACAAACCAAGAGTTTCCCCTGAGGAATGAAATCCCTTTGTCTCACTGGAACATGGTGAGTTCATGTACTCCTCTTTCCTCCTCATCTCTTACTCTTTCTTTCTTTTTCTCTTATTAAAAAACACAAAGCAGGAATATTCCCCACAATGTAGCGCTATTATGTATGTAGACACTTTCAAACTGTTTCTAACACTTGGCAGTAAATTAATCCAACTATACCCAATGTTAGAATTTCCTTTTATTTCTTTCTGCTGTTTGAATATACGTAAATATGTGTGAACATGAATTCACTTTACAAGCACACTGCTTATTCTGCAGAAATATTTAAGGTCCAAGCAAGCACCAATGGTGCAAGGAGGACTCTCTTAGATTTGATCTATTTATTATTGAAACGGCCCAAGCTCATCAATTATGAAACAGTCGAATCAGCTATGAAGCAGCTACGCAGAAAACAATGGTGTCACCATGCATCTCAGTTCAGGTCAAGTTTGAAGTAAAATTGATACTATTACTGAATATTAATTGAAGGTGCGAAGAAATAGCTGAGTATCATCAGTGAAAGTCATCATAAAAGTAAAACCTAATGCCATGCTTCCAAATGATATCTCCCAAAGGTAGCATGTACAGAGTGAACGGTCCTAGAACTGAGCCTTGTGGTACACCATACTGAACTTGTGATTAATATGACACTTCTTCATTTACAGCTACAAATTGGTAATGATCAGATAAAGTATGATTTGAATCTGTCAGATCAGGACACGGAATGGGGGAAAAAGGGTTAATTTAAATAATTGCTGGTGGCACTCACATCGAGAGAAAGACCAGGGCTGCATTCGAAACCGCATACTTCCCTACTATATAGCGTGGGGAAAAGAGTAGGCGAGCGAAAAGTATGTACGAATCATAAAAGAGTAAGCGAGACGTACCTGGTTGACATACTAATTATTGTGAGATTCGGACATACGTGTACTAATAGTGCACTTGAATATGCCTACTTTCCTACTGTATAGTAGGAGAAAACAGTACGTGAGAGAAGCAATACGTTCGAAACATCAGTATTCATAAAAGAGTAGGCGAGAAGTTCCCGGATGACTTACTGCTTTAGCCCAGATTTTTGAGTGTTCATCCGATGGATTCTCTTCTATCCCAGGAGGCCATTGGAGAGCATACGTCATTATCAAACATAGCGGTGATCAGCGAGGCGGGGTTTTTTAAATGTGAGTAAATCCAGTTCCTTGTGTTTAAATCGTATGTGTTAACGTACTATAGAACATTTCACAAGATGTAAACAACACTGGTCCAGAAGCACTTCCTGTTTCAGTTTTTTAACACTAAATAAAAGCTGGGATAAAATACAACCAACATAACATTTAAAACTGAATCCAAAAGTTAAACAAACATCTTTAAGATGTTTTCTTTACATGTGAAATAAAGAAAACAGTTACAAAATGAAACAGGAAGTGTTTACTGTGAAATGGTCTATAGAGTAATCGTTTTAACTGCTGAAGGTGTAAAGGAATTAGACAGTATAGTTGTGATTTTGCTGTAAACACATGTTTTATTATGTGTATATATAGCTAACAGGGGGCTCCAGTAAGCACACGCAACGTTACGTCTCTAAAGTGGATTTACGTATACATCTTAAACACACATATTTCAATGTCTATTTACATCTGAAAATAAATTGAGGAACATTTAAGTTGGATAAAAAGTGAGTTAACACATTAACCTCAGCATGTAAATGTATTGTTGAGCTCATAAATCACAGAGGTGATGTGAATCTTATCTCTATGTTACAGGGACAGAAGAACACGCGCGTGTTTATCCGGTGGAGAGACGCTCATGATGCTGAATGCTGTCATCAAAGGCTTTGAGTGAGTATACAACAGAAATGGATAACAAAATCTATTAAATCTTAAGTTGTAGTTTATTTGAATTATTGTAATTTCAAACTGAGAAATGACAACACTTTTCTGATTCTTGATTTCTGTGCATTTGCTGCAGAGCTTTTGTGGTGGAGCAGGACCTGCAAGGAAAGATGATGGCAGCATTTGTTTTAGGGATTTTACTCAAATATAAAGTAAGGTTATTTTTTGTTATTTTTAATACATAAATCAAATGACATTGTACTGTTAAAATGACTGCTTTTGTATAATGTTTGTGCATTTTGTCAGCAGACTGGTGTGAGCACTGAGAATGAAGAGCCCAGAGCTGAATCCTGGAAGTGGTGCCATGGATGAGTCCCTCCATCACTCGACCTGCCCTTATGAGTCCCTCCATCTCTCCACCTGCCCTTATGAGTCCCTCCATCTCTCCACCTGCCCTTATGAGTCCCTCCATCTCTCCACCTGCCCTTATGAGTCCCTCCATCTCTCCACCTGCCCTTATGAGTCCCTCCATCACTCGACCTGCCCTTATGAGTCCCTCCATCACTCCACCTGCCCTTATGAGTCCCTCCATCTCTCCACCTGCCCTTATGAGTCCCTCCATCTCTCCACCTGCCCTTATGAGTCCCTCCATCTCTCCACCTGCCCTTATGAGTCCCTCCATCACTCGACCTGCCCTTATGAGTCCCTCCATCTCTCCACCTGCCCTTATGAGTCCCTCCATCACTCGACCTGCCCTTATGAGTCCCTCCATCTCTCCACTTGCCCTTATGAGTCCCTCCATCACTCCACCTGCCCTTTTGAGTCCCTCCATCTCTCCACCTGCCCTTATGAGACCCTCCATCACTCCACCTGCCCTTATGAGTCCCTCCATCTCTCCACCTGCCCTTATGAGTCCCTCCATCACTCCACTTGCCCTTATGAGTCCCTCCATCTCTCCACCTGCCCTTATGAGACCCTCCATCACTCCACCTGCCCTTATGAGTCCCTCCATCTCTCCACCTGCCCTTATGAGTCCCTCCATCACTCCACCTGCCCTTATGAGACCCTCCATCTCTCTACCTGCCCTTATTAGTCCCCCCATCTCTCCACCTGCCCTTATGAGACCCTCCATCTCTCCACCTGTCCTTATTAGTCCCTCTATCACTCCACCTGCCCTTATGAGTCCCTCCATCTCTCCACCTGCCCTTATGAGACCCTCCATCTCTCCACCTGCCCTTATGAGTCCCTCTATCGCTCCACCTGCCCTTATGAGTCCCTCTATCGCTCCACCTGCCCTTATGAGTCCCTCCATCTCTCCACCTGCCCTTATGAGACCCTCCATCACTCCACCTGCCCTTATGAGACCCTCCATCTCTCCACCTGCCCTTATGAGTCCCTCTATCGCTCCACCTGCCCTTATGAGTCCCTCCATCTCTCCACCTGCCCTTATGAGACCCTCCATCTCTCCACCTGCCCTTATGAGTTCCTCTATCGCTCCACCTGCCCTTATGAGACCCTCCATCTCTCCACCTGCCCTTATGAGTCCCTCTATCGCTCCACCTGCCATTATGAGACCCTCCATCTCTCCACCTGTCCTTATGAGTCCCTCCATCTCTCCACCTCCCCTTATGAGACCCTCCATCTTTCCACCTGTCCTTATGAGTCCCTCCATCTCTCCACCTGCCCTTATGAGTCCCTCCATCTCTCCACCTGCCTTTATGAGTCCCTCTATCGCTCCAGCTGCCCTTATGAGTCCCTCCATCTCTCCACCTGCCCTTATGAGACCCTCCATCACTCCATCTGCCCTTACGAGACCCTCCATCTCTCCACCTGCCCTTATGAGTCCCTCTATCGCTCCACCTGCCCTTATGAGTCCCTCCATCTCTCCACCTGCCCTTATTAGTCCCTCCATCTCTCCACCTGCCCATATGAGTCCCTCCATCACTCCACCTGCCCTTATGAGTCCCTCCATCTCTCCACCTGCCCTTATGAGTCCCTCCATCTCTCCACCTGCCCTTATGAGACCCTCCATCTCTCCACCTGCCCTTATTAGTCCCTATATCGCTCCACCTGCCCTTATGAGACCCTCCATCTCTCCACCTGCCCTTATGAGTCCCTCCATCTCTCCACCTGCCCTTATGAGTCCCTCCATCTCTCCACCTGCCCTTATGAGTCCCTCTATCGCTCCAGCTGCCCTTATGAGTCCCTCCATCTCTCCACCTGCCCTTATGAGACCCTCCATCTCTCCACCTGCCCTTATGAGACCCTCCATCTTTCCACCTGTCCTTATGAGTCCCTCCATCTCTCCACCTGCCCTTATGAGTCCCTCTATCGCTCCAGCTGCTCTTATGAGTTCCTCCATCTCTCCACCTGTCCTTATGAGTCCCTCCATCTCTCCACCTGCCCTTATGAGACCCTCCATCTCTCCACCTGCCCTTATGAGTCCCTCTATCGCTCCAGCTGCCCTTATGAGTCCCTCCATCTCTCCACCTGCCCTTATGAGTCTCTCCATCTCTCCACCTGCCCTTATGAGTCCCTCTATCACTTCAGCTGCCCTTATGAGTCCCTCCATCTCTCCACCTGCCCTTATTAGTCCCTCCATCACTCCACCTGCCCTTATGAGTCCCTCTATCGCTCCAGCTGCCCTTATGAGTCCCTCCATCTCTCCACCTGCCCTTATGAGTCCCTCCATCTCTCCACCTGCCCTTATGAGTCCCTCTATCACTTCAGCTGCCCTTATGAGTCCCTCCATCTCTCCACCTGCCCTTATTAGTCCCTCCATCACTCCACCTGCCCTTATGAGTCCCTCTATCGCTCCAGCTGCCCTTATGAGTCCCTCCATCTCTCCACCTGCCCTTATTAGACCCTCCATCTCTCCACCTGCCCTTATGAGTCCCTCCATCTCTCCACCTGCCCTTATGAGTCCCTCCATCACTCCACCTGCCCTTATGAGTCCCTCCATCTCTCCACCTGCCCTTATGAGACCCTCCATCTCTCCACCTGCCCTTATGAGTCCCTCCATCTCTCCACCTGCCCTTATGAGTCCCTCCATCTCTCCACCTGCCCTTATGAGTCCCTCCATCTCTCCACCTGCCCTTATGAGTCCCTCCATCTCTCCACCTGCCCTTATGAGTCCCTCCATCTCTCCACCTGCCCTTATGAGTCCCTCCATCTCTCCACCTGCCCTTATGAGTCCCTCCATCACTCTACCTGCCCTTATGAGTCCCTCCATCTCTCCACCTGCCCTTATGAGACCCTCCATCTCTCCACCTTCCTTATGAGTCCCTCCATCTCTCCACCTGCCCTTATGAGTCCCTCCATCACTCCACCTGCCCTTATGAGTCCCTCCATCTCTCCACCTGCCCTTACGAGTCCCTCCATCTCTCCACCTTCCTTATGAGTCCCTCCATCTCTCCACCTGCCCTTATGAGTCCCTCCATCACTCCACCTGCCCTTATGAGTCCCTCCATCTCTCCACCTGCCCTTATTAGTCCCTCCATCTCTCCACCTGCCCTTATGAGTCCCTCCATCTCTCCACCTGCCCTTATGAGTCCCTCCATCTCTCCACCTGCCCTTATTAGTCCCTCCATCTCTCCACCTGCCCTTATGAGTCCCTCCATCTCTCCACCTGCCCTTATGAGTCCCTCTATCGCTCCAGCTGCCCTTATGAGTCCCTCCATCTCTCCACCTGCCCTTATTAGTCCCTCCATCACTCCACCTGCCCTTATGAGTCCCTCTATCGCTCCAGCTGCCCTTATGAGTCCCTCCATCTCCCCACCTGCCCTTATGAGTCCCTCTATCTCTCCAATTGCCCTTATGAGACCCTCCATCTCTCCACCTGCCCTTATGAGACCCTCCATCTCTCCACCTGCCCTTATGAGTCCCTCCATCACTCCACCTGCCCTTATGCACAGCAAAATCCCCAGTGTTAAATGAACACTGAGAGTGAGAATTATATAAACTCTGATCAGAGCGTTAAATGAACACTGAAGCAGTGTTAAAGTTATTGAGATAATTAAGTGAATAATTGAGTGATGATTGAGCATTATTGAAGACACCTGATGTTAACAAGCAGAATCACTGAAGGAGAAAACCGGAGTTTTAAGTCACCATTATGGAGATCAGTGTTTGGTTTAGCTGGTCTCTTGACCCTTAAATCATTAACTTTACATTTTGTTTGGCTGCTGTACATGAGTTATAACAGCCAGATGAACAAATATGGTGATGGTTGTGTTTCAACATAATCATTAATTCACAATCATTTGACCTGAATCACTGAATTCATATGGAGCCTAATTTCTGAGTTAGGTTTACTTTATTAATTATAGCAGCAGTGACCTTGTGCAGCATAATATTCTCAACATCTACAGAATATTCAAAATAATTTCTTAAGAGCTTTTCTTATACAATTTTTTACTTCTCTACAATGTTAAGACACACAGACATCAATAATTAGCCTGTGAATCTCAACAATGGCAACAGTTATAAAGCATGTTGCATTGCATTCTGGGTGCCACCAATCAAAACTCATTCATGGCTCCCATCATGCATTGCTGCATGAGTAAATAATGAAATTATGTTCAGAGGTGATCTGTTTGCCACCATTGCTGAGATTAGTATGTTAATTCTTGATGTCTGTGTGTGCCTATATAAAATATTTTTGGGATATTTAAAAGAAAAATTTTTTATCGTTTTTCATTGAAAAGGCTAAAAATGGTATGTCCTAAAATGACCATGCTGCTAAAATCCTTAAAGTAAATTTAACTCAGAATTTATGCTCTTGATGAGTTCAGTGATTCAGGTCAATTAATGATTATGTTGAAACACAACCAACACCATCAGATCGCCTTTTCTATTTGTTCATCTGGCTGTTATAATGTACAGCAGCCAAACAAAATCTAAAGTTAAAGAATTAAGGGTCAAGAGACCAGCTAAACCAAACACTAATCTCCATAATGGTGACTTAAAATGTCCGTTTTTCTCCTTCAGTGATTCTGCTTGTTAACATCAGGTGACTTCAATAATGCTCAATAATCACTCAGTTATTCACTTAATTATCTCATTAACTTTAACACTGCTTCAGTGTTCATTTAACACTCTGCTCAGAGTTTATATAATTCTCACTTCTCAGTGTTAATTTAACACTGGGGATTTTGCTGTGTGATACCCTCCATCTTTCCACCTGCCCTTACGAGTCCCTCTATCGCTCCACCTGCCCTTATTGCCTCAGATTGTGAAGCGCAGCAACAAGCTCTGGGACGAAGGCACAGTCCCCTCTGGTGAATTCATCAGAATAAAGCCGCAGATTGGGAACCGCTGTGTTGAGTCGGCAGTAGGATGTGGTGTTCAGCGGCTGTAAATACATGCTTGTAGTTTGAATAAAGCTTTGTTTCATGTGTTGTTGACTTGTATATGCATTTCTTTTCTTGAAAAAAAATGTTGTTTTTTGTTACAATTCTGTTTCTATGTGTTTCACATGTTCAGCAAGTCTAATGTGAACACATCAGTGTTTCAATGTGTTTCGCATGTCTATGCAAATCTAATGTGAACGCGCCAGTGTTTCAATGTGTTTGTTCGGCAAGTCTATTGTGAACGCACCAGTGTTTCAATGTGTTTCACAAGTGTTTCAATGTGTTTCGCATGTCTACGCAAGTCTAGGCGCCAGTGTTTCAATGTGTTTCACATGTCTGCGCAAGTCTAATGTGAACGCGTAAGTGTTTTAATATATCCGGCCTCCCATAACTGAACCCTGACACCTATGCTTTTTAAGTTCTATAAATATGTCTCCCCATACTGTAAGTTTTATACATATAGGGGTGAATTCAGATTGATTTTATTATTTTTGAAATATAAGATAAGAGGATAAGAAGCATGTGTGTTTGTTTTTGGTTTAACCAACACTATCTCACGACCAATTCGTACGAATTCGACGCATGATTAAAAAGTGGCTAATTCGTACTAATTCGTACGACCTCACTCGTACTAATTCGTACGATTTGTCTAAACCCACGTGATGGTTAGGTTTAGGGGCGGGGTCAGGGGTAGGTCATTCGTACGAATTCATACGAATTGGCCAATTCGTAAAATATGTACGATTTAGCAAAATCGTATTAATTCGTACGAGTGAGGTCGTATGAATTGTTACGAATTAGCCACTTTTTAATCATTCGTCGAATTCGTACGACTTAGTCGTGAGATCGGGTTGGTTTAACTGTGTTAGTAATCACTTACACTTTTGACATTAAAAAGTAAATAGAGTAAAAGACAATATGATATCAATTAAAAATTACCCAGGTGAAAAAGACGTACTATTAAATAGCTTAAATGTAAATAGTGTAAATATTACATAAAAAATGTACTAGTTTGTTTGTAGTACTGCAAAACCAATATACTATAATACATTTTTTATACATTTAAGGGTACCTATTTTTCACCAGGGTAATATAAACAATTATTCATTTTGGGGTGAATTCAGGGAGATTGGGACACTTTTGGCCATTAAAGATGACTTGGAAAAAGTCACCCTGAATTCACCCCAAAATTAATAATTGTTTATTCATTTCTAATTGATGTCATATTGCGACTGAATATATGACATCCCTGTCTTTTGCTGTATCTACTTTTTAATGTCAAAACTGTAAGTGAATAGCCTACTAACACAGTTGAATTATGTTTTATAAACAAAGTTCGGGAGGAGCACGTTCAAATAATCATTCCGAACATTTTGACATCAAACAATTACAATGTCTACCCTCAGCACGATATATATATATATATGTGTGTGTGTGTGTGTGTGTGTGTGTGTATATATATATATATATATATATATATATATAAACATTCACCGTCAACTTACCTAACATTCCTTGACAGTTTCAGCATCCCTCCACAACCCCGACTCCTCACTCTTGGCTAATTCTTCACAGGGGGAGTACTCTGGGTTCGGGCCGAATACCGAGCCCGGAGCCCTCTCCTCGGACAGCACGCCAAATAAGCATTTATTCCATAGATTTATTCTTTCTGACTTATTTGTAAGTGTGAACTCGTGAAACAAAAAAAAAACAAAAAAACGTCGGCCTATATAATAATTTTCTAATATTTGTATACATATTTGGGCCATTCCACCAAATGGGTGACATTTGCTTGTTGTAACTCTTCAAAAATAAACGTTATTTTTGATATTTTTCAACACTGAATCTAATACTACACATATTTAACTATTCAAAATGTTGATTGGTCAATCTCAGGCAAATTTAATTTATTTTTTTACAAGGTTTAAGCAGAATATGGACGCATGTTTTCTTAATCCTGTTACTGAAAATCATGTGTCATTTAAAAAGCAAGTTTAGAAGCATGTCAATTAATTCCTTTGTTTTCCCCACAAGAATGTTTTTATTTTAAGAAATTGTTGGTTATATGTTCAAAAAATTGATATTTGTGCCAATTAAATCACTATTAAAGCAAGGTGAATTTTGATTTAAAAAAAAAAAAAAACACAAAGGCATTTTTTCATTTTAAAGACGACCAAAGCCTCAAGCTTATTTTTTTTTAGAGTTAATTCATTAAATGGCCAAATGGCCAAACAAAACTGAAAAAAAATAGTGGTTTAATTTTATTTTTTTAGAATTTAGAGTTTAGAGTTTTTAAGCAAAAAGATATCAAATATAGGCTATGGCATATGGCCACATTGATGCTAATAGCGTGAGGACAGTAAGCCATTTGTTTTGCCTTACTAAAAGTTAATATTTTTTTAAATAAAAAAAGAAAAGTTTAGGTGTTAGATCAAATGTTTTTTCTTTTTCTTTTTTCATTTTCAAAGCAGTTTGGATATAAAGTCACACAACAATGCAAGAAAAATCCGATTTCTGAAGGATTTTAATCACAATATTTAATAGTAAAGTTTAGAGATAGAGAATTGGGACATGCAGAAAATACTATTTTTTATTGTTCTGTGTCGTTTTTATTAATGTTTTTAATTATACGTTTCAAATTTATAGTTAGCTTAATGTGCATGACATTTTGCTTAATAATAAAATGTATTTCATGCAATTTTATACATAATGTCCTGGGGACAGAAATGTCACCCTTTCTGTGCAATGGCTCATTTATATATACAATTTAATTTTGTTTTGCAATGTTTTGCAAACTTTCTGTTAATGAAAAAGAGAAGGAAAAAAAATTCAAGTGAAACGTATCAAATTACCTCATGTGTGGTTAACCAATCGAAACTGATTATGGGCACTCATTCCACCAACGAGAGGCGGCAGGAGGAGTAACACACACACACACACACACACACAGTCCTCGCGTAAACGTAAAGAGCTTGAAAGTCATATTAACAGATGAGCTCTGTCATTGAGGCATCATCTCGGATGGACTGTAACACTCTCTGAAACTTTCTGGATTTAGGAAAAGCACTAAAGAAGTTGGATTTGAGTATCTCGGGTTTAAATCATTAGTGATCATGACCGAGGATCAGGATAAGTCACGCGCGGAGACTCCAAGTAGCCCGGCCGGGTCATGCAGCTCGATGTCCGCGGAGGACTCGGACTCGGACGCGTCTTCACCATCTCCCGCTGGCTCTACCACACACACTTCACTCATGATCACGAGGATGGGTAAAAAGCTAGAGGAGGATGACAGGTTCCCGGCGTGCATCAGGGACGCGGTGTCGCAGGTTCTGAAGGGTTATGATTGGTCTCTGTTGCCCATGCCAGCGCGAGGCAGCGGCTCCAGCAAGAGCAAACCGCACGTCAAGAGACCTATGAACGCGTTCATGGTGTGGGCTCAAGCCGCGCGCAGGAAGCTGGCGGATCAGTACCCGCACCTACACAACGCCGAGCTCAGCAAAACACTCGGCAAGCTCTGGAGGTAGGCTAACACATGTGATCATCGTACTTTAAGTAGATGTGTTTGCCTATAGATATTTTGTATGAAGCCATAAAGGCATTTTAATACGAAAGAGTGCACGAAGTTTTCTTTGTTTGTAAATATTGATATAACCTGACATAAATTATTATTTAAATAAATAAAATAATGTATATGCAGGTAACAACCTTGTTATTAACCCTTGAAAAATGTGAAGTTCAGGATATCTATTACTACAATTATCGGGTATTAAGTCCTATTATTATTATTATTATTACATATTTACTTTACGTAAGATTAAGTAATGTTTATACTTTCTGAAATCAGTATCTTTCGGTCTGAAGTTCCTTATTCAGTGAATACAGATTGTGTGTTTACTGAATGCGATCAGAACTGGGCAGCGCTTAACATGATCTGAGGTTGACCCCTCCCTCATCAACTACTTGATGAATAACGCTCTGAAAGTGAGTTATGATTGATAATTATGTCACTCAACAGACTGCTGACGGAGAATGAAAAGAGGCCGTTTGTGGAAGAAGCCGAAAGATTGAGAGTTCAGCACAAGAGAGATCACCCGGATTATAAGTACCAGCCGAGGCGACGGAAGGGAGTGAAGCCAGGAGCGAGTGAGTCTGACGCCGCCGTCGATCTATCCCATCACATGTATAAAGCTGAACCCGGCAGTTCTTCAGGTCATATCTCTGATCATACAGGTGAGATACACACTCTTCACATGGAGCAATTTATAGTGTACATGGTACGCAAAATAAACTGTGTAAGCATCATGTGTGGTGATTATCCACAGGCCAGCCTCATGGACCCCCGACACCCCCAACAACGCCCAAAACAGACCTCCATCATGGAGGAAAGCAAGATTCAAAGCACGAAGGAAGGCGTTTGCTCGACAGCAGTCGTCAAAACATCGACTTCAGCAACGTTGACATTTCTGAGCTCAGCACAGACGTCATCAGCAACATAGAAACCTTCGACGTGCATGAGTTTGACCAATACTTGCCTCTCACCGGCCATGTTTCGACGCCGATTACCTCAGAGCACGGGCAGAACGCCAGCGCTTACGCTTCACCTTACAGCAACGGGGCGTCCTGGAGCCGCAAAGGGCCCGTGGCATCTTCGTCCCCGGGCACGAGTGAAGTGAACCTGCACAGAGCTCACATTAAAACTGAGCAGTTGAGCCCGAATCACTACAGCGAGCCCTCGCCCTCTCACTCCGAGTACAGCGTTTACAGCCCGCATGCGTTCGCCAGCGCTCAGTGTGACTATACAGACCTCCAAAGCTCCAGCTATTACAGCCCTTATTCCAGCTACCCGTCCGGCCTCTACCAGTACCCGTACTTCCATTCCTCACGGAGACCGTACGCCAGCCCCATCCTCAACAGCTTGTCCATTCCCCCATCCCACAGTCCCAACGCCAACTGGGACCAGCCCATTTACACCACGTTATCCAGGCCATAAGGGCCAGCCGTTATTATGAGAAAGGACAGCTTTAGCTGAGGGGATTTGTGCCAACTAACTATGAAATAAGTGCCTGCTGATTTTTCCACACCATTCGACGTTGACTGTTGGTGCTAAATGTGTGAGTTTATGCTTGTACAGCCAGTTATAGCACTTGCAAACGTTTCCTTTTGATAATCCCAGGCGTGTTTTGTTGGATTTAGTTGGTTGAATCCTTATTTTTTTTAGAGTATCCCTGTAGGGGAAATATCTGCAGTTTTGTGTTCAGCTCACAGTCACCAGATAACTCTAAATGAAATCATTGAAAAATAATGGATGACCAATGGTTAGCAATGAAAAATTATGTTTTATTGTCTTTTTATGTGTGCATAATTTCAGTGAGCACTTTAACATGTCAAAGGCTCTTAATTTGCTGTAATAATTGCATTTTTAACATCACCAGTCATTGATATCACGTGCTTATTGTCATTGACTGCCTTGAATAAAAGAAAATAAAAATTAATTATACAGCAATCAGCTGAAAATGTTGAGGCTGTGAAACAAACACACGAAACAGTGTTTACTCTGCATTGTTCTAACATCGTCTAATAGTAATTGCTGACAATATTTGTGTAAAAAAAATAAAACTTTCTCTTAAAACTTACTTATCTAAGCTGATGGTTACTATTGTGTCGAGTCACCTTTATTTATATAGCGCTTTTTACAATACACAGTGTTTCAAAGCAGAGATGTGTAGAAGAAAATAGCATCACATTTCAGCTTAAGTAAGTTTAGTGATGGTTCATTGTTGTTGTACTGCTTTTATTGCATTTAGCTTGTTTTAGAGCCTTTTGTGAGAACATAACTTAATAAAAAATCTGCATAATTTTCTGCACACATAGTATTTGGTTAAATAAAGAGCTTTTACATGCATACGTCATTTATATATAGATATACTGTATAGCATCACCAAAAGATCTTAAATCCCAGTTTCTGCTTTGGGAAATAGTAAGTCACTGTTCCCGGCAGCTGCTGGAGTTTGTCTGTAACCAAAGCAGCAGCTGTCACTGTCAGGAACGGGTGCCATGATTTTATTCAACAAAAGGTTTTGTAATTTTCGTACCATAACTAATTATGATAACATTTCAGTTAAGATCAGAATGTTTTTAACCCCATAAAGTACACGCGATTTAGTAAATGGATGGATGTAGGCAGGGTAATTATTTTAGTGCTGTTTATTTCAAACGAATGAACAGATACGAGAGGATACCTGTTTCCTTGCATGCAGTGTGATTCTAATAATCATCGATGTTGCATCTTTATTTGAATTTTTTAAAGATGTGCTTTAAGAGAATTACACATCTGTCTGAAATCATATTCATGTTTCACATTTTAATCACAATTGATTTTAGTCATACTAAACGACTAGGACAGAAACTCAAATGTACCACACATTCAGTTCATCTTTACAGTGTGAAAACCACGGAAATGCTGCTCAGAAACCTCTGGTGTGGGGTAGATTGAGAGTTAATTCTGCGAGTACGGAAGGGATGAGAAGTGTCTGGGACTGCATGTGGTCTGCTGGGTAGAATTTCAAAGCGAGGTCTGGCATTCAGTCCAAGCGGTCCGGGGAGGAAGCACGGTGCCATTGCAAAGAACTGCTGAATTTTAATGATCTATTCTATTATGTAGTGGAGGGCTCTATTGTCTCTCTTTCTCCGGCAAGTAAGAAAAGAATTAATTGGATAGAAAATGGAGGGGCAGAAAAACTGACAGTCATTAGCGGGGATGTGAATGGATGATTACATGCACACGGGTGGATATTTTTCCATACTGTACTGTTTAACTGGAATACAGTCTGATGACCAGTATGGCAATTAGGAAAACTTCAGCTCATAATCGTGACAACCGTGATGATAATAATAAAACTGATAATTAATGAGCAGATGGGATGTGGGTGGCTTTAGGAAGACTTGTTTTTCACTGTTAAACTCTCATTTCCTCTTGTGTTGGCCAGATAGTTTGAGGAGGAACTCTTAAGAGAGAGCAGACGTGACTCAAGTGCATTAAATAAAGGCACTTTTCTCTCTCAGACATCCTTCAGATTACTGCATCTGCACAGTCAAACACAAGTTAGGAGTAAAGCAAACACACAATTGCATACCTTTCGACTTTCTTTGAAGAACACCAACACAACCCTGTGTTTTTATTTGATAGAGTGGTTCAATTGACAATAAATAAAGCATCAACAGTTTCAGACATTTCCAAAACAGCATTTCCATTGGCATGGCTCAAATTTATCTGACCATCATCAATTTGTAGCAGTAAATGAAGAGATGTCATATCAATCACATTTTCAGTATGGTGTACCACAAGGCTCCGTACTAGGACCGCTGCTGTTCATTAAAAAACATGGATTTAATTGTCACTTTTTCACTGACAATATTCAACTCTATATTCATAATTCATGAATTTACAAAATTCATAGCTGATATTAAAAACTGGATGACTAGCTAGTTCCTATTACTAAACTCAGACTCTCTGTCAAGTCTTTGTTGTCATTCAGATAGCGATCTGTCATTTGAAAGCGCATTTATTGCATTTCCATAATAAAATATCTCTAAATAAGGACATATGCCATATGCCTGCCAAATTGATTTGATTTGAGATCTTTATTTTGAACATGTAAATAATAAATAAAAATACAGATATTAATCAATGAAACAAGGAATATCAATTAAAAGAAACAAAACAAAAAAACAAAAACAAAAAACAACCCTCTATTTACATGTGCAAAAAGGAGTAGGAAGAAGTAAAACTTATGTACTCCTACCCCCCTATACCATATTTAAACAAATACCTAAAAAAATAAAATAAAAAAAAATAAATAAAAATCTAAATAAGTAATCAATCTATAATCCATGAAAGTATTGATTCAGAAGTTCTATACACATAAGGATGTTTCCCGATACATGACAATATTTATACTACGGGTTAATTCAACATAAGCTCAAGTTAACACTATGTTTCTCTGTAACTCTGGAATATAATTTCTTTGAACATCTTTTTAAAATGAATTATGTTTGGACATTGCTTAAATTCATTATTTAGATTATTCCACAACTTAACACCAGAGACAGACAAACAGAAACTTTTCCTAGTTGTTCTATAACTGGTAGTCTTGAAGATTGACCTTCCCCTTAAGTCGTAACACCCCTCTCTTTCCAAGAACCTTTTCTGTATACTACCAGGCAATAAATTTTTCCTAACCTTAAACATAAATATTGCTGTTTGAAATTCAATTAGATTAATTAGTTTTAGTGCTTTAGATTGTAAAAATAATGTGTTGGTGTGTTCCAAATATCCTGTGTTATGAATAATTCTAATTGCTCTTTTTTGAAGCATAAATAAGGATTGCAATGAATTTTGATATGTGTTACCCCAAACCTCTACACAGTAATTTAAATACGGTAACACGAGTGAACAGTACAAAATGTGGAGTGATCTGTAATTTAGAATGTGCTTAGCTTTAGCCAATACTGAGATACTTCTAGACAATTTTGTTTGGATATGTTTAATGTGAGATTTCCAGCAAATCCTGTCGTCTATAATCACTCCAAGGAATTTAATTTCATGTACTCGTTCTATATTTACACCCTCGATCTGTAGCTGAACTTGATTGTTTGACTTACAATTACCAAATATCATGAATTTAGTTTTGCTAAAATTTAAAGATAACTTATTAGTGTCAAACCACTGTTTTATTTTTATGAATTCTGAAGTGATTAAGTCCAGGAGTTGCTGTAAATTCTGACCCGAAATAAAGATGTTTGTGTCGTCAGCAAATAATACAAATTTGAGTAGTTCAGATACTTTACATATGTCATTTATGTAGAGAATGAATAATTCTCTACATAAATGACAAATGCAGGAAAGTTAAATCACACATTTATAATCTCAAGGCTAGATTTTTGTAATGCATTTCTAGATTTACTGAATCAATCAGTCATACAGCTCAAGTTCAAAATGTTAACCTTGAGACAGATCAGATCCAAGGACTGTTCCCTTTCGAGGGAGCTCGCGCTGCGCGAAAGACGACACTTTGGGGAACGCCTTCATCGTGACCCGTCTGAAGCCTGTAGGGACTAGTCCAATCTCGATTCCCTGTTCGATGCGACAGGCCAGGCGCGTCTTCAACCATGGGGTTCGCAGATGGAGTTGGTTGACGATATTGAGATGGCTTTGGGCCTTTCAACATGTCGCACTGGTATAGACCATTTCACAAGATGTAAACAACACTGGTCCAGAAGCACTTCCTGTTTCAGTTTGTAATTGTTTTCTTTATTTCACATGTAAAGAAAACATCTTAAAGATGTTTGTTTAACTTTTTGATTCAGTTTTAAATGTTCTGTTGGTTGTATTTTATCCCAGCTTTTGTGTAGTGTTAAAAAACTGAAACAGGAAGTGCTTCTGGACCAGTGTTGTTGACATCTTGAGAAATGGTCTATATTTGTGGCAATAGCCAAAAAACAATTGTTCGGGTCAAAATTATCGATTTTTTTTAATGCCAAAAATCATTAGGATATTAAGTAAAGATCACGTTCCATGAAGATATTTTTTAAAGGCGATTTTCTCAATGTTTGCATTCTCAGATTCCATATTTTCCAATAGTTGTATCTAGGCCAAGTTATAACAAACCATACATCAATGGAAAGCTTATTTATTCAACTTTCAGATGATGTATAAATCTCACATTAATAAAATTGACCCAAGTGACTGGTTTCGTGGTCCAGGGTCACATATAGTGGTGGGTCGGGCTGGTGCATGCCTCCATACGATGGGGATTATGTCTAAGACTGGTTGCCCACTGAAGCTAAGCAGGGCTGAGCCTGGTTAGTACCTGGATGGGAGACCTTCTGAGAAAGCCAGGTTGCTGCTGGAAGAGGTGTTAGTGAGGCCAGCAGGGGGTGCTCACCCTGTGGTCTGTGTGGGTCCTAACGCCCCAGTATAGTGATGGGGATACTATACTGTCAAAGAGTACCGTCCTTCGGATGAGACGTTGAGCCGAGGTCCTGACTCTCTGTGGTCATTAAAAATCCCAGGATGTCTTTCAAAAGAGTAGGGGTGTAACCCCAGCATCCTGACCAAATTTGCCCAGTGGCCTCTGTCCATCATGGCCTCCTAATCATCCCCATCTATACCAATTGGCTTCATCACTGGCTCCTCTCCACCTGTAAGCTGGTGTGTGGTGAGCGTTCTGGCGCACTATGGCTGCCGTCGCATCATCCAGGTGGATCCTGCACACTGGTGGTGGTTGAGGAGATTCCCCTCTCTATGTAAAGCGCTTTGAGTGCTGAGAAAATCGCTATATAAATGTAATGAATTGTTATTATTACTATTATGTCCCCAACTAAGCAAGCCAGAGGTGGCAGTGGCAAGGGACCAAAACTCCTTCAGTGACAGAATGGAGAAAAAAACCTTGGGAGAACCCAGACTCAGTCGGGGGCCAGTTCTCCCCTGGCCAACGAACAAACAAGGTTAAATGTCAATATCCCTCCCCAGCCCCATTACCTACTCGAAGCTCTACTTGTAAAATTTCCAACTGGCGTGGACTTTTCCATTTAAATTCACCTAATTTGGCGTGTACTTTTTAGCTAATTTGGCTGCAGGATGCTATTTACACTTATTTTTAAAAATGACAATTTTTCCTGGTATCATGTTTCATTTTACTTTGTCACACAGACAGATATGTGTTCTTATAACACCATGTACATCACTTTTTTTTCCTAATCTACACTTACACTCGTGCTACTCAAGAATAAATAAATAACTCTTGGCCAGAGCAACGCATAAGTCAACTCCTTGGCATAACGCAGTTTTCAAATACAGAACGTAGCCTACTTTATTTATTTTAGAAGTTAAATAACGAGTGTTACTTCTCTTACTTCTCCATGAGTGCCACCAAAGGAGAAACCACAACGACCACAGGCTTTTCATTACGTCCCATCTTTCGTCAGAGCCAGCTGATAAGTTACACTTTTCACGAATCATGTTGGAAGGACGCCAAAAATATCTTTCCGATCGACAAATGCCTTGATTGCAGTTCTCTGTTTGTCTATTAAAAAATGAATGCGCTGTCGATTTATTTTACAACAGACGCGACAGCAGAATCTGTACATCTCAATTCTCCAGCTGCAGTCATCTCTGAGGGAAGTCAGTTAGTGCTCTTTGATAACTTGATGATTACGTCCCTGCAGATCATCTGTCCATCGTATAAAGCCAGCCCTGGCAATTTGATTGGCCCGTTCATTTCTTGCCTGATCATAATTACTCCTCAATGGATCGAGTCCAGACCGAACTTCCCGACGAAAAAATATTGTGGGCGGAGTTCGGGCTGGCATCCAGGCTAGGTCAACTGATGATTTTGTTAAAACATAACCAACACCGTCAGATCATCTTTTCTCTTTGTTCTTCTGGCAGTTATAACACTGTTACAACAGCCGAACAAAATCTAAAGTAAAAAATGTAAGGGTTAACTGGCCAAGTGAAGCAAACACTAATCATCATAATGGTGACATAAAATTGTGATTTTTCACCTTCAGTGATTCTACTTGTTAACATCAGATGTCTTCAATGTTGGTCAATCATCACTTAATTAATCACTTAATTATCTCATTAACTTTAACACTGCTTCAGTGTTAATTTAACACTCTTGAGTGTGGAGTCATATAAACTCCCAGGAGAGTTAAGTTTTTGCTCTGCAGGGCTCTACTGTTTGTATATATGGGAGATTACAGCAGTGACAACTGCATTCTGCAACTTACATTCATACTTTTTTCAGGAATCACAACCGCATTTTCGTCGAAGCCCTAATGTGTACCATTATGCAAATGTTAAGGATGATCCAAGAAATGCACCAAAGCGACTGAGAAAAGCTGTAATGTTGCCTTACTCTCCAAACCTAACATGTCACAGATGTGTTTGTTTAACACAGTCTCATCCCAAAAAGTCATATAACTGACGTCTTGGGACGTATTTTGACCATACGTCAATATCCGCCTTTTTAGGGCCCCCTTAAACGTCAGTAGATGGCGATCCCGGGCTGTCATACAACTGACGCTTTACCTTTAACGTCAGTTTGGTGACGGGTTAGGTTTAGGGTTAGGTTTAGGTCTGGGGTAGAGTTAGGATCCCATAACCTCATCTACCGACGTTTAAGGGGACCCTAAAAAGGCGAATATTGACGTATGGTCAAAAGACGTCCCAAAACGTCAGTAATATGACATCTTGGGATGAGACCGGGTTGGTTTGTTAATCTATCCTGCATAAATTCAGTGTATAGCTGAAATCTACTGGTAAAACATTTTGCTCTTACATTATATGAAGAAAATGAAGAAGAGGAGTATATCTGCAGGTGAAAATAGCATTTCAGAAATATCAATCGCCAAATTGGGATTGAATGCACGAATTATAGACATTATACTCTATAATGTGGATCAATTAGCATAAAACATTAGCTTTCTAATCTTTAGAACTAGTTTGATGTTCAGGACATTCAGTTGTATCTTTACAAAAACAGACAAACTGATTGATTAAATTGATTAGTTTAGTTTAGTTTAGTTTATTTGTTTAGCACGTTTAGTACAAGTACAGAACAATGCAAGGAGGGAACGAAGCCAGACTAGGCTTGTACAGAGTTCCACTCCTATTCCTATTAACTCACGAGATATGAAGACTAATTATCAAAGAAGAAGAAAAAAGAACAACAACAAAAAACAGAACACACAAAACAAAACAAACAATGAAAATAAAAATAAACAAGCGATTCAATACAATAGTAAACTCTTCAAATGCTTTTTAAAAGCTGAATAAGAGGACATTGATCACAACGATGGACTTAACTCACCCCAGAGCTTAGGACCTCTAAAAGAAATATTAAATTGATGTCTTGTAGTTCGTGTGATTGGTAAGACTAAGTTATTATTGCCTAGTGTGAAATCAATGAACATGAGAGATAGGAATAAACAAATTCTGGAAAGAGTCCAGTAGAACTTTTGCATAAGTAAACATGTTTGATAAATATTTACCTTATCAATAGGGAGAACTTTAAATTTATTATAAAGAGGAGCCGAAGGTGCGTATCTGTTTGAATGTGAAATAAATCGCATTCATAGATATTTTTTTTCTGTATAACTAATAATTTCTTAAGATAGGTAGCTGCCCAAACAATGTTGCAATAATTAATAAATGGAAACAAAAAACTTTTAAACTTTTAAACAAAAAACTTTTAAAACTTTTAAAGGTTAAAAATGCTGAGGAATGAACCAAAGGACAAACCCTCCTCAATATGCCCAACATTTTAGCTGACCACTTAGAGACAAAATTGATATGGTTAGACCAATTAAGACCACGATCTATAATGACTCCTAAAATCTGGTATGCTGAACCAATTCAATTTGAGTATTATTAATAAAGATCTTAGATAATTCAATAGGGTAATGTTTGTGAGTATTACAAAAAATCATAAAGATGCATTTTTTTATATTAAGAGTAAGTTTGTTCCATTGAAACCATTCCATAATATATGATAGTTCCTCGTTAACCATTTTTATTAGAATATTGAAGTCATGGTGCGAAGCTACAAAATTTGTATCATCAGCAAATAGAACTGGGAGGAGCTTGGCACAAGTCATAGGCATATCATTAATATAAATTAAAAATAAAAGAGGCCCCAAAATGGATCCTTGAGGGACTCCAATCTTAATTTGTGACTTCATAGAATCATAGCCTTCCAGGTTAACATATTGCTCTCTAAGTAGCTTCTAAACCATCTCAAGGCAACCACCTTCACTCCGTATCTAAGTTAAGCAATCAAGATATTGTGACTGACCTTATCAAATGCTTTACTCAAGTCCAGGAAGACTCCAAGAGCATGTTTTTTTATTATCAAGAGCTGAAGAAATATAGTTACGAGTTGAATAAGGGCATGCTCAGTAGTGTCGCTTCCGAAAACCATATTGATGTTTGTATAAAATATTATTAGCATCCAGATGATTAAATAATCTCGAATAGACAAGTCTTTCTAAGATTTTCGATATACATGGGAGAATTGATATTGGCCTGTAATTACTAAAATCCCTGGAGTCTTGAAAATTGGTATAACCCTAGCAACATTCAAATTTTGAGGGACAATTCCAGTTCTCAGAGACAGTGAGAGAATATGAGTAAGAGGTTTAATAATGTAGTCAATTGTCTCTTTAATAAGAAGACTTTTAATGCCATCATGACCATGGGCTGCATTTTTAAGTGATAAAATAATATTCCGAACCTCTTGAACTGTTGGTGGGTCAAAATTATAAAAAGGAGGATATTGACCTTTAATTAAGGAGCATGGATGAATTTCCGAATCATTAATGTAAGACGCTAGATCAGAACCAACCGATATAAAGAAATCATTAAAGCCATTAGCAATGGGGATTTAGAGTGGTTCAATAAATGATTAATTAATGAGGTGCCATGTTGTCTTAATATTTCTAGAAGCTTGAACAAATTGATTTGAATAGTATGCTTTCTTTGCTTTTCTTACTAACGATGTGAATTGGTTTTTACATTTCTTATAAATTTCAACATTAATTGAAGAAGGAGTAAATATAGACCTCCTATACAGTTTTTTTCTTTTTTTTTCGGGAAAGGTTTTTTAGTTCGTCAGTTATCCACGGCTTCCCTTTAGAATATTTATTTCCAGATTTTGTGCTCATCAACGGAAATGATGAATCCAAAGCCTTATTAAAAGACTTTAAAAATAAACTATATGCACTATTAACGTCTTAACCTACCTCCTCCCATATGATATTGCTAATGGCAGACTTAAAATGAACAATGTTATTTCTAGAGAAATTACGATATTTATTTGACCCATTCTTAGGATAGCTAGACATTAGTTGACGAGATTGGATAAACTGAAAAACAGGAAAATGGTCAGAAACATCACACTTCAGGAGGCCTGAAGTGAAAATTATAAGAATTAAATAAAATATTATCAATGAAAGTAGCAGATGAGGAGGTAATTATAGACGGTTTAGTAATAAGAGGAAAAAAATTGGAATGGAGTGCATTTAAGAAATCAACTGTTTGTGGTAAATCACATTTAAGTAAATTAATATTGAAATCACCAAGTAGAAAACATAATTTACTTTCTTTGGTAATTGACTCAAGTGTTGATTGAAGAGCATCAATAAATGTGTTATGGTCTGAATCAGGTGGTCTATAGATGCATCCAATCAAAATGCTCTTACCAATGAATTGCTGACAAGGTGGAATTTCAATAAATATAGACTCAGTGTTGGTAGAATCAAATTCTGTACTAAGATCATCCCTAGCACCAGCATCAAAGGTATTCAAAACATATAAGGAGACACCTCCTCCTCTTTTCTTTTTTCTACGAGAATGAAAAGATAAATAATTAGGTAAGGGGAACAAAGAAAATACATCATCAGTCAGCCAAGTCTCAGAAAAAGCCAAGACTGGATAGGAAAAACTTAAGGTAGACAGGAAAATTCTTAATTCGTCATAACTTTTAGACATACTACGAATATTCAAATGGAAAGTAGAGAGAGATTTTACAGTTTGATGCAGTGAGTTTACTTGTCCTTCAGAGCAATAGTTACAAGACAGTTTTAATAATTTTAAGTTAGATTGATTTACATCAGGATTAAAGAAACTATCGTAAATGCTACAACTGTCTATATTCTGCTCAAACGGATTAAAAATAAAAGAGTTCTCTTCAAAGATTAACAGGTCGCTTTAATCTTTTTTTGCCTTTTCCACTTGCCGCGCTGCATAAGAAATATTCCCGTTCTTCCTCGTTAGATGTTCATTCACAAATACTCCCGTGCCTTTTAACTTGAAGCCCTGTTTCAGCAAGGCGATCTTGTCCTTTCTGTTGACAAAGCGAATTATGATAGCCGGTGGGGTAGGACTGTTTTTATTAGATCGAGGGAGTGTATGACAGGCCGAGATCTGATCACTGCAAATGGGAATCTCCTTACTACCGAAGAATTGGATAACCTGGAATTCCAGGGTCTCCGTCTCAGCAGTTGTGTCATCAGTATTGTTTCCCGCAGCGACATTGGAATAAGCACGGTGTCGAGTTTTCAATCCAGAGATAATCAGATCATCCATACGGTAATATTGCTCTACATCATCCAGTCTCTTTTCCAGTTCCTTGATCTGATTATCAGATTATCTTCATAGCCGCTCACCTGAGCCTGTAGTAGATTCACCTGTTTCGTGAGCTGCAGGATGTCTGTTTGTTGCGTTGCGATTTTGCCAACCTCGAGTTGGATTGAGGCCAGAGTTTTTTTAATATCTTCCATATTGCCAACACTCGTAAGCTTTCTCGTTGTTATAATACCAAACGGCACTTCGATAACTTTGGTTTTTCTGGAGGATCAGTTCCCCAACAGAGAAAATACTGCAATCAGCCCAAACATGATCTAAGCATAAACATGAACACACACTCGCTTTACGAGCGCCATCTTGAATAAGTGTTGAGTGATTAATTGATATTTCATTACAATCATAACTGAAATTATATAATCACATTTTATGAATAATCACATTTAATTATGGTATTTAGTTTCAAACATACAGTTTATTGTGAAAAGGAAACTCCTTTTTCCTCATTGTACACGTGTACAAATGTATTTTTTGATTTATTTCTACACGATAGGTTGGTCAAATAAGTAAGCAGAGTCTTCCCCGAGGAAATGCATTGATGAGCCACAGAAGCGAGAGGGAGGTTTATCAGGAGGTGTGTGTTTTGTTCAGACCTCCATCAGTGTGTTTCACTGCCCCTGGAATTCAGTGTGTGGGAGGAACGTTGGCTGAGAGTTTTCATATCCTCACAGGACGGAGGTGGAGAAACAAAGAGAGAGACTAGAAGTGAGAAAGTGAGAGATCTGAGAGAGAAATAAAGTACTCTCTTCTCTCTCTTGGACTCCGGTCAGTGTTTGGCTCAGAAAGATGCATGAAGAACTGTCTTGAGCCTTGATCATGCTTTACACACACATGCATTTGGGATTAAACACACTCTCTCAATACAAAGACGCTTGGTCCTTTGTGGCTATACTTTTAGCTCAGTTCTATACGGTAGACTTTACTGAATTTGATAACACAATACCAAAGAAAGACAAAGATTGTATTTCCCAGTGACTCATTTTGTCAGGAATATTCAGTTATGTTTTTTCCTAGTTTCACTTTCTTAGACTATTAGTTAGTATTCATTGGTTCCTGTTTTCCTTTGTTAAGTTTTCCCACTCCTTGTTTTTTTCCATCATGTTTACTAGTATGATGTGTCATTAGCTTCAGCTGTTCACCCCATTACCATCTGTGTATACAGTAAGTTACTCTATATCAGTTCTCATTGGTTCTCTGCGTTTACGTTAGCGCTAGTGTTTCTTCAGTAACCTGTATTTGTATGTATCTTTAAAGCTTATTAAAGCATATTTACCTAATTCGTTGTCTTCATGTGCCTGTCCTCAACCCTTGCTGACTCTTCCAGTACTGTTATATTTGACTCAAATTGAGTTAAAATGTACACTGGCTGTTACATGAAGGAACATCTATGAAAACCTTTTGAAATTAAACATGCTGTTTAGTAATAAATGATGAAGATGGGTTTCAATTGCAGTTCCACACAGACACATATGCGGTTTCACCGGTTTAATCCCAATCCCATTTTTTCTTGCAACTTGAGTACATGCATTTTACTCCTTAGACCTCCCTAACACTAAAACAAAATGCCTTTTTTGATTTTATGTTGTTTAAGTTAGTGAACTTTTAGGTTTTATACTCAGTCACAATAGTGACCGGTGGGAAATACCATAGTCAGAATTCATTCAAATTCTTCAATTAGACCTAAAGACATCCAATACCTCGTTTTGTCATTTCGTGAAGGAGGCTTAGTGAGGTGAAAAGGTTGTCGTGTACAAAGTTAAACCCTGGAGGAACTTCTGCTTGTTCAGCTAGACCCCTATGGGCTTGATCATGACTTCACTTGGGCTCTGTCCTAGGCTAGTTTCAGGGAGATGTGTGTGCACTCATTCAGTGCACTGAAGATGGGCTGTCCGCTGTAGAAAGGGTTGTTTGTGGTCATGTGTGGGGCACACCAATTGGTTCTCATGAACATCTGCCTAATCCTCTAGTTCACCTCTGCATCGCCATTCAAAAGTCTACCTGGCAACGGGCCGTTTCAACCATTGCACTCCTTATCTGAGCCATCACTAGAGTTAAGAGCCCAACTAATGGAAACACTGATCACTGTTATGGTGACTTCAAATGAAACAGTTAAACCTCTGTTAATTCTCAATAAGAACTTCTGTAGACGTCTGACAGTAATAAAGTCAGTACGGTCAGTAATAAGTGAAGCTGGTAATGCTGTTTGTGGAGTTGTTTATTCATCCTCTGCTGAGATATTCAGATTTAATGTCTCCTTTTATCTTCATCTGATTTCATCTAGGCCTGCGTCTGGAAGTCAGTTGTAGTTCTTTTGTTTCTGCTCGTCTCTTTTTCTGTTCTCTTCTATCCTTCAGAGATTCAGTGATTCAGCTTCAACAGAATTTATTTAGAAACACAGACATCAATAATCAGCCTGTGAATCTCAACAGTGGTGGCAATAATAATCCTTGTTGCAGTGGCTGCTGCCAATCACAACTCATTAATGGCTCCCATCCATGCATTGCGGTATGAATAAATTATGATCTGAATTGCCTATGTAATTTACTTTTCCTAATTGAATATTCTACTCGTCACCGTTGTAGAGAAGCATTGACTGAATCTTGAGGTCTGTGTGTGCCTAAAAGAGAGATTTTTTTTAAACAACTTTTAAGAAATCCATTATATTATATCTCAAACTCTGGATATTTATGCAGAATCACAGTTATACTGTAACCAACAGCAGAGACCACAAACATAAAGTTAAAATGATGATTGTCATAATATAACCAAAACCATTAGATCATATGTTTTCTTTGTTCATCTGGCAGTTATAACTCAGATACAACAGCCAAACAAAATCTAAAGTTAATAATATAAGGGTCAAGAGCCCAACTAAAGAACACTCAACAAACACTGATCTCCATAACGGTGCCTTACAATTTGTGATTTTCTCCTTCAGTGATTCTGCTTCAGGTGTCTTCAATAATGCTCAATCATCACTCAATTAATCACTTAAATTATCTCATTAACTTTACCACTCTTGATTGTTAATTTAACACTCATATCTGCATCATATCGTCCATCTGAATGCAGGTGAAGGTGATTTACTACTAATCAAGGAACCGGCTTTACTGATGAGATGTGCATAACAATATCGTTCAATATAACCCTATACAAAATGTGTAAATGGTGCTTTAAAAATCATTTGATAAAAATGTGCTGGTTCTCTTGCTGTTGAATCACAACAATAAAACAAAATGAATAACATATTTGGAATAACATCCTGGTGAGTTAAGCCACTATCATCAATCAGTTTATAGCATCTGATTGCATTTTCTTTTGCTGTTCTCAACATAACAATCAGATCCAACTGAGCAGAGAGAAGCTAATGTTAAAAAGTCAAGAGCCCAACTAAAGCAAACACTGATCACTATATGATCACTGATCATTATTTTCAATAAATAATCAACATCTTAACCTCAGTTAATTTTCAATAAGAACTTTTGTAGACGTCTACCAGAAATAAAGTAAATCTGGTTAGTAATAAGTGAAGCTGGTAATGCTGTTTGTGGAGTTGTGTAATCAGATCTTAAGAGATTTAATGTACTGTATCTGCAGTTGATTTCATTTAAGGCTGTGGCTGCAAGTAGTTCTTGTGTTTCTCTTGTCTTCAGTGATTCTGCTTATTAAAATCAGGTGTTCATCAATAATGCTCAATCATTTTTCAATCAATTAATTATTTCATTAACTCCAACACTGATTCAGTGTTACATTTAACAGCCTGTAGTGTGCACACTGAGCAATGTTCATTTCATCTGGGCAAACCCACCATGGAAACCTTGGACAAATCTGGCTGGGTCCCAGTTAGATAGCCCAGGTCAAACCAATGTGGGCCCCACATGACTGTGTTGGCTGGGTATGTGGGTTGTGGAGTCTGTGTGCTCATGGTGAGTTTTTATATGACAGTAACATCAGTTTAAGTTTAGAAACCAAATAAAAAAGGTCTAAACAAGTAGCCTTTGAATTTCAGTATGACCTGTACATTTCTTTGCGGGTGTCTTTTGACTTTTCTGAGGTGAGTCTTCAGATATTTGTTCAACACATTTGTTTTTGCAAGCCTGTATAAAACATGATTTTTAATGCTTTTTCAAGGCTAATATGTCAAGAATAAGGAAATGGTGGGGTGTACTGCTACTTGAAGACTGAAAAACTGGTGATTTTCTTAGCATTTTATAAATCTCTCTCTCTCTCTCTGCCTCTTACAGATTAGAAAAGGCACTAGGATTGCCAACCTTCTGATTTCAGTATTGAATAGCACAGTATGCCTAATCAATGACTGTACCATATATTCTAGATATATGAAGGCTATCATGATCATTTTGCCAACAATGAACCATGGATTTATTTAGTTTATCATTTTTTTTAGTTGAATTAATCACGCGATCAGCATGGCTATCTGTTTTCTCCTAAATAAAAGCTCAAGGGTTTATTTCTTGTAAGTGTAGAAATAGAACAAAAGTATTTTAATTTTCCTATATTATAGTGTAATGTTGATTAAAATATACTTTTGAAATATTCATTTTCATTTATATAGTAGCCTATATAGGCTATATGGATTTCACATCATAGGAATAATTATATAAATCATTATTACATTATTATAATAATTGTTTGGCATCCTAAAACACCATTGATAATGTAATGTAGTAGACTGAGACTCACATAACTAAAAAGATGTTTGAGCCCTCTTTATTGTCCTAGTACAAATCAATGCTTTATCTTTCTTTAACGAGCAGTTCATGGGTTGAAGCTCTTAATTTTGATCTATCAAAAAAGCACGAGACTGATGCATTTAACCTTAAAATGTAAAAAAAAAATTCTTGCAGTCAGTAAAACATAAGATTATCTTTTAAAATCAATTGAACGCGGAACAGTTTTTCCTGTGAGTGAGACTGGAAAACCCGTAGTGGACGAAATCGGAGTGATAACAGAACGCTTAGAGTTCAGAGAGGAATGTGCTTTGACTCCAGTCCTGGTTTTGCGTCCGCACCGTTAGAAGCTCCATCTCGCAGGCAAGATTGCTCTATAGATTAGAGGATATTTAACTAATTTGCTGTAAAACTAGTCGATAACGAGTGGAGTGGCTCAACTGGTGAGGTCTTCATTCATGGTCTGTCTGAGATATATTAGAAGATGTGTCTTGTCATGGATTTGCACTGAACTGATTCTCAAAAATACGGAACAAAGTGCGCTCCGTATCAGTTCAATACGGAACAAGACTTTTATGTGACAAATACGGAACGATTCCGTATTATACGGAACGCTTGGCAACCCTAAAAGGCACAGAAAAGATTATATAAAATAGAATATTATATAGAATATAAAAAAAATGTAAAAAAGTAAAATATTATATGTAATATATATATATATATATATATATATATATATATATATATATATATGTAATTATACATAGACTGGGTGATATATCGCTGTTATGTGCATCTCGTCAGTAAAGCCGGTTCCTTGATTAGATCAGGTTTTAGGTTCCTAGTAAATCGCCTTCACCTGCTTTCCGATGGAGCGGCATTTACTACAAAGAGCCGTAGTTCACTGACAAGCTGAGCCATATCGCATTAATATCTACTCTAACCCTAACCCTCAGATCAACAAACCCAACAGATCACTCAGATCATTAGGATCACATCAGCTAGAAATACCGAGGGTTCACTCTAAGCCTGGAGAGTCTGCTTTTAGCTATTATGCCAGCCACAGAACCAGCTTCCAGAAGAGATCAGGTGTGCTCCTACAGTAGTCACATTCAAATCCAGACTTAAAACACATCTGTTTACACTGAA
Source organism: Pimephales promelas (assembly GCF_016745375.1). Next base: position 5,259,747 of record NW_024121310.1, on the reverse strand, counting down.
AAAAATAATATGCTTTATCTAATCAATAAAATTGTGGCAACATATTACAAGCAATATTATTAATACAATTGTACAAATTAGAATTAATTAGAATGTTAATTTGATTAACTATTGCTCAATTCTAATTTGTTCAATTTAATAAATAATATTGCTTGTAATCTGTTGCCACAATTTTATTGATTAGATAAAGCATATTCATTTTTACAGTGTAGCTGTACTTTATTTTATTTTTTATTCTAAACTGTTTTAATTATTTACTGTATTTTTTTATTCTAATTTTTAAATTATTCTGATTTATTTTGATTATTTTAATTTCTTCTATGTGAAGCACTTTGAATTACCATTGTGTATGAAATGTGCTATATAAATAAACTTGCCTTGCCTTGCCTTGCTTTGAAACAATATGTATTGTGAAAAGCGCTATACAAATAAATTTGAATTGAATTAAAACGGAATGAGTAAAAAAAAAAAAACGAGTAAAGAGTTTTGACTTTGAACACAAGGGTTAAAATAATTAATTGTTGAAAAATGACAACTGAATTAATGTTTTGTGAATAAAACGGTGTTTGTTTTGCTTAATTGATTAATGTCACTTAAAAACGTATTACTGTAAACAGTTTTTACTCCTATTTTATAATTATATGGTGAGTGTTTCATCAAACATATATATATATATATATATATATATATATATATATTTATAAATATATTTTCCAATTATACAGCAAAAACATTATTATTATAAACATAACATTAGTTTGTTTGTAGATACTTTAAATGAAAGTACAAAACTAGTGTGACTTTAATAGTGTCAGGAGACATTTTTTTTAAACCCTTTTATCATTTTTATCTCGTTTTAAAATAATAAATTAATTTGTTTTTTAATGATTGATCCACTATAAGCCCTAAAAAAATGGCGGTGATGACGTCATGTAACCTACACCATAAAGGAAGGTAAAGTACTTCTGGATGTATTCTTAATATCATTATTGCTATTTTTACAGGGAAAGAAAGGTATTTGGTCTTGTATAATTATTTGTTGGCCTTCTGTCGCCTTGCTTTGAGCTTGCTCAGTTGGGGTTATTTAGTGTTTAGCAATATTATTGATCTGTGTTGTACTACTTTCATGTTATCACTGTGAAGCTGCTTTGATACAATCTGTATTGTGAAAAGCGCTATATAAATAAATGTGACTTGACTTGACTTGACTTAAGTTTATGGCTCGCTTTTAGGTGGATTAAGCTTTCGCATTCAATTCGGTCCAATTGTAAAGACCTTATGGCACGCCCTATTCCTTTCCGACCTTGTGGCACGCCCATTGCTCCAGGCTGCAGTAAACCCTACTTGCTTTATTCTTACCTGTCACAATTAAAGTGCAGAGTAATTTAAATTAATTAAATCCTTGAACTTCCCTGTCTCAAGTTATGTGGGGGAAAAATCCTGGTTAAGTAGGAACTTCTTTTTAACTGCTATAACGTTAACTGTTGTGAGATAAAATAATCACCTAATTATTTCAACCTAAAAATGACCTCTGCTCTGGACTAAATATATGTATAATATATGAGTGCCGAGCCGTTGCCGAGTCGCTTTCACCCCCAAATGGCACTGCTGCTGGGCGCTGGTGTTGCAATGGAGCGTTCACTTCTTGTCAATATACGTTCTTTGTCCGTACGCAGGATATATTTATCTCTCTATCCAGCTCAAGTTTGCTCATTCTGGTCCAACTCATTACCTGTATTACTTCCACTGGAGTTATGAAACTTTTGAAGGGCTGGACTATATATCGGTACATATCGGTATATATCAGTAGATAAAATTATGCAAAATAACTATATTGTGATATAGGCTATATAGTTATCATGAAATAAAATTCCTCAAATTGTGAAATAAGAGTTTGGTCATTAAACTGACTTATTTTATTTTGTGATTAATTTAAGTTCAGACATTCCTACCTCCTTCTTACATAATGAAAGGTGTTACGATTGTGTTTTATTAATCGTTTTATGAATACATTTTAATTCTCTATAAATCATTTGCCACTATTCCAGACAGAGAGAAACAGAGAGAACACATTCATTGAGAATTTGTATGGATGAAGATGTACAGTATGTGAGCAGAAAGAGTAGGAGAGAAGCAAAAAAGGTAAAGGGCAGAATGCAGATGACGGGTGGTCATTATGAATATGCTAATTACGTATGACATCATTAAGCGACTTCGAGCAGGCTTTAGCCAGTGTTTGGCAAGCGTTCCTCCATCTGTGAGAGCGGGAAACAGCTGCAGTCGAGCTGAACCAATCTCAGCTGTCGAGGGCTTTACCGCCGAGTTTCAGCAACACGTGTGGAAAAACACTGGGCTTACGGGATAACTCAGGGAAAGTGTTGAAGTGACTCTTCCTCAGCTGTCACCAAACTCCTCTTACGCGTGATTTGGTACCTCGCGCCTCGGCTAATGTTAGCATACTTCGAATCGCTGCAGTCATGGATGAGTTACCGTAAGTGACATGATGTGTTTTCCACAGGTGTACTGTATTTCCAACCAGAGAAAGAAAACATTTTCATATCTTATTTAAGATATGCATTGATTTACAGACGAATACAGTGATAAAAGGTAATCAGCTTGATTTTGAGTGTGATAATATTTGTATACAACAGTCCTATAAAGAAGCTTTTGTACATGTTAGCTCTGCCACAAGCAAGCAGTGATGAAGAGCTTGTGGAGTGACACCAACAGTGAAGTCGAGCTACAGTAAAGCCTGTTCTAGTACAGTGGTTCCTGAAGCAAACGATGTGCTGTGATCATGCTCATGTACATGTGTTTATAGTGCCCTCAACTGGCTCATTATATCATCTCATTACAGCTCAAACAGCATCAGCAGAGATGGCTCAGATTTCTTTGGCATCTGCATTACCAGTTGTGATTAGAGTTCACTATACTGGAGTTTTTACATGTATTGCTTTGTTACTTTTACTTTTCTGATCTTTATCTATTTTAAAATCATACTGTGTACGTGTCCATTTGGATCATAATTAACATAAACATAAACACAACAAGCACAATATTGTTGTCATATCAACAAACAGAGAATAACACATTTTGTTTACAGTTTTAGAAAGCATGTTTGCTGCTTTTCATCCATTGTCTATGTACAACTGTGTGTGTGCTGGGTAAAAACTTGAGATTTTCACAGTGGTCTGAACACAATAGGTGAATGAGACTGCAAAGCCACGGCCTGACAGTAGGTGGCGCTGGTGGAGCAAAGAAAGAAAGTCAAGCATTAGAGAGCAGGTTCAGTTAAGTCTTTTTATGACTCAATACATAACTATCGTAGTCTCAGCTGTTGAAAAGGATACTTGATGTGTTAGATGTATAATGTAGTGTACATAATGTATTAGATTAAGCGAAATGCAGGATTAAGTTCAAGTGTCTTGTAAGTCCCTGAATTCCTCTACTGGTATTGTTATGGGGGAGAAATGGTTCAGTTACGCCAGGTTTTAGTGGAGGTGTCTGTAAAGTGAGGGCATGACAGTTATGTCTCCAACTAAATTATGTACATTAATTTCAGGATCTGCTGCATCCCTATGAATAATCATATTGGATCTAAAAATTTTCCAAATAATACTTTCCAGAAATATCAACGCATTCTCACTCCCAGGGCGTCAAAAACTGAAGCATGGTCAAGGTCCTTCCGCGTCACAATAAAGACGCTGAAAGTACCCGTAGGCGTCAGTTAGTTGACGATCAAGGAACTCCATTGATTTCAATGGCTTGCCTTATGAGTCACATTAAGACGCAAAAGGCAAATTAGATCCTACGTCATCGCAATTTTCTAAAACTCTGGTAAGAAATAAATGAGCCTATTAAATTGATGTTTTTATAGCCAAGTTTCTATAGCTACATAGATTTATTTTTTGCTGTCTAGACTTTCATCTGGAAACCCCAGCAACTTCAAAGCATTAAAATCCATAATGCATGCTTATACATATATTTGCGTTTTTAAAATGCATAATTAAATGATTGTTTAGGTCTACTGTGCATTCAACACTGTATTGTCTCTGTTATACATCTCTGGCCTGTTTCTTTTTGTGAAAAAAATGGGAAATATTAACACACACACACACACACACACACCTATATATGTATAATGCTTAATGTATTTTTTTACTGCTATTTGCTCTGTATGCTATTTTTCTGGGACAGTAATAATTTAATTATCATCTCGCTATTAATGTTACCTGTAGAATATTATCACGTGTATTAGCCTATCGATATTTCATGCTTTTATTGGTGTGGTTCTCATGTTGGCCAATCAAAACATACTGTAACGCTATGCGTCGCTGAAAGTACCCCTAGGCGTCACTTTATTGACGTTCAAGGAACTCCATTGATTTCAATGGCTTGCCTTTTGCGTCAGATTAAGACGGAAAAGGCAACTTAGCCCGGTAGCTAACAGATCCTTCGTCATCGCAATTTTCTAAAGCTCTGGTAAGAAATAAATGAGCCTATTAAATTGATGGTTTTTTATAGCCAAGTTTCTATAGCTACATAGATTTATTTTTATTTTTTTTTGCTGTCTATAAATTCTCGTTTTAATATTATCTGGAAAGACTTTTATCTGGAAACTCCAGCAACTCTAAAGCATTAAAATCCATAATGCATGCTTATACATATATTTGCGGGGGTTTTTTATAGTGCATAATTAAATGATTGTTTAGGTCTACTGTGTATTGTCTCTGGTAATACCTCTGGCCTGTTTCTTATTGTAAAAAAAAAAAAAAGTGAAATATTAAAACACACACACATTTATATTTATAATGGTTAATGTATTTGACTGCTATTTAGGCTACTCTTTAGGCTATTTTTACATTCGATGCCTGGAACATTATTAAATTAATTATCAGCTCGCTATTAATGTTATCTGTAGAATATTATCACGTGTATTATCGATATTTCATGCTTTTACTGGTTCTTATGTTGGCCAATAAAAACATAACTCTTACACAAAATCAACAGGGAATTTTTACAATTATAATTGTTGGTTTATAATTAAAACATTTTAAATATTGTACTTTTAAAAAATAAAATAAAAAGTAAAAGAAAGCAATTCCACAAAAAAAGTTTTCTTCTTCTTCTACTTCTTCTTCCTTTTTCTGGTTTAAATCCTGTCGCATTTTCCAATGCGATACCTCGTCTTTGCACGGTAGGTTTTGTTACAGAAATTACATAACTTAGATACAAAATGTCAGTTTCTGGATTTATTGTACTTTTGTGTATCATGTTCACACATCTATCAAGGATGTTATATGTCAGGATATATTGTATATATATCGTTATATACAATACCCAAAACCTATTGACGGGTGCTAATGACACCCGAAGCTATGGTGCTATAGTGCTAATGGTTCCAATTAGGCCTGCTACGTCAATACCAAGTGTTAGCATGCTAGCTAATAGGCTACTTTACAAGGGGGTAATCCATCGACCGGAAGTTGCCATTGACTCCCATTCATTTTGACGTCACTTTGACAGCGAATAACTTTACATCTAACCTTACATTTACATCGTTGGAAGACCCCATTTGTCCTTTTTTTATTTCTAAAGAAACACGACAATGTATAAAACATCACCTTGTAGCTTATGTTATGGCCCCGTAGAAGCAGTTTTAGTGAAAGTAGGCTAACGATTGCGTCATACCCACGCGACTCTCTGTCGCACAGAGATGAATAAGGGTCTTATCAAGCGAAACGATCGCTCATTTAAAAAATAAATAAAAAAGTTTACGTTTTATAAGCACAAATGCTCGCCTTGCTCTGTGCTGTGTTCGTGACTTGAAGGGTCCTAGATAAGACCCTTATTCATCGTCTGGTGTCGTTTAAAGTCCTTTGAAGTTGCACTGAAACTGTCATTTGGACCTTTTTTTTTTTTTTTTGTGCTTTGGCAGATACAGGCTTTAACAGTTTGTGGCCTGAGAGCCTATCGTGATCTGCAGCTACTCAGAACTAAGAATGTGTAATAAGTGGCAATAAGCATCAAGATATCACAGTTTTTTGCTAAGGAGATGTTTGTTTAGTCTCTTCTTGAAGGCCTGAATATTCTTTGAGGTGATTTCACCTACTACGGTAGAGGGGAGGCAGTTCCAAGTTGTTACAGCTGAATGAAGAAAGCTCCTTCCCAAGCATTTTGTGTTAGACTTGGGTAATTTTAGTGCGTGACTTGCTCGTGCTCTTCGAGTGGTTCGGCAGACGAGATCTGGTGGGGGTAGCAGAGCTTTGAGATCCTCTGGACAGTTTTTAGTGTGCATTTTGAAAAGCACAGTTGTTGCTGCAACAGTTCTCCGATGGTTGAGCTGACTGATTGCATATTTCCTTAGGGCAGTGTCCTCATCCACCCCAATGATTTTCAGTGCCTTTTTCTGGATGTTGTCAATCTGCCTGAGGGTGGTCTGTGATGCGTTCATCCAGGCAAGGCAAGAGTACTCCAAGGTACTCCTGACTTGTGCCTTGTAGACATTGGCCCTACCTTTGACATCAAGCTTGTTGGCCAGCCTGCGCAGAGCCCCAAGACACTGTCCAGCACGCTTACAGATGTTTGACAGGTGATTATTCCATATCAACTTATTATCGAAACATAGTCCCAGAATATTCAACTGCTCAAAGAGGTCTATTCTGGTTGTCCCAAAGAACAGGTCCGGATGGGATGGAGGCCTCTTTCTCGACAGAACCATAGCCTTGCATTTGCTGGGTTCGAACGTGACCTTCCAAGTATCTGCCCACCTGCGAATATTCTCCAGATCTTCATTTAAGGATGCTGCCACATTGGGACCATTAAGTGCTGTTACTGGGGCATAAATGGTGGAATCATCCACATACAGAAAAATGCTGTTATTGCACTGTTCTACAACATCGTCAATGAAGATGGAGAATAATAGCGGGCCGAGAATCGATCCCTGGGGCACCGAGGCTTTGATTGGTTTTGGTGATGAGGACTGACCAGAGAGCACGACCTGGATGGACCTTCCTTCCAGATAATTCTGTAGCCAAGAAAGTAGTGGCCCAGTTATACCTTTTGCAGAAAGCTTATTCAGAAGACCGTTGTGCCAAACCTGGTCGAACGCTCCTTTAATGTCTAGTGCGACAATATACACCTCACCTCCTTTGTCTAAGATTTTGTTCCACGTCTGCGATAGAACTGTAAGGAGGTCTGCTGTGCAGTGGTTCGGTTTAAATCCATACTGTTTAATAGAAATTAGATTATGATGGAAAAGGTAGCCCTGGAGCTGTTTATGAACTGAGGATTCCATCACTTTGCTAAGGACTGAAAGGAGGGATATGGGACGATAATTTGTTGGATCTGATTTAGAGTCTCTTTTGTGTATTGGAATCACTCTGGCGTTTTTCCATTGTTTGGGGAACACGCCATGTGAGAAGAGAATTTGAAAGAGACGACTGAGGGGGCTGGCCAATTCCACAGCACATTCTCTAAGGACTTTTGTTGGAATTTCATCAGATCCCGTTGCCTTTGCTGGATCAAGGTTACGAAGAATGTTTCTAATGTCTTTGGGTTTGAAGTGCACATTGGCAAAAGAAGATGTTGGTTGCTGGCAATGAGGCAACGAATGCACAGATGCATCGGGCAAAGTACACTTCTCTGCGAAGGTTTGACAGAAAATGTTAGCCTTTGAACTGGCACTGATGTGGGTGGTACCTTGGTGTTCAATGACTGGGATGTTTGTGAAACCACTTCTGCCTGAAAGTGAATTTACTATGCCCCACCATTTTTTTGAACTTAGTGAGTTGTCTGCAAGTTCATTCCTCAATTTGGTGTAATACTCCCTTTTTGCCCTCTTTTCAGCTCGACTGAAAGCTGCTCTTGCCTTGAGGAACATCCGTTTCATAGCTGGGTCATCAGAGGTCCGCATGTTGTAATAAAGCTTTCTTTTTACCATGGCTAATCTTCTACACTCTGCATTGAACCAGGCTTTATCCCCAGGCTTTTTGGTAATGATCTTGTTGGGAATATATAATGTCATGGCGTCTCGCAGTATGGAGGTAAATTTTGTGCAGATGATTTCAGGATCTTCATTCTTGAGGATACAAGGCCAGTTGATGTTAGAGAGATAACCTCTCATTTCCCAGAAGTGAGCCTTATCGTATCTCCATACTGTTCTCTTGTATGGCTTGTCTCTGAAGACTGGGATTTGTAGCTGTATTAGAACAGGGTTGTGATCAGAGGATCCCATTTGTGCTAAGGTGGTAGTAGTTGCTGGTGTGTCTGACAGAACTAGATCTAGAATATTTTCTCCTCTAGTTGGTTCCATGACCATCTGATCAAGTCCCAGACAATTGGCGAGTTGTAAGATTCGCCGTCCAGCACTGTCAGTTTTATTACTACCCAGCCACTCGTGGTGGTGTACGTTAAAGTCACCTATGAGCATTACGGACTGTGCTCTATATTCGTCCATCACTGCGAATGTGTTCTTGTCAAGGTAGTCCATGATATCGCAGGAGGCACTTGGGGGGCGGTAAATAGCACCTATCAGGAGTGCCCTGGTTTTCAGAGCAACAGTAAACCACATAAGCTCAAGGTCATCAGGATCTCTAGCTGGATTGTGATAGATGGATATTCCTTCTAGACAGTATACTGCTATGCCACCACCGCTTTTCAAAGTGCGATCTCTGCGACCATTGAGCGAGTAACCAGGGATCTGGATGGAGTCAGCCCCGTCTGGAGTGGTGGAGTCAAGAAAGGTCTCAACTACGATGACTATGGAAGGTTTCTTCACTGAACAGCAGTTGGCTAGATCCCCAATATTGGACCGTAGTCCTCTGATGTTCACTTCAAGGATAGTCAAATCGGATTCGTTAATTCGTAGTCGTGGTCCATGCAGTGGTCGATATTGCGTAATTCGTTTGTTTCGAGGCTTTCTTTCAAGATTTGTAGCAGAGGTTCGACGGCACAGGGGGAGCTAACCCCTGTGCCCATTTTTACACACCTGAGCAGTGCGGCAGGAATCAGTGCATACATGGCCTGATCCGAAAGCATCATGCCTAAGCAGAGGACTCATAACGGATCGGGCCCCAAAAAGGAGCCACTTGGTCAGGGACGGGGTGATCGCACTTTTAGTGATCCCTGCTACCCCTACCTTGAACCGTTTGTTTTCCATTGAAGTCCATTATATGGAGAAAATCCTGGAATGTTTTCATCAAAAACCTTAATTTCTTTTCGACTGAAGAAAGAAAGACATGGACATCTTGGATGACATGGGGGTGAGTAAATTATCAGCAAAAGTTTTTTTTTAAAAGTGAACTACTCCTTTAACATGTTTTAAACAGTAGCAATTGCCTGCACTTTATTTGATTGCATTGTCATTTTTTCTTTCTTTTTTCTTTTAGAGCAAAATGACAAAACACTGATTCTTGAAACTTTGGCAAAAACATGTCCCACTAAAAAAAGTGCTAATTCTGTTGGAAATTAATAACATTTTCATGAATGAAAAGAATCAAGTTTATAATCAGGGGGTCCTTTGCACATATGTAAGGTTCTTTTATAGGTTTATTTTTCATTTTTATTATTTTAATGATTATATGCTGGCCCATTGCCTACAAAATCAGCTGTCCTCGGATAGGAGATAATCATTTCAACTTGATTAAAAAAACAAAAAGGAATAATTGAATTGAATAATATATTTACCACACAAAAGAGTACATTGTAATATGTAGTAAAAACTACAAACAGTGAGTTTTGAACAATATTTACTATTATTTTGTGGTTGTTCAAAATGTGTCCCACATATTCGTCACCACCGTCAGATATTTATAAAAAGCAATAAAATCAGGCAACTACAAGGTCAACTACATTCCTCCATACCCCATTTTCAAACCTTCAGCTTTACATGCTTCAAGATCACTCAAGCTCCTGTAATTTTGCTATTTTCTCTTAAACTTGTTCATATATTTGGGCACTGCTACTGTCACAAGCATAACATGTCAACACCGTCTCTTTTGTATAGAAAATATTAGATTAGATTATGACATAATTGTATACTTTTTAAGAAGAGGTCTGAAGTAGCTAGCAACAGAGGGGAAACAAGATGTGCTATAATGTGAACAACTCATGCATATCATGTGAAAGAGTAGGTTTTGTCACCACCGTCAGACGTCACCACCGTCAGGTTTTCTATCTGACGGTGGTGACATACCATGTGACGGTGGTGACAAAACCCCCCAAATGGTCTATAACAGAGGCTAGAATATAATTGTTGATCACAATAAATACCAATATATTATCTGTAATGTTCCATTTGTTACAGTCTGCGTCTGCACCGTCCTGTCTTGTCATCAGCACTACACTTCCCAGGATCCTCTTGTCTCCACTCCTGAACTCACTCCCTCATCAGCCACCTGTTCCTCGTCTTGTTCATCAGTATCACCTGTCTTCACATCGTTATGTTTGATTCCTCCCTGTATTTAGTTCCCTCTGTTTCATTCAGTTATTGTCGGTCAATGTTTGATGTTAGCCTGTGTGGTGCCCGTATTCCTGTCTTCCAGCCTGTGTTTGTATATTAAAAGTAATCTTTACTGATATTCCAGACTCCTCGTCCTCTGCCTGAACCACACCCTGACACCATTCACCTCTTTAATATTTTTATTTATTTAATTCCCCCTATATTTCTTCCATTCAGGCTTACACTGCATGCTACTATTAACGCGAGTGAGAGTGAGGATGTTTCCTGATATCCTCACGGCTGTGGTTCAGCTGCAGGAATACAGCAGTTCTTATCTGAACACGTTTGATGCGATTAAATTGTGTTTCATGACGTTCATTTAGATTTTTGCCCACACTAAAAATTTGTTAAAGCCTAGCATGGATAGGAGCAGCAATAACCCCCTTGGGATAAACAGAACAGAACCAACATGAATGTTTTGCAGATTATTTCAAAATTTAAAGTACAATATAATTCGAGAATTTATTCAGATTCTTGGGGAATCAGAATGTCAAGTCCTGACTGACGAGTGGAGCTGGGGAGGGAGGAGGGTAATGAGCTCCTGATAAACGTGATAGCTGCTGATAATACTGAAGGAGCTTATATATGTGTACAGTGATAGGCATCATATTCCTATAGGGGGAGGTGGATCAGCTAATAGTCGGCTGATGCGAGCTTGACTAACGTGAACTGCCAGAACTAACACTACGCTTGATATTTAGACAGATTTTTTGAACAATTTTTGAGAGAAATAGGCTTTTAGTGTACATGGAAAAGTAGATCTTTGAGTTCAACTCATGAAAAATGGGGGCAAAAACAAGTGTTGCATTTATAATTTTGTTCAGTGTACATATTTATGAATTATACCATCAGCCTATCGTCCAATAGGGGATAAGGTGTGCCTTCCCTCTCTCTCAATTCACTATTATGCCATGTTCATTTGGCTTATGTCATTTGGGATGCACATAGTGCAGCTACTGCCTACCTACACAGCACATAGTATGCACTATCCATTCCAGGCTATGCATCTCCAATGACTAAAGCCAAATGAAAATGGCATGACATCATTTAAACAAATCTAACATTCGCTGTAATTACCCCCAATTTCATAGTCATTACACTCAACTTTGACTTTATGTATTTTAGAAAGTTATGGCTAGGCAGCAGCTATCTGTAGAGGAGAGAAGGAGAAGAAACAGGGAATACCAAAAAAAGCTGAGAGAGAAAATACACAGTGAGGCAGTTAAATGAGGAATACCTCATAAAAGGAAAAAAATGTTTATCACAGTGCTCAAGATTGTTATTTTTTGGACCAAAGAGTTAAATGAAGTTGTTAAGCAAGAATTGATTGACTTGAGTGTTATACATTGTGGAATTGTATGTTGTAAAGAGGCCACAGTCACCACCGTCAGATTAATGTCACCACCGTCAGTTCTAAAGTCACCACCGTCAGAGAGAGTTCCCTTTCGAAGGGAACTCAACAATACGTCGAATGACGCAATGGGGAACGCCTCAGGCGTGACAGGTGTCTGAAATCAAATATCAACTCACAGTAATCAGGTTGACCGGCGACAGCCCGTGCATCATCAGCTTGAATGATGAGCGCGTCAATCTGGATGTATAAGAAGGGCGCCTTGAAACCGTGACAACATCTTTTTATCTTTAGGGACTGTTTGTCTGTGTGATAGTATCAACGATTAAGCGCGCAGAGACGTGGAGAAACACTTTGCGCGAGTGTGCCGACTTGTGTCCAGATATTTGACACCGGAGGATTCACACGATCTGTGCGGGTTCTGCCTGAGAGAAGAGCATGTGCGGGAAGCTCTCGAGGGAGTTTTTTCCGCGAACTGAGAGTTTTCCTTTCAGAACTCTCTGCTCTCGTCTGACCCACTTCTCGAGGGAAGTGGGCGCGGCATCTGAACCCCGCGGTTCCGGTTCCCGCTCGGGCTGAGGCTCAGTGGCGGTTGAGCTCGTGGAGCTTTCAGATGGAGCTGGCAGATTATCGGGAGAGGGGCGTTAACCTCGCGGATGATCTACCAGCTGACGAGGGTGAGTTACAGATTAACGCTGAACATCTAAGAAGAGAGAAAATGAGCGCTCTCTCTCTTTGGTGAATCTGTAACTGTTCTTTTCGGGCAGGGCAGGAGTTGGCTGTAGTAATATATATATATATATATAAATAGAAAAGGATGTCAGTTTGGTTGAGACCGAACCATTTCAGCCCTCCTGCCCAGTGTACGCTGAGCTGGTTGACATTATGGGGCGTGCCACAGACAGATTGCAGTTGCAGTGGAGGCGCGTCTGGGAGGAACCCGCTCATGGTATTTTGGATGGCTGATTCCTCCCCACCCATAAGCCACCAGCCCGGATGAGCCTTCCATTCCTTTCTGATCTCCACGCTGGGATTGAGAGGGTATGGAAGAATCCGTTCTCCTCACGTCTCTATCTGCATCAGCGGGCTAGTTTCGCTGCTGTGGAGGGAGCCGTGGAGCACGGATATGTGTCGATGCCGCCAGTGGACGAGACGTTGGCTAACTATCTCGTCTCTGGTTGGTCCTCTTCACTAAGAGCTCTGACCCTGTCATCCAAGCTGCTCAAGACATCTTCATGCTTGAATGACAGAGCGTACACGGCAGCAGGTCAGGCAGGTGCGGTTCTGCACGCCCTTGTGGTCCTCAGGCCTACCAGACTGATCTGCTGCGGGACTCCGGGCCACCAAGCAATCTGCTGTACCGTCGGTGCTATGGTGGCCACGGAGAGACTTCTGTGGGAACTCCCACATACTGCGGTTGCCGGGTTACAGGCCTCACCAGGCCTTCCTGGTTATGAGCTCCCACATACTGTGGTCGCCAGGTTACAGGCCTCACTAGGCCTTCCTGGTTATGAGCTCCCACACATTGTGGTCGCTACGTTACAGGCCTCAAAGGGGCCTTCCTGGTTATAGTTCCCACATACTGTGGTTGCCGGGTTACAGGCCTCACCAGGCCTTCCTGGTAATGAGCTCCCGCATACTGTGGTCGCCAGGTTACAGGCCTCACCAGGCCTTCCTGGTTATGAGCTCCCACTTATTGTGGTCGCCAGGTTACAGGCCTCACCAGGCCTTCCTGGTTATGAGCTCCCACATGCTGTGGTCACCAGGATACGAGCTCTCACATACTGTGGTCGCCAGGTTAAAGACCTCACCAGGCCTTCCTGGTTATGAGCTCCCACACATTGTGGTCGCCAGGTTACAGGCCTCACCAGGCCTTCCTGGTTATGAGCTCCCACATACTGTGGTCACCAGGATACGAGCTCTCACATACTGTGGTCGCCAGCTTAAAGGCCTCACCAGGCCTTCCTGGTTATGAGCTCCCACACATTGTGTTCGCCAGGTTACAGGCCTCACCAGGCCTTCCTGGTTATGAGCTCCCACATACTGTGGTCGCCAGGTTACAGGCCTCACCAGGCCTTCCCGTTTATGAGCTCCCACATACTGTGGTCGCCAGGTTACAGGCCTCACTAGGCCTTCCTGGTTATGAGCTCCCACACATTGTGGTCGCTACGTTACAGGCCTCAAAGGGGCTTTCCTGGTTATAGTTCCCACATACTGTGGTTGCCGGGTTACAGGCCTCACCAGGCCTTCCTGGTTATGAGCTCCCACTTTCTGTGGTCGCCAGGTTACAGGCCTCACCAGGCCTTCCTGGTTATGAGCTCCCCTACATTGTGGTCGCTAGGTTACAGGCCTCAAAGGGGCCTTCCTGGTTATGAGTTCCCACATACTGTGGTAGTCAGTTTACAGGCCTCACCAGCCTTCCTGAATGTGGGCTCCCACATGCTGCGGTAGCCAGACTACAGCCTCACCACCTTTCCTGAGCACTTTGCTCCCACTCTGTGGTCACCAGGCTTCAGGCTTCATTGGCCTTCCTGGTTATGAGTTGTCACATGTCAGGTTGCAGGCTTCACCAGGCCTTCCTGAATTTGAAACCCCCACTTTTCGTGGTCGCTAAGTTGTAGTGGTGAGTCTTCACATGTCAGGCTGCAGGCCTCAGCGGCCTTCCTGAATGTGAGCTCCCCATGCATTGGGACTATCGGGTGTTGGGCCTTGTCAGGCCTTCCTGATTATGGGTTCCCACTTGTTGTGGCTGCCAGGTTACAGGCCTCAAGTTCGGCCTTCCTGAATTCAGAGTGAAGTACACGAACCCATACTTCACCTATTATTGTGGTAAATCACATGACCGGATGTCTTGTGTACTTTCTAAAATCCATTTCGTATGGTAAGGGTCACGCGCGGTATGCTTCGGTCCCTTCTTATGTGGGTCAGACCCCGGTCTTCCCTTGGGTCCCACTTTAAGAGGCGTCCTGTCACTTAAGTAGGCTACAGGGACGCCCTTCTCTGGCTAACTTCTGGAAGAAGTAGCCTCCACTTGGTGGAGTAAGCTCCCATAGGTTGTGGTCACCAGGCTGGGTCTCACTGACCTTCCTGAGTACGAGCTCCCACCCAATGTGGTCGCCAGGTTACAGGCCTTACCAGGCCTTCCTGGTCATGAGCTCCCACACACTGTGGTCGGCAGGTTACAGGCCTCAACAGGCCTTCCTGGTTATGAGCTCCCACATATTGTGGTTGCTGGGTTACAGGCCTCACCAGGCCTTCCTGAATTCAGAGTGAAGTACACAAACCCATACTTCACCTATTATTGTGGTAAGTCACCCGACGAGATGTCTTGTGCACTTTTTAAAATCCATTCCTTATGGTGAGGGTCACGCTCGGTATGCTTCGGTCCCTTCTTATGTGGCTCAGACCCCGGTCTTTCCTCGGGTCCCACTTTAAGAGTTCTTAAGAGCTAACTTCTGGAAGTTGCTCCCACTTGGTGTGGTTTTTCAGGTACACCAGGCTGGGTCTCCCTGACCTTCCTGAGTACGAGCTCCCACCGGATGTGGTCGCCAGGTTACAGGCCTTACCAGGCCTTCCTGGTCACGAGCTCCCACACACTGTGGTCGCCAGGTTGCAGGCCTCACTAGGCCTTCCTGGTTATGAGCTCCCACATACTGTGGTCGCCAGGTTACGAGCTCCCGCATACTGTGGTCGCCAGGTTACAGGCCTTACCAGGCCTTCCTGGCCATGAGCTCCCACACACTGTGGTCGCTAGGTTACAGGCCTCAACAGGCCTTCCTGAATTCAGAGTGAAGTACACAAACCCATACTTCACCTATTATTGTGGTAAGTCACCCGACGAGATGTCTTGTACACTTTTTTAAAATCCATTTCTTATGGTGAGGGTCACGCGCAGTATGCTTCGGTCCCTTCTTATGTGGTTCAGACTCCGGTTCTTCACTTTGGGTCCCACTCTAGATGTGTCTTTGTTGCAATACATTACGACAGGCACTTCCCTTGTTCAAGCTATCTCCCACAACTGGTGGTTTTAGGTCTCATTAGACCTTTTTCGAGGTAGCCCCATATTGTGGGTCTGTCAGGTTTCTAGCCTCTGGCTTTCCTGAAGGATGAGCTTCCACATGCTGTGGTCGTGGGGTTTCAGGCCGCACAATGTACGGCCTTCCTGACATGAGCCCTCATGTTTCAGAGCTCCCCACACAGGGGGTCATCAGGTCTTAGGTCTCATTGACGTTCCTGATTTTGATCCCTCTCTTACTTCCTCAGTGCTCAAAGCGAGCACTGGGTGGAAACTCGTGGATTGAGTGTACGATTCCCGTTGTTTTGAGGTTGAGTCACACTCTCCGGAGGATCCCGTCTCTGTGATCCGAAACTCGATGGTTTCTGCCAGCTTCGTGGGCCTTCAGTTTTTGGATGCCTTTCCTAGGCAATTTCCAGAGGCTCTGTCTTGGACGGACAGGCTATGGCCAGACTGTGTGTCTTAGTACAGATCACCAGGCCAGCCTGGGGGCATTTCAGGAGGAGTGCTCTCCTGAATAGTGATTGGCTGGGGGTCCCTTTGGCCCCCTAGCCACACTCCCTAGAAGGGACCCCTTCTATTTTGAAGTGGTGGTCCTAAAGCCTTTGAGCTGGCCCCGATTTACCCACGTTAGTACGTTCTGGTTTTTCGAGGCCCTTAGCTTGGGCTATGACCGGTAGGGAGTGCTGTCACTGACAGCCCGATGTAACATAGGGTGAGTGGTTTTAGTGTTCCTTGGAATTACTGGTTCAGACAGTTGTCACTGCCTTTTCGGCATGCACTCCCCTCAGCATGGCGGAGTGGGTATTTCGTTCCCCATTGCGTCATTCGACGTATTGTTGAGTTCCCTTCGAAAGGGAACGTCTCAGGTTACGACTGTAACCTATGTTCCCTGAAAACAGGGAACGAGACAATACGTCTCGTTGCCATGCCTCGGGGCCTGCCTGCAACAGTCCCTTCAGACGATAGGATGTTGTCACGGTTTCAAGGCGCCCTTCTTATACATCCAGATTGACGCGCTCATCATTCAAGCTGATGATGCACGGGCTGTCGCCGGTCAACCTGATTACTGTGAGTTGATATTTGATTACAGACACCTGTCACGCCTGAGGCGTTCCCCATTGCGTCATTCGACGTATTGTCTCGTTCCCTGTTCTCAGGGAACATAGGTTACAGTCGTAACCTGAGACATTTTATTGGTTTTAAATGAATATACTTAAAATATGATTCTTCAGTGCTGTTGAGTTATTAAAGTAATAGTCTCTTTTAATACAAAAATATGTTTGTTAAATAAAACAACATTAATTTTTCTATTTAGGCTTAAAGTAAATGTTGTATGATGTTATATCTTTTAAAAGAGTACACGCAAAACAGTATAAAAAATGAACAAAAGTGAATATTCAACATTTAACAGCATATATGTGTACCAAGAATGCCAGATAATGATTTAAAAACTCTAAATACATATTAGACCAAACAAATAAAAAATAATTTGCTATTTATTTTGTCTGACGGTGTTGACAAAAACAAAGTGATATCTGGAGAAACGCCTATTTTATGAAAAAAATACAAAATGAGGAGGTTGCACCGGTGCATTGCTGAACAGCCAAGACCTTGCTTTATAATGATATACCTTCAGATTTTGTAATTTAACTAACTTTTTATTTTCAAAATTAAAACCTGTTTTATCCAAATTCCCAAGAATCACTGAAAACCAAAACAGAGACCATGTCCCCAATGCCAGGCACTCAACAATGCCAGCTGCAAAACATGTAAAACATGTTTTGCCAGTTTAACCTTCAAAAAGAGAGAGGATAGTGCTTGGAAGTCCAGCACTAAAATACACAGAAATGCTGCTCGTGTGGTGGTTTCTGCCCGCATTGCTATAATCCAAGTGTTCTCATATTTATAATGCATTTATTATATGTCAATATAATATAAGCATATACGTAACTGTGAATAATTAAATATATGTAAATACATACAATTTTGTTAAAAATGGACAGACTTTTACAATTAAATTATTCACAGTTACGTATATGCTTATATTATATTGACACACACATATGGGAAAAAATCAAAGATAACGTCAGTAGACTACGGAGTACCGCAAGGATCGGTTTTAGGTCCTCTGCTATTCTCAATATATATGCTGCCACTTGGTAATATTATAAGAAAACATGGAATTAATTTCCACTGTTACGCTGACGACACTCAATTATATATTTCATCACGACCACACTGTAAAAAATATCTACTTGGTTCTACTTAAAATCATAAGTTAAGCAGCTGCCTCAAAATTTCAAGTAAAAACAAAATGGATGGTAACACTTTAGAATACGGTTCCTTCGTTAATGAATAACTACACAAGAACTAATGAGTAACACAATATTAACAATCTAGTAACTATTATTAACTAACAAGAAACTCTGATTAACGAACTAGTAAGTAATAGCGCATAGACGAAAGTGGTAGTTCACTATTAAGTAATCAATAACTACTATTTTTTTAATACTTCCCAGAGAACTACTGAAAAAGTTTATTAACAATCTAGTAACTACTGTTAACTAAAAGAAATTCTTATTAACGAATTAGTAAGTAATAGCTCACAGATGAAAGTGTTACTAGATACTTCTGTGGGAATTACTAATTATTTGGATCCGTATTATAAAGTGAAGATCATTGGAACTAACTAGTAATTACTCAAGTGTTACTAAAGACATTTTTTAAAAGTATACTAAAGTTCACCAAAAATCTCAAACGTTTGCACAAATCATGACTAGATCATGTAGTAACACTTCAGTAATTACTAGTTAGTTCCAATGATCTTCACTTTATAATACGGATCCAAATAATTAGTAAGTATAGCTCACAGATGAAAGTGTTACTAGATACTTCTGTGGGAATTACTAATTATTTGGATCCGTATTATAAAGTGAAGATCATTGGAACTAACTAGTAATTACTGAAGTGTTACTACATGATCTAGTCATGATTTGTGCAAACGTTTGAGATTTTTGGTGAACTTTAGTATACTTTTAGAAAATGTCTTTAGTAACACTTGAGTAATTACTAGTTAGTTCCAATGATCTTCACTTTATAATACGAATCCAAATAATTAGTAATTCCCACAGAAGTATCTAGTAACACTTTCATCTGTGAGCTATTACTTACTAATTCGTTAATAAGAATTTCTTTTAGTTAATAGTAGTTACTAGATTGTTAATAAACTTTTTCAGTAGTTCTCTGGGAAGTATTAAAAAATTAGTAGTTATTGATTACTTAATAGTGAACTACCACTTTCGTCTGTGCGCTATTACTTACTAGTTCGTTAATCAGAGTTTCTTGTTAGTTAATAATAGTTACTAGATTGTTAATATTGTGTTACTCATTAGTTCTTGTGTAGTTATTCATTAACGAAGGAACCGTATTCTAAAGTGTTACCAAATGGATTAATAAATTGTTTTAACTCATTATTTTGATTCTTGTTAAGCTGTGAATTGCCTTCTGCGAGTCAACATGACTTAACATTTATTGTTATTTCAACTTTGCTATGCAAGTTCAAAATAAAGTGAACTCATTAATGAGCATTCTGTTCACTTATCCCCATTAGTGGGTTGAACTTAGTAATTTCAATTAAGTAATTTATTTGAATTAGGGTATCAAGTTAAGATAATCTAAAAGAATGCCTTGTTTTAACTTAACAATTAATATAAAACACACAAATTTGAGTACAAAACATTTTTTTTATTAAAACCAATGTTAAGCCAATAAAAGCTATACAAACACTTCATCTCAAACATTTTCAATATGCAATCAACAACTTTTTAGGTACCAAATTTCAGTTGGGTGTGGGTAACATGAGGCTAAGATAAATAGAAGATCATCTTCTACAAGTGCGAGCACAAACCTCTGCTTGTCATATCCCCATTAGGTCACCCAAAGATGTACTAAACACTATTTATAGTCACCCAATAGAAAATACATTACTTTGAAAGCATTAGCTTTTTTTCCTTACACAACACGAAAATACTGAACAGGTTTTGAATGTTAACATTTAAAGGGATACTCCACTTTTTTTGGAAATAGGCTCATTTTACAACTCCCCCAGAGTTAAACAGTTGAGTTTCACCGTTTTCGAATCCATTCAGATGATTTTCTGATATTTAGAAGAATATCAGTAACCAGACAGTTTCTGGTCTCATTGACTTCCATAGTAGGAAAAAAATATACTATGAAAGTCAATTAGACCAGAAACTGTCTGGTTACTGATATTCTTCTAAAAATCAGAAAATTGGCTGAATGGATTCAAAAACGGTAAAACTCAACTGTTTAACTCTGGGGGAGTTGTAAAATGAGCCTATTTCCAAAAAAAGTGGAGTATCCATTTAAATAAACCTTTTTTCTAGTTCCCCCTTAAAAAAAAAAAAACTTTTGCTGATAATTTACTCACCCCCATGTCATCTAAGATGTCTATGTCTTCATTTATTTTAGGCTAAAGAAAGAAAGACAAGGACACCTTGGATGACATGGGGTTGAGTAAATTATCACCAAAAGTTTTTTTTTTTTTAAGTGAACCAATCCTTTAACAATCTCACAGATCCAGCTGAATTATACCAAAAGCGGTCCTGAACCCCAAACACAAACAAACTAAAACTTCAGACTGCCAACTTCAGCTGGTTGTTTTCAAATATTTGAATCCTGAATACAGTATACTTAGTATATTATTTGAACAATATTCGGCATTAAATGTATTCAGTCCAACAAAAGCAAATGGATCAAGTCCAAAAAAAACAACAACAACAAAAAACAGGGCTCCTCTCCTGTTTGCTTGCTTTTGCCTTCAACTTTGGCTTGCATTTCAACAGAAACAAATGGAAAAAGAAGAAAAAAAGAAAAGAATTCCAAACCATTCTCAGGTGTAGCATTGTTTACAAATTATACCTCAGGAGCTTGTTTTGAATGCCGTGGACTCTGGCAGAAGCTTGATCTGGTTTGATCTTCATCACTACCCTCTGAAGGAATTCAAAAGAATACTTCATGGCTTGTGGATACTCAAGGTTCACACAGTAGATAATCCCCAAAAGCATGGCAAAGCTCGATGGCACATCCTTGAAGTTGTGAAGCACAACAGTCTCCTCAACCACAACAGCCACATTGAAGATCTCATGTGGAAAGGCATCCTGGTTGTCACCTTCGTAGCCTATCAACAGGCCAAGTTGCATCCCCTCCATGGCTTCAGCAAGAGTCTCACCATGGGCCTTGAAAAGCAGAAAAAAAATACTGTGAATGTTTGGGTCAAGATGTACATGCTCTGCAAAGCTACTCAAGTCTCAGTGATCATAAACCTTGTTTTCAGGCAAATAAAATAGTCTTCTTGGGCTTTCAGTTGTGAGTGTGCATGTTTATAGGTGCAATGTTGGAAGGTTACTGCCAGGGTGAAAACTTCAGTGTCCTCTCAGATCTGGGGAAGTGTATGTTGCATTTGGTCCTCTGCCCATCACTATTCTACCCCTCCTTTCTCCCTGCATCATCACTATTTTGCTGTCACAGGACTTTACCAACACCTATGAGTGCATCTAATCCAATCTCTGTGTTAAAGGGTGTGTGTGTGTGTGTGTAAGTTTATATGTAGGTGGGTGGGTTCGTATATGGGCAGTTATGGATGACAGAAAAATGTCTTACATCACACATCCTGATGATGTCTGATGGCTCTTCTCTTAGGTAGTGTGGCAGACCCAGCAGAGCAGCAGTCCTTCTCCTTTCGTTTGTGTCCTACAATAAAAAACACTAAGCAGTGAGATTTTATTGCAAACATTTGGTGCCCAATTTTACAATTCTCAGCTGGTCTACTCACGTCTTTCTTCAGACAGTCCAAAATGGCTTTCAGTGCAGGCTTCTTTGCCGACTTTGTCGCAGCTTCGTACACTTCCAGCAGTCTTGGTGCCAGGTCATCAAGTCCGTCGAGAAACGATTCGAGAAGGTCTGTGCTTACGACTCTTTTGAACTCTGCCCGAACCTGAGGAGACAAAAAAAGTTAAGAAATTACAGGGAAAAAAATTAAAAGTCAAAATTTAGTAAGCTAAGGTTGTCTTGTTGTCAAAGACTGTCATCCACTCAGTAATACTAAACACAATCCTCTCACTTATCTGTATGTTCATTCATGCCACCTTTCGGACAAAAAAAAAAAAGCTGAAATTGCCCTTTTACTTCCTGGAGAGAAGCTCATACATTGATATCCAGTCATTGGATTAAGTGATTAATCTTAGGCTGAGTGTTTTCTATTGTTATACCTGTCTCTCACAGAACATGGCCGGCCATCTAGCCATGACATCCCCAATGAGAGGTTGATCCCCTACGATCTCCTTTCTGCGCTTGGAGAACGTGTCAGACATCAGGTTATCTATCTGCTGGTGATCTAGGTCTTTTTTCAGCACTTCCACCTGCAGATTACACAAGCAGAAAGGACACATACTAAGACAAAATATTAGGCTTCACAGAAACAAAAGCAAAGTGTAGGTAGTTAGTATTATATAGGCAGGTATGTATGCAGTAATAAACAGGTATGATGTGCGTGTATGATGTACCTCCATCATCCTCCGCTTTTCTTCCATGTCTTCATCACTCAGTCCTTCAGGGGGATCTGGACAGTAGTGGACCTCACCCTTCTTTGACTTCTTCATCCGTGGTCCCTTGGCTTCTTCTCCTTTTCTTTTGTTGACCCTCACCTCCGGGCATCCAGCTGCACTTAACTTTTGTCTATAGTTTCCGAGCTTAAACTTCAGGCTGTGGAACCAGCCGTACCAACCTTTTCCAGACCCTGGCTCTTTTAGACTGGGATGCTTCTCCACAAGCGCTTTGGCAACATTTTCATAGTGTTGCCTCTCAGGATAAGGACTAATCTTTGACATGCTGTCTGCAAGTGTGTCCAGGATATCAGTTTTCATACCTTTAGGAATCATCAGCACAGATCCATCTTTTGCATATCTTCCATTTGCTTCTTGCAGTGTGAGTTCAACATCATGCGAGAACTCTGGAATTGGGAAGGGCTCAGGCCAGAGCTGAGAGTCAGATTCCCCACTACTGAGAGATGGAAGGCTGGCTGTATCCAATGTGGAATCCGAGCAAGCTGCATCAGTTGTGAACAACACTTTCAATGTTGCTCTATCCTCAGGAAGGTCTCGGATGTCGGTCAAATTGGTCAGCTGATCCTTGAACGCAGGGTCCTCAAATTGTAAAATAAATCCACCTCTCAGGCCAAGGTTTGCACACAACACCTGGCACAGTGCATCAACACTAGGGGGGGTGATTTCGATGGAAAGGCGTCTGATATCCATCTCCGAGAGGACAACTCGCAGCAGCATCGTGGATCACTTCGGCCTGAAATTGGAGAAGAAAAATTTTTTAATTCATTGTATACATAGAAACAAATGGTTAATAATGAAAAGATTTGGAAAACACCTCAAAGAGGGTAAATTCTTTTGTATCAGGCTGTTAAATTATATTTTGCAGGACAACAAACACCTGAGTTGTTCCTTGAAAGATTTGGGAAACATTGCAAGAGGGTTAATACTTTTACATCAGAGTAGAAAAACACAAACTTACAGCAGCCTTAATTCAGCAAGAATGTTCTAGGAGTGGTTAACAGGCGACCCTGGACAGGGTATGACACAAGTGGCATGTAGTCATTGAGATCCTCTGGTTTCACCAAGAGACACTCGGCAGGACTTTTCTTCACAAGATGGTAACTCCTCAAATGCTCCACATAGTAAGTCAAATAAGGTTCAACGAAGAAACAAACATGACCAGGCTGCACAATGCATATTTCCAAAATCCTTGCGAAGTTCGGTAGTCCACTTGTACTTCCAACAGAAAGTATCATTCCCTTTGAATACTGTGTTCCGTTTAAGAAGACATTAGGGGTCAGTCCAACTGTGTCAATATCATTGAATCTATTCAAGATTGCTAATCTAAGACCACCATCTAAGACTCCCAGGCACACATCAGTCACTTTTGCTGTCTCAATCTCAGGCTTGAAAATGCTGGGCATTTCAAAATAATATGCCAGCATAAGTTGGTGTCTTGAGGCAAGGGTAAGCAGAATGTTTTTAAAGTTATTGGCATCATGGACTACCTTCTTAAAGAAAGAATGCTTAGCCTCAAACCTGATTGTCCAACATTCTATTAAGGGTCCAAATCTTTGAATAAGGCAAGGATAATGTTCAATAAAGTGATGTTTGGGGCGCAATTTGTAATCCGGGAAAACTGTCAGTAGTAACTGTCTATGATCCGATATTTTGGACTGCAAATAACACAGTGAGTCTTCAGTGTGATATGGAGTTGCTAAGAGCTCAACCAAGTCTTTCAACTCAAGGATTACTTCCCATGTTGGATCCCCTTCTGGAACACGGTGGCCGATGATGAGGGAAAGGAAACGCACAAGACTCCAATTTTCGTGGCCGTTTCCACCTACAGTTCCACTCTTTTGAAAAGTTGAAGGAATTTTCTGAGGACAATTTTTCTTATCCGAGCATTTAAAAGGGAAGCTCTGTATTTCACTATTAAGTTCTTCTAATGTGAAATACTTCTTTGAAATCAAATCTGCAAGGCACAGACTTAGTTCTACAGGCACAATCCCTTCCAGAACATCGTGCAAAAAATCAGGTGGAAAGCCTTTGCATGCATGAAAACCTGTCAGGCTGTTGAGAGGGCAGTCTCGTTTCACACCATCAACAGATGCAAGGTCCCTCTGCTTCAAGACATTTACAGCTTCATCAAATGATTCTGGTGACCTTAAAACAAAGTTCCCAGTTCTAACATCACACGTTTGTATGTCTTGACGATTGGCTAGACAAAACCTACAAAACTTTTCTACATTAAAAGACTCTTGGAATCCACCTAAGGAATGTGCTGCCAAGTTGTCAGCAGCAACGAACAAGATGGTGCCTTTAACATTACACCCTAGTTTCTCTACAAACACACCTACTGTTTCAAGAGATTTAATATCTTCAATCAGAGGATTCAAAACACGATCATAACCATAAATCCTGACATGCTCTGCCTTGCACAGTAAAGCTAGGTAGATTGAGGACAATGCTGAGTTGTATCTAGATGGTAAATTGCCAATAACCCAATACACACCACAGACCTTATGTTTTTTTTTTTGATGTGCCCAAGGGATTGCAGATTTCAAAGTCATCAATATACAAAGTAATAGCAACACTTAGTTCTTGACCTGAGAGGATTCCGTTCGATTTATACAAGTCACCATCCAGAAAAGACTTGTAGATGCCAGACTGTTCAACAGGTTTGTTTTTCCCCAGTGCTTGCAGTACCTCTTCTTTTTTAAGAAGATCTGAAAGTAACTTTAGAATAGGAATATAGACAACAGTATGAAACTTTTCTTGTCTGTTCAAAAGATATTCGACAGGTTCAATGACACAAAAGTTCTTTTTAAAAAATAACTGTCTTTTGTAGTCTGTGCCTAAAGATCCTTCTCTTGAAAGGAAATTAAGTGGGTTAGCACTTTGAAATAGTTCAGTCAAGGATGTCAAACATTCCTCAGATGTGCAATTATGCTTCCCCAAAACATTCTCAATTGACTCCCTGGTTATTTGTTCAGCACATTTTCCAATATCAAACAAATCATCCACAATTTCTTGAATCGCAGACTTTGACACATGAAGGACGGCTTGCAGTCGAAGGAAAAGGGATGCAAATCTGCGCTCAACTGACTTCTGTGTAGGCTGAGAGTCAGGTTCAGTCACTGAAACATCTGGTGACTCTAAATCAAAGTTATCCTGTTCGTCATTGACAGAAGCTTGACTTTGACAATGAATAATAAGTTCAGGTTTGAAATTATTGAATGTAGAAGACTGATGATATCGGCTTCTGTGAGCAGTAAAGGTTGAGGCTACTCTAGATGTAAAACAGCACCCCACAAATGGGCAATTCACAGTCTCTCTTTTTATCAAATGTCTCTTTAAATGAAGAAAATAATGTTTGATATTGCTTGGCGCTGAAAAAGTACAAAGTTCACAACGAAGTTTAACAACAGGACTGGTTCCTTGTTTGTGTTCCGTCAAATGTTTTAAAAGTTCCACATGGGATTGAAAGACGGTAAGACAATTTGGGTAAATACAACTAAAACCTGTTCTTCCACGTCCATGCTTTTCCTTGTAATGATTCACTATAGTCTTTTGAATGTACGAGGCAAAATTGCAAAACTTACAAGTCCACTTCATCAAATGAGTAGCTGAGCCTGTGAATTCATAAAACACCTGAAACACACAAAACAGAAGAAAAGTTTTAGCTGCTAAGTGATGTGAATTGCAAAAATGAACAATAGCACATTTCTAGTCAAGTCTAACAAATTGGATGTATGAATTGTTGCATTGCTCTTTACCACTAGCTAGCACAAACAATGTTCTGTAATAAGAAACAATAATGAGCTTGCAGCAAACGAGCGGCTGCTAATAATCTAAAATTATTTTGCAGCACTGGCCATGAACATACACAACCATTCAAAGGTTTGGGGTCAGTAAATTTTTTTTAGGTTTTTAAAAGAATTATCTTCTGCTCACCAAAGGCTGCATTTATTTGATTAAAAATACAAACAAAACAGTAATACTGTGAAATATTATTCCAATTTAAAACAGTTGTTTTCTATTTCAATATATTTTAAACAGTAATTTATTCCTGTGATCAGAGCTGAATTTTGTGCATCATTAGTCTTCAGTGTCACATGGCGGTTTGACAAAATTAAGATCACGTTTTTTGTTGTTTTTTTCTCTCAAAATGAAGCCAGTTTTCCAGTTTATGACTTTTTTCCATGCATAATCTGGTTTTCAAAGGATTTTCAAGGGAATTACTGTAATAAATTGTCTTATTTTACAGTCATTATTTAATATTGTAGAATAGAATAGCACCCAGTAAAACCTAATCGTATAACCAAGCAAGAACGTTAATACAACGTTTATATTGAACGTTATAATAACCAAGAAATATAGTTAATACAATGTTTTAAAAAATGGACGTTTTGAATATTCTTAGAACATTCAGAAAAAAACGTTTTAATAACTTAATGGGAACGTTACGAACCCTCAAATTGTTATCTGGGGAAGAGGAGAGATTCGCGATTGCACTGAACACGTTTTAAGTGCAGGATTCTTTAAGCGAGCCCAGAGAAAACTGACATTCTAACCAGAGCAGCGTGTATCTGAGAGCATGGGCGCGATATTCCACGTGCAAGCAGACAGATTCGCGCATTATATTAATTTACTTTCGCGCTAAAATAGTGCTCTCTCGACATTTAACAGGAAAATAACGCCATAGTTCTGCAGCATCCCCCTTACCTGTAACGTAACACCGTAGACAGTTACCAGAGCACAGATTTTTGATTTACCCCCTCCTCACCGTCCCTGCTCAGAAATGCAACATTGATAAAGGGTCCTTCTGAAATAGTGTCGCGCAGGGCAACGTAGGTTCCGAAAGTTGTGTAAATAAATACATCGGTATGGCGGTTTATTAAAAAATGAATATCATAAAAATATACACCGGCTTTCAGTATGAACCGGTATACCACCCAGCACTAACCTCCTTCAGAAATCAGTATAATATGACGATTTGATGCTCAAGAAATATTCTTTTATTATTATCAAAGTTGTTCTAAAAATCTAAAAGATCTAGGTTCTGAAATCTAAAGCTTGTTTGACCACAGGAACAAATTTTAAAATGTATTTAAATTGAAAATAGCGGTAAATTGGAATAATAGTTCACAATATCACTGTTGGTGTTGGTATTTTTAATCAAATATATGCGGCCTTGGTGAGCAGATGCTTCTTTTAAAAACTAACTGACCCCAAACTTTTGAACGGTAGCTATAATGTTTGTGTGTTTGGCCTTGACATACGTTAACTTATATCAGAAATGGTATTTTCTACAACGTTTTACGAAGTTTACAATGAAAACTGGTAACGTTTATTGTCTCAGATAAAACTATCAACCGTCTCTGACTAAACGAAAATACTGAACTGCTAGCAAACGTGTTCTACCGGTCGCTGAAATGTGCCTCGCTTAAATGACATCGCAGTTTTTACATATTAAAAGGTATCTAATGTTATTGGCTTCATCAACACATATTCTTAATAAATAAAAAACATGAACACTTACCAATAATGCACTTGTTCACTCCAACCGATTCGTCGTCTTGTCTGACAGAAATGAGGAACCTGGTGGTTGTTGAAGTTTGATTGCTCGGCGCGTAAAGTTCGTCTAGTGGCTTCGTCGGTAGTCCCTTCCCCCACCCCCACACATGCGCAAAGACTTGTACCCCACTCAAATTAAAATGATAAGTTCATTCAGGCACCTGGAATTTGTGATTCATTGAAGTAACTTATGAAACTAAATTGGAAGATTGAAAACTCAAACAACTGAGTTGAAATTTCATGACACATTATTTTATGTCTGATTGAATGACATATATAAGTTATCATAACTTTTTCATCAGATCATTTTTTACAGTGCAGATGAAAACACTAACTCATCTAAAAGTGTCTCAAAGATATGACGCGTAATTTCCTGCAATTAAATTCAGATAAAATGGAAGTATTACTTATTGGTCCAAAAAACTATACACAAAACCTCTCACAATACAACTTTAATATAGATGGATGTCCTGTTACTTTATCCACTACAGTAAAAGACCTGGGTCCCAGATAGCAAACTGACATTGAATCAACGTGGAAATATGACATCCAAACTTGATCTGACATTGTTTTGCTCATCGAATTAACGTTGAACCAACGTCAGATGCGTCATTCTTTCAAAACTAACGGAAAATCAACTTGAAATCAACGCGTTGTTTCAACGTTATGAAAGCAAACCAATTTTCGATTTCATTTAGCTTTGAAGAATGCCGCGTCTGACGTTGGTTCAACGTTAATTCGATGAGCAAATCAACGTTGTTTCAATGTCATGAGAGACGTCGTTTCGACGTTGATTCAATGTCAGTTTGCTGTCTGGGGTGTTATACTAGACCGCAACTTGTCTTTCGAAAATCATATTTCATATATTACAAGAAAAGCCTTTTTCCACCTTAGAAACATTGCTAAGCTACGTAACATGCTATCTGTTTCTGATGCAGAAAAATTAGTTCATGCATTCATGACCTCGAGACTAGATTACTGTAATGCTTTATTAGCCGGTTGTCCTGCATCCTCAATAAACAAGCTACAGTTAGTACAAAATGCAGCTGCTAGAGTTCTTACTAGATCAAGAAAATATGATCATATAACACCGATTTTATCATCTCTACACTGGTTACCTATTAAGTTCCTTATCGACTACAAAGTACTACTACTGACCTAAAAAGCCCTAAATGGTTTAGCTCCTATGTACTTAACTAACCTTCTTTCGCCCTACAATCCACCGCGTTCCTTAAGATCACTAAATTCAAGGCTGCTGGTCATTCCTAGGATATCTAAGTCCACTAAAGGAGGGAGGGCGTTCTCGCATTTAGCTCCAAAACTCTGGAATAGCCTTCCAGATACGGTTCGAGGCTCTGACTCGCTGACACAGTTTAAAACTAGATTAAAGACGCATCTCTTTAGTCAAGCATTCACATAATGCTTACCTTAAAAGGTAAGCATTATGTGAATGCTTGACTAAAGAGATGCTCTGAAACGAATTTCCGTGACAGTGGGGCTCGACAGCCTTAGTCAAACGGGTCGGCGCGTATGTTTGGGTTGCAGAGATTTTGAGAGATAGTGGTTTTCTAACACCGACTCCCGTATAAAGGAAATCTTTATGAACATCAGTTATGCTAATTATTTCCCATCTGCCTTTCTGCTGAAAAATGGCGTTCGTCAGGTCCAGTTTTGCATCCAGCCTCTCACGGGGATTTCGGATGACCCAACGCCTGTGATGAGAAGACCAACGCCTGTGAAGAGACAACTCAACGCCGGCGATATGTTATGGCGCCGTTTTAAATATAAACAATATTTATATTTAATATTTATATATAAACAATATAAATGTAAGCCAGAGGAGAACTGCCCCCCGACTGAGCCTGGGTTCTCCCAAGGTTTTTTTCTCCATCCAATCTGATGGAGTTTTGGTTCCTTGCCACTGTTGCCTTTCTTTGGCTTGGTCAGTTGGGGATATTTAATATTTAATATTTAACAATATTATTGATCTGTGTTGTACTACTTTCATGTTATCACTGTAAAGCTGTTTTGATACAATCTGTATTGTGAAAAGCGCTATATAAATAAATGTGACTTGACTTGACATATAAATATAACTTGTAGCAACTCATAATTGTGAGGAAGTCTATAAAATAATTATTAATTTATGAAGTTTGTACACTGCTGGTGAGGATGAAATTTGTAGTAAAATTCTGAAAGCCATAGCATTTAATATCAAGGAGCCATTGACTTATTGTATAAATCTCTCTCTGCTTGCTGAAACTGTACCAAAAAGGACAAAAATTGCCAAAATTATACCAGTGTTCAAATCTGGGGATAAAAATTATTTGTGCAATTATCGTCCGATTCCAATCTTGCCCACAGTTTCTAAGGATTTAGAGAGAGTAGAGTACAAGAGGCTATATGGCTACCTCGATAAATTTAATATTATTGCTTCTTCTCAATATGGTTTTAGGAAGAAAATAACCACATGTATGGCGGTACTCGATCTGATTGAAAAGATCAATGATACCTCACCATTGATAAAGGTGAGAGTGGTATTGGTATTTTTTTTAGATTTATCTAAGGCGTTTGATACTATTGATTTCGACATCTTATTAAAAAAATTACACCATTATGGAATTAGAGGATTAGCCCTTAGCTGGTTCAGAAGCTATCTATTTGGTAGACAGCAGTATGTAAGTATTAATGAACAAATTTCAATAAGTAAACCCATTAAATGTGGAGTTCCCCAGGGATCCATTTTGGGCCCTCTTCTTTTCTTAATATATATAAATGACTTTGGCAATTCCACAATGGCTTTACACAAGGTCTTATTTGCTGATGACACAAATCTATTTATGTCACATAAGAATCCAGACGAAATGGTAGAGACAATAAATAGAGAGTTACGAGATATTGCTAATTGATTTCGGTGCAATAAATTATCTCTTAACATAAACAAGACTAACTATATCGTGTTTCATTCCAAAGAAAAACAATTGGTAAATAAAGATGTCTGTCTTAAAATAAATGAACAAATTATTGAAAGAGTAACACCATTAAATTTCGCTGAGTCTTTATTGATGAATGTCTGCAATTCAAATGTCATATTGATCAGTTAATAACAAAATTATCAAAATATGTTGGACTATTGTTCAAAGTAAGACATTTTCTCCCGCAGTCAGCACTTGTTACCTTATATAAAACCTTGTTTGAGTCCCATTTGAATTATTGCAATGTCATATGGTGTAATACTTTTGCTAGTTACCTGAAAAAAATACAGTCTTTACAGAAAAAAATTATACGGGTAATGACGTGGTCTGAGCCAAATACCCCCTCGCGTCTATTGTTTCATCGCCTGGGTCTATTAAGACTTACGGAATACAATTCTTTTCACAATGCTTGTATGATATTCCAGGTTGTTCATAAGCTAAATGACCGATTTTGTGAACTTGTTCCAATCAGTTGACCCCAGCATACATATCACACAAGGGAAAAAGAGTTGGTTACTGGTAAAATAAGACGTTTGAAATGTACGAGCCTGAGTACGTGGTCTGTAGAGGTCCACAGATTTGGAACAAGCTTGAAGAAAACGTCCTCAGGTTACGACTGTAACCCTTGTTCCCTGAGAAGGGACCGAGAACTGCGTCAAATGACACTTTGGGAGAAACGCCCCTCAGCGTAGCGTCTCTGAAGTATGAATGAAACTATGCCAATCTCTGATTGCTGTTGCGTCATGACGTGATGTGTGACGGCACATAGGCGAAAGCTATATAAGGACCCGGCACACATGAGATGTCAGCGCTCCCAGGCAGGGGAAGGCGTGGCCACGAGACGCAGATCTCGTTCCCTTCTCAGGATACAAGGGTTACAGTCGTAACCCGAGGACGTTTCCTATCGAGGGAACTCAAACTGCGTCAAATGACACTTTGGGGGAACGAGTACCCACTACGCCACAACGCGCCCTGCCTGCCCTGGTGTGAAGCTGCCCACAGGCACACTCAGGACGCGAGCACAAGAGAGCCGGGCGTCGACGGAATGTCCAAACTGTAAACCTAATAAAGGTATGTGGTTTGGCCCATCCAGCTGCATCGCAGACCTCCTGGATGGGAGCCCCCGTCAGAAGGGCTCTAGAGGATGCCAAGCCTCTGGTGGAATGAGCCCTCACAGCCACAGGTGAAGGCATACCGCGCACCTGGTAGGCCGTAGAAATAGCATGGACAATCCAGTTACTGAAACAGAAACCAAGCTTTCTTCCACATAGATAGGGAACGAAGGCCTCTGCGCGTAACCCTGATCATGCGGAATGGATTTCCCCTCAGGGAGCAGCAGGCCGAATGGAATGATGTTGGACGCTGCTGCCCTGAGCCCCAACACTCTCTGGAAATGTTTGACAGTAATGGCTTGGCCCAACTTTATCCCAGCCACTGTGGCCAGGATGGACTCGACTCACGCGGGAGACAGCCGTGCCCGCATCGTGACCGAATCCCACACCACTCCCAGGAACATCGTTCTCTGGGCTGGTGTCAACATGCTCTTCTTCGTGTTGAGTCTCAACCCCAACTTCTGGATGTTGGCGAGGACAACATCTCGATGCTGAACCGCCTGCTCTTGTGACTGAGCCAGAATGAGCCAGTCGTCTATAAAATTGAGCACCCTGATACCCTCGAGTCTCAGGGGTGCTAGAGCTGTATCCATACATTTGGTAAATGTGCGGGGTGAGAGTGCTAGGCCGAACGGAAGAACCCGATATTGGTACGCTTCGCCCCCGAAAGCGAACCTCAGGAACTTCCTGTGAAATGGAAGGATGAATATTTGACAGTAAGCATCCTTCAGATCTATCGTGACAAACCAATCCTCGGATTGAATTTGGTTCATGATTGTTGGTGAGCATCTTGAATCTCCTCAGAGAACGGTTCAAGTGCCTGAGATCTATTATCGGACGCAACCGCCCCATCCTTCTTAGGAACTATGAAGTAGCGGCTGTAGAGCCCGGACTCCCTGTCTAGTGGAGGAATACATTCTATGGCCTCTCTTTCTAGAAGGGAGTTTACTTCCTGTTCCAATACCCAACCCTGCACTGGGTCGACTACAGTCCAGATCACCCCATTGCATCTGGGTTTGCAAACTGCAGCCTGTACGCATTCTGAATGGTGCGCAGGGCCCTATTTTACCAAGGGAACCAGGCTCTCGAGCCTGGCTTCGGGTATTAATCGGGATTCGTTCTCGACCCCCTGAAGCGTATTTCCGGCAGGGCTGGACCGAAAACGATTCTCGATGGGCGAACGCGATTGCTGCCTGGCTGCAAGCCTGTGGGGCGGACAGTGCAGCCTGCGTTCGCTGGAAACCGATGTGTCCCGAAACGTGTTTAACGGCGGGAGAGCAACATCGATTTCCTGCGGGCTCCGCGAAAGGGACGACTTCGGTTGCTCCACCACGGGTGGGGCTGCCCGCAGAGAACCTAGGCTGGCTAGGACCTCTTTGAGGAAGCCTTTATAGCCTGCAGGACGACCCTCGGGTTGCCCTGTTTAGGCTGAGGCTTCGCCTGAGAGTGCTGCCTATGCCCCCAAGCTCCTTGAGGAGGGGGTCTAGAAGCGGTACTCTTTCACCAAACAATACTGTTTTAATATTATTACATTCTCGTAATCTACACGAATGCCTCGGCAAACGTGAGATTCGAGCCGTAAAAATATATTTGGCTTTCATCCCTCGAGAAGAAAGTCAACAGATGTGAGGCTGAAATATCCGACAGCGCATGGTCTAATTTGTGGGCCTATGCGTTGAGATATATTTCTCAATGAACACTGCCAGCACCCTCAAGAGCTGACTGTGAATGCCTCATACAAAACAGTATTATTTATTTTTACTATTTAAAATTTTTATTTACAGATTATGTGTCCTTATTATTGTAGACTCGTAATCTACGTGCTGCCTCGGCAACGGCGAGATTCGAGTCATTCACAATATGTTTGGCTTTCATCTCTCGAGAAAAAAGTCAATGGGCACGAGGCTGAAAACACCCGAACGCACGGCTGTGTGTGCGTCGAGATTTTTCTAAATGAACACAGCCAGCGCCCTCAGGAGCTGACTGTGCGTGCCTCGCACCCACACAGAATCTTTATTGCCGAGTGCCTTGTTCCGAGCCACTATAGATCCTTTATTGCAATGCAGACCTTAAATCTACGCGCTGCCTCGGCAAACGCGAGATCCCAGTCACAGAATCTTTATTGCAGAGTAAAGTCGTAATCTACACGCTGCCTCGGCAAACACGAGACCCGAGCCACTAGATTCTGAATTGCAATGCAGACCTTAAATCTATGCGCTGCCTCGGCAAACGCGAGATCCCAGTCACAGAATCTTTATTGCAGAGTAAACTCATAATCTACACGCTGCCTCGGCAAACGCGAGATCCGAGCCACTAGATTCTGAATTGCAATGCAGACTTTAAAGGGTACATATCATGCTTTTAAATCATTCATTTTTACATCTAAATCATACCGTTGTGGTCTATATAAAACATAACTGCAATGCTTAGGTCTGAATTCCTCATTATTATAGCTCCACAGGCCCATTTTCTGATGTGCGTCTTTGAGCGACCCGTATCAATGCGTCCCCTTTAAATAAAAAGGAGATGCGTCATACCCCGCCCGCTCTCCAGGTCGATGAGTTCACGGTCGGTTCAACTCCTCACGTTCGGCCATTATTGTTGTAGTTTGATTAGAGATATACGATTATATACGATACCTTCAAAGAACATTTTTATTCACACTTTAATAAAATGTCAACAACAGAAGACTTGTACTTCAAGCCCTACATATTCGAGCCAGAGCGAGCGAGTTGATAAAGACGACGACGAACCTCCAGAACAATGTGAGTTAACTGTTTTGTGTTATTAGTGAAAGTTGACTATTTCTCTTGTTAAAACAAGCACACTGACAAGATAAATGACTACGGTCTAATCTTACCACAAAAAAAATCTGTATTGACAATATGATACGTTTAGAAAAGCATCAGAAAACAGCGCAGCTAAATGACCATTGATGAAACTCAAGAACAATAATACTGCAGACGTGTAACGTTACTTCAAAACAAAAACAAAGTAAGACAAAGGTACTGCTAAACCATGACCACCATGTGTTTTAAGAAAGTAAAGTACTTTATTTTTATTAACGATATTTACAGCTTACCGAAATGCTCTGTTCGTCGTCTCCAAAGATAGAAGGAATTTACTTCTCATTCAGACGAAGTCAATTGGCAAACCCTTCTTTATACTGGCGGAGGTTGTTGAAGTGGGAATCCTTGAAGTGCTTCAGCTCACTAACGTAACTGTTACGAAAATCGTAACTACGTAACTAATCCAAAAACCGAACATTTTGACTTGCCCTCTCGTAACTTCTGCATTATTGAGCTCGGACTACAAAATCGGAGCGAGAAATAATAATGGCGGATTGCTCGAAGTTTTGGACCGGTAGTCAATGTCTTTATTTGGCAGGTCCGCTGCAAATACGGTGACACACTTCCTCAAAAAACGTCATACACAACAGAAAAAGATGAGTAAACATATGAAAGAGAACGTCTCTGTGTAACCCATGTTCTCTGAATAGGGAACGAGATGCTGCGTTCGCTGCCAAATATCTTGCGCTGCCGACAAGCTTCCTTTTTCGACAGAGAACTCTGAGGTGCAGATGATGCATGCGCTAATATAATATGACGACATGAGCGTCAACGCGGTGCGAATGGTGATTCTATATCCATAGACAATCGTTATTCTGACGCATAATTTTACACGTGAGTTGCAGCCAAACATTTCACGTGTACATTTCACATGTTTAATCTCCTCGCTATCCAGCAGACGTTCCGGGAGTCTCCCGCATATTGATAAGTTAACGGCTCCCGGATGATCGCAAATTAGTTCAAATCTCCCGGAATCTAGAGCGAGTGAGCAAGAGCGCGCGTGCGAGACAGATCAGACAGTGCTTCAATAAACCGTATAGTGCGCGCACGTCGGAGAGGGAGACGGCGTGTGCGCCTCATGCCATAGACTCAGAAATCGAAATCAGGCACCGAAGTTTTCATTCTTATTCGGTCTGGTTACTACCGTTTACGTCAGAACCGGTTCCCTATTGGAACCGAGTTTCGGTACCCAACCCTAGCCGGGTCCTTATATATCTTCCGCCTATGTGCCGTCACACATCACATCATGACGCAACACCAATCAGAGATTGGCATAGTTTCATTCATACTTCAGAGGCGCTACGCTGAGGGGCGTTTCCCCCAAAGTGTCATTTGACGCAGTTTGAGTTCCCTCGATAGGGAACCTTAAATTGGTGCATTCTATCTCCGTATTCAAAAAAAATCTGAAGGAAAATTTGCTTCTAACATATACTTTTTGATCATTTTGGAAGTGTTATATTTGTGCAGGGATCGATCGTTTGTTTGTCTGTAGTGCTTGTGTATTGTTGTATCTATATTTATTTGTTGTATGGTGTGAGTTTTTTGTTGAATGTTATATGTTGTATGTATACTGTATATTGGGCACCCTATTAAAAGCTTCATTAGCTTCTTTGGGGTTCCCCCTTTTCACACAATAACCTCCATGTTACTATTGTAATTTTGTATTTAAAAATGATGATGTATGTGTGAAATAAACTCTACTGAATTCTGAATTCTTCCTCCTCATTTGACACCCCTCCTCCTCCTCCTCCTCCTCCATCATTCAGCCTTCCTCCTTCTTCTTCCTCATTTGACACCCTTCCTCCTCCTCCATCTTCTTTATTCAGCCTTCCTCCTTCTTCCTCCTCGTTTGACACCCTTCCTCCTCATCCTCCTCCATCTTCTTCCTTCAGCCTTCCTCCTTCTTCCTCCTCTTTTGACACCCTTTCTCCTCCTCCTCCTCCATCTTCTTCCTTCAACCTAGCGGTGTGCGATATGACGATTTTTAATCGTGGACGATTAAAATGTCTCCACGATCTGCTTTTGAAGAAATATCGTAGTATCGTGTTAGAGTGCATTCTATCAGTTCAGTTCTGGCGCCTCCGTCTCTCAACTGTACAACGCGACGTAGCCTACACATAATCACACGTTTCGGGACACTGCAATTCACAAAAGTTCATTATTTGCATAAGCCTTGCCGGTTAAACATTTAATTCACACGCTAATGCGCTGTTCTAACGTGCGCTTTCCTGACCGCATACCCCCCGACGCTCACAGGCACTAGAAGCCTGTCAAACAGCGCCTGAATACTGGACTAAGTTATCTTTCGAGTCTTATTATGCTAATACTGTTAAATACACACAATGTTTACATAAACAGGCTATGTCTAAAGTGAAAGCAAACATTTGAGAGAATATCTGGTGTAATATGCGTCTATATTAAACGCGCCGCGTGCTGGTCTAAAAGCCACAGGAATAAATATTACTGCCACTTGTCCTTAAAGGGATAGTTCACAAAAAAAAAAATCCGTCATTATTTACTCACTCTAATGTTGTTCCAAACCTGTATTAATTTCTTTCTTGTGCTGAACACAAAAGACATTTTTTTTTTAATGTGGGTAACCAAACAGTTGCTGGTCCCCATTAACTTCCAGGAGAGAACCTATAAAAAAAAAAACTATAAGGGGACCAGCAACTGTTCGGTTACCCACATTATTCAAAATAACTTTTATTTTCAACAGAAGAAAGAAACTTATTCGGGTTTAAAACATCTTGAGAGAGTAAATTAAGACAATTTTGCAACTTGCAAAATATTAAAAGCAACTTGAAAAAGAATCGTGATAAAAAAATCGTGATCGTGATTTTCCTAAAAAAATCGTGATATGATATTTTTTCCATATCGCCCACCCCTACTTCAACCTTCCTCCTTCTTCCTCCTCATTTGACACCCTTCCTCCTCCTTCTCCTCCATCTTCTTCCTCCAGCCTCCCTCCTTCCTTCTCTTTCTACACCCTTCCTCCTCCATCTTCTTCCTTCAGCCTTCCTCCTTCTTCTTCCTTTTTTGACACCCTTCCTTCTCCTCCTCCTCCTCCTCCATCTTCTTCCTTCAACCTTCCTCCTTCTTCCTCCTCATTTGACACCCTTCCTCCTCCTCCTTCACCCTCTTCTTCCTCCAGCCTCCCTCCTTCCTTCTCTTTCTACACCCTTCCTCCTCCATCTTCTTCCTTCAGCCTTCCTCCTTCTTCTTCCTTTTTTGACACCCTTCCTTCTCCTCCTCCTCCTCCTCCATCTTCTTCCTTCAACCTTCCTCCTTCTTCCTCCTCATTTGACACCCTTCCTCCTCCTCCTTCACCCTCTTTCTACACCTTTCCTCCTCCATCTTCTTCCTCCAGCCTTCCTCCTTCTTCCTCTTCTTTTGACACCATTCCTTCTCCATCTTCATCCTCTAACCTTCCTCATCTTATTTCCTCTTACATCACCCTTCCTCCTCCAACCTCTTCTTTCCCCACTCGTCCTCCTACACCATTTTCCCTCACCCCTACTCCTACCTCCTCTTGCAACACCCCTCCTTATTCTTTCTATTGTGGACATAGTGGGGCATGTCCAGCAGGGAAGGGGAGGCTTTGGGTTAACAAAGTAATAGAGCCATGGCATCAGAAAGGAAGAAATTGGTGGTGGAGGAAATACACCGACAGGGAAAAGTAGCAAGGTGGACCAAGGCAGTTTCCCTTGGTAAACAGGGACAGTGGACACGTTGGGAGAGTGTGGAGAAAAAGAGGATCAGCTGGAAGGAGTTGTGGAGCATGGAAGCAAAGCGAATCAGCTTTATCATCAGGGCTACATATGATGTTCTTCCAACACCTAGCAATCTCCATCAGTGGTTGGGTGAAGATCCAGGATGTGTCCTCTGCTCCAGGCCAGGTTCTCTCAAGCACATATTGACCGGGTGTAGAGTCAGTCTCACCCAGGGACGTTACACTTGGCGTCATAATCAAGTCCTTAAGATCCTCGCAGCCACCCTGGATACCAAACGGACTGCCTCCAACTCCCTACCACCATCAACACCCAATCCACTGCAGATCAACTTTGTCCGCATGGGGGCAAAGGTAGCCAGGTGCAGGCCTACTTCTCTGGAGCATGGTTAGCTTCGAGGGGCCTGTGACTGGAAGATGCTAGTGGCTGTTGGTCGGCGGCTCGTTTTTCCTCCAGAGATTTCCTCCTCACCACTCTTAGGCCTGACATAGTTCTCTGGTCCCCCTCTCTAAAGAAGATCTTCATCATTGAACTCACTGTACCCTGGGAGGACTCAGTGGACGAGGCATATGAGTGAAAACAACTACGCTATGCTGAGCTTAGCAGACAAGATCGTGGATGGAAAACTGAAGTCGGTCCAGTGGAAGTGGGGTGCAGGGGGTTCATGGCAGTGTCTACCACCAGACTACTTGGAGAACTGGGAATCAGAGGCCAGAGCCTGCGCCAGGCCATCAAAGCAATGTCTGAGACAGGTGAGAGAAGCAGCCAGTGGCTGTGGATAAAGAGACAAGACTCTTGCTGGGCTCCAGGGAGGGGGAGGATGGAGAATGCCCACCCGAAAACTCCACTGTGACAACCACACTGCTAAGGTCAAGTACATTTTCCTGTTACGCCCATGCACTTAAAGGATGTATTACACATCGTCCTGTGTTTCCTGAAAATCTGATTCAAATATTCCATCTACAAACCCTTCATTCCACTGCCAGAACAGTCATGCTGCCCCATCTAAGCCCAATGATGCAGGTGATTTTTTTTTTTTTTTTACTTTTGTTTACAAAAACTGTACAACATGCATTAAGTTATATTTAAGCTTGAACAAAGTTATATTCCCAATTTTAGGAAAGTCAATGCATTATTTGTTTTTTTTTTTTTTTTTAGTAGTTGTAATCCAGATTTAGTCTGACTGTATTTTTGACTCAAATTTGAGTAAATATTTACTGTGTGTTTATGTATGTATGTGTGTGTGTGTGTGTGTGTTTTAAAGACAATTCCTCCACAATAATTCCAAGGACAGGAGGCAAACAAGGGAAATGTATGTATAAACAAGCAGGTTTTGTGTATTTGCATTTTTTTTTTAAACTGACTAACTACAAAGTAGAACACAAGTTTCTTTTTTCAATGTAATTTTTAAAAGGCTTTTTTTTTTAAAGTCGTAAGATATTGTTAAATTCCATAACTAATAATAGACAATAATGTCTATGAAGCGTAATATTTATATGGAACTGAATGTGCATAAACTGGAATAATCTCCTTCAATGTTCAAACTTACATCTTGATTGTAAAACATGCGTTTAAATGCGCACAGGTGTCATACTATTCCTGTGTGCATTGTTGCTGTTTAAGTAAATACTTTTAAATAATGAGTTACAAACAAATTTCAAGTATTAATGGAACTTATATTTAAGCCCTTGTTTAAATTATTGATGGAGAAATTATTTTTAAGAGAGCGGAAGTAATATATATTTCTCAGACGGAAGAGAAAATAATTTTATTTGCATGCTGATTAACTGTCAGAATACGATATGTTATGCTCTCCATACTGTAATGACCATACAAGATAAGTGTTATAATGTGGGTTTCGTGTCTTGTTATTTTGTTATCAGTTGTTCCCTGTCTATTAATTATCCCAGGTGTTTATTATTTCTCACGCCCCCCTCGTTATCTGGTTTAGCTTGTTTGTCCCTCATTATTTAAGCCCTGTGTTTCTACCCTGTCTTTGTGAGTTCTTGTTTCATGTGGACTGTTAACGCCAGTGGCGGTTGTTCCTGTTTTGTAGTCCAGTAGTCTGTCTATTTTGTTAAATTTGTTAAATAAAGCGTGTGCTGCATATGGATCCAACGCTTTATCTGTCCTTCAACCACACTAGTAATGTAACAATAAGCAGCTCCTAATGACAGTGCACAGTGCCTTTACGGTTAATTTTTTTTTTTTTTTTGCCATTATATAAATGTTAAAATCATGTCATCCATGGGTGTATTGGGTTCATAATGTGCACTATTACCAAACCACACAACCAATTCAAAGCAAACTGTACTTCAGATGGTCTAATTTCAGTTCACTTTTAGGGTTTCAGGTGGCCACCCCATTGCATATAATAAGAATTGATTACTGAACTGTTAGTATATCATGAGTGTAAACATTTTCTGATTATATATTATAGCCTTTTATATTTTTCTTTTGTAGAATGCCAAGTACATCCCAGATTAAAAACATTTCCATATGACAAGATCATAAGGAGGAGGATGTCAAAGAAAATAAGATAGAACAGAAATGTATTCCTTAGTAAAAGGTTGAAACGTAACGCTTACGTGTGTGTGTATTACTAACAGTTAATGTTGCTTATGTTTCTTAAAGAGTGTCAGAGAGGTCAAAGTGAGATGGAAGCCTTGTTCAGGATGGTATGCATCACATAAAACCTGTATAAGGATGCACTATGATAATTATAGGGTATATAAAGTGGATCTGGAGGTACTTTCAATACTACATATAATCAGTCATGGTCTACTCAGTAAAACACCAGTATTACATATGATTCCTTTTGCAGAGTGGGAAAATACCAGCCAATAGCTACAGTTTTAATAAATGGGTTGCAGCAAGATATGCAGTGGAAAAGATGTGCCAGGAGGAGTTTTTCACTTGTCCAGCATGCACTCCAGACATGCTAGCTGTATGTGTTGATGGAAATCGCAAACACTATCGGTTTAAAAACACAGCAAGGTACATTTATTTATTTTTTAATTAAAGTGATTTTCTTAAAGGATTAGTTCACTTTTGAAAAAACTTTACTCACCCCCATGTCATCCAAGATGTCCATGTTTTTCTTTCCTCAGTCGAAAAGA
Source organism: Pimephales promelas (assembly GCF_016745375.1). Next base: position 5,217,888 of record NW_024121310.1, on the reverse strand, counting down.
AATTAAGGTTTTTGATGAAAACATTCCAGGATTTTTCTCCATATAATGGACTTCAATGGGAACCAGACGGTCCAAGGTCCAAACGAGAGTTAACAGTTTCAGATGCAGCTTCAAATGCCTTTAAATGACACCAGACAATTAATAAGGGTCTTATCATGCGAAAAGATCGGTTATTTCAAAACTTATTCCAAAAATGTAACTTTTCTAAGGACAAATGCTAGCCTTGCTCTATTCTGTGAGACGCGTTTGCAACGTCACGTAATACGTAATTACGTTCAAAAGGTCACGGGCGACGTAGCCGGAAGTACAGAATAAAAATCTTCCGACATCGTTGTTTTACGTTTTAATTCCTTTTTTATAAACGGCGTTTGAGTTAGTTTGCACGTTTTACCTATGCGTTCAACTTGTAAACACTCTAACTCTGTACTTCTGGCTACGTCGCCCGTGACCTTTTGAACGTAATTACGTATTACATGACGTTACAAACGCGCCTCACAGAATGGAGCAAGGCTAGCATTTGTCCTTAGAAAAGTTACATTTTTGGAATAAGCTTTGAAATAACCGATCGTTTCGCATGATAAGACCCTTATTCATTGTCTGGTGTCGTTTAAAGACATTTGAAGCTGCATCCGAAACTGTTTTTAACTGTCGTTTGGACCTCCGACCGTCTGGTTCCCATGTAAGTCCATTATATGGAGAAAAATCCTGGAATGTTTTCATCAAAAACCTTCATTTCTTTTCGACTGAGGAAAGAAAGACATGGACATCTTGGATGACATGGGGGTGAGTAAATCATGAGCAAAAGTTTTTTCAAAAGTGAACTAATCCTTTAATTTTGAATGATGTGTTAATGTATGTTCTGAATGTGTTCCTCGATAGCACAGAGAAAAGGGGATTACATAGGGGGATTAGGGGGAAACTTTGTCCGCAAAAACAATGATCATGTAAGTATTATGATTTACGTTTGCAGATATTACTGGATAATTTAATTTACAGCTTTTCTCAAACAACTTTACACATTCCTTAAACTAAAATATTGCTAAGAAAAGAATAAGAAGAAATGTGATGCCCTCTGACAATGCTATGTGCATTTTACTGTGGCGGGGGGTGCGTGGTTTGTCGAGATCTGCAGCGGGAGAGCGGGGGCGGAGCCAGGCGGTGAGTAAGTGGGTCAAGTTCAAATGACGAACACCTGTCTGTGATTGCAGTAATTGGCGTGAGGAGACCGCATATAAGCAGCCCGGGCAGACAGCACGATTGAGAGAGACTGGGAGCTCGTGCACGGACCGGCCAGACACGACGAGTTGCCTATTCCTTTGAGACTGAGCCGAACGCGAAGCTGTAGCCAGCGGGAGGAGTTCCATTGCCTATTTACTTTCTGTTTATGATTTGTTTCTGAGTTAAGTTATTGTGAGCGCCGAGAGCTCTGTGGGGAGGGAAAAAATAAAAGTGCACAAGCCCAGATATCGCCGACCCTGTGTCTCCTTCCATCACCCACACCCAGAACCTGAGCTATATCACACTGGTGCCGAAACCCGGGATGGAAGGGGAAGCCGCCGCCAGACAGTCCATGCCAACCCCATTTGCGGAGGTCATCCACGCGCTCGCGGGCCTCCACCAACAACATCAGAAGGCGTTGCTCAAGTTGGAGGAGCAGCAACAGCGCCGGTTTGAGGCTCTCCTCCAGGGCCAGAAGGAGGACTGCGAGCAGTTCCGGAGCTGGTTGGACCGGGAGGTTCGAGACCCTACCGCGGCCGCAGCCATGCCTCTTCACAAGATGGGGCCCCAGGATGACCCGGAGGCATTCCTGGATCTCTTTGAGAGGACGGCTACTGCCGGGAAATGGCCAACAGCGGACTGGCCCATGCGGTTGATCCCGCTGTTGTCGGGCGAAGCCCAGATCGCCGCTCAACAGCTGCCAGTCCAGAACCTCCTGGTCTTTGAAGACCTGAAGCGCGCCATTCTCCAGCGGGTCTTCGCCTTCGCGCAACAGCTCCCGGACGCGTGCCGCAAATGGACCAGATGGTGGCGTTCCCGGGGGTCGGCGAACCCTCATCTCTCTCTCCCTCTTCCCCTCTCCCTCTCTCTCGTCCTGTTCCTGTTCCCAGGTCCCGAGGCGGCATCCCACCGAGACCTGCTCCAAGATGGAGAACTGGACCGGGCCAGGACCAGAGCTGGAGGACACGTACGCTGCCTCGGGAAACCTCTCCCTCCTCCAGCGCTTGTATTGCTTCCCACATCCAGCTCTAAATTACTCGCCAAGTGGCAAGGACCCTTTGTGGTCACACGGCGAATTGGGGATCTCAACTATGAGGTTCTTCGATCAGACAGGGACGGGACACATCAGATTTATCACCTCAACCTCCTAAAGAAGTGGAGTGAGGCGGAGTCGGCGATGCTGGCGACGGTAGTGAGTGGGGAGGAGGATCTCGGGCCAGAGGCGAATATAAAGTCTCGATCCGCTACTCTGGCCATTTGCGGAGATCACCTCTCACCGTCCCAGATCGCTGACATTCAGAATTTGCAAACAGAGTTTGCTGATGTGTTCTCACCCCTTCCTGGTCGGACGAACCTCATACAGCACCATGTTGAGACCGACCCGGGTGTGGTAGTGCGCAGCCGGCCGTATAGATTACCTGAACATAAAAAGAAAGTGGTACAGGATGAATTGGAAGCTATGTTGGATATGGGAGTAATAGAAGAATCCAACAGTGACTGGGCGAGCCCGATAGTTTTAGTGCCTAAAACTGATGGCTCCGTGCGGTTCTGTGTGGATTATCGCAAGGTGAACGCTGTATCGAAATTCGATGCATATCCAATGCCGCGGGTGGACGAATTGCTTGATCGGCTCGGCACTGCTCGCTTTTATTCGACACTGGATTTAACGAAGGGCTATTGGCAGATCCCCTTATCTCCAATGTCTAAAGAAAAATCTGCTTTCACGACGCCGTTCGGATTACACCAATTTGTTACACTTCCTTTCGGTTTGTTCGGGGCACCGGCTACCTTTCAGCGTCTGATGGACAGAATCCTCCGGCCGCATGCTGCATATGCCGCGGCATACTTGGATGATATTATCATCTATAGTAACGACTGGCAGCGGCATATGCAGCACCTGCGAGCTGTCCTCAGAACGCTGCGAGGGGCTGGGCTCACGGCCAACCCAAAGAAGTGTGCAATTGGGCGCGTGGAAGTTAGGTATCTGGGCTTTCACTTGGGTCATGGACAGGTACGTCCCCAAATTGATAAGACGGCAGCCATTGCGACCTGTCCGAGACCTAAGACCAAAAAGGAGGTTAGACAGTTCCTGGGGCTAGCAGGATATTACAGAAGGTTTGTACATAACTATTCGGACCTTGCTAGCCCGCTGACTGATTTAACTAAAAAGGAGGCGCCAGATACCGTTCAGTGGACGGAGCAGTGTCAGCAGGCTTTTACCCAGATAAAGGCAGCCCTATTTGGTGGCCCGCTGTTACAGGCTCCTAACTTTTCCCTTTTTCCCTGCAGACCGACGCATCGGACAGGGGGCTGGGCGCCGTCTTGACCCAGGAGATAGAGGGTGAGGAGCGGCCGGTGCTGTACATTAGTCGCAAGCTCTCGAAGAGAGAGACAATGTACAGCACCATTGAGAAGGAGGCTCTCGCCATTAAGTGGGCTGTTCTCACTCTCCGCTATTATCTCCTGGGCCGAGAGTTCACCCTCTGTTCGGACCACGCTCCCCTGCAATGGCTCCACCGAATGAAGGATACCAACGCGCGGATCACCCGTTGGTATCTAGCGTTTCAGCTTTTCAAGTTCCAGGTGATCCACAGGCCGGGTGCACAGATGGCTGTGGCTGACTTCCTCTCCCGCAGGAGGGGGGGGGGGGGAGGCTGCAGGCCGGACGGCTCCCCGGCCTGAGTCGGGCGGTGGGGGTATGTGGCGGGGGGTGCGTGGTTTGTCGAGATCTGCAGCGGGAGAGCGGGGGCGGAGCCAGGCGGTGAGTAAGCGGGTCAAGTTCAAATGACGAACACCTCTCTGTGATTGCAGTAATTGGCGTGAGGAGACCGCATATAAGCAGCCCGGGCAGACAGCACGATTGAGAGAGACTGGGAGCTCGTGCACGGACCGGCCAGACACGACGAGTTGCCTATTCCTTTGAGACTGAGCCGAACGCGAAGCTGTAGCCAGCGGGAGGAGTTCCATTGCCTATTTACTTTCTGTTTATGATTTGTTTCTGAGTTAAGTTATTGTGAGCGCCGAGAGCGCTGTGGGGAGGGAAAAAATAAAAGTGCATGAGCCCAGATATCGCCGACCCTGTGTCTCCTTCCATCACCCACACCCAGAACCTGAGCTATATCACATTTACATTATGACTACTTGAGATATTTTTGTTATAAAGAAATAGAGGGACTAACGGTCAGCATCAAAAGGCGTACACAGCGTCTGTACAGTCAAACAGGTGAAACACAAACATTGGGACGTTTTGTACGTGTTACACTGCATTTCTGAGCGTTCTCATGGTTTTCTTGTCTCCTGGTTTTTGATATCGTGCCCTGTTCCCTGGATTTCTCTCTTGCCTCTGGTCCCTGCCTGTTTTGTTTGTTTCTTTGTTTCTCTTGGCAGTTTTGGACTGCCTATCTGTGTATGACCCTTGCCTATACACTTGATTACGCCTCTGGATTTCCCTCAAATAAAGCTGCGTTTGGATCTCAACCCTCTTCTCAGAGCAGTTTCGTAACAGAAGACTTCGCCAACATGGATCCAGTAGTTTGTCTCTTCCACCCCAGTCAAGGTAACTGATCAATTGAGGATTTTGTCGACGACTTTTATGAACTTAGCCATGGGGTGAACTTTAAAGATGCTGTCTAAAAAAACATTTTTCGAAATGGACTGAATGAGCTTCTTAATTACCTGCCTGACAATACCCCTCACTACACTCTAGCTCAATGTATTGACATTGCCATTCGGTTAAGCTCTGTCCTCTACGTCAGCCCTGCCAAGCCTGAGCTCCACGTCAGCCCTGCCGAGTCTGCACTCACCGTCAGCCCTGCCGAGCCTATGCTCTCCGTCAGCCCTGCCGAGCCAGAGACACTTCACGTCACTGCCACGAGCCAGTGTCGTAAGACAAGATGGCCACCTCCGAGCCAGTGTCTATGGACAAGATGGCCGTTTCAGAGACTGTTCACGTCAACGCCTCCAAGCCAGTGTTTAAGGACAAAATGGCCGCCTCCGATCCAGTGTCTCCGGACAAGATGGCCGATCCAGTGTCTCCGGACAAGATGGCCGATCCAGTGTCTCCAGACAAGATGGCCGATCCAGTGTCTGCTCCCGAGCCAGTGTTTGTTTGAGCCGGTATCTGGTCCCGAAGGGTCTTCACCGCCTTGGCCGCCCGAGGGATCTTCACCGCCATGGCCGCCCGAGGGGTCTTCACCGCCGCGGCCGCCCGAGGGGTCTTCACCGCCGCAACCGCCCGAGGGGTCTTCACCGTCCTGGTTGCCTGCACTGCCTGATCCGCCCTGGCCGCCTGCACTTCCTTCTCCGCCCTGGTCGCCTGCACATCCTCCTCTCCAGTTCCTCGAGCGGAAAACAAAAGGAAAAACCCACCCCTGGGTCCACCTCCGCTCCACCTCCCTCCTGGAGAATTTTAGGAGCATCTGGAAGCTGCTCCTTTGTGGGGGGGGGGGGGTGGCTATGTAACAGTTATCAGCTGGAGTGCCCTTGAGAGCCACCTGAGGGCACTCCAACAACTTGTTTATTAGATCCAATACCCACTAAACTACTGAAAGAACTATTACCTGTAGTGGAAGAGCCTCTCCTCAATATTATTAACTCGTCTTTATCTTTAGGTCATGTTCCAAAAATATTCAAGCTGGCAGTAATAAAACCTCATTAAGAAACCGCAATTAGAAACAAATAACTTGGCAAATTACAGACCCATTTCAAATCTTCCATTTATGTCCAAAATACTAGAAAAAGTTGTGTCCGCTCAATTGTGCTCTTTTTTACAAGAAGATGATATCTATGAAAAATTCCACCCTGCTGAAAAATCCAGCTAAAACCAGCCTAGGCTGGTTGGCTGGTCTTAGCTGGTTTAAGCTGGAAGTAGCTGGTTTTAGTTGGTCACCCAGCCTGGCTTAGCTGGTCAAGCTGGTCTCCCAGCCTGACTTAGCTGGTCAAACTGGTCTCCCAGCCTGGCTTAGCTGGTCAAGCTGGTCTCCCAGCCTGACCAGCTAAGACCAGCCTGACCAGCTAAAACCAACTTGACCAGCTAAGACCAGCCTGACCAGCTGAAAAAGTGTTCAAAACCCCTCTAAAACCAGCCTGATAAACCAACTATAACCAGGTTGGGAGACCAGCCAAAATCAGCCAACCAGCCTTGGCTGGTTTTAGCTGGATTTTTCAGCAGGGCAGTCAGGATTCAGACCGCATCATAGTACAGAAACTGTGCTAGTTAAAATTACAAATGATTTACTTTTAGCTTCTGACCAAGGCTGTATCTCAATACTAGTCCTACTTGATCTTAGCGCTGCGTTCGACACTATAGATCATAAAATACTCTTGGATCGACTACAAAACTACACTGGTGTTCAGGGACAGGCATTAAGCTGGTTTAGATCGTACTTATCAGACCGTTATCATTTTGTCTGTTTTAATGGGAAAAAATCAAAGATAACGTCAATAGACTATGGAGTACCGCAAGGATCGGTTTTAGGCCCTCTGCTATTCTCAATATACAGTATATGCTGCCACTTGGTAATATTATAAGAAAACATGGAATTAATTTCCACTGTTACGCTGACGACACTCAATTATATATTTCATCACGACCAGATGAAAACACTACTCATCTAAAATGACAGAGTGTCTCAAAGATATAAAATGCTGGATGAAGCGTAATTTCCTGCTATTAAATTCAGATAAAACGGAGGTATTATTATTGGTCCAAAAAACTACTCACAAAACCTCTTACAGTAAAACTTTAATATAGACGGATGTCCTGTTACTTTATCCACTACAGTAAAAGACCTGGGTGTTATACTAGACCGCAACTTGTCTTTCGAAAATCATATTTCATATGTTACAAGAACAGCCTTTTTCCACCTTAGAAACATTGCTAAGCTACGTAACATGCTATCTATCTCTGATGCAGAAAAATTAGTTCACGCATTCATGACCTCAAGACTAGATTACTGTAATGCTTTATTAGCCGCTTGTCCTGCATCCTCAATAAACAAGCTACAGTTAGTACAAAATGCAGCTGCTAGAGTTCTTACTTGGTCAAGGAAATATGATCATATAACACCGATTTTATCATCTCTACACTGGTTACCTATTAAGTTCCGTATCAATTACAAAATACTGCTACTAACCTATAAAGCCCTTAATGGTTTAGCACCTATGTACTTAACGGACCTTCTTTCGCCCTACAATCCACCGCGTTCCTTAAGATCACTAAATTCAAGGCTTCTGGTCATTCCTAGGATATCGAAGTCCAGTAAAGGAGGGAGGGCGTTCTCGCATTTAGCTCCAAAACTCTGGAATAGCCTTCCCGATACGATCCGAGGCTCTGACTCGCTGACACAGTTTAAAACTAGATTAAAGACGCATCTCTTTAGTCAAGCATTCACATAATGCTTACCTTTTAGTCGTCTGTTATGCCATACGGAACCGTTTGCCACTGAAACTGCTTAACGCACCAGTGGGGCTCGACAGCCTTAGTCAAACGGGTCGGCGCGTATGGTTGGGTTGCGGAGAGTTCAGGTTACGGAGAGTTTGTGAGATAGTGGTTTTCTAACACCGACTCCCGTATAATGGAAATCATTATGAACATCAGCTATGAAAATAATTATTTCCCATCTGTCTTTCTGCTGTTATCTCAGGACGCTTGTCCCGAGAAAAATGGCGTTCGTCAGGTCCAGTTTTGTCTCCAGCCTCTCACGGGGTTTTCGGATGCCCCAACGCCTGTGATGAGAAGACAAACGCCTGTGAAGAGACGACTCAATGCCTGCGATGTGTTATGGCGCCGTTTTATACATAAACAATATTTATATTTAATATTTATATATAAACAATATGAATGTAAGCCAGAGGAGAACTGGCCCCCGACTGAGCCTGGGTTCTCCTAAGGTTTTTTCTCCATCCAATCTGATGGAGTTTTGGTTCCTTGCCACTGTCGCCTTGCTTTTGGCTTGCTCAGTTGGGGTTATTTAGTGTTTAGCAATATTATTGTCAAGCGTTTATGTGACTGTGCGTTTTCCCCACACTTGAAAGAGATAGGTTCTTCTCACTATCTGACAGAGGTGGGACAAAGTCATTGTTACGCAAGTCACAAGTAAGTCTCAAGTCTTTGCCCTCGAGTCCCGAGTCAAGTCGAGTCAAAGATGAGGCAAGTCCCGAATCGAGTCAAAAGTCAAAGCCAACAAGTCTCAAGTCGAGTCCAAAGTCCTACCATTTTAGTTTCGAGTCATTTCAAGTCCTCTTACCACAGAAAATGTATACAAATCATGTATGTCTGTAAGATTTCTATTTATTTATACGACATTAATCAAATACAGTAAAAAAAGCATATTGCACTAGAACAATATTGCAAAACTTCTGTATTGCAAAACAGTTTAACTCCTCAAAAACAGAGAGAGAGAAGAAAGACAATACTCTTAAAACATCGGTTTTCTCAAAACAGATACATTAAATACAAGTATACCCACTCAAAAACGCATAGAATCTCATAAGGCATATAAAGTTATTGAATAAAAAGTTCAATTAATTTTTTTTTCTTTTTTGAATCACAGACTCAAATTTAACAACAACTGATTTTTAGAGAGAGAGAGAGAGAGAGAGAGAGAGAGAGAGAGAGAGAGAGAGCTGTGTGGACAGGTGTTGAGCAGAGAGTGAGTGTGTGGGTCGAAGGAGGCCCCTATACTGCATTGCATTTGCAAAAGATCAAATTGGCCAAAAGTCTGTCAGTCATTTGTGCACGATGGGGACGCAGAATGATGCCACCATGGCTGAAAACTCGCTCCACTGGAGCACTAGAAGCAGGCACTGCCAAGACTCGGATGGCTACTTGAAAGAGTGAAGGAAGAGTCTTACTGTTCAGTGCCCAGAACAAAAGGGCATTCTGTCCTTCTGCCATGTCAATGTAGTGACTTAGCTGTACTGCTGGTGGGGTCTCGACATCCCTTTTCTGCCTCTTATGGTATGCAGCAAACAGCCCTTCTCCTTCCATGTCCTCTAGTTCTTCTTCAGCAGGCACCGGCACAGGCACAGGTTGCTCTATCTCTGCAGCATCTTGCAGGATCAATTCTAAAAAAAAATGTGTCACAGCAGAAACAAAAGAGCCCGTATTACCATTACTGATGTTGATGATACTGTGCAAGACTGAAGATTATTATTATTGTTAAAGTCAGATTAATATCACATTAGATCCCAGATCAGATTAAGATCAAATTATTTTACGTTGCATTTAAGTTGCATTGCAAGTCAATAATATTTACCTTTAACTCGTTGTGCCACCTCTGCCTTGATGTCACGGTTGACCAGCACATGGGGCTCAATCCACAGCAGACAAAAGGCTGGATCCAAGGCAGCTGCTTTCAGATAGACTGTGTCTGAAAAGGGGGCAGTGATCCCTTCTTGAGACTGGGCCATTTTCACATTAATGAAGATCCCAAGAAATCTTTTTTTCAGGGATGCCTGCAGACCTCTGACCAGGCCGCTCAGGAAACGAACTTGAGGCTTCAGCTTCTCAAGATGGTGATTGAGGGACAAGACGGATGGAACAACTGCACTGATTGTAATGACTTTCTCCCCCTGTGTCAAATCAGTTGCTTCTCCGAACGGTTTCAAGATGTCCACCATTTCCTTCAGCAGATTCCACTCTCGTGGTGTGAATGACAGTTCTTTATGCCCGGCCTTCTCAAGAACTCCGCAGAGCTTTTGCTGATCACAATGAAGGACTGCTTTCACCTGCCGCAGTGTGGAATTCCACCTCGTGCTCACTGCAGCAGGGATGCCTCTGTGCTCCCCAAATTCACCATCGAAGATGTCTTTAAACGTTGTGCTTGTGTGGAGCAGGGAGCTAAGTTTTGATAACTTGGAGAGAGAAGGACATGCCACTTTTGTTTCTTTTAAACCGTCTCCCACAACCAGCTGCAATGTGTGTGCAAAACACTGCAGGCGCTGTTTCTTTGCCATAGCAGCATTGACGGTTTGCTGGTCTTCTAGGGTTAAGTCATGCCATAGCTCAGGATCATCAAGATTATCTCCAGCATCATCATCTTCCTCCTTTTCGCTGGGGAAGCAGACAGTAAATGCCTTGCGCATGTTAGCAGCATTGTCACTAATGATATAGTCCAATTTAGCTTTGATGTTGTATTCATCACATATTGCCTCAAATTGGTCACAGATGCGCTCCGCAGTGTGAGAGCCTTTGAAGCGGTTGCAGGCCAAGAGATTAGTCTTTAGCTGTACCCTCTCTGCATCTCTCTCCATCCAGTGCACAGTGACACCAAGGAATCCCCTCATCTTTCGATCAGACCAAATGTCCACAGTGACTGAAACATGGTCCGTGTTGCTCAATTGAGTTTTTAACTTCGAACGTCTCTCCTCAGCAAGGCTCTCTGTTTTTGTGGTCAGCGTTCGGCGACAGACTGGGGTATACTTTCTGTCCAGCACAGCCAGAAAGTGACGAAAGCTCTTATTTTCCACAATAGACAGAGGAAAATTACAATCAATAATCAAGTCAGACAGTATCGCATTGGAGATGGCCTTCTGCTGTGGGTGGCTCAGGCTGTAACGCCCTACACGAGTGTCCAGGAATTGTGAGATTAAAGGCTGTTGTGGTTCATCTACAATGCTTTTGTTCATCTGGTATTCTTCATACCTGTAACAGAGAAGAATATGAAACAGATGTCAGAAAATCCCCTATAGCCACACGTTGTATTTAAAACTACTCTTTACTCATATCAATGTTGTTGTGTTAATATTCATTGTCTATTGTACACTACGGTATACGATAATTACTACTGGTTATTAAAACAAATAAATTAAGAGCCACACCCTGTAAAACTCTTTATTTTAGGTACACTAGCCTAAATGCATACAACGAATGGACAGGATTTTGATGCAAGATGCACATGGAAGCTTGATTTCAATCTTTGAATTAAATTGAAAAAGTAGCACAAATAAATACAAAAAAAAAATAAAGACACAAATAAAGAAACATTTTAGGGTAGTTTAAAGTATTAAGTATAAAGTAATCCAATGTAAAATAACACTGATAGTCTTTTTAGTCCAGACTGAATTAAATACATAGGCTATTCATTCTGATTGCTTACAATTAATGCTATATTATGTTGTTATGACAACAGAATTAATGGCAGACACTTATGGCTGCGTTCACTTTAAGAACTAGTTCGCGAATCCATTACTGTGTTTCATTATAACTTTGTCACACGCGTTTAATGCTAATTTAAGACATAACCGACTGTCTTTACGAGGTTACTCACCAAGACAGTTTTGACATAATTTTGCTTTTAACTGTTAAAGCGATATAATCCAGGGATAACACTTTTGTTTCTGGCGAGCTGTTTGTGAGGCGGATTTAGGCTTTATATGTGCGCGCAGTGAAAGACATCTCTGAGAGTGCGCGAGCTGGGGATGGTTTAACATTGCTTGAATGTTTAAACTGGTAATCCAATGATAAACGATAGTTACCGGTGCGATGCTGGCCCGATTTCAAGTGTGTACCTGCAGTAGCGCTTGCCAAGTGCAGAGAGAGAAGACGCAGCACCGCCGCGAGTCCTCAATATGGAAAAAAATAGATTCGTGGCCGTTGAGAATCAATTTTGAATCGACCACATTTTAAAAAACGATTAATCGAAATCGAAAAATATATTTTTTTGCCCAGCCCTAATCAATTTATAAATAAATTTTGAGTTTTGATCGAAATTATTGCTAGGGATATATCAGTGTCACTGGATATTGGTAGGGACACGTCCCTAGCGTCCCTACTAAATTAATTCTACGCCCCTGTGTATTGGAGAGACTGAGATATACATTTGTGTTTATCCGTCTAGCAGCAAGGTAGAAATTGTCCTTTAAAACGGACGTTGACATGATGTTGGCAAGGTTTTCCATCTGAGTGTGCTACACTCATCTACCTCATATAATCCGGGTTCAAAAATACCTATTTTTGTAAGCATGAACCAGCAAGAGAGACGTGCCTTTACTGTCTCGTTGATAGGCTAGAGTAAATATATGCAGCAGCTAGCTAGTACGGTACATCCTACAAGGTGCTTATCATTCATTCAAAACTTACCTTTCTTTGTGCAACTTCAGGTGTCGAACAAAGTTGGACGTTGTGGCAGCTCCGTCTGTAATCTTCGACCCGCATGTTTTGCAAATTGCAACTCGTTTTTTGTCGACTAGCTCGTAATTTTTATAGCCAAAAGAAACTACCTTCGGTATCATTTTGCCAACTGGCGCGTTGGTGCTTGTTGCGCTTCATAGGTTGTCTTGCTGTCGAATCAAAAAAACATGGGACTACAGTGATTGGATGTCGTGCAGGCAGCGCGCGTTGCCGCGTTCTCTCGGCATGCATACAGGTGACGGCGCGCATTTTTTTCACAGATGCAGATAAACGCGGGCGCGGCCGTGTGAAACATTTTTTCCCCAGTTTTCATGGGAAGTAGCAAGTCTTCTCGAGTCAAAAGGCGCAAGTCCAAGTGAAGTCACGAGTCATTGATGTTAAAGTCCAAGTCGAGTTGCAAGTCTTTGTACATTTTGTCAAGTCGAGTCTGAAGTCATCAAATTCATGACTCGAGTCTGACTCGAGTCCAAGTCACATGACTCGAGTCCACACCTCTGCTATCTGAAGCTATAAACTGGATTCCACTCAATGATTAGGCCTTTGAATTTTTTCCATCCATTTATTTACTTGTAGGTAAAAAACCTTTAAAGACAAACAACAAACAGTATTAATCACAAGAAAATCCAATAAAGTGCATTAGTTGGCAGATTTAACAGGTTTGCACTAAGTCACAAATACATCAGTACTTTAAGTTAATGAATCATTTAAACATGAACATTCCACCAAACCCAAACCACATCGCACATTGGTTTTAGTTGGCAAGTATTAAACATTCATTTCAAGATGGTAAGTATTATACAGCTCAATAACAATAAATTACATTTAATTCTACATTTTAAAAGTACAAAATAAATGCATTTTTTAGCTTCATTCGTAGCATGAAATAACATTAACCATTTTTATAGATGAATTGCTATTTTAATAAATTAAACAAATCACTTAAGTTATTTTCTTTATTTCTGTCCAATGGCTTTAAGCAGTATTTCATGATTTAATATTAAATGATTAAAGCTGTTACAATTTCAAACACTGAGCTACTAGATTAAACCAGGCAAATTAGAAAACCTCTGCGATTCATTCAAATGTACACAAACAGGCATATTTTAACACACTAAAGCAATAAACACCATATTAAAATAAGCTACTTAAGGACAACGGCGGGATTTACAGAGAGCTTCACATACTAATAGCAGCAACCAGCGAGCATAGCAGTTCAGAGTTACTTGCTTCAGCAGAGCTTCAATCTTACCGGCTGTCACTCCAGAGTTCTTTTGGTGAGTACCCAGTCCCGCACAGTGTTCAAAACAGACACCAAGCTCTACTTCTTGAGCCAGCGCTGCTGTCTGCCGTAGCATTAGTTCCCAGTGCACACAAACAATAGAAGCGGCGCGTTGCCTTATCCAGCCTGTGCACGCGCAACTGATTTCAGATTAGCTTCACCTGGTACTAATGAGGGAATGCGGAGTGACGCGCCGTTTGCCGCAACACCTCCCACTCAATCTTTCATAGTTCTCTGTGAAGATCGCACAGCTAGGCAACCGCTTTGTTTGTAGCCTTTACTCTTTCTCCATCTGCTCTTCAATCGGGAGAAGAACAACAAGTCGTCTAACGTCCCTGTGCAGCACAGTACCCTGACAGACCCTCTTCCTATCAGAAGATGCAGATTCTTTGACAGTTGACCTCTGGACAGGGACACAATGGTTTGGAGAAACTCGAACATTCACATCCCTTACGATGCCCCTTGGATCAGAGTTTACACTAATGACCCTCCCGAGCTTAAACTGTCCCCTTAGTGCATTTTGATCGCATAGCCAGACGATGTCTCCAACAGCGACGTTCCTCTCTGCTGTATGCCACTTGTTCCGAACAAACAGATTTGGACCAGCAAGTTGGCTCCAGGAACTCCAAAAGTAATTGACTTGAGTTGTTATCTCTCGTAACCTCTTATAGGGATAGCTAGCAAAATCGAATGTCTTGGAGTCCCCTGTCTGTGTGGCTCGACCAAGCAAAAGTGTGTTTGGCGTAACATATTGTATGCAGCCCTCCCGGCTCTGAACTCTTGCATCAATGGGACGTTCATTTGCAAGATTTGCTGCAAGTTGAAGTGCTGTTAAAAACTCACTGAAAGTGAGGTCTGACCCTTTTTCCAAGACTCTGGAGCGCTCTCTTTGTAATACGCACTGCAGCTTCCGCAGCTCCGTTCCGATGTGGTGAGTCGGCTGGATGAAATTTCCAGACAAACTGTGTTCCATTCTTAACTGCATACTCTTCCAGGGTTCCTTTGTCTTGACTTTCCAGGAAGCCATACAGATCTTTCAGTACAGGTTTTGCACCAATGAAATTGGTTCCTGGACCGGACCAGACCTTTCGGGGGTGACCTCTGAGTGCAGTAAACCTCTGGTATGCCAATAGGAAGCTCTCTGTAGATAGCGTATTAGCCAGCTCTGTATGAATAGCTCTACTTGCCATACAGGAAAAGACAACTCCCCATACTTTCATTGATGCTCTTCTCTTGACATCGTCCTTTACTTGGTAAGGTCCAAACAGATCGATGGCGGTGAACTCAAATGGTGCACAAGGTCTCGTTCTCTCTTCAAGTAGCTTGCCCATTACTTGTTGACATGTTTTAACTCTTGCCTTTTTGCAGGAGACACATCGGTTAACGACTCTTTGAGCAACCCTTCTTCCTCTCAAAACCCATGCCCTTTTACTCATCCTCAGTAAGGTGCCCGCCACTCCATCATGCCCCTCATCATGAGCTTCACGAGCCAACAAGGTTGAAATCCAGGCATCAAAGGGTACGAGGGGAACAGCTTTGAGATCCTCCTGGAAGGCTTGAACTCTGCCACCACACACCAGAAGTCCAGTTTCCATGTCTCTGTACACAACCAGTCGATCCATTGTGGTGTTTGAGAAGGTCACACCTTCTTGAACTGCTAAGCAGAGGTCCCTAAATGCATCTCTTCTCTCTTGGAGAGTGATGATACCAACTGAAGATACCGCCTCCCACTTTAGTTTGTCCATTGTCTTGACTCGAAGGAACTTCTTTGCAGCTCTCCAGACCAATGCCACTGTCTTGATCAGCCGTGTTAGATTGCTGAATCTCTTCACATCAATTAACTTTTGAACTGTTATTCCACCAGGTGGTCTACTTGGCTCCATCCGGGTTGAACTCTGGTTTTCCACCGGCTCTTGTTTCTTCAGCTGAGCTCTGGTAAGCGCAGCAACAAACACTTTCTTTTGGATCTTGGTGAGGTTTTCTCTGGCTGCCGCAGCAACATCTTTAGCCGATCTAATTGGCCACTCATTTACTGGTCGACTGATGAACTTCGGACCTGACTGCCACTCAGAATCATTATCCAAATCTTTTGGGCCAGCCCCTCTCGTGATAATGTCTGCAATATTCATTGGCCCTGGAACCCACCACCAATCCTGCACGTTAGTGCTGCTTTGAATCTCTCCAATTCGATTCGCAAAAAAGGTTTGGTAACCATAACTTTCACGCTGTATTGCTCCCAAGATGGTCTGGCTATCAACAAGATGGTACCACTTCTCAACTTGAATCCTGCAATGCCTTTGGAAATATTTCTTTAACCGGGCAGCAAATACAGCTCCGCACACCTCCGCTTTTACGGCGTCGCCCTTATGGTCAAGGGGGGTTAGTTTGGCCTTGGATTCGACGAGCCTCACAGTAATGTCTTGACTGCAGCTCCAACGCAAATACAATACTGCTCCATATGCATGTTCACTGCCATCAGAGAAGGTGATGCCAAAGGGTTCAGCGGCGGCATCTGGGGGTGTCAGGGATCTGACAAATTGTACTTGCCCAAGCTCAGACTACTCTTCCAGAAGCTTGATGGCATCCTCCCGGAGCCCTTCTGACAAAGCTGCATCCCAGGTATTCTCGCTTAGGCCATAGTTAACTTTTGCCTCTTGAAATGCTCTTCGCACCAGAATTGCACCTTTTTGCTTAGCAGGGGTCACCAAGCCTAGTGGATCATAGAGCCCTGAGACTTGACTTAGAAGTTCTCTTCTGGTGAGTGGATTTGGCGTTTGTGATCTTACCTCCTCCTTTGACAAATTTTGGCCAAGTCTCATCTTTTTCTTCTTCTTTGAGAAGTTTACAGCAATCATGACATGAAGCTTGTCATCTTTTACTGTGTATCCCAGGCCAAGGGCTTTATTGTCCTCTTCTGTCAGCTGATTTGGTAAGAACACAGTCTGTGGCTCAGTCTCTTTGTCTCTGGACTCTTTCCTCCCACTTTGATCGGAGTATACCCAGGGCTTGATGTGGAATCCACCAGTTTTTAAGATCTGCTCGACATTAGACGTGATGAGTTTCAGTTGATCCATGCTGTTGTGGGAAGTCAGGATGTCATCGACATAAACATCTTCTTGCAGCACACGTCGCTCTTCCTTGAAGTGACTGAATATGGGTAAGTTTGCGGTCTCCCGCATAGCCAGTTGAGCAATGCAGCCTGCCGGTTTGTCTCCAATATTTACCCTTGTTATAGCATATTCTTCAATCTCATCTCCTGCAGAATCACGCCAGAGGAATCGGTGCAGATGGACTTCTCGTTCTTCCAGCCAGACAGAGTTATACATTTTCCGTATATCGCCCAAGGCAGCAAAGACTCCAGCACGGAACCTCAACAGAACAGCACGAATGGGGTTGAGCACGTCAGGACCTTTGAACAGCAGATCATTCAAGCTCAAACCTCTAAACTTTTGGCTGCTATTCCAGACAAGCCTTACTGGGGTTGTGACTGAGTGAGGATTTGGAGCGATTAGGTGACTGATGTACCAAACTGGGCCGGTCCAGCTCTTTAACACCTCATTTGACAACTTTACTGCAGCTTTGCGATGGACCATGTCATGCACTTGCGCTGCGTAGGCAACTTTCCATTCTGGTTCCTTTGCCAGCTGTTTTTCTGTCCTGAGGAATGTCGCTTCAACAGCCCCTCTGTTGTTTGGCAAGGAAACCGGATCCTCTCTCCATGGATATCTAACATGCCAGTGTGGTTCCTCACAGTGCTCATCTCCATTCATATACGTCAAGCCATTTTTAACCATTTCTGCCTCTCTTTCCTCAGCAAGTGTCATCTCTTTGCCCCCTGGCTGGCAATTCCCGCAGCGACAACCACCGCACTTGGGCTCGCAAGCGGCCCCAATGCTGTCCCACTTCCACCATTCCAGGATATCTCGCTTGAGGGCTGCAGTGCTAGAATGAGCAACAGAACACATGGGAGACTGATGATCAGCTGGACTTTTACAGGTGAATTCTTCGTACTTAACTGCTGCAGTCCTCATTGAGCGTGCAAAATGAGTTTTTGACATATGTGCAGTTACAGCAAGCTCTTCAAAAAGGTCAGGGTGACTACCTCCGATAGTTTTCCCCAGTGGGCCGTCCCAGAGGACAAGGTCTCCAACTGCACGAATCTTCTGGGGCACCAGCTGTCCTTCCCTATGACTTATCAGGAGTTGGATTTCTCTGGGTCTTACCAGCTCATGCAGTGGAACATCAGGGAATATTCTTTGCAGCTTCTTGGCCGTCACATGTCGATGGATCTCTGCAATACTGTCAAGTCCATAACACACTAACTGGTGTGACTTAAGAGTGCCTCGGGGAGTACTAACTCTGATCTTCAGCATGTATCTCTTGGTTTTAACTGATACCTTCATACCACCGACTCCATGGACCACCAGAGTAACGTCTTCACTTCGAAGGTTCAATTTATTTGCTACTCTATGAGTTATGTAGTTTGTATCTGAGGCCAGATCAATCAAGGTTCCAACCTTTTGTCCAGCATTAGCCGTTACCTGTTGAAGCATCATGATAACTGGAAATTCTTGCAAACCACTTTCTGTTAGTAGCCCCTGCTCGCATGCCCCAGAGTTGAGGGTCCTGAATGCTGAATTGCAGAATGCATCTCGACACTGCTGAGCCAACTCAGGTGACAGCTTGGAGAGGAATTTCTCCTGAGACTCTGTGCACTTTCCACCTCCCACCGAACCAGTTTTTGTTCTTTTTTGGGGTGTCCTTCTGGTTTCAGCATATGGACACAGGTAATAATGATGCTCGGGGGTCTGCTGGTCTTTGCATTCCAGATTCCTGCACAAGTAAGTGGATTTGCAATATGCAGCTCCTTCATGGATTTCCAGACATCTTTTGCATGCTCTGAGCCTCCTCATCACATTCTCTTTCTCTGAAGGTTTCAGGGTCCTAAATTTCTTGCAGAAATACAGTTTCTTCTTGTGTTTGCTGTCTCCACAGACAATACAACCTGCTGGATCACTGCTCAATTCGGTGGCTCTTGTCCTGGCATGCCTTGGGTCAGACCTGGACTCCTTCCTGCTGGGCTCATCTTCTCTTAACTGTTCCAGCTGCTCATATATTGCCTCCTGGGTTTTGAGGAATTCGAGAAGTTTGTCGAAACGAGCTTGTTGTACACCAGCATTCTTCTCATCAGCAATATAAACCAACCATTCCTTCTTCAGTGACTCAGGGAGTTTGCTCTCAATGGATTTTGTCACCAAGGGGTTTTTCATGGCACCAGTGTCTCCAAGCTCACCTAGATCATAAAGGGCTTTTTCAATCATTTGAATCAATTCCACTATTTTCCTGGCTTGGTGACCTCTTACTGGTGGCATTGCTTGCAACTCTTCTACAATTTCCAAGGCAATAGTGGCTTTATTCCCAAAGCGATTCTCCAGGACACGGAATATTTCTTCTGCTGTATTATAAGCTGCAAGTCGAAACTCTCTGGCCACTTTATCATCGAGACTGTCCAGGAGCTGAAATTTCTTCACCTCTTTTGATCCAGTAGGTTCACCTTGCTTTTGCAGAGCTTCCCACTCCTTTCTCCAGCGATGAAAATCACGTTTACTTCCAGCAAACTTGGCAAGGGAAGTAGGCTTCAACTTGATGGCTGGCCTTGGAGAACTATGGGCTACACCAGCTCTCTCAGAATCCTGTTCGACTTTTGCCTGAATGAATTCAGCCTTTCTGGAAACCAGCTTTGGTAGACAAACCTCAAGCTCCCTCAGACGGCTTTTAAGGTCTTTTTGCTCAGCAGAAGGTGCCCAACGATTCCACCGGACATGCGCTTCTCTTGCAGCTTTAACCAATTCTCCCAGGTGGTTGAGCATGAAGTAATATGCTTCCAGGTTTGCACAAGATTGAACAGAAAGGACCCGGTCACACTCCGTCTCTGCCACTTGAAAAGCCAGGGACGTTTGGGGATCCCCAAAACTAGCCCAGAGTGTTTTCACAACTAGAGCTTTTCCCTCCCTCAGTCTCTGGTCACATTCACTTGCCGTCTTCTCTAGGTCAGCCTTTTGTTGCGGATATAATGCTGGCTCATCCTCTTCATCCAGCTCAGCCTCTGCGATCAAAGCAGCCTCCACGTCCTCATTTGCTTCCATGACTTTAGTGGCCTGTAGTGAGAGATTTTTGAAACTTTCTTTGAGCTCCTCCTCACACATGTCCAAATGTGTCCTAGAAACTGAATTGGCAAGCCGAGAAAGGAGTCTTTTTGCACTGGTTCTTTCAGCTTTGAGCTGCTCTAACGACTTTGTCTCCACCATATCCTTTGGCTGTATCAACAGAACAATAATGCACACTTTGGGATAATGCTACAGCAGTTTACTTTTCTTCTCCCAGGCCTCCAGGTGAGTTTCAAGGCCCTCCAATCCTGACGGTTTTTTACTGTCAAGCGTTTATGTGACTGTGCGTTTTCCCCACTTTGAAAGAGATAGGTTCTTCTCACTATCTGAAGCTATAAACTGGACTCCACTCAATGATTAGGCCTTTGAATTTTTTCCATCCATTTATTTACTTGTAGGTAAAAAACCTTTAAAGACAAACAACAAACAGTATTAATCACAAGAAAATCCAATAAAGATTTTGCTGTTATCTCGGGACGCTTGTCCCGAGAAAAATGGCGTTCGTCAGGTCCAGTTTTGTGTCCAGCCTCTCACGGGGATTTCGGATGCCCCAACGCCTGTGATGAGACGACTCAACGCCTGTGATGAGACGACTCAACGCCTGCGATATGTTATGGCGCCGTTTGATTCATAAACAATATTTATATTTAATATTTATATTTAAACAATATGAATGTAAGCCAGAGGAGAACTGGCCCCCGACTGAGCCTGGGTTCTCCCAAGGTTTTTTCTCCATCCAATCTGATGGAGTTTGGTTCCTTGCCACTGTCGCCTTGCTTTTGGCTTGCTTTGAGCTTGCTCAGTTGGGGTTATTTAGTGTTTAGCAATGTTGTTGATCTGTGTTGTGCTACTTACATGTTATCACTGTGAAGCTGCTTTGATACAATCTGTATTGTGAAAAGCGCTATATAAATAAATGTGACTTGACTTGACTTGACTTAAAGTGCATTAGTTGGCAGATTTAACAGGTTTGCACTAAGTCACAAATACATCAGTACTTTAAGTTAATGAATCATTTAAACATGAACATTCCATCAAACCCAAACCACATCGCACATTGGTTTTAGTTGGCAAGTATTAAACATTCATTTCAAGATGGTAAGTATTATACAGCTCAATAACAATAAATTACATTTAATTCTACATTTTAAAAGTACAAAATAAATGCATTTTTTAGCTTCATTCGTAGCATGAAATAACATTAACCATTTTTATAGATGAATTGCTATTTTAATAAATTAAACAAATCACTTAAGTTATTTTCTTTATTTCTGTCCAATGGCTTTAAGCAGTATTTCATGATTCAATATTAAATGATTAAAGCTGTTACAATTTCAAACACTGAGCTACTAGATTAAACCAGGCAAATTAGAAAACCTCTGCGATTCATTCAAATGTACACAAACAGGCATATTTTAACACACTAAAGCAATAAACACCATATTAAAATAAGCTACTTAAGGACAACGGCGGGATTTACAGAGAGCTTCACATACTAATAGCAGCAACCAGCGAGCATAGCAGTTCAGAGTTACTTGCTTCAGCAGAGCTTCAATCTTACCGGCTGTCACTCCAGAGTTCTTTTGGTGAGTACCCAGTGCTCAAAACAGACACCAAGCTCTACTTCTTGAGCCAGCGCTGCTGTCTGCCGTAGCATTAGTTCCCAGTGCACACAAACAATAGAAGCGGCGCGTTGCCTTATCCAGCCTGTGCACGCGCAACTGATTTCAGATTAGCTTCACCTGGTACTAATGAGGGAATGCGGAGTGACGCGCCGTTTGCCGCAACAATTATTGATCTGTGTTGTACTACTTTCATGTTATCACTGTGAAGCTGCTTTGATACAATCTGTATTGTGAAAAGCGCTATATAAATAAATGTGACTTGACTTGACTTGACATCAGAATATCATTGTTCACTCACAACTACATTTCCCATAATTCCCTGCCCGGACTCATCATCCCTGATTATCACATTCACCTGTGTCTCATTATATTGCTTAGTTTACCCATATAAGCCTGGTTCACCTCATCATTCCCTGCAATGTCTTATACGTGTTACACTGCATTTCTGAGCGTTCTCATGGTTTTCTTGTCTCCTGGTTTTTGATATCGTGCCTTGTTCCCTGGATTTCTCTCTTGCCTCTGGTCCCTGCCTGTTTTGTTTGTTTCTCTGTTTTGGAATGCCTGTCTGACTGGATTACGCCTCTGGATTTCCCTCAAATAAAGCTGTGTTTGGATCTCAACCCTCTTCTCGTAGCAGTTTCGTAATGCTAATACTTTTATATTTTATTCAGATAGCAACAAGCGGCGCCATTCTTTGCGTCTCAGAAGGAGTGAGGAGAAAAAGAAGCTAGCTGCTGCAGTGGAACAATACAACAGCATAGCGGATCCATCCCAGCAGCTTGGCTCAGTCAAAAGTTTCTTTACAGCTGAGACTGTTGCTTGGCCTTGGCAAATCTCTTGCAGTACTGGTATGTTCTATATAACAGTGGTATTCAAGTATTTTCCGAGAGCCACAACTAGCAGAGTTAAGTTCCAACCCTGACCAGACATATCTGCCTGTAATAATCATGCAATGTTGACCAGGATCAAAATTGAATTCTGTAAGACAAGTCTATGTCACTTTTTTATGAGCAGGCACTGTATATAGTGACTCTTTTGTTAACCAAATTTCAGAATTGGCTCCATTTGTCACCAAGAGGAAGGTGTTCGACAAGGTGATGGCTGTGAGACGCCTTCAGGAAGAGGGAGGTCTAATTTGTAAGGAGATGAAACAGCACTACATGGTCCTGACACACAAGCTGTCCAAATTTGAAGCACTGATTAATGAGATAAGTTCAAATTGTAAGCCTTTAAACATTCATTTATTTGTGCTTTTATATATGGTATTGTATTTTTTCTTAATGTATCCTTTTGTTTTTCAGCTCTTTTTTTCAACGCTGTGTGACACTGCACACGCAAAGGTCTCCTGTGCATTGTTCGAAAGAAACATTATGAACTTGGACATTTAATGCAGTTGGTAAAGGCGAGCTATGTGAACATTTTCAGCCAATAAGATTTGATGTCTGAAGAAGAGAAGCTTGAACAGGAAGATGACATGGAAAAGGAAGGGTTCTCAGAAAGTGACAACAGCTCAGATCATGAACATGATTTTCCTTAATAAGGCACATTTAAGCGCACTGTATGATTTTTCTACTACCGACGACTACCATAAAATTGTCCTAGTTTTTCAAGATAGTCATTACCAACATTAACATTAGAAATGTATTCCACCATCTCAATCCTGACTGTAATGCAGATCGCTGTCACCAAACATCATTGATTAATGATGTAAACCTCAAGGGGAATATTAAACAGGGTACCGTGTGCACACAGCTTTAGAATAAATTACACAATTCTGTTAACGCAAAACCCTCAATGCAAAGATAATTCCAGATGATTGGGAGTGTGAATCAGACTTTGCCTTTAATTGTCACATAGAGCTATTAGATCAGAAGGCTTGTTTGTTGTCTGCTGGTGTTCACTGTGTTAACTGTTATCTGATTGCTTGATGCAAGTGTGTATTTGTTTGACCAATAACCTTATAAATTCCACAGGGCTAGTTTCACATTTAACAAAAATACTTTGATTAGTAAGTTCAGTGGAGCTGTCTACACATAAAGTCTTCAGTTTATATTCAGTGTGCATATATTGACAGTTACTCAAGATACATATTGTACTTGTCCAAATGAAATAAAATGTACTCCAAAAATATATACAACACTCAAAAGAAACTGGTATATTGGTATATATACTGGTATATATAAGAGCATGCACAGAGAAGTCCAAATTAAACATGATTCAATGACTCGCAAATGTAAGCACACATTGATGGCCTAAGACACGAAATGATCAAAAATTAATTTCCAAGTGAACTATCCCTTTAAGTCACAACTTGAATTCAACAGACCCTTTACTCAATTATAAGCAAGATTATGCAAAGTACTGATGCCCAACATTTGAAGAGGACATTGTACTATGGTTCTGGTTCCACAGGACAATGTCATTGCTTGAGAGATAAATAGAGAAGCTCATTCCATAGGTCCTTCTGTAACTATGAACTGGATAATAATTAGTTGGCTAGTCTGTATCCTAGTAAGATTATTTATTGCTTTTACAACTTTTTGGTCAAATATTTCTGTATTTCATCACATCCCATTATAACCATCAACAACTAATACAAGCATGATATAAGGAAAAGTGTGGAAAGAGAAGATAGTATTCAAGTAATATTTCAAATGTGATTCAACACAGTTCGTTGTTCTTTGACTTGTTGCCCATTACTGTTGTCCATGACAATTGTTGTTGTTGACTGCATTCATGCATATAAGATAATATGTGTATGTTTATGCACAGGTTTTACTGTCCTTACACCCCATGGGCACATATAGGGCTATCCTATAAAAAGAGCAAAAAGGGGCATATTTCAAATAACTGTTAATCAAAGTCTAACTATTTATTCCATGTTTACTAGATAATGTTGGACAAATTTTTCAAAAACGGAAAGGGTATAAAGGGATTTTTTTTTTTTAAAGTACTCACAGTAAAATAACAAAATTCGGCCTGCCTCTAAAATATGTCATTGGGGTCTGCACAATGAACATAATAAGACATGCCGTTGTTCATTAAATATACTATTTATTTAATTTATTTGCCAAACGTTTTAAACTAAATTACCCATACGCCTCAGTCATTTTATTGATGGAGCAGGAAAACATAGCACTGCTATTTGTTGTTCATTGAGGTGTATAGTCACACTTAGGGTTAGGGTGGGATCTCTGTAAATGAGCAATTTCTCTCCACATTGCAACACCCTATTGTTAACTTAATATATTATTGACTTAATAATAACAGCAAAACATACTTTGTAATAATTTTAAATGGCTTTGAGACCTCAAAATCAGAAACGCGCTGCAAATAACACGGTCCACAACGGAAATGTTTCCGGGGAACCAAATAAGTGACGGACCCGACTAGAACCCGACTAGAACTTAGAGCAAAAAAACCTTTATTGACAAGAAGTCAAAGCATATATTTTTTTTATAAATAAACTATACAAATAAACTATACTATTAAAGTAATATTGTATATATAAATAATATTATAATATTATATTTTTTTTTAGTTCGTCTAGATTATTCAAAATTCTAATTTATTTAATTTCTTTTGACTTTTCCCCCGCAAAACACAGAGATTCAAATTATTATGACATACAACTTGTGTACAATATACAACATGTGTTAACAATTTTCAATGTCATCACAATACAAATGAGAAAAGAACAATGATCTGAAAACTAAACTAAATGAATAAAAAAAGATCTAGAAGAACATGAAGGCAAGATATTAATCTATACATCAGTTACACTATACAAATAGTTTCATTTTATGTTTAAATTTTTATAAGAGTTTCCTAAAAATGTTAGGTAATGTATGGCACTGACATACAGATATATAAAACAGATATTTTAACAGATTTTATAAAGTAAAAATAAAAAATGAATAATTTATTTGCAACCGTTATGTTAATCATTATATTTCTGTCGTCAGAACGGACAAAGTGCTGCGTTGTTACGTTGTCTGTTGTTGCTCCCTTCATCAAGTGCCAAACCGCTACATAAATGACACACTAGGTGTCATGCTCACGCCAAATTCCCACTTGAAGAGGTTGGCCCTCTGCCCTTTGAAGAGAGTAGGGCATAGGGAAGCTCACGAGCAAGTAAGTCCCAGTCGGGTCCGTCACTTATTTGGTTCCCCGGAAACATTTCCGTTGTGGACCGTGTTATTTGCAGCGCGTTTCTGTATTTGGTGGTGTTGTGAACGTGTGCAGCGCGTTTCTGTATTTGGTTGTGTTGTGAGTACTTGGAGCACAGGTGTGTTGTGGAACTGATGAAGATGTTTTTCTTAATTTGCGGATGTATTTTTGTAGTTGAATGCGTTTTTATAGTTGCACACGTTTTTTTTGAATTTGCATTCGTCTTCATCAGGTTGCAGCGCGGTGAGCTCTCTCGGCCACCGTAGTGTTGCCATCAAATAGACTGACAATCTGGGTAATACTTTAAAATAATGGTCCGTAGTTAACAAGTAGCTATGCAGGAAGTAATAGGTAGTTCTCCATTAACACCGAAGTTAATACTATTAACTAATATGGAAGCAATATTAACTAAGTATTAAGTAATAGGTAATTTAGTTCAAAGGTAGTTCCTTGGTAGGTATTTGATTATTACTAATGAAATATATCCTCATTGAGAACTACTTGTGAACTAAGAAATAATAACCAATTAATTACTAATCACAAAAGTAACATGTCTAAAAAGTGAACAATTGTGGGGGGTTTATACTCTTAACATGGTCATAACATTTCAGAAGCACGTGCCTCAAATGGGTTCTTTGTGGAAACCAGTTTATGAAGTTTATATATCTCCCCAAATACATTAGCTAGGTTGAGATTGTGACCACTACTCTTGCCAGGATGGACGCATGTTCTCTGTTTATTTAAAACTTAAACATAAAATAATACTAATAATGACAGTTTTTAAAAATAAACCTTAAATAATTAGGAAGTGATGCTGACACTCTCATGATTGGATTAGTTCGCTATTGTGAGCTCTATTGAATGTCAGTCACATATATCTCAGACTCCAAAGTTTGTTAGAATATTAGTGCCTCACAGAACCTGTACAGTATGTGTCAAATATAAAATTAAATAACTTGTATCATTTGTGAAAAACATGTTAACTCCTCAATAACTACTTAAGCTTTACCTTGTCATCCCGCAGGAAGTACTAGTGATGTGGCCCATTATTTTAAAGTGAAAAATATGTTAACTCCTAACTAACTACAAGCGTTACCTTGTCATCCACACAAGGTAACGCTTGTAGTTAGTTAGTTGACTGTGACCGGTAACGTTATGCTTATGCCTCTATTTTGGATGCCTTGTTGTTTATTGCGTTTCACCTGTATGTCTTGAATATAGCCTTCAAACGCATATTGCAGCCCCTTTTGCCTACTTCTATCGGACACTTTATTTCCTGCTTTTAGTGCTTTATAAAAGTTTGATAACATTTCAGCAGGAAGAGCTGTTACAGCATAAAGCCATGCAGAGCGCAGATGAAGTTTGACGGATGTAGCAACAGTAACTAAGGGGGGCGGGGCTCAGCCAAAAGTGAATTAGCATAAAAGTGATTTTAATTAACGTTATATATAAAACTCTATAATTATCATATAAAAAGAGTTCCCTTTCGTAGTCACTTCGAGTTACGTCAGAAGTGACGGAGATTGGGGGTTTCGCATAGAAAGCCAATCCTCTTCGAGTATTTAAACACGAGCCAATGGCATGCAATGCCTTGGGGCTGCGGAAATTTGCATAGCGTACTCCGCCCTACTCCGTGAGTATAAAAGGAGGAAGTGAACGCAACCGCAGTATGTTTTCGCTTCGGAGCCAAGAGAACCTCTTCACTCCTGAAAGCACTGTTCAAGACTCTTCGAGACGAGCGTCCTCTTCAGTGTTGGTGTGACGGCGGTACCCAGCGAGATTCTGCATCGCCTGCGATCTGAGCAGTGGTCTGCCAGACTTTGCGCTTCTCCCTGGTCGCTTCAGCGCTGAAAGAGTGAATTTCCTCCTCTCATTGAAAGAGCTGCACGCGCACGTCTTTTTAAAGACGGTTCGCCCGTGTTCTTCTGGGTGTGGTTGATTTCTGTCGTCATCTGATGGTCACGATCGCTGCTTTGTATGCCTGGGCATTTCAGCATGCAGCAGCAGCGTTCGTGGATGACTCATGTTCCTTCTGTGGGAACATGACCATCTCTACACTGAGGTCGAGACTCAATGATCTCACTTGAGTGAGAGTCCCGGTCCCCCCCGCTCGATCGGTTTCCTCCATAGGGGGCCCGTCGACCTGGGGACCTGGTGATTTTAAAGCCCCGACGATTCCTCGGGCCACACCTCCCGCCTCAGTGCGAGAGCCAGCGAGCGTTAGTTCGATTCAGTCGGTTGCTTCTTCGGTGGCACCGGCTGCTTCTGGCAGCGCTCCAGATGATGATGCGATGTCGATCACAGCATCACTAGGCGGGCTTGACTCCTCGGGAAGTGAGGATGCGGCCGCGTTGCCTCCCTCGGGAGCGTCAGCGCCGCCGTGTCTGATCCCGCGATGATGGCCGTGCTATCTCGGGCGTCCGTGAGCATCGGGTGGGGGTGGAACTCCGCCCCATCCCGATCTCTCGCGGCTGAATAATTGGTTTTTGGGTAACGCTGCCGCCTTACGGCCACGGCCAACCCCAATTTCCTTTTTTCCCCGAGTTGCATGCGGAACTGACACGCACTAAAAAATAAATAAATAATAATAAAAAAAAAAAAAAAGCGTGTTTAGTTCCCCGCCCTTCCTCCCCTCGGCGATGCGGCTGTCTGTGGGTACGCTGGGGCTCCCCCGGTCAACCGGCGGTTGCACTCAGATGCCCCTCCAAAGCCTATGGGTTCTCGTCGTCTATGGCGGCGCGATTCTGTAGAGCGGCGGGACAGGCAGCCTCCGCCCTGCATATGATGAGCACCTACAAAGCTAGCTGCTCAGGAATGTGCACGAGGAGGTGACGGACCAAGCGAGCTGCGAGCCTGCCGCCTACCTTGTCCTTAAACGGGTCACGGAGGCGGTCGCTCGCTCCCTTGGTCAGGTGATGCCCACCGCTGTGGTCCAGGAGCATCATAATGTTCGGCGGTGCGGTCCAGGACTTTGCCCAGCACTTCTCGACCGCCTAGGAGCAGACGAAGGCGGTTTCTCTGCCCCGACGGCCAGCTGCTGCCTCCAACCAGCCGTCGGCTCGGACGCCTCCGCCAGCTCGCCGCCGAGGACGCCCCCCTGCGGCTCCCTTCCCTCCCACGCGGCCCCAGCAGCAGCCTTCAGCCGGTTCGCGTCGCGGAGGAGGCCACAGGTAAGCGTCCCAAGAAAAGAGCCCCCCCTCAGGCCGCGTGCCCCGCTAGACGCCAGGCGAAGCGATGTTCCTGAGGCGGGCCGCTCAGTGATAGTGTCATGGTTTTTCTCAGGAGGCGGTGGCAGGGCCCCTCCTTCCCCGGTGGAGGGCCGGTGGAGAATCTTTTGTTCTAGCTAGCTCCCTGAGCTGGTTGAGGAAAAGCTGACACTGTCATTGAGCACACAGACTGGAATGAGCGCGCACGACGTCCAGTGCGTCGCCCCGTTCATTCCTCTCTGTCTCGGAGGGCGCGGAAGGGTGCGTGTGTCGTCCCCGGGCTACGCCAATCCCTTCCCCCTCTGTCGCCAGACCCCCGGCAGAACAGACCCCCGTGGAACGCTCTGCCTTCCCTGGTCTCTTCTGTCGGGGAGCGGGTTTCGACAGTGCATCCGGACGGGGTAACTCCTGCACGCATGCCGGTCGACCTGCCTCGCTGCCCCTCCGGGGGGACGTCTGTGGTTCGCATGACCCCGTTGGCTCACTTCCTGGAAGCCTGGCTAGCGCTTCCCGGGGTTCCCGCTGGGTCATCAGAACGATCAGATTCGGCTACGCGATTCAGTTCGCACGGTCTCTTCCCCGCTTCAGGGGAGTTCGCTCCACGATGGTTGGTGGCAATGCCCCAGTCTTGAGAGCGGAGATTGCGACCCTGCTGGCGAAGGGTGCAATCGAGACGGTCCCTCCAGCCGAGGTGAGGTCCGGGCTTTACAGCCCCTACTTCATTGTCCCCAAGAAAGACCGGTGGGTTACGACCGATCCTGGACCTGCGCATTTTGAACCGTTCTCTCCATCGACTACCGTTCAAAATGCTCACGGCCAAACGCATTTTCGAATGTGTTCGGTATCAGGATTGGTTTGCAGCGATCGACCTGAAGGACGCGTACTTCCATGTCTCCATTCTCCCTCGACACAGACCGTTTCTTCGGTTTGCCTTCGAGGGCCAGGCATACCAGTACGCCGTTCTCCCATTCGGGTTAGCTCTGTCCCTTCGCGTCTTCACGAAGATCGTCGAGGCAGCCCTTGTTCCCCTTCGCGAACACGGGGTTCGCATCCTGAACTATCTCGACGACTGGCTGTTACTAGCACACTCTCGAGCTCAGGTTTGCGAACACAGAGACCTGGTGCTACGGCACCTAGCCCGTCTGGGCCTTCGGGTCAACCGGGAAAAGAGCAAACTTTGCCCCGTGCAGAGGATCTCTTTTCTCGGCATGGAGATAGACTCGGTCGCCATGTCCGCGCAGCTCACGAACGAGCGCGCGCACTCACTGCTGGCTTGTCTTCGACAGTTCGAGGGCAAGAGTGCGGTTCCACTGAAACTATTTCAGAGGCTCCTGGGGCATATGGCATCCGCGGTACGCCGCTCGGTTTGCTTCATATGAGACCGCTTCAGCTGTGGCTTCGCGATCGAGTCCCGAGGTGGGCATGGCATCGCGGCTCGCTCCGAGTTCCAGTGACTCCGACGTGCCGCCGAACCTTCTTCCCGTGGTCGAACCTCAGCTTTTTACGGACCGGCGTCCCTATTCAGCGAGTTTCCAGGCATCTCGTTGTCTCCACGGATGCGTCTACCACGGGTTGGGGTGCCATGTGCAATGGGCATGCAGCCGCCGGTTCCTGGACAGGAGCCCAGCGCCTCATGCACATCAATTGCCTCGAGCTGTTGGCAGTACGGCTCGCCCGGCACCGCTTCCGAGCGTGCCCTAGGGCCAGCATGTGCTTGTCCGCTCAGACAACACTACGGCAGTAGCGTACATCAACCACCAGGGGGGGTCTACGCTCGCGCCGGTTGTCGCAGCTCGCCCGCCACCTCTTGATATGGAGTCAGAAGCACCTGAGGTCCCTTCGTGCAGTTACATTCCTGGAGACCGGAACCGGGCAGCCGACGAGCTGTCCCGGGCCCGTCCCATCTCCGGCGAATGGCGACTCCATCCCCAGTCGGTCCAGCTGATTGGGACCAGTTCGGGGAGGCACAGATAGACCTGTTCGCCTCTCGGGACTCGTCCCACTGCGCCCAGTTTATTCTCTGACCCGCGGCTCTCTCGGCTCGGATGCGCTGGCGCACAGCTGGCCACGGGGCCCACGCAAGTGTGCGTTCCCCCAGTGAGCCTCCTTGCACGGGTATTGTGCAAGATCAAGGAGGACGAGGAGCAGGTCTTGCTGGTAGCCCCCTACTGGCCCACCAAGACGTGGTTCTCCGAACTCATGCTCCTCGCGACAGCACCTCCTTGGCCTATTCCTCTGAGACCGGACCTACTCTCTCAGAGACGGGGCACTCTGTGGCACCCTCGTCCCGATCTTGGAGGCTGCACGTGTGGCTCCAGGACGGGACGAGGCAGGTTTGAGTTCGCTGCCACCTGCGGTGGCGGCAACCATCACTTCCGCAAGAGGGTCGTCCACGAGACACCTTTATGCGTTGAAGTGGAACCTCTTCGTCAATTGGTGTTCTTCTCGCTGAGAAGACCCCCGGAGATGTTCGATCGGAGTCGTGCTTCCTTCCTGCAAGAGGGGTTGGAGCGCAGGCTGTCGCCCTCCACCCTTTGGATTTATGTCGCGGCCATTGCCGCGTCTCATGATGCAGTGAAAGGTAAGTCTATGGGAAGCATGACCTGGTCGTCAGGTTCCTGAGGGGAGTGAGGGGGCTAAATCCGCCTCCCTCCCCTCCTGCCCTCTGGGGACCTCTCAGTAGACCTGGGTGCTCTGCAGAGGCCTCCCCTGGAGCCTTTGCAGTCGGTAGAGTTTTTGCCCTGTCCTATGTGACAGCACTCCTGATTGCATTGGTCTCCATCAGGAGAGTAAGGGACCTGCACGCACTCTCTGTTGACGAAGTGTGCCTGGAGTTCGGGGCGGCTTACTCTCACGTATTCCTGAGACCCCGGCCTGGATATATGCCCAAGGTTCCTACCACTCCCCTCCGGGACCTGGTGGTGAACCTGCAAGCGCTGCCCCTGGAGGAGGCAGACCCAGCCTTGGCACTGCTCTGTCCGGTACGTGCTCTCCGCACCTATGTCGACAGAACGCAGTGTTTCAGGACCTCAGACCAACTCTTTGTCTGTCATGGGGGGAGCCAGAAGGGAAGGACTCTCTCAAAGCAACGGCTGTCCCACTGGATAGTGGATGCCATTGCTTTGTCTTACCAGCAGCAAGGCCTTCTGTGCCCCCTTGGTGTGACGGCCCATTCCACTCGGAGTGTAGCCTCCTCTTGGGCTTAGCGCACGGCGCCTCGCTAACAGACATCTGCAGAGCTGCAGGCTGGGCGACACCCAACACCTTCGCCAGATTCTATAATCTGCGAATTGAGCCGGTATCCTCTCACGTACTCGTTTCGGCCAGTTCTGGATCCGCTCAGGTGTCTTCGCTTGCTCGCCACTCCACTCCCCGGACTGGATAAGTGCGATATTTCCTCAGTTCTTCCATTGAAGTCTTGAGTCCTCCAGCACCGACGATGCGGGCACCACTGCGTTGCTCTGGATGCTAGCTAGGTGCCTCCATGCGCACGGTTCCCCATGGTAACCGTCTCATGTGTATTATCCACTGTAAGCCTCTCTGAGCATGTGTCTTCCCTTGGCAAGCCATCTGCCACCCCTGGAGTTTAAATCAGTAGCCACCTGCGGTTGGTACTCCAGTGTTCCATATGCGTTCCTATGTGGCCATATGTGTATTCATAAGTCCTCCCTTCGGTAGGCAGCTGGTAGCATGTCCCCTTCGGGATATGTTTCCCAGTGTACCTTGGTAATCCTGTGTCAAAGTCGGATCCCCAAAAAAAAAAAAAAAAAAAGAGGTAAGGCTCGGGGGTTCAGTCTTTTGCAGGGCACTGGAAGACAGCTTGAAGATGGCGTGATGGCACAGACCCCCAATCTCCGTCACTTCTGACGTAACTCGAAGTGACTACGAAAGGGAACGTCTCGGTTACGTATGTAACCCTCGTTCCCTGAGTAGGGAACGGAGACGTTACGTCTCCCTGCCACTTCTGCTGTATCGCTGGGTAGATGCCGAGTTCAGTCTTGGCTCCTCAGCGAAGACATACTGCGGTTGCGTTCACTTCCTCCTTTTATACTCACGGAGTAGGGCGGAGTACGCTATGCAAATTTCCGCAGCCCCAAGGCATTGCATGCCATTGGCTCGTGTTTAAATACTCGAAGAGGATTGGCTTTCTATGCGAAACCCCCAATCTCCATCACTTCTGACGTAACGTCTCCGTTCCCTACTCAGGGAACGAGGGTTACATACGTAACCGAGACGTTTTCTCTCTTGCTAGGGGGCGCTTCTCTGAAGTTTAAAATCATTGGTTACCCGTAAGCCAATCAGATAAATTTATTTGTGATGTATGTTATGCACTGACACAACCGCATCGAACCACAGACATCATGCATCGAATTCAAATCTATCATCGAACTTCCACTGTAAAGCTTCTGTTGTTTGCCTCTGGCTCTGATGTCCAGTGGTTAACATGATATATAATTCATCTTGTGTATATCTAACGGGCGAACTTTGGTCTCATTAATCTGTAATTTGTTCAGTGGTGGAATGTAAGTACAAATACTTTGTTACTTTACTTAAGTACATTTTTTTTCACGTATCTTTACTTTACTTAAGTAAATAGTGCCTACTTTTTACTTTTACTTCGTTACATTTTGCAACAATTATTATACTTTCTACTCTGCTACATTTCTACAACTTCTGTTACATTTTCATTACATTTTCTGATCAGTTTTCATTTTCAGGAACTAGCACTCCCGCACATGATCCTCTTACCTCATTCAAAGATGGCAAAAGCGCAGAGGGGTGTCAAAGTCCAGACACTTTGCGTTCAGTGGCCTTTGGAAAGAGAACGTCAGCTTTTGATATGGTTGATGTAAATCCACCTGAAATCCAGCGTGTGGTAGTCGAACATCTAATAAAGAATGAGGGAACTTCCCACATGCATGCACCGTTCAGACTTAGAGTGTTCTCTGGGAAAATTCCACGTCCAAGCACTGAAGTCGATTATGATGTCTGGAGAGGGAGTGTTGAATTGATTCTCCAAGATCGTTCACTTTCTGAATTGCACCGATCCAGGAAGATATTAGACAGTTTGTTACCTCCAGCATCGGAAATTGTGAGGCATTTGGGTGCAACGGCCCTACCTAATGCATACCTCGACATTCTGGATTCTGCTTTTGATGTAGTGGAGGACGGAGATGATCTTTTTGCTAAATTCTTGAACACATTGCAAAATACAGGTGAAAAGCCTTCCTTGTACCTACAGCGTTTACAATCAGCTCTCTTAAAAGCAATAAAAAGAGGTGCCGTACAAGCTGAGGCTGATAAACAGCTCTTGAAACAGTTCTGTCGAGGCTGTTGGAATGACACGTTGATAACAAACCTCCAGCTCGAGGCTAAACGAGAGAGTCCACCTTTGTTTTCTGAACTACTTCTGCAGTTGCGCAGTGAAGAAAATCGACATTCTGCCAAAGAGAGCCGTATGCGTCAGCATCTGAATGTGCATCGACATAGAGTCAGCTCAAATGCTGTCACGATACACTTAACAAAAGTGAAGGGAAGGACTCAAGTGCAGTGAAGGGATGATTTATTAACAAAATAAAACAAAACACAAAGCAAAAACCCACGAGGGGGAAAACATACTCAACAAAACATAAAACTGAACTTGAACTGAAATACCATACACTGACCATGAATAACACCAGGGAACAGGGGAGACATAAGACAAAGATCCAACACAGACTGCAAACATGAAGGAACTTAAATAGGGAACAAATCAAGAGGGAACAGGTGGGAGAACTCAAACACTAATCAGGTAACGAGGGGGAGGATCAAACAATGACAGGAGCACATGGCTCAACATAACAAAACCACCCATGTGCTAACACGACAGGACAGACACGTGACACTACCCCCCCTCAACGGAGCGGCTACCAGACGCTCCATCAGACTGGACGGGAGGGACAGACCAGGGCGGGACGGGAGGAACGGACCAGGGCGGGGCGGGGGGGGACAGAGACATCAGGCGACCGGGGCGGAACAGAAAGTCCATAGGGCGGTGAGGGAGAAACACAGAGTTCATTGGGCAGTGAAGGAAAAACACAGAGTCCATCGGGTGGCCAGGGCTGTGAAGACCCCTCGGGCGGCCAGGCCGGTGAAGACCCCTCGGGCGGCCAGGGCGGTGAAGTCCCCTCGGGCGGCCAGGGCGGTGAAGACCCCTCGGGCGGCCAGGGCGGTGAAGACCCCTCGGGCAGCCAGGATGGAGCAGATCTTTCAGGTGGCCAGGGTGGTGAAAACCCCTCGGGTGGCCAGGGCGGTGCAGACCCCTCGGGCGGCCAGGGCGGTGAAGACCCTTCGGGCGGCCAGGGCGGTGAAGACCCCTCGGGCGGCCAGGGCGGTGAAGTCCCCTCGGGCGGCCAGGGCGGTGAAGACCCCTCGGGCGGCCAGGGTGGTAAAGACCCCTCGGGCGGCCAGGGCGGTGAAAACCCCTCGGGTGGCCAGGGCGGTGAAGACCCTTCGGGTGGCCAGGGCGGTGAAGACCCTTCGGGTGACCAGGGCGGTGAAGACCCCTCCGGCGGCCAGGGCGACGAAGAGCCCTCGGGCAGCCAGGGCAGTGAAGACCCCTCGGGCGGCCAGGACGGAGCAGATCCCTCAGGACCAGACACCGGCTCGGGAACAGGCGCTGGCTGTGCCTCCGGCTCTGGAACAGGCGCCGGCTCAGGAACTGACACTAAAACAGACACAGTCACAAGAACAGACACAAACACAGACAAAAACGCTGGGTCCTGAACCAACATGAGCTCCGGCTCAGGGACAGGCACCGGCTCAGGGACAGGCACCGGCTCAGGGACAGGCACCGGCTCAGGGACCGGCTCAGGCTCAGGGACCGGCTCAGGGACAGGCACCGGCTCAGGGACAGGCACCGGCTCAGGGACAGGCACCGGCTCAGGGACAGGCACCGGCTCAGGGACCGGCTCAGGGACACCGGAGACCGGCCTCTCCAATATCCGAGCCAGCCGCTCCAGATAGTCCCAGCTCAGGCAGGCAGACGGGACAGGAGCATTATCACACTGGACAGACGGGACGTGAACCGACTCTCGCTGGGCAGACGGGACGTGAACAGTCTCTCGCTGGGCAGACGGGACGTGAACAGTCTCTCGCTGGTCAGACGGGATGTGAGCAGTCTCTCGCTGGGCAGACGGGACGCGAGCAGTCTCTCGCTGGGCAGACGGGCATTTCCTCCTCCTTCTCCGTCCGTGACGGCGAGAAGTGGGTCCTGAACTGTCCCTATAGATGGGCGAAAATTGACTTGACCCAAATGAGGCGATGAAATAGTCCGGGCAATCCAAATAGTCGTCATCGTAATCCAGATTTCCCCAGTCAAAGTCCTCATCCTCCATCCTGCTGAGTCCTCAAGTTGGTTGGATCTTTCTGTCACGATACACTTAACAAAAGTGAAGGGAAGGACTCAAGTGCAGTGAAGGGATGATTTATTAACACGATTAAAACAAAACACAAAGCAAAAACCCACGAGGGGGGAAACATACTCAACAAAACATAAAACTGAACTTGAACTGAAATACCATACACTGACCATGAATAACACCAGGGAACAGGGGAGACATAAGACAAAGATCCAACACAGACTGCAAACATGAAGGAACTTAAATAGGGAACAAATCAAGAGGGAACAGGTGGGAGAACTCAAACACTAATCAGGTAACGAGGGGGAGGATCAAACAATGACAGGAGCACATGGCTCAACATAACAAAACCACCCATGTGCTAACACGACAGGACAGACACGTGACAAATGCTGTATCCACAAGCTCCTTGGACTTGGATGATGGTGCGGCATCAGAGGAAAGAGAGATTGCAGAACTAAGACGGCAAGTTACAAAACTTCAAAATCAGCTCAGTAAGCAGAAAGCCAAACGAAGAAACAGATTGCAGAACTCCAGAGTCAGTTCACAAAGCTTGGAACCCAAAAGCCCCAAAAGCAAAAAGACCGTGAGACCAAACAGGCTTACTTTAAGCCCACTGTTTCAGCTGTGGTCCCAACGTCCCTAGATAGACCTAAGCCAGGTTATTGTTTCCGCTGTGGCGAAGATGGACATATTGTGTCTGGTTGCGAGAACGAACCAAACCCATCTTTAGTGAATGAGAAACGGAAGCAGCTGAGGGAATGACAGAGTCTGTGGGACCGCCAACAGTGCCAAGGGGCCTCAGAGTCTTTAAACTGGAATTAGCCCCTGTAGCGAGACGTACAAGGGCTACCATATGCAAAACTAGTCTCAAAAGATCCACAGGAAGAAGGGGTAGTTCAGAGTTTTCCAACAGCGAAGGTCCATCGGCCAGCCTCCCAAAAGGGCTGATAGGGGCTAAGTGTACAGCTGAAGTGTACATAGAAGGGAAACTATGTTCCTGCCTCCTGGACACAGGGTCGCAAGTGACGACAATCTAAAAATCCTATCATGAGCAATCTCTGCCTGAGCTAACCATAATCCCTTTGGAGAATCTGCTGGAAGTGGAGGCTGCGAATGGACAGGTAGTACCCTATTTGGGTTATGTGGAAATGAGGGTCAAGTTCCCTGAGGATTTTCTTGGAAGTACTGTAGAAGTGTCAACGTGCGCTGGTTGTTCCTGATACAAGTGGTACAGCTCAGCCAAAAGTGCACATAGGTACCAATACTTTAGACTTGGCATATGGGAAGCATCTTGAAGCCAATAACACTGTCTGCAAATTCATTCCATTTGGTTATAAGGCAGTAGTGAGAACGATTGAATATCGACGGAATCAGAGAGTAAACAGTAATGTAGGAGTTGTCAGACTCCCCACCGCTGATGCCACTATCGTACCCGCAGGGCAGAATCTTGTCATGGAGGGAGTTGTGAGTGTAAAAGGACAAGTGACGGATAAGTGGGTAGTCATGGAACCCCCCTCTCATTCTTCTGTTCCTGGAGGACTTTTAGTTCCAAGCTGTCTTCTTGACTTACCTAAGCATCCATCTCGTAAAGTCTCTGTAGTGCTTAAGAATGAGACTGATCATGATATCACCATTCCTGGAAAGAGTGTAATTGCAGAAGTCCATGCCATACAGAGAGTAATTTCAAGTAAGAGCACTCCGAAGGGTGACGTGTCCTCCAATGGAGAAGAGAGATCTACTAAGGAACTCTGCTTTGATTTTGATGACTCCCCACTAACCACAGAATGGAAGGAGAGGATTTCCCAGAAGTTAAGGGACATGTCAGAAGTTTTTGCTATGCATGATTTCGATGTTGGGCGAACTGACAAGGTGAAGCACAGCATCAAGCTACATGACAATACTCCCTTTAAGCACAGGGCCCGACCCATACATCCTGATGACTTCGAGGCAGTTTGTCGACATCTGGAAGAGTTGCTTGAGGCTGGAATCATCCGGGAATCTGAATCATCCTTTTCGTCACCCATTGTGGTTGTCAAAAAGAAAAACGGCGATGTGAGGCTATGTATCGACTATCGTAAATTGAATACACAGACCATAAAGGATGCTTATGCACTGCCGAATCTTGAAGAAGCCTTTTCGGCACTCCGTGGAGCTAAGTGGTTTTCAGTGCTTGATCTTAAGTCTGGCTATTACCAGATTGAAGTGGAGGAGAAGGATAAGCTCAAAACCGCTTTCGTTTGTCCTCTTGGGTTCTGGGAGTTTAATCGAATGCCCCAGGGGATAACGAATGCTCCCAGTACATTTCAGCGTCTAATGGAGAAGTGTATGGGCGATATTAACCTCACTGAAGTTCTGGTATTCTTGGATGATTTAATCATATTTTCTGAGACACTAGAAGAACATGAAATCCGCCTTTTGCATGTCCTAAATCGCTTGAAAGAATATGGATTGAAGCTTTCTGTAGAGAAGTGTAAGTTTCTCCAGACGTCTGTTAGGTATTTAGGACATGTTGTGTCACAGAATGGCGTGGAAACCGATCCTCAAAAAATAGAGACCATTAAAACCTGGCCAAGTCCTAAGACTCTCAAAGAATTGCACTCTTTCTTGGGGTTTTCTGGCTATTATCGCCGTTTTATCCGAGATTACTCCAAGATCGCAAAGCCACTAAATGACTTGACTGTCGGATATCCACCGCTCCGCAAGAACTGTAAAGGCAAGAGCAAGATAACGTCTTACCTGAGTCCTAAAGTGCCTTTTGGAGGAAGATGGACAGAAAGTTGTCAACAGGCTTTTGACACGCTCATAGAGAAACTCACCACAGCACCCGAATTGGGATTTGCTGACCCCACACTACCATACGAGTTGCACACCGATGCCAGCACCACCGGGCTAGGTGCCGCACTTTACCAGCAGCAAGGGGGAGAACTGCGAGCAATTGCTTTCGCCAGCCGTGGGCTTTCAAGGAGTGAGGCTCGTTACCCTGCTCACAAGCTCGAGTTCTTGGCCCTAAAATGGGCAGTCACGGAGAAGTTTTCTGATTACCTGTATGGAAGCAATTTCAAAGTGGTCACAGATAGCAATCCGTTGACTTATGTGTTGACATCTGCAAAACTGGACGCGACAAGTTACAGATGGCTTTCTGCCTTGTCCACATTCTCTTTCACTCTTCAATATCGGCCAGGAAAGAGTAACCTAGATGCAGATGGATTGTCAAGACGGCCTCATGGAATGCTTACGAACGACAGGATATCACAGAAGGAGCAGGAACGCATACGTCAGTTCACTTTGCACCACTTACCTGAGGAGGGGAATTCAGTCTTGGTCTCCATGTAGTCCAAGCTATCAACGATAAACATCTGGTACGCACAGCTGAGGACGGTGATTACATTCCTCTGATTGAGTCCCTTTCTGTGAGTTCAGAGGAGATTCCTGAGACTTATGGATGTTTTGAAGGATTTCCAGTGGTTCCTCAGATGACAGAGAAAGAGCTTAAAGATGAACAAAGAGCTGATCCAGCAATACAGGAAGTCGTCTTACAGCTGGAATCAGGGAAACCTTCTTTGCCTGTACTGAGGAAAGAATTACCAGAACTTCCATTTTTCCTACGAGAATGGAAAAAGTTAGAGCTGAAGGACGGTATCCTTTATAGGAAAAGAGTGGTTGGTGAACATACAACTTACCAGCTTGTTCTCCCAAAGAATCTGAGGCCACTTGTCTTGGAGCAACTGCATGACAATATGGGCCATATGGGTATGGAAAGAACCCTTGACCTTGCCCGAGCCCGTTTTTATTGGCCAAGGATGGCTACAGATGTGGAGGTGAAGATCAAGACGTGCAACCGGTGCGTGTGCAGAAAGACTCCACCTGAGAGAGC
The DNA here is from genome assembly GCF_016745375.1 of Pimephales promelas. The sequence continues at coordinate 5,177,812 of NW_024121310.1, read as the reverse complement.
AGCGCCATTAGTGAATATTCAAGTATCTAGGCCACTTGAGTTGGTATGTATGGATTTCCTATCTTTGGAACCAGATCGTAGCAATACAAAGGACATCTTGGTGATAACTGATTATTTCACGAAGTACGCTGTAGCGGTCCCCACATCAAATCAGAAGGCCAAGACAGTCGCAAAAAGCCTTTAGGAAAACTTCTTTTTTGCACTATGGCATACCTGAAAGGCTTCATAGTGATCAGGGGCCTGATTTTGAGAGCAAGACCATTAAAGAGTTTGTGTGAGATTGCTGGCATTCGGAAAGTCCGAACCACACCGTATCATCCCAGAGGAAACCCGGTTGAACGGTTCAACCGAACGCTGTTGAGTATGCTGGGTACTCTGGGAAACAAAGACAAGACCCATTGGAGAGACTTTGTGACGCCTGTTGTGCATGCATATAATTGCACTAAACATGAAACTACAGGGTTCACTCCATATGAGCTGATGTTTGGCCGGCAGCCTAGGTTGCCAATAGATCTCGCTTTTAGAGCACCTGTGAGTAACAGCCATAATGAGTTCCATTCCCAGTATGTGAAAGCTTTGAAAACACATTTGCAGGAGAGTTTTGAGCTTGCCAGAAAGAATGCAGCAAAGGTTGCAGCAAGGAACAAGACACGGTATGACAAAAGAGTGACCGAATCTTCACTTGATGAGGGTGATCGAATTCTTGTCAGAAATGTGCGTCTCACAAATTGGCTGAATGTGCGACAGCACAAATTGGCTGATAAATGGGACTCTGAAGTATACATTGTGGTGAACCGTGCTGGTGAGCTTCCTGTTTACACCGTGAAACCAGAAGGAAAGGAACCTTTGCGGACGCTCCATAGGGACTTATTATTGCCTTGTGGTTTCTTGTCACCCTCTCTGGATGAAGAGAAAATGGTACTTAAGTCACAAAGAGGGAGAACAGTTCCGAAAGAAGTAAATGAGGAAGAACCAGAGAGTTCAGAGCAATGTCTGGATGACGAGGGAGATGACGATGATTATCTGGTGCAAGAAATTGAGCCCAATTCCAAAACCACTCCAGTGAAATGCGTTAAGGAATTTGACGTTGTGAGAACATCAAGAAAAATTCCATTCAGAAATGTTGAACCTGTTACCCAGATGCAACCTGATTCAAACCTTGCCAGTGCCAACATCATTGAAGGTACACATGAAGAATACTTACCTGAACCAGCATACTTACCTGAAACTCAGTCTTTTTCTGGACCAGCCTCTGTCCACAGTGATGTGATACCTGAAAGGGAAGTGTTGGAAGAGAGAATATGTCTGTCTGAAACAGAGCAACAAAGTCTGAATGCCCATGCAAATTCCAGAATGGAGAATGAAACCAACACTAACACAGAACAAAATCAAAAATCCATACCTCATATTCCAGTGGAAGGAGACAGACTGGATCCGGTTGAATCTGCAACACCTGAAGAAGACACAGAATCGGATGAATGTGAAGCTGAAAGTAGATTAAGGATGTCCAAAAGAGTGAGACAAAGATCCAAAAGATTGACTTACCCTGAGTTGGGAAATCCCATGATATCTATTATTCAATCTCTTCTGCAAGGGTTGAACACAGCTTTCATTGAAATGTTAGAGCAACCCATATCGGTTAAACACCCTAAGAAATAGGCCTTAACACTGATTATAAGGCATCATCACAACGCAAAGGGACTTGCGTGGATTTTAAGAGGGGAGGGTGTAACCCATGTTAAATTTGGATAATATAATTGCATGTTCTAATAGCTTAACTTTTAATTAAAAAAGTTGAAACGATCTATTCATATACATTGTGAATTAATTAATATAAATTGAAATAATATGCATTGTAATTTAGCCACGAACACGTGATGTATTACATGTACACAAGTTGCGTATGACGTCAGCGCATGACACACGGAAGTGTGCGAGACGCGCTGAACGCGAGACGAGAGATGCGCTGAACATGAGATGAGTGATGCAGAAATGGATTAATAAGAATGGTGATTGCTGATTTGAGTGCAGATGCTAGCCGATTGTGAAGCTTCTTTGAATCTGAAACAGGTGTTTAAAAAAAACCTGTGAAACTCGGGATTTGGTCAGGTTTACTGCTTCGTTGGAAAAATTCTCTCATGGATTTGAGATGGCGAGCCACCCAAAATTGAATGCTGATTTCTGAGCCTGGGGAAAAGACATTTTTGCTGTATCACAAGGTTTTCGTTGCGCCAGAGACATCAATTTCTTCAGTTAGGAGGACTTTGCTTTGTTCTGTTTGGACCACTTCTTCAAACTGGTAGGATTGAACTGATTGTGAATTTACCCACTGGATCTCTTAAAGGATTTTCTGGACGATATTCAAGAGACAATTTAAACAAAGAGTTAGAACAAGGGTGTTGTTTATTTAACGTTATTGAATGTGAGTCACATGTGAATATTGAATTTCCTTTTACCATTTCATTGTGACAATAAGTTTCAGTTGGTCAAATTATTGTTTACATCATTTTATTTTGTTTAAGGGATTATTTTGGTTTGTTTAAACACGGTATAGGAAATTATGGCACAAAAAGCAGAGTAGAATAATAACCTTAAACTCTCAAATAAAAAAAAACGAAAGACAGGGAGCTGTCCAAAAGAAATACAGAACAATCTAATAAGAGTCTTACTAAAGACATATGTAAACAGAGACAAAATAGATAACATTGATAAAACTGATATAAGGAAAAAAAAAGGGATTTAAACCTTGAAAGAATAAGATAAGACACTCCAAAGACCACAGAAGATTTATAATTTGTGTATTATTTTATTGTTTTGTTATTATTGTTGTTTTATTTTATGTATTTGACTGTTCAATTAATAATTACAAATACTTTCCTTACTTGATGTCTGTGATTCATTTACTGCCAATATTCTGTTCTCCACTGACCTAGAAACTGGTCCATTGCTCCAACCTACGTTGAGGGCCCTTGTTACATGAGTATTGCTGTAGTGCTGGAAATCAGTCACGTGATCAGCTGAAGCCCAATCACAGATCAACAGCGCTCTTAGTGCAATATGAATTAAATATTGGGCACATGATGAAAGCATGTCGATCCAGACTATTAGGTGTAACTTTCACTGGCTTTTGACCGGTAAGACACTCAGAGAGGAAGAATAACAACAGAAAACTGGAAAGAGTGTGTCAGAGAAGGTGGTTGTGAATGTGTGTATATGTGTGTTCGTTACAGGATCAGAGAATGACACCGTTCCTCTGTCATAGTTCAGATCAACTCTCACACAATCAAGATCCTGTTCAACAGGAAAACCAAACTCTTCAAGTGCTCCATACGGATCATACTCCACACACCAGACATCTGCATTAAAGAAAACACGTCTCTTCCTCTGGTTTGATGCTGTAGTTACACCAAGTCTCCAGCATTCACTCTCTTTAACCTCCACATCCCAGCGGTGTGTTCCTGAGTTAAAACCCTCTGATCCCAGAACACAAAGAAAGTCAAATCTCTCTGGATTATCAGGAAGAGGTTGTTCATCCCAACTGCTTCTCACACTGGTCAGATCATCAGACAGGGCGAGAAATGGATTTGCAGTGTTTGGATCCAGAATCACAGGAGCTGATGAGACACAATAAACCAATGTTTTTATTCTGATCTTCACATAATGATCATGAGTGAAACACACAGATTATTATAAAATATGACACTCATCCTATTGATCAAACACATCAGACATTTTCCTCTGATAATAAAAATTAATGTGTAACTAAAAACACTGACTGATCAGTGTTTAATGGCATCAGCAACAAACATTAAATGTGCGATTCAAACTAGTGCTGTTGTGGTAGTCAAGCTTGTTACCTTCCCTTATAATTACAGTATATGAGGATCGTAGGCCAATTGGCTGTCGCCAGGGGGATATAAAGTGCGACAGACCTGTGCGGTACGTCAACGTCATTTGTCGACGTCACTGACGCGCCGCAAACACTTTACTGTGGCTGCTTCCTACATCAGGTGTGGACATTAGAGAGGTGAGAACGCTTGGTGACTTTGAGATCGTTGTTATAAATTTAGTAATTAATGTTCCCGGGTTGCGTGTGTTTTCTTTGCACCTTAGTGAGATCTTGATTGCCATTTCCTCTCGTAAAGTGCGAGTCAGCTGTTCCGTTTTCATGCGGACGCACTGTTGCGGTGACTACCGTTGTTGGGTGTGTGCGCTCCGATTATGCACGCATCATTCATCTTCGGTATGTCTAACAAGCGTTTACTAAGTTCCGGTGAGGTTCTATAGTAGTAATATTAAATGGTGACATTCTATTTTATTCCAGGGCTCTCCCTAAAACGTTGAAGAGCGTAAGCTGATTGTCATTGCCATCCCTCTCGTGTGATTCAAATCAACGGATTCGTTTCTCCTGTAGATCTCGCGCTGCTGTGGCTGCTAGTTGGGCGCGTTTCACGTCCTGCCCATGGATAGCATTGCTGTTTTGTTTGGTTTTGTTTTGTGCTGATTTTGATTTACATTTCCTATTTTCTTTTGGTTAAGTCAGCTTTATTTACGTTTGAAAATACGTGAAACTATTTGTTTGTTTTTTTTTGCTTTTGCATATCCTGATTTATTTTATTTTGCTTTCTATTTTTCAAGAACTTTATCTTTTTTCTTTCTGGGGGTTGTTTTGTAGTGTATTTACTTTGTGTGGTTTATTTGATTTATCTTATTAATTGCAGCTTCATTATTCTTTTGTATTTTTTTGTTCGTTTTCCTGCTTAGTTAATTAGAGTAACCTGATTTAGATCAATTTGGTTTATTTTTTCATATACTAAGACCCTATTGTTTTTTTTTTTTTGTTTGTTTTTTTGCATTTCTTTAACTTTTTTTGGTTGATTTATTTGTTTAATTCATGATTTGTATTGTGTGGGAATAATAGGCCCTGTATATTTCTTTTTTCGTTAATTCTCATTTTTGTATTTTTTTTTTTTTTTTTTTTTTTTTGTTAACTACATCAAAATCAAGCAATTTCAGTGTTTTAATAATTTGGTGTGCCTGTGAGTGACTCACATTAAGATTGTTTTGTTCTTGTGCCGCAGGATCTGGGGCCAAAGGCAGGGGGGGCCGACTCTATTCCCTCAAAGTGGTGGTGGTGTGTTCACAGTGTGCCGTGTCCATCCGTGGAGTAAGGTGTGAGTGCGTGTGTTTGTGTGCACTGGTGCAAGGAATGGTTTTCTGTTATAAACAGTCTAATCCCCGATAGCCCGACCCTGCTGGTAAGCCCCAGTTAGCTGGTGTCTCTGTGGCCCTTTTCAGAGCCGAATCCTTATGCTGAGTGATGTTTGACTGATGCCTGATTTATTTTAATGGTTGTTTTAAAATGATTGTTTAACTAAATAAAGTCAACTGCTTTGTATTGTTACCCGTGTCTCTGAGCAATTATTGATGAACGAACTTGCGTGTCCTGTTAGAGACACTAAATTCTCTGGGTGTAACTCCCTGAGTGGCGTAGTTAGCAATCAAGTGCACCTCCGGGTTGCCACATTTTTGGCGCAGTCGGCAGGGTTCATCTTAATAATTTGGCTGAGACATGGGTACATTTTGAGGTTTGATTTTTGGTTAATTTGTTTTGGTTTTTTTTTTCAGTTGTCTGTGACTTTTTGTGTTTGAACAGGACAGCAATGTTTCCATGGGTGGGTTATCCTCTGTAAAATTCTTGTGAGATAGCACTCGTCTTTGGTAAGTTTGCTTTATCTCTGTTAAGATGGAGGCTGAATTGCAGGAATTGAGAGAACTGGTGGCTCAATTGAAAGCTGATAATGTGAGGTTGCAGCAGGCTCAGGTGGCAGTTGAGCTGCCTGAGCCTGATGTTGCTACTGCTAGCACTGCTGCAGTACCACCAGTAATCCCTCAGTCTTCTGTTGCTAGCTCCTCTGCACCCGAAAAGTTTGTTTTTGTACCCCGAGACCGTAGATGCCCGAAGTTTAACGGTAAGACCGGCATAGGTATTGACGAGTGGGTAGAGGGGGCAAGGGCCTGTATGAGGATACGCCATTTGTCTAATGCAGATCAATCATTTTTCCTGTTTGACCATCTGGAGGGAGAGGCTCGTGAGGAAGTTCGTTATCGCTCTGAGATAGAGCGTGGAGACCCTGATAAAATTATTTCAGCCTTGCGCGAACTATATGGCTGCTCTCAGTCGTACGTGGCTTTACAGGAAGCCTTTTTCACCAGAAGGCAACTCGAAGGGGAAACCCTTTTAGAGTTTTCCCTTGCTTTGATGGGCCTTCTGGAGAGGGTCAAAAGTCGCGCCCCTAATGTAATTTCCAATGGTGAGATTTTGTTGCGAGACCAGTTTGTAGAATATGTTACGGATAGTTCATTGCGGCGTGAACTTAAACAACTGGTCCGTCGTCAACCCACCGCTACACTGCTTGAAGTTAGAGGAGAGGCGATTAGGTGGGAACGAGAAGGAATGCCTGGTGGGGCGAGAGGGCGAAGTCATTCTATGCCATTAGCTTATGGCGTCCAGTATGGCGTGCGGGGTGGGCCTGTTGTGGGTGCTGAGAGTTCATCACAGCAGTCAGAGTTGGGTGAACTGCGGGATTTATTAAAACAACAACAGCGGCAGTTAGACCAGCTTACCCAAAGTTTCGCCCGTTTGCAGACTCCTTATGTAAGGGGTCGATCCCCCCGTTCCGGCCCTGTGATTTGTAGACGTTGTCAACGACCCGGACATTTTGCAAGAGATTGTGCTGGGGAACGACTTTCCCCGCGTCCTATGTCACCATCAGTGGGCACCAATACGATTGGAAATGGACAGTCTCGTAACCCACAAATTCCGGGAAACTAGTCCCCGCCGGGCTGTCGAGTCACAACCCGGTCGGGGAAGAAATTGGCTCAAGTAATTTAGATTTTCCCCGCTCATTGTCTCATCTAATGTCATCTTGTCCACATCTGATTGTTTGTATGGGAGGAGTATCAGTACCGTGTTTAGTGGATACTGGTTCTATGGTATCCACAATTACAGAAAGCTGCTTTTTGCAGCATTTCGAACCTTGGGGTCAGGATCGCCTTAAATCTTGCCAATGGTTACAGCTTAGGGCAGCTAATGGGCTTACGATCCCATATGTTGGTTACCTGGAGCTTGATGTCAAGCTTTGTGACAGGGTAGTTTCAGGATGTGGTGTGTTGGTCGTCCGAGACCCCCCCCGGCGGTATGTGTAGGGATGTTCCTGGGGTGCTGGGGATGAACATACTAGGCCGTTGTTATCAGGACTTGTTTGGACAGCATGGCACTGCCCTTTTTGAATTGCCTATTGTTGTGCAGTCCCCGAGTGTTCTGCAAGCATTACAACATTGTCAACAGGTGAGTACTAAGAGTTGTTCAGATCTTACAGGAAACGTACGGGTATGGGGGCGTCAGGTGTGTCGAATCCCTGGGGGCACCATGAAGTTGATTACTGCCACCTGTTCTTCCCAGTATTCTGGCTCTACAGTCCTGTTTGAACCCCCTGAGTCAGGTTTGCCGGCGGGGCTCTTAGCATCCCCTGCACTAGTTAGAGTGACCCATGGTACAGTTTGGGTTCCTATTGTTAATGTTGGCACTGTGGATGTGGTATTGTATCCAACAACTGTGATTGGTAGTTTGAGGGAGGCTTATGTCATCAGTTTACCTACAGGAGTTGTGGAAGTTGACCCGGTTGTCGCTACAGTCCAGTCTCTTTTTTTGGAGACAGCCTCTCCGCTGGCTCAGCAGATTGAGGCCGTTGATTTGTCTGTTTTGTCAGAAGAGGAGCAAGTGCAGGTAAGGGCGCTGCTTCAGAAATATCAAGTGGTGTTTTCAGCTCACGAGGAAGATTTAGGCTGCACTCGTCTAATTTCTCATGATATTCCCTTACTGGATTATACCCCTGTCAGGCAGCGGTACCGACGGATACCTCCGTCAGATTATGAAGTGGTTAAGACCCACATTAATCAGCTACTGGAGACACAGGTCATAAGAGAGAGTAGTAGCCCGTATGCATCCCCCATAGTGTTGGTTAAGAAGAAGGATGGTAGCCTACGCATGTGCGTAGACTACCGTCACTTGAACGCAAAGACCAGAAAGGATGCGTTCCCATTGCCGCGTATAGAGGAGTCTTTGGATTCGTTGACAGGGGCTCGGTGGTTTTCAACATTAGATCTTGCCAGTGGGTATAATCAAGTCCCTGTCACAGAACAAGACAAGTCTATAAATGCTTTCTGTACTCCATTTGGTTTATTTGAATGGAAAAGGATGCCCTTTGGTCTTTGCAATGCGCCCAGCACTTTTCAAAGACTCATGGAGAGGATGTTTGGTGACCAACAGCGACAATCCTTGCTACTTTATCTCGATTACATAATTGTATATTCTTCTTCAATAGCTCAACACTTGGAGCGGTTGGAGGTGGTTCTTCAGACAAGAAGTAAGATACCTGGGGCATGTCATCTCAGCCGATGGGGTGGCCACTGACCCAGGTAAAATTGAGGCTGTGGCGCAGTGGCGGTGCCCTACCAGTGTTTCTGAGTTACGAACGTTTTTGGGTTTTGCTAGTTACTACAGGCGCTTCGTGGAGGGGTTTGCCAAATTGGCTTCTCCCCTGCATAAGTTGGTAGCTGAGGTGACTGGTGGTAAGTCAGGGAGAAGGAAGGGACAGAGTCTGGCTCAAGCGTGGACTGATCAGTGTCAGGAAGCATTCGAGGGTTTGAAGAGGAAGTTGACCATGGCCCCAGTATTGGCTTATGCTGATTTTTCTCGCCCTTTTATACTGGAAGTGGATGCCAGTTATGGAGGTTTGGGAGCGGTCCTCTCCCAAGAACATCAAGGTAAAGTACGTCCCATAGCATACGCCAGCCGCAGCCTAAGGCCCACTGAGCGCAATATGTCCAATTACAGCTCCATGAAGTTGGAGTTTCTTGCGCTCAAGTGGGCCATGGCTGAGAAATTTAGAGAGTACCTTCTCGGCCACAAGTGTCTGGTGTACACGGACAACAATCCCCTCAGTCATTTAGCTACTGCCAACCTAGGGGCCACGGAACAACGGTGGGCAGCTGAATTGGCAGCATTTGATTTTGAGGTAAGGTACAGGTCAGGAAGGAGCAATCGTAACGCAGATGCTCTGTCCAGACAGGATCCGACTGCTGGTCACATTCCAGAGCGTCTGGTAAGTGGTAGTACTGTTCCAGCTTCATTGCATCAGGCCATTAGTATGGGGCGGTTAGCACAGGCAGTGGTGTCAACAATGAGTGTTTTGCCTGGCTATTCGGTGTTGGATATATGTTCCCTGCAGGAAGCGGACCCAGTTATTGAGGTTGTGAGGCAGTTTTGGGAACAAGGAAAGCGTCCAGGGCCTGAGGAGCGTAAAAAGTTGACTAAGCCAGTTTTGACCTTGCTCCAGCAGTGGGACCGTTTGGTACTGAAAGAGGGAGTACTATATCGCCGGATTTCTCGTCCTGATGGAGGTGAGGAGGTTTTTCAGATGGTTTTACCAGATGTGCTCAGGCGGGAGGTTCTGACTCAATTGCATCAACAGCATGGGCATCAGGGGATCGAGCGAACTGGTGAACTAATACGGCAGAGATGCTATTGGCCTGGTATGTCGGCTGACATTACTCGTTGGTGCCAAGAGTGTGACCGTTGTGAACTTGCGAAGGACCTTCGACCAGCAGCTCGTGGCTTTATGGGACACTTGTTGAGTTCTAGACCCAATGAAATCCTTGCAGTTGATTTTACGGTGTTAGAGCCTTCCTCTTCAGGACAGGAAAACGTCTTGGTAATGACCGATGTATTTAGCAAGTTTACCATGGCTGTGCCAACACGTGATCAGCGAGCTGAGATTGTTGCCAGGGTGTTGGTTGATGAGTGGTTTTATAAGTTTGGAGTTCCGGGACGCATCCACTCTGACCAAGGTCGTAATTTTGAGTCGGCTCTTATTCATCAGTTGTGTGAGTTGTACCAGGTGAAGAAGTCGCGTACAACCCCCTATCACCCTGCCGGTAACGGTCAGTGTGAAAGATTCAATCGAACCTTGCATAACTTGTTGCGGACTTTACCGAGCTCTAGAAAGAGGGAGTGGACCGCCTGCCTGTCGCAAGTGACCTTTTGCTATAACACTACTCCTCACCAGGCAACTGGAGAATCCCCTTATTTTTTAATGTTTGGCCAAGAGCCTCGGCTGCCCGTGGACTTCTTGCTCGGTAGGGTTACTGAGCCCTGTGCAGGTAGTGTGCACAACTGGATTGTGGAACATCAGACGCGACTACAGGTTGCTTTTGAGGGAGCGCATGAACGTCTGAAAGCCGCTGCAGATTATCGCAAGTCAAAACATGACCAGCAGGTCCGTGACTTGCCACTGAAAGAGGGCCAGTTGGTCTACCTCCGTGATCACAGTGTGAGAGGCCGCCACAAGATTCAGGATTTGTGGAGTCCCATAGTTTATCAGGTAGTGAGGGCGCCAAAGGAGGGCGGTGTTGTTTATACTATTGCACCAGTTGAGGATTTGGATAAGGTACGATGTGTTCACCGTTCACTTTTGAAGAACCGTATTCGGTGAGAACCCATGCAAGTGGATCAGCTTACGGGTCCAGTGAGTGGACCAGGGGTTCCCCCGTTGGAGGATGAGATGGACTATGTTGACTTGATGGTAATGGTGCCAGAGATCCCGCAACCTGCCCAAGTACTTACACCTGAGGGTGTAGGTCATTTAGTGCCAGTCAATCCCACAAATGAGTTATTGTTGGGTAGTGGAGGTAACCCCAATCCTCTAACTGTTGAACCGGCGGTACCCTTGGATATACATACCTTCAGGTTCAGTGGGTGATGGGCTGGTTGCCACACGTAGGACCGGAGGGCGGGCCAGGCGGGCCAAGGCGGGCCAGCATTCGAACATGCATAATCTCCCACGCACTGTGAGAGGGACCGAAAGAGAGGTTGAGGTTCCCATAGGGCCAGTGTCTAGGGGCATCTCAGCTTGGTTTAGGCCTTGGGATTAACCATCTTACTGCTCTGAGAATTCCTACCCGTTTCTTTTTGATCGTCGGGACGACGACATAGAAAAGGGGGGTAGATTGTGGTAGTCAAGCTTGTTACCTTCCCTTATAATTATATGAGGATCGTAGGCCAATTGGCTGTCGCCAGGGGGATATAAAGTGCGACAGACCTGTGCGGTACGTCAACGTCATTTGTCGACGTCACTGACGCGCCGCAAACACTTTACTGTGGCTGCTTCCTACATCAGGTGTGGACATTAGAGAGGTGAGAACGCTTGGTGACTTTGAGATCGTTGTTATAAATTTAGTAATTAATGTTCCCGGGTTGCGTGTGTTTTCTTTGCACCTTAGTGAGATCTTGATTGCCATTTCCTCTCGTAAAGTGCGAGTCAGCTGTTCCGTTTTCATGCGGACGCACTGTTGCGGTGACTACCGTTGTTGGGTGTGTGCGCTCCGATTATGCACGCATCATTCATCTTCGGTATGTCTAACAAGCGTTTACTAAGTTCCGGTGAGGTTCTATAGTAGTAATATTAAATGGTGACATTCTATTTTATTCCAGGGCTCTCCCTAAAACGTTGAAGAGCGTAAGCTGATTGTCATTGCCATCCCTCTCGTGTGATTCAAATCAACGGATTCGTTTCTCCTGTAGATCTCGCGCTGCTGTGGCTGCTAGTTGGGCGCGTTTCACGTCCTGCCCATGGATAGCATTGCTGTTTTGTTTGGTTTTGTTTTGTGCTGATTTTGATTTACATTTCCTATTTTCTTTTGGTTAAGTCAGCTTTATTTACGTTTGAAAATACGTGAAACTATTTGGTTTTTTTTTTTGCTTTTGCATATCCTGATTTATTTTATTTTGCTTTCTATTTTGCAAGAACATTATCTTTTTTCTTTCTGGGGGTTGTTTTGTAGTGTATTTACTTTGTGTGGTTTATTTGATTTATCTTATTAATTGCAGCTTCATTATTCTTTTGTATTTTTTTGTTCGTTTTCCTGCTTAGTTAATTAGAGTAACCTGATTTAGATCAATTTGGTTTATTTTTTCATATACTAAGACCCTATTGTTTTGTTTTTGTTTTTTTGCATTTCTTTAACTTTTTTTGGTTGATTTATTTGTTTAATTCATGATTTGTATTGTGTGGGAATAATAGGCCCTGTATATTTCTTTTTTCGTTAATTCTCATTTTTGTATTTTTTTTTTGTTGTTAACTACATCAAAATCAAGCAATTTCAGTGTTTTAATAATTTGGTGTGCCTGTGAGTGACTCACATTAAGATTGTTTTGTTCTTGTGCCGCAGGATCTGGGGCCAAAGGCAGGGGGGGCCGACTCTATTCCCTCAAAGTGGTGGTGGTGTGTTCACAGTGTGCCGTGTCCATCCGTGGAGTAAGGTGTGAGTGCGTGTGTTTGTGTGCACTGGTGCAAGGAATGGTTTTGCTGTTATAAACAGTCTAATCCCCGATAGCCCGACCCTGCTGGTAAGCCCCAGTTAGCTGGTGTCTCTGTGGCCCTTTTCAGAGCCGAATCCTTATGCTGAGTGATGTTTGACTGATGCCTGATTTATTTTAATGGTTGTTTTAAAATGATTGTTTAACTAAATAAAGTCAACTGCTTTGTATTGTTACCCGTGTCTCTGAGCAATTATTGATGAACGAACTTGCGTGTCCTGTTAGAGACACTAAATTCTCTGGGTGTAACTCCCTGAGTGGCGTAGTTAGCAATCAAGTGCACCTCCGGGTTGCCACACTGTCAAACGATTAAAATATTTAATCGCGATTAATCGCATTAATGTCATAGTTAACTTGCGATTAATTGCAATTAATCACACATTTTTATCTATTCTAAATGTCTCTTGATTTCTTTTTGTCCCATTATTTTTTCTCATTTTAATGCTCTTATCAACGTGGAAAAGTGGATCGGCTTGCTTTGTGCAAATGTTTTTTATTGAAATCAACATTGGCAAATACTGTGTTCAATTTCACACTAACGTTCTCACTTGGAGAAAATAATCTCTCACACAATGTAACACTGTCCATCAATAGAAGGGTGAAAGAAATACTGACGAGGTCCTGATATTGACGAGGGGGCGCAGAATTCGCATCAGCTGTGTGTGTGTGCGTGTGTGTGTGTGTGTGTGTGCATGTGTGTGTGTGTGTGCTGGCCATCATCAAGTGGTGTTTCAGACTGGGCGTACTGCGATGATGATAGCTCCGTTCACAACGACAAAACACACAGATCACTTTCTTCTTGTCAATGGGACCATTTGGTAACTTTTTAAAAGTAAACTTTCCATTCAGAATCTTATTGGCATCCATTTCGGCATCTCGCGCTCGTCATCCACTCAAAACGCAACGTTTACCAACTATTTGGCTGGCTCGCAAACCCAAATGAGTGTGTGCGGCGTGCCTGTTGTTTTGTTTACGATCTAGCTAGATCCGATTGCGCTTTGGTTGGCGAAGCAACAAAACGTCCTTACATGGCGCAAGCCATTGAAATGAATGGGTTTCATAGCGCAGCGCGCGCATGCCGCGTCCTGTTGCAAAAGCATGTGAAAGAAAACCGCAAAGTTTGCTAGGCCAAAAAGACTGATAATCGTGCGATAAAAATTAACGCCGTTAAAATGGGTTTGTGTTAACGCCATTAATAACGCGTTTAACTGACAGCCCTAATTCAAACATTTGTGTCTCATCAAGAGAAACTGATATTTTGGAAAAGTTAAAATCAAACAACCAGAGCTGTTGAGATGAAAAAAAACTGTATCTGTAAAAACAAATGCATTAAACTTCAGCATTATCTAATCATGTTAATGAAACGTCTTGGTTACGGATGTAACCCTCGTTCCCTGAGTAGGGAACGGAGACGTTACGTCAGAAGTGACGGAGATTGGGGGTTTCGCATAGAAAGCCAATCCTCTTCGAGTATTTAATCACTAGCCAATGGCATGCAATGCCTTGGGGCTGCGGAATTTTGCATAGCGTACTCCGCCCTACTCCGTGAGTATAAAAGGAGGAAGTGAACGCAACCGCAGTATGTCTTCGCTGAGGAGCCAAGACTGAACTCAGGCGTCTACCCAGCGGTACAGCAGAAGTGGCAGGGAGACGTAACGTCTCCGTTCCCTACTCAGGGAACGAGGGTTATATCCGTAACCGAGACGTTCCCTTTCGTAGTCACTTCGAGTTACGTCAGAAGTGACGGAGATTGGGGGTCAATGCCATCACGCCATCTTACAGCTGTCTTCCAGTGCCCTGCGAAAGTCTAGACCCCTGAACCTAGGTATCACCAGGAGATCCTACTTTGACACAGGAATACCAAGGTACACTGGGAAACATATCCCGGGAGAGACATGCTACCAGATGCCTACCGTAGGGAGGACTTACGAATACACATATGGTCGCATAGGGACGCATATGGAGATCACTGGAGCACCAACCGCAGGTGGTTACTAGAATTAACTCCAGGGGTGGCAGATGGCTTGCCAAGGGAAGACACATGCTCAGAGAGGCTTACAGTGGAATACACATGAGACAGTTACCATAGGGAACCGTGCACATGGAGGCACCTAGCCGGCATCCAGAGCAACAGCAGTGGTGCCCGCATCATGGGTGCTGGAGGACTCAAGGCTTCAACGGAAGACTACTGAGGAATATCGCACTTATCCAGTCCGAGGAGTGGAATGGCGAGCAAGCGAAGACACCTGAGCGGGTCCAATACTGGCGGAAGCGAGTACGTGAGAGGACACCGGTTCGATTCGCAGATTATAGAATCTTCCGAAGGTGTTTGGTGTTGCCCAGGCTGCAGCTCTGCAATGTCTGTTAGCGAGGCGCCATGCGCTAGAGCCCAAAAGGAGGCCACACTCCGAGTGGAATGGGCCGTCACACCAAGAGGGCACGGTCGAACTTGCTGCTGGTAAGACAAAGCAATGGCGTCCACTATCCAGTGAGACGGCCATTGCTTTGAGAGAGCCCTTCCCTTCTGGCTCCCCCCATGACAGACAAGAGCTGGTCTGAGGTCCTGAAACACAGCGTTCTGTCGACGTAGGTGCGGAGTGCACGTACTGGACAGAGCAGTGCCAAGGCTGGGTCTGCCTCCTCCAGGGGCAGCGCTTGCAGGTTCACCACCTGGTCCCGAAAGGGAGTGGTGGGAACCTTGGGCACATATCCAGGCTGGGGTCTACGTGAGAGTAAGCCGGTCCGAAACTCCAGGCACGCTTCGTCAACGGAGAATGCGTGCAGGTCCCCCACCCTCTTGAAGGAGGCCAATGCAACCAGGAGTGCCATCCTCATAGGACAGAACTTAACTCTACCGATTGCAAAGGCTCAAGGGGAGCCTCTGCAGAGCACTTATATCTACTGAGAGGTCCCAAGAGGGCACGAGGGGAGGGTGAGGCAGATCTCGCCTCCACGATCCCCTCAGGAACCTGATGACCAGGTCATGCTTCCCCTAGACTTACCTTTCACTGCATCATGAGACGCGGCAATGGCCGTGACATGAACCCTAAGGGTGGAGGGTGACAGCCTACGCTCCAACCCTTCTTGCAGGAAGGAAAGCACGACACCGATCGAACATCTCCGGGGGTCTTCTCCGCGAGAAGAGCACCAGTTGACGAAGAGGTTCCACTTCAACGCATAAAGATGTCCCGTGGACGACGCTCTAGCGGAAGTGATGGTTGCCACCACCGCAGGTAGCAGCGAACTCAAACCTGCCCCGTCCCGTCCAGGAGCCACACGTGTAGCCTCCACAGTTCGGGACGAGGGTGCCACAGAGTGCCCCGTCTCTGAGTGAGTAGATCCTGTCTCAGAGGAATAGGCCAAGGAGATGCTGTCGCGAGGAGCATGAGTTCGGAGAACCATGTCTTGGTGGGCCAATAGGGGGCTACCAGCAAGACCTGCTCCTCGTCCTCCTTGATCTTGCACAACACCCGTGCAAGAAGGCTCACTGGGGAAAACGCATACTTGCGTGGGCCCCGCGGCCAGCTGTGCGCTAGTGCATCTGTGCCGAGCGTGCCCTCGGACAGGGAAAAAAACTGGGCGCAGTGGGATGAGTCCCGGGAGGCGAACAGAAGTATCTGTGCCTCCCCGAACTGGTCCCAATCAGCTGGGCCGTCTGGGGATGGAGTCCCCAGGAGATTCGCCGGAGATAGGGCAGACCCGACCGCTCGACGGCCGCCAGGTTTCGGTCTCCTGGAATGTGCACTGCACGAAGGGATCTCAGGTGCTTCTGACTCCATATCAGGAGGTGGCGGGCGAGCTGCGACAACCGGCGTAAGCGTAGACCACCCTGGTGGTTGAAGTAAACTACTGCAGCGGTGTTGTCTGAACGGACAAGTACGTGTTGACCCGTGAGCAGTGCTCGAAAGCGGTGCAGAGCCAGGCGTACTGTCAGCAGCTCGAGGCAATTGATGTGCATGAGGCACTGGGGTCCTGTCCAGGAACCCGCGGCTGCATGCCCATTGCACATGGCACCCCAACCCGTGGTAGATTATTTTGGAGAAGGTACGGCGGCCCGCTGGAGTCACTGGAACTCGAAGCGAGCCGCGATGCCATGCCCACCTCGGGACTCGATCGCGAAGCCACAGCTAAAGCGGTCTCATATGAAGCAATCCGAGCGGCGTTGCCGCGGCTGCGGATGCCATATGCCCCAGGAGCCTCTGAAAGAGTTTCAGTGGGACCGCATTCTTGCCCTCGAACTGTCGAAGACAAGTCAGCAGTGAGTGTGCGCGCTCGTTCGTGAGGTGCGCGGACATGGCGACCGAGTCTATCTCCATGCCGAGAAAAGAGATCCTCTGCACGGGGCAAAGTTTGCTCTTCTCCCGGTTGACCCGAAGGCCCAGACGGGCTAGGTGCCGGAGCACCAGGTCTCTGTGTTGGCAAAGCTGTTCTCGAGAGTGTGCCAGTATCAGCCAATCGTCGAGATAATTCAGGATGCGAACCCCGTGTTCGCGAAGGGGAACAAGGGCTGCCTCAACGATCTTCGTGAAGACGCGAGGCGACAGAGCTAACCCGAAAGGAAGAACCGTGTACTGATGCCTGGCCTCGAGGCAAACTGAGAACGGTCTGTGTCGAAGCAAAATGGAGACATGAAAGTACGCGTTCTTTAGGTCAATCGCTGCAAACCAATCCTGCGGCCGGACGCATTCGAAAATGTGTTTGGCTGTGAGCATTTTGAACGGTGGCTCAAAATGCGTAGATCCAGGATCGGTCGTAACCCACCGGTCTTCTTGGGGACAGTGAAGTATGGGCTGTAAACCCGGACCTCACCTCGGCTGGAGGGACCGTCTCGATTGCACCCTTCGCCAGCAGGGTCGCAATCTCCGCTCTCATGACCGGGGCATAGCAACCGACCACCGCGGAGCGAACTCCTCTGAAACGGGGAGGAGACCTCGCGAACTGAGTCGCGTAGCTGAATCTGATCGTTCTGATGACGCAGCGGGACAGGTCGAGGAGCTCTAGCCAGGCTCCCAGGAACTGAACCAGCGGAGTCATGCGAACCACAGACGTCCCCCCGGAGGGGCAGCGGTACAGGGAGACCGACATGCACACAGGAGTTACCCTGTGTGGATGCACAGTCGAGCCCCGTTCCCCGACAGAAGAGACCAGGGAAGGACCAGCGTTCCACGGGGGTCTGTTCTGCCGGGGGTCTGGTGATAGAGGGGGAGGGGAGTGGTGTAGTCGAGGGACGACACATGCTCCCATCCGCACCCTCTGAGACAGAGAGGAATGAGCGGGGCGACGCACTGGGCGTCGTGCGCGCTCATTCCAGTCTGTGTGCTCAATTATAGTGTCAGTTTTTCTTCAACCAGCTCAAGGCTGGAGGAGCTAGCTAGAACAAAAGATTCTCCACCGGCCCTCCACCGGGGGAAGGAGGGGCCCTGCTACCGCCTCCTGAGAAAAACCATGACACTATCACTGAGCAGCCCGTCTCAGGAACTCATCATTGTGTTTCTAAAACATAGAAACAGTCAAAATGTATATTGGAATTTATTGGACAAACTTTTTTTCCTAAGAAGATTTTCATGAATTTTCATTTTTCCAAGAGCAATTTTTTAATGTATGTATTCTCGAGCTTGTCAATAGTTCTCCAAGATAATCATAATGGAAACTTTGAGGAACTTGAAATATATATCGGAGTTCCTTTAGTTCACAATAATTATATGTGAGCTTCAATGTTTTAGTCTGAAGAATCACAAATAAAGCGTCAATTATCTTTTCACTTTTACTCTGTTGAGTTTGTTCTGGACTTGAGTAGATGAAGAAAAGAAAAACATTCTCAAAAATAGTTTATAATATTAATTTATAATACCAGAACTAGTATGATCTAAAATGTATCTACTACTTGCTACAAACTGAAATAACCTAGTGCTTTTGTGTCACTATAAACCCATGCATGATTTCCAGTGTGTAACAGCACAGATCTTCTCCAGACTCACTGTTTTGGATGATGTCCTGCATCTTCTTCCAGACTCTGAACGGCAGGTTGCCCAAGTATCGTGACACATGGATCAAAGCTCCAGAAGCCATCTGTGGATCCGGCCGTGAGCTCTGGACTCTGGAGGAACATTCAGGAGTCAGAACTGCAGTGGATCAGAACCAGAGAGACCAGAGACACTAGCAGATCACTCACCTTTCCATTGAGACTGGAAACTCCTGCAGAACAAACACACCATTTATCATCAAGAGATCAATCAAGAAATCAATCAATCAAACAATGATGTGAAATTAGACCTTCAGAAAGCAGACATCATTGGCTCTCATCATCCCCTCCATGTCTTGGATTGTGTGTGAAAGATCTGAGATGTGTCTGTTCATCTCCTCCAGCTTCTCCTTCATCCTCTGCTTCTTCTGCTCCTCTTCCTCCCTCAGTGAAGTGATTGTAGCTTCTTCTTCATCTCTGAGAAACTGATGAAGCTTCTCAAACTTCTGTTTAATCTGAAGCTCTGTGCACTCAGCTTGAGACTGAAATCAAAATCACTTTGACTTCAATCATCTCAAAAGATCAGTGGGGTTTAGTTTACTACAACTTTAACTTTCTGAAGTAGTACTGTAGTAGTTAATGTTCTGTGTCTGGTGTTTTAAGAAGATTATGTGAAATAATTTGAAAGTATACACATCAAAATCTCCAGAGTTAAATTAACTCTTTAGCAGAGATGGGAGTAAGTCACACATGTTCAAGTCTCAAGTCCCTACCATCAAGCAGAGGTGGAAAGTCCAGAGTTCAGAAAGTAAAAGTCCAGCCATATTTTTATTCCACCCATGAACTCACACAGCAAAAACTCCAGTGTTAAATGAACTTTCCTAGGAGTTCATTTGGCTCCAGACTCAAGAGTGTTAAAGTGTTAAAATTAGTGTTAAATTAACACTCAATAGAGTTAAAGTTAATAAGATTATTAAATGATTGTTTGAGTGATGATTGGCCATTATTGAAGACACCTGATATTAACAAGCAGAATCAACAAAGGAGAAAAATCACATTTTAGTCACCATTATGGTGATCGGTATTTGCCTTAGTTGGGCTCTTGATCCTTTTACTATTAACATTAGATTTAGTTTGGCTACTGTAACTGAGTTATAACTGCCAGATGAGAAAAGTTCATCAGGTAGTGTTGGTTATGTTTTAACATAATCATGATTTGACCTGAATCACTGAACTCATTTAAAAAACATATTTTCCCCCCCAAATATATGCATTTATAGTGTCTATATAAACAACTAAATATTTTATAATTAGATTATTATTATACATGTCCGATTGCTGTAGGCTTATATACAGTAGCAGGGCATTCAGGTTTATTTGACAGGTGTCAGTTTATTTCATCATGCTGCAAATTCCTCAGAATTAAAGGGATAGTTCACTTTGAAATTAATTTTTGATATGTTTTATCTTAGCTCAAGGGCATCTAAGATGTAGGTGTCTTTGTTTCCACAGTATTTTCAATTTTGACATTTTTCAGTCAAACCGTTGTTGTCTATCAGTCATATAATGCAGGTATGGGGGTCCACGTCAAAGAGCATGCACAGAGAAGGCCAAATGAAACATGATTTAATGATGATAAATGTTAGTACACATTGATGGCCTAAGACACGAAACGAGCGGTTTGTGTGAGAAAACGAACAGTATTTATATTGTTTTTAAAGTACCTCATGTAACCACAGCCATGTCCAACTGATCTGAATCAGTTGTCCAATGTCCAACTGAACCGTGTCCAACGTTCCGCCGGAAGTGATCGCTTGCGTGTGTACGTCACTCATTGTTTACACAGAGATTTCGGAAGTTCTACCTTGTCCCAATGTCTGAGTTAGGTTTACTTTATTAATTATAGCAGCACTGACCTTGTACAACATTATTTTTTTAACTTAATAGTTAAAAAATGTAATAAAAATGTAATAAAAACAATTTCTTAAAAGTTTCTCTTATACAACTTTTTTTTACAGACAAACATCAAGAATCAGCCTTTGAATCTCAACAATGGTGAAAATTATGGGCATTCAGCATGCAGCAGCGGCGTTCGTGGATGAGTCATGTTCCTTCTGTGGGAACATGACCATCGCAACACTTAGATCTAGACTCAATGATCTTACAGTGAGAGTCCCCGTGTCCGCTACTCGTTCTGCTTCCTCTTTCCAGAGGAAGCTCTTCGACTCGCGGACAGGGTGATCTGACGGTGACGGTGTGGAACAAACCCCCGACGCTGGTTCCTCGGGCCACACCCACCGCACCAGTGTTGGAGCCAGCGAGCACCGAATCGATTCAGGCGTCTGCCTCCTCGCAGGTACCGTCTGTTTCGTTCGGTGCTCCAGAGGATGATGCGATGTCGATCGCAGCATCACAAGGTGGGCTACTTGTGATGGAACTTTATTTATTTATTTATTTTTTTGATAACTCTGAGATTGCTTGGGCTTCTCCTGTTCTAAGCTGTTCTTATCTTTGCTGTACTGTTATATGATGTACTGCTATGCATGGTGTTAATGTCTTTTAACCTTTTTTTTTTAGTTCTGTAAAGCACGCGCCCCGCTAAACGCCAGGCGAAGCGGCGTCCCTGAGACGGGCTGCTCAGTGATGGAGTCGAGTTTTTCCCGGGAGGTGGTAGCAGGCCCCCTCCCCCTCCAAAAGAATCTTTTGTTCTAAGTAAAGAAAGACTTGACACCATCACTGAGCACACAGACTGGAATGAGTGTGCATGGCGCCCCCGTGCGTCGCCCCACTCATTCCCCTCTGTCTCTGAGAGTGCGGAAGGAAGCGTGTGTCGTCCCTCGACCACGCCGCTCCCCTCCCCCTCTATCGCCAGACCCCCGGCAGAACAGACCCCACGTGGAACGCTGGTCCTTCCCTGGTCTCTTCTGTCGGGGAGCAGGGCTCGACTGTGCACCCGCACGGGGTAACTCCCGTGTGAATGCCGGTCTCCCCGCCTCACTGTCCCTCCGGGGGGATGTCTGTGGTTCGCATGACCCCGCTGGATCAGTTTCTGGGAGCTTGGTTAGAGCTCCCCGGGCTATCCCGCTGGGTCGCCAGAACAATCAGACTCGGCTGTGCGATTCAGTTCGCACGGTCTCCTCCCCGCTTCCGGGAGTTCGCTTCACGGTGGTCGGTGGCAATGCCCCGGTCATGAGAGCGGAGATTGCAACCCTGCTGGCAAAAGGTGCAATCAAGACGGTCCCTCCAGCCGAGATGAGGTCAGGGTTCTACAGCCCCTACTTCATTGTCCCCAAGAAGACCGGTGGGCTATGACCGATCCTGGATCTCCGCATTTTGAACCGTACTCTTCACCGATTGCAGTTCAAAATGTTCACAGCCAAACACATTTTCGAGTGCGTCCGGCCTCAGGATTGGTTTGCAGCGATAGACCTGAAGGACGCGTACTTTCATGTCTTCATCTTGCCTCGACACAGACCGTTTCTTCGGTTTGCTTTCGAGGGACAGGCATACCAGTACATGGTTCTTCCATTCGGGTTAGCTCTGTCGCCTCGCGTCTTTACGAAGATCGTCGAGGCAGCCCTTGTTCCCCTTCGCGAACACGGGGTTCGCATCCTGAACTATCTCGACGATTGGCTGATCCTGGCACACTCTCGAGAACAGGTTTGCGAACACAGAGACCTGGTGCTCCGGCACCTAGCCCGTCTGGGCCTTCGGGTCAACCGGGAGAAGAGCAAACTTTGCCCCGTGCAGAGGATCTCTTTTCTCGGTGTGGAGATAGACTTGGTCGCCATGTCCGCGCAGCTCACGAGCGAGTGCGCGCACTCACTGCTGACTTGTCTTCGACAGTTCGAGGGCAAGAGTGCGGTTCCACTGAAAATTTTTCAGAGGCTCCTGGGGCATATGGCATCCGCAGCCGCGGCTACGCCGCTCGGACTGCTTCATATGAGACCGCTTCAGCTGTGGCTTCGCCATCGAGTCCCGAGGTGGGTATGGCATCACGGCTCGCTCGGAGTCCCAGTGACTCCGGCTTGCCGCTAGACCTTCTTCCTGTGGTCGAACCTCAGCTTTTTACGGGCCGGGGTCCCTCTTCTGCAAGTTTCCAGGCATGTCGTTGTCTCCACGGATGCCTCTACCACGGGTTGGGGAGCCATGTGCAATGGGCATGCAGCCGCGGGTTCCTGGACAGGACCCCAGCACCTCATGCACATCAATTGCCTAGAGCTGCTGGCAGTATGCCTGGCTCTGCACCGCTTTCGAGCACTGCTCAGGGGTCAACACGTACTTGTCCGTTCGGACAATACCGCTACGGTAGCGTATATCAACCACCAGGGTGGTCTACGCTCACGTCGGATGTCGCAGCTCGCACGCCACCTCCTGTTATGGAGTCAGAAGCACCTGAGGTCCATTTACATTCCAGGAGACCGGAACCTGGCAGCCGACGAGCTGTCACGGATCTGTCCTATCTCCGGCGAATGGCGACTCCATCCTTTGCCGCGTCTCATGAAGCAGTTGAAGGTAAGTCTTTGGGAAAGCACAACCTGGTCATCAGGTTCCTGAGGGGAGCGAGGAGACTGAATCCTCCTCGCCCTCCCCTCGTGTCCTCTTGGGACCTCCCAGTAGTCTTAAGTGGTCTGCAGAGGCCTCCCTTTGAGCCCTTGCAATCGGTAGAGATTAAGTTTCTGTCCATGAAGACAGCACTCCTGGTTGCATTGGCCTCCATCAAGAGGGTAGGGGACCTGCACGCATTCTCCGTTGATGAAGCGTGCCTGGAATTCGGGCCGGCTTACTCTCACGTGATCTTGAGACCCCGGCCTGGATATGTGCCCAAGGTTCCTACCACTCCCTTCCGGGACGAGGTGGTGAACCTGCAAGCGCTGCCCCTGAAGGAGGCAGACCCAGCCTTGGCACTGCTCTGTCCAGTACGTGCGCTCCGCCCCTACGTTGACAGAACACGGTGTTTCAGGACCTCAGACCAGCTCTTTGTCTGTTATGGGGGGAGCCAGAAGGGAAGGGCTCTCTCAAAGCAACGGCTGTCTCACTGGATAGTGGACGCCATCGCTTTGGCTTACCAGCAGCAAGGTCGACCGTGCCCCCTTGGTGTGACGGCCCACTCCACTCGGAGTGTGGCTTCCTCTTGGGCTTTAGCGCATGGCGCCTCGCTAACAGACATATGCAGAGCTGCAGGCTGGGCGACACAGAACACGTTCGCAAGATTCTATAATCTGCGAGTGGAGCCTGTGTCCTCTCGTGTACTCGCTTCCGCCAGTACTGGACCCGCTCAGGTGTCTTCGCTTGCTCGCCATTCCACTCCTCGGACTGGATAAGTGTGATATCCCTCAGTTGAGTCTTCCATTGAAGCCCTGAGTCCTCCAGCATTTCTGATGCTGGCACCACTGCATTGCTAGGTGCCTCCGTGTGTTCGGTTCCTGCTGGTAACTGTCACATGTGTATTCTCCACTGTAAGCCTCTCTGAGCATGTGTCTTCCCTTGGCAAGCCATCTGCCATTCCTGGAGTGAAGTTTCTAGCCACCCTTAGGTTGGTACTCCAGTGTTTTCCCATATGAAGTCCCCTTGGACCATATGTGTATTCTTAAGTCCTCCCTATGGTAGGCATACTGCGGCATATTCCTCCCGGGATATGATTCCCAGTGTACCTTGGTATTCCTGTGTTAAATAGGACTCCTGGTCATAAAACTAAGTTGTTAGGAGTCCAGACTTTCGCAGGGCACTGGAAGACAGCTGTGAAGGTGGCGTGATGGCACGGACTCGGAACTCGGAGCGTAACTCGGAGCGACTACGAAAGGGAACGTCTCGGTTACGGATGTAACTCTCGTTCCCTGAGTAGGGAACGGAGACGTTACGTCTCCCTGCCACTTCCACTGTACCGCTGGGTAGACGCCTGAGTTCAGTCTCGGCCCCTCAGCGAAGACATACTGCGGTTGCGTTCACTTCCTCCTTTTATACCCACGAGGTGGGGCGGAGATATGCTATGCAAATTCCGCAGACCCAACGCATTTTCATGCCATTGGCTCATTTTTAAATACTCGAAGAGGATTGGCTTTCTATGTGAAACCCCCATTCTCCGTCATTCCGATGTAACGTCTCCGTTCCCTACTCAGGGAACGAGGGTTACATCCGTAACCGAGACGTTTTCTCCTTCAGTGAATCTGCTTGTTAACATCAGGTGTCTTCAATAATGCTCAATCATCACCAATTATTCACTTAATTATCTCATTAACTTTAACACTGTCACAGTGTTAAACAGCGTCACAGCCATCCACACCCATTTAAGTTGCATTTTTCAAAAAGATTGTGAGCTAGACTTGAGCAGAAAGAGGGGGGTTTCATGACCCATTAATGATGAGTAATGGATTTCAGCACTCCTGAACAGGCAGCGACTTAAGCACTTAGGGGAGACCGGGGACAGTTGCAACACTTTTTGAATTTGGCTCCGTCACTCAAAGATGGTTTGGATTAGACAAACAAATTGTTTATACAATAATCTTACATCTGTCTGTTAATAGTCGAAACCATTTAAAGATAATTACAGAATCTACATTTTTTTTAACAATTTGCAAGAATGTAAGGAGTCAGATGTTGCAACATTGTTCGGGGATGGTTGCAACATGTTACAAATACAATATATGTCAGTGTAAGCATAATGATTATTATCAAAAATGTAAGTTGTAATAATATCACAGTGTTATTTATTCACCAGCTTTGAGTAGATGACAACTATAGATGTATCTGGATGAATAGGCCTTATGTGCAGATGTCAAATATTCAAACTGATATATAATACAATAGGCTTTTAGTGACAGGAAGAATGGAACAATGGAACACCTACATCTTGGATCCCCTTGAGGTAAGCTAAAACATATCAAAAATTAATTTCAAAGTGAACTATCCCTTCAACTTTTATTTAGCCTATTGTCATGTAAAACATGTTTTAAAAACTATTTTATATTATGTTTATTTTTTAATGCATTGTTCATGATTGTTTTATCATGGCTGACAGGAACTGTTGCAACTGTCCCCGTTCCTGACAGCCATTATAAAACCTCATGTGCCAGCTAAACAAGGCTAGCTTGATACATGCTAACCATACAGCTTAAAGGGGGGGGTTGACTGCTTTTTTTCTTTGCATGATTGTGTTTATGGGGTGCAATATAACATGTATTCGTGGTTTTTCTTTTTTTTAAATTCTTATTTTTCATAAATTTCACCTTTATTGTAAGCCGTGTTCTCCTCTGTCATTTGAACGACTGGTTGACTTCCTGATTCTATGAAACCACTCCCTCAGAAACAGGCAGTGGGCTCAGATTGGTCAGTTTGGGCCGGTGTGTTGTGATTCGCTAAACTGTCGCTCACGTTGTCCGGATAATTAACGCCTGTGGCGAGGGGGGCGTGGTTCAGCGAAGTCTGTAGTCGTAGTGGGACTGTGGGAGAGCGGGGACGGAGCCGAGCGGTGAATACGTGGGTCAAGTTCAAATGACAAACACCTGTCTGTGATTTCAGTGATTGGCGTGAGGAGAGTGCATATAAGCGGGCCGTGCGGACAACAGTTTGAGAGACAGAGACTGGCAGCTCGTGCATCCTATGGAGTCCTGTTACCGAACACTGTATTCAGTGTTCTGAATACAGATTAACACTGACAGTGTTAAATTAACACCGAGAAGTGAGAATTATATAAACTCTGAGCAGAGTGTTAAATGAACACTGAAGCAGTGTTAAAGTTAATGAGATAATTAAGTGAATAATTGAGTGATGTTTGAGCATTATTGAAGACACCTAATGTTAACAAGCAGAATCACTGAAGGAGAAAAACGGAAATTTTAAGTCACCATTATGGAGATAAGTGTTTGGTTTAGCTGGTCTCTTGACCCTTAAATCATTAACTTTACATTTTGTTTGGCTGCAGTATGTGACTTATAACAGCCAGATGAAAAAGGCGATCTGATGGTGTTGGTTGTGTTTCAACATTGACCTGAATCGCTGAACTCATCAAGAGCATAAATTCTGAGTTAAATTTACCTTAAGGATTTTAGCAGGATGGTCATTTTAGGACATTTTCCTTTTCAATGAAAAACGATAAAAAATTTTTTTTTTAAATATCCCAAAAATATTTTATATAGGCACACACAGACATCAAGAATTAACACACTAATCTCAGCAATGGTGACAAACAGATCACCTCTGAACATAAGTTCATTATTTATTCATGCAGCAATGCATGATGGGAGCCATGAATGAGTTTTGATTGGTGGCACCAAGAATGCAATGCAACATGCTTTATAACTGTTACCATTGTTGAGATTCACAGGCTAATTATTGATGTCTGTGTGGCTAATTATTGATGTCAAAAATTGTATAAGAAAAGCTTTTAAGAAATTATTTTGAATATTCTGTAGACATTGAGAATATTATTGAGAATATTATGCTGCACAAGGTCACTGCTGCTACAATTAATAAAGTAAACCTAACTCAGAAATTAGAATCTATATGAGTTCAGTGATTCAGGTCAAATGTTTGTGAATTAATGATTTTGTTAAAACACAACCATCACCATCAGATCACCTTTTCTATTTGTTCATCTGGCTGTTATAACTCATGTACAGCAGCCAAACAAAATCTAAAGTTAAAGAAATATGGGTCAAGAGCCCAACTAAACCAAACACTGATCACCATAATGGTGACTTAAAATTCAAAGTTTTTCTCCTTCAGTGATTCTGCTTGTTAACATCAGGTGTCTTCAATGATGCTTAGGGCTGAAACGATTCCTCGAGTTATTCGAGTTACTCGATTACAAAAATTCCTCGAGGCAAAAAATCTGCCTCGAAGCCTCGTTAAATTCTATGACGCGCACGCAGGGATCTGATTGTTTCACACGGACCGTTATTCAGGAAGCACCACATAGCGCATGATACATTTGACTTCATAAATGGCAGAGAATGTCTAAAGTTTGGGATCATTATATGTTTATAAAGGGAGAGAACAAGATGCAATGTGTCTGCAAAGTATACCTGGCAGGGCTGCCAACTCTCACGCATTCAGCGTGACACTCGCGCAATTCGATTTCTCACGCTGAAGTGTCAATCCCTTCGGTCAAATGCCTGAAAGATGAGTTTGTCAATAGATCTACCTGTTGAGCCATCGGAATCGACTAGTTTTACCGCCCTATATTAATTCGCAAGTTAAAATATCCTGTAATCTAGTGCGAGCGCGCATGCGAGATGTTGAGCTCCTAACCGCGGCTCGCGCACGACGGCAGAGAGGTGAGCAAGCGCGCGCACCCATGTCTCTCTCACGCACCAGTCAGACCAATTGCGTCAATTCATCATATGCTTAAACTTTTATGTAGCCACGCAACAAAAATTTCAGCATACATTCACCAGGACGTGATGGAGGAACAAATATTGTGAGACACACAGACACACACACACTCTGATGTTTGTCTTGAGATTACAGTTGAAAAAGTCTGATTCTTATTTATAATTGTTTTATTTCCATTTATTTATTTATTTTATTATAATTTGTACACATTTGTGTACCTGTTTGGGTTGATATTTTATATGAATTTATTTTTGTTTCCAGATGGGTAATTTGCAGAAGGTGCAATCCTTTTTTTGTAATGTTGTATTAAGAAGACAAAACTAAGGCCAAATGGGCTTTACTATTTAAGTTTGTATTCAAAGTTGTCCATGTTATGGGCTACATGTAACTGCTTTTACAGTAAATATAATTATTGTTATAATTGTTGGCACTGGCACTTATAAACACTAAATGGGTAAAAATTGCAATATTAGTTGTGGAGCCAAATGTTGCAGTTGGAATAAATACCTCTATTTTTTAAAGAAATAAAAGCCAAACACCTTATCATTTTCGTAATACATTATTTGTTTTGGTTGCTTATAAACACACATAAACAAATTATCCGATTACTCGATTAATCGATCGATTAAGTGCTAGATTAATCGATTACAAAAAGAATCGATAGCTGCAGCCCTAATGATGCTCAATCATCACTCAATTATTCACTTAATTATCTCATTAACTTTAACACTGCTTCAGTGTTCATTTAACACTCTGCTCAGAGTTTATATAATTCACACTCTCAGTGTTAATTTAACACTGTGGATTTTGCTGTGTACACTGAACTTTCAGCGTTGCAACTTTGCAGATACTGTTCATGCACCAACAGCAACATTACACACTATTTAAAATGAAAAAAAGTGAAATCGCAGTCAACCCCCCTTTAAAGTTAACATATCACTCATTTAAACCATATAAGTTTGAGCTAAATCACATAAAAAGTGACAACAGTATAACAAAAACAAAGCTCAAGAAAATAAATACTTTCATACTTCAAAAACAGTTTTTCGTCAATAAATCCTGGAGCGGCTCAGAAATCTCCTTGATGTTTCTCTGCAAGGTGGGGCATCCAATTGTGCATGTACAATGTGAGTGTCATCACTCTAGCTTGTTTATGATTGGAGATAAATGACATGTTGCAACTATCCTCTGTTGCAACTGTCCCCGGTACTTGGTGCAGGTTAATTTTTTTAAAATTTTTTTTTTTTTTGAAACCCACAGAGAAACAAAAAAAAATTGTAACTCCTCACACACCTGTTTGTTTTTTCTTTTGTTTTGTCATTTCATTTGTTTCGTAGCTAGATTTTCTCATGTCTGCCCATAGCCCACTCCCTGCAGCCTATAGCCTATCCTGCCTGACCTCAGTAGTCACAACAACAATAATCAGACACACCTGGATTAGTCAGTTTGTCCAATAACGGAAGACAGGAAACACAGGATCTGGCTGAAGTTCAGGAAGTAGTGCAGCTGTGCATAAAGCCAATTCTACATTGTTACAATATTGTGAGCATGCAGACAGCAACTTTGCCAAAGCAGAAATGCAACATGCCACAACGTAATGTGTTTGCTGGGTAGTCACATTTGTCTGCGTTTGTCCAAATGAAAATGTGGAAGGTGAGCACAATGGCATTAATGCTGGTACATTAGTCCCACCCACTGCTAAATAATGAACATTATACACAAACAGCTCTGTGTTTGTTTGTTGTGTGTGTGGGTGTTAACCTCTATGTCAGTGTTTCCCAACCCTGTTCCTGGCGGCACACCAACACTGCGTGTTTTCTTTGTCTCCCTAATCAAACACACCCGATTCAACCCATCAGCTCATTAACCCACCTGATTATGAGCTGATGGGTTGAATCAGGTGTGTTTGATAAGGGAGACAAAGAATACACGCAGTGTTGGTGTGCCGCCAGGAACAGGGTTGGGAAACACTGCTCTATGTTATGAGAAAGAAAATGTCCCCACAAAGATGGCAATATCCGAAACCCTTGCCTTTGTGTGACATTATTTGAAGTGATGTTTGTTGAAAATTCCGAATCCCGTACACTGTAAAAATGAAAACGACTGAATCTGTTAAATCTAATCAATAAAATTGAGGCAACAGATTACAATCAATATTATTAATTAAATTTAACAAATTAGAATGGAGTAATAATTAACCAAACAAATTAATTAAAAGTTAACGATTTAAATTGAGTAAAATTTACACATTTTTCTAAACAAAAATATCGGAATAACAGACTGACGTCAAAGATGAATTAAAAACTCTTTTTTTTCATTGCCATCATTGAAGACACCTGATGTTAACAAGCAGAATCACCGAAGAATAAAACCGAGATTTTTAAGTCACCATTATAGAGATCAGTCTGTGTTTTAGTTGGGGTCTTGACCCTTAAATTGTTAACTTTAGATGTTGTTTGGCTGTTATATGGGAATAGCCTGATGAACAAATAGAAAAGGTGATCTGATGGTGATGGTTATGTTTTACCATAATCATTATTTCACAATCATTTGACCTGATCAATGAATTCATATAGAGTTCAGTTTAGGTTTACTTAATTAATTGTAGCAGCAGTGTCCTTGAACAGTATAATATTTTTATGATTTTTACAAGGTTATCCATTTTTTTTATAACGTATATCAAATACAAAAAAACAACTTTGCTCTGATTTAGTTTTTAGATACACAGAGATCTAGAATTAGCCTGTGAATCTCAACAACGGTGACAATAATTGCGCATGTTGTAGTGCATTCTGGGTGCCACCAATCAAAACTCATTCATGGCTCCCATCATGCATTGCTGCATGAAGATTAATACGCTAATTCTTGATGTCTGTATGTGCCTCTGTCAGGGTGTGGTGCAGGCAGAGGAACCAGAGGAGTCCAAATTAGCAACGAAGATCACATTTAATACAAAATACAGGCGAGAAGACAGTAATACGGGCGCAACACAGGCTAACATCAGACAGTGACCGACCAGGACTAACTCAAACAGAGCGAACTAAATACACAGAGGAATCAAACATAATGGTGTGAAAACAGGTGAAACAGATGAACATGACAATGAACCGGAGACTGATGAGGGAGTGAGTTCAGGTGTGAGGCAAGAGGATCTTGGGAAGTGTAGTGCAGGAGACGCAGACAGGACGGTGCAGACGCAGACTGTGACAGACGAGCTGAAGGTAGAGCGTGGGGTGGCCAGGGCGGAGCAGGTTGAGGGCGTGGCCAGGGCTGAGCAGGTCGAGGGTGTGGCCAGGGCGGAGCAGGCTGAGGGCGTGGCCAGGGCGGAGCAGGCTGAGGGCGAGACCAGGGTGGAGCAGGCTGAGGGCGAGACCAGGGTGGAGCAGGCTGAGGGCGAGACCAGGGCGGAGCAGGCTGAGGGCGAGACCAGGGCGGAGCAGTCTCAGGGCGAGACCAGGCTCAGGGCGAGACCAGGGCAGAGCAGGCTGAGGGCGAGACCAGGGCGGAGCAGTTGGACCCTCAGGCGTCCATGGTGGAGACGACGGAGGGAGGAGCCATGAAGGAGGCGGGACTGATGACTCCAGGGAGCCGACTGATGGAGGCGGAGCAGGTGACCGAGGAGACCAGGGTGAAACCATAGAGCCGACGAGACAGGGCGATGTTGAAAGGCTGGAGGGACATGGTGACACTGATGGCGCCGGCGACCGAGGCCAAGATGGGGATCCTGAAGACCGTGGCGCAGCCAGAGCGACCGAGGACCAAGGTGGAGCCGGAGGGAGAGAAGAGCCCGAAGGATGGAGTGACGAGGCACAGCCAGAGGAGGGTAGTCCCAGGGTGAGGGCGGGTCGATGAAGGACCAAGGTAGAACCGGGGGATGAGGAAGCCTGGAGGAGCTGGTGGGCTGAAGGGCCACGGCGGAGGTGAGGGAGGTAAGAGCCATGGTGGAGGTGATGGACCGGAAGGCTGTGGCAGAGTCCAGGTCGAGGAGGTCCGAGGCAGAGACCGGGGATCCCCTGACCCAGATGGAGTTGGTGGCCGGCAGACCCACGACGATTCTACCTCCTCGAAGCACTCCAGGGAAGCAGTGGGGCTGCCAAGCAGTGGTGGAGAAACGGTGAAGACGTGATGGATAGGAGGAGGTGGGAGAGGGAGGCTGGGTGGGTGGGATCACGGTCTCTGGCTCAGGCTGGACGGTGAATAAAGAATGAGCTGGGGTGAGGAGAATCCCCATGCTGAAACTTCTTTGGGGGTCGGTCAATCTGTCAGGGTGTGGTGCAGTCAGAGGAACCAGAGGAGTCCAAATTAGCAACGAAGATCACATTTAATACAAAATACAGGCGAGAAGACAGGAATACGGGCGCAACACAGGCTAACATCAGACAGTGACCGACCAGGGCTAACTCAAACAGAGCGAACTAAATACACAAAGGAATCAAACATAATGGGGTGAAAACAGGTGAAACAGATGAACATGACGATGAACCGGAGACTGATGAGGGAGTGAGTTCAGGTGTGAGGCAAGAGGATCTTGGGAAGTGTAGTGCAGGAAAAGCAGACAGGACGATGCAGACGCAGACTGTGACAGCCTCCATGAAATAACTTCTGAAGTTATCTTTTTATTGTTTTGATCATTTAGTTTCATTGAAAATGCTAAAAATATGATGCTGTCCAAGGCCAATGATGTTATAATTAATAAAATAAACCTTAGTCAGAAACTGGGCTCTATGTGAGTACAGTGATTCAGGTCAAATTATTGTGAAATATTGATTATATTAAAACACAACCAACACAATCAGATCACCTTTTCTATTTGTTCATCTTATAACTCACGTATAACAGCCAAACAACATCTAAAGTTAACAATTTAAGGGTCAAGAGCCCAACTAAAGCACAGACTGATCTCTATAATGGTGACTTAAAAATCTCGGTTTTATTCTTCTGTGATTCTGCTTGTTAACATCAGGTGTCTTCAATGATGGCAATGAAAAAAAAAGAGTTCTTAATTCATCTTTGACGTCAGTCTGTTATTCCGATATTTTTGTTTAGAAAAATGTGTAAATTTTACTCAATTTAAATGGTTAACTTTAAGTAATTTGTATGGTTATTTATTACTCCATTCTAATTTGTTAAATTTAATTAATAATATTGATTGTAATCTGTTGCCTCAATTTTATTGATTAGATTTAACAGATTCAGTCGTTTTCATTTTTACAGTGTAGGAAGGATGGAAAACACATCTCTCAGTTCGACAAATGCTTTTATTGCAGTTCTCTGTTCGTCTTTTAAAATTAATGCGCTGTCGATTTCTTCTAAAACAGACGCGATAGCGGAATCTATACTTCTCAATTCTTCAGCTGAAGTCATCTTTGAGGGAAACCAGTTCAACCCAAGCGCTCTTCGATAACGTGATGATTACGTAACTGCAGATCATCTGTCCATCATCGTATAAAGCCCGCCCTGGCAATTGATTGGCCCGACTAATTCTGAAACGATCATAATTACTCTTCAATGGATCGAGTCCGAACTTCCCCACCAAAAAATGTTGTGGGCGGGGTTCGGGCTTGCATCCAGGCTATAGATTTAGGGAATACAGTTTGTTCATTATGAAAAAATGTATGTGTCTAAGTCCCCATAAAACACGAAAACCCAACGTTTGTGTGTGTGTTTTTGCAACACGGCATCATGACTTTTGCGTAAACATACACGCCACTTTCAAGTCAAGTGGCATGTTATCTATACGCATTTTGAGCTATCCGCGTGTATGCGTGTATGTACACGCCGTTAAATATCAGAGCGAAACGAAGCAAAATGTAGATCTACATCTGGGGAGCGATATTTTTTTTCCTAGGATGGTAGGGGAAGACTCATAAATGCTATTAACCCCAGTGACGGGTAGATTTAGGGACGGGGTTGGGGTAGGTCATATATTTATATATAGAGTAATGTAACGTTAAGTCAACGGTGTTCATAAACACGCTGAAAAGCAATTATGCATGTTGATAGCACACCAAAAATGGAAATAAGAATTGGTGTGTGATACATACACCATTTCATGAGATCAGTCTGGTTTTAATGTGTTCTAGTCAATAAATGAACATGTAACTATTCCAGACAAATCAGTTCAGCTGTAAAAAACAGCCAAATTTTTACAGAAACATGCTGTAAAAAAGAGAGCTGTATAATAACGGTAGAGGGCTGTAAATTAACAGTACTTTGCTGGCAACCACAAATGCCAGTAGATAACTGTTATTTTACAGCGCGATTTTTTACAGTGTGTGAAAAAGTCAAAAGAATCAATCCTCACCTTGATGTGTTGAATTGTTTTCTCAAACTCTCCTTTAATGTTTTCATTGTGTTTCAGTTTCTCTTGTAAGGACTTCAGTGTTGTATTGAGCTCCTCCTAGAATTTAAAGTCAAAATATATAAGATACCACAAAGTAACTTTTTTATGTAATATATAAGCTTAAAGGAATAGTTCACCCAAAAATGAAAATTCTGTCATTAATTACTCCAGCCTCATAAAGGTGATGATACATAGGGCAACTTATTTAGCAATGTTGCCGAGTTATTGTTGCTTTTCTCATTGAGAATGAGCAACAAATTTATCTAGACATTTTAGATCGGTCTTGGGCCCTGTCTCACCTGGTTGCCCATTGATGGCAACATTGTTCAAAAATTTGCCCAGTGTATAGACCTTATGTAGCCCTGCCCCTTTTCACCGTTGCGCTCGTTGTCTTTTGACTTCCGGTCTGTATTTCCACAGCGATCTTGCAGGTATGAATAAACTGCTCGTAAAAAAATTCCCGTTCGACATTTGTTAAGACATCTGCTTTACAATGTGTATGATAAACTTTACAATGCTCATGATAACTTTTGTTCCCTTTCGTAGTCACTCCGAGTTACCTCGGATGACGGAGAATGGGGGTTTCGCCTAGAAAGCCAATCCTCTTTGAGTATTAAAAAACGAGCCAATGGCAAAGAAATGCCATGGGTCTGCGGAATTTGCATAGCGTATCTCCGCCTCACCCCGTGAGTATAAGGAGGAAGCGGACGCAACTGCAGTATGTTTTCGCTTCGGAGCCAAGAGGACTTCTTCAGTCCACAAGCCACACAATCTGAGTTACTACTGTGACTCACCTCTTCGAGACGAGCGAACTCTCTGGTGTTGGTATGACGGCGGTACCCAACGAGTTTCACATTGCCTGCGATCTGAGCAGTGGTCTGCCAGCGTGTGTGTCTCTCCCTGGTCACTTCAACATCCGCGGAGTTTTCTCCTCTCACTGAAAGAGTGTGCACGTGGCACGTCTTTTTAAAGACGCGTCTTTTTAAAGACGATCTGCCCGTGTATTCCTGAGTGCGGTATTCTGATAGAGTCAGCTGATGGGCGCGAGCGCTGTTTGACGTGTTTGGGCTTTGATCACGCTCAGACAGCGCTCGTGGGTGTGTCACGTTCTAAGAAAAAAAAACAGCACCGGGCCGTGCCGTGGAGGTGATCGCAGGGAGGCGCCCCTGTCCATACCAGCCCCACAGCCCTGCTGCGTAGCTCCCATTACGGGCAGCTCAGATGTGGCTTACAGTTCTTCAGGGAGTGGTTGCAGGCCCACTCCTTCCCCCGGTGGAGGGCTGGGGGAAAATCTTTTCTTCAAAGAGCTGCATCCCATCTCTGAGCACACAGAGCAAGATGAAAGTGCGCAACGCCCCGTGCCTCGCCACTCTCATTCTCCTCTGTCTCTGAGGGTGCGGATGAGAGTGTGTGTTGTCCCCGGACCACGCCACTCCCATCCCCCTCTATCGCCAAACCCCCAGCAGAGCAGACCCCCATGGAATGCTGGTCCTTCCCTGGTCTTTTGTCGATTGTGCACACGCGGGGGGTAACACCTCTGCGTCTGCCAGTCTCTTCGACCCGCTGCCCCTCCGGGGGGACGTCTGTGGCTCGGGTGATTACACTGGATCAGTTTTTGGGAGTTTGGCTAGAGCTCCTCAATCTGTCCTGTTGGGTCACCCGAGCAATCAGGCTTGGCTATGCGATTCAGTTCGCAAGATCTCCTTCCCGTCTCCGGGGAGTTCGCTTACGGTGGTTGGTGGCAATGCCCCGATCATGAGAGCGGAAGTTGCTACCCTGCTGGGGAAGGGTGCAATCGAGACTGTCCCTCCAGCCGAGATGAGGTCAGGGTTTTACAGCCCCTACTTCATTGTCCCCAAGAAGACCGGTGGGTTACGACCGATCCTAGATCTTCGCGTTTTGAACCGTACTCTTTACCGACTGCCGTTCATGATGCTTACGGCCAAACGCATTTTCGAGTGCATTCGGCCCCAGGATTGGTTTGCAGCGATGGACCTGAAGGCCGTGTACTTTCATGTCTCCATCTTACCTCGACACAGACCGTTTCTTCGGTTTGCTTTCGAGGGACAGGCATATCAGTACACGGTTCTCCCATTCGGGTTGGCTCTGTCCCCTCGCGTCTTTACAAAGCTCGTTTTAAAGCACGATTAATTGGCTGTTTCTAGCACACTCTCGAGATCAGGTTTGCGAACACAGAGACCTCGTGCTCCGGCACCGAACCCGTCTGGGCCTTCGGGTCAACTGGGAGAAGAGCAAATTTTGCCACGAGCATAGGATCTCTTTTCTCGGTATGGAGATAGACTCGGTCGCCACTTGTCTTCATCAGTTCGAGGGCAAGACTGCGGTCCCACTGAACTTCAGAGGCTCCTGGGGCATATGGCATCCGCAGCCGCGGCAACGCCGCTCGGATTGCTTCATATGAGACCGCTTCCATGGCATTTCTTTGCCATTGGCTCGTTTTTTAATACTCGAAGCGGATTGGCTTTCTAGGCGAAACCCACATTCTCCGTCATACGACGTAACGTCTCCGTTCCCTACTCAGGGAACGAGGGTTACATACGTAACCGAGATGTTAACTCTACAATAAGTAAATCCACTTCACCAGCTAATTACTCCTCGACAGCGATGCCATAGAAATATACAGAACCGGAAGTTCAAGGACAATATTCTAAAGATGACGGCGCCCACGTTTCTCTGGTGCATAAGGTCTATAATAACCTTAAGACTTTCGTTCATCTTCGAAACATAAATGAAGATTCTATTTGAGGAATCTGAGAGCTTTCTGTCCCTCCACGGACAGCTTCACAGCTACCACTTTTACGCTTCAAAAAGAGATTTTAAAACTAATCCTTATAAATAAAGCAGTTTTGTCCAACATTTTTCTAAAGAGACTTGATTGCTGTCTTACCTTTTTTTCCAGGAGACCCCATAACATTCAAAATCCTTAACGTGATGTAGTCTAAGTTTCACAAGCAAAAACACCGGAGGCTGAATGAAAATGTAAATCCACTCTCTGTCAGTAGGTGGCGCTTATGGAACAGCAGAAATATTATAATATATAGAAATATAAAATAGTTGAATAGAATAGAATTCCAGAAATTCCCTGGTAACCTAAATGAAATAAAATAAAATGAAATGAAATTTACATCCCCTAAATGTAAATAAACATCACACAGAGGGAATATGAAAAGAAAATGCCATCAAAACTTTTCTTATGGCAGTAAGTTCCCTTCAGAGATACATTCGTAGAATTCAATCATAAAAAAATTATATAATTTCCCTGAGCTCTTAATGGTAAAGGTTGTAAAACCTCTCACTTCTTCTGCATTCAAATATGATTTTGATGATTCAATTTCAAACCTTAATACTAATCGTCAGAAATTGCATTGTGGTTTATCATCAAACTGGTAACCGTTTAATCTCTAACCCGTGAGCTTGGCGACCCCTTGGCGACTACATGATGCATTTGCGTAAAACAAACAATATTTTTATTCAATTGGCACCAATATTGTAGTTCCATAAGGTTGGTGGTTAGAATGCCAAATATAAAAACAATTTCAAACTCAACATTTGATGCTTGTTTTGTGATTTATGTCATCATCAACATTGAGCTGATAACACCTGGGGCCGATAATAAGGAGGTTTAACCAACTCTGAGTTGACTTAAGGCGGGCAAACACTGTGCAATTTTCGTCCGATTTTGAGTGAATTCTGACTCGTGCGACTCTTTTTCGTGTCGGACCGATTTTTAGCTTTGTCGTGCATCATTTGTCGCACAGTGTTCGTGCAGTGTACAGGGAGAAACAAGAGGCGATTAGCCTCTCACGATCGAAAATCGGATGGTCGGATGAATTTCTGGCATGTCAGAAATTTTGGTTGCTCCTCGTGATTATATCGCACAGTTGAAGCAAAGCTACGAACTGATTGCCCTAAACTCAGTGTTTTTTCCCTCACTGCACCTGCGTGAAAACAGAAGTTTAACCATTTCATCTGCAGCAAAAATAAAATTAAAATAAAAACGAAAAGAGGGAGATCTTTAAGTTCTGTAGTTCAAACTAGCTACAAATTACTGTTGCTTACCTCCAGTTCGTGTTGCAAAATGGATATTACCCATGTCTTCCAAGCCACCTGCGATGTAACACCTCTTTTATTAATTTGTTAAACAATGTTTTTTTAATTTGTTAAACAATGTTTTTGAAATAAACCTGTTTTTAATTTTCATTGATGATTAATTATGGCAATGTTTGGACATATTGTAGACTGTTAATAGCTATTTTATATGCCTATAATTCATTGTAATGGACCTAAATGTTTTAGACAATTTTTAATGAGGAGTAAGATTATGTAATATTTTATTATCCTCACAGCACGTTGGTTATGTGTTGGTTAAATATTGCGTGGCAAATTAATTACAATAGCGGATCAATTTAATAATAAAATTAGCCTATAGCCTCCCCTAATAATTATAATACAATAATACTAATAATAATTAAATGCATAAACTGAAAATGCTAAATCATCTTGACACTGATAGCAGATGCTTGTTTTGACAATATCTCTGGATACATACACGTCTATAGGCGCAATTCAGGGGGTTATCTCAGATATTACACGTATAGTGTGAGCAGTGAAGTCGCAGCTCGACGATCGAGATGGAGAGGAGATGGAGCTAGACAGGGAGATAGAGATGGAGATGCAGAGGAGATGGAGATAGACAGGAAGATAGAGATGGAGATGCAGAGGAGATGGAGAGGAGATAGAGATAGAGATGGAGAGGAAAGGAGATGGAGATAGAGATGGAGAGGAGATAGAGATGGAGAGGAAAGGGGATGGAGAGGAGATAGAGATGGAGAGGAGATAGACAGGGAGATAGAGATGGAGATAGAGATGGAGATGCAGAGGAGATGGAGAGGAGATAGAGATGGACAGGAAAGGGGATGGAGATGGAGAGGAGATATAGATGGAGAGGAGATGGAGTTGCAGAGGAGATGGAGATAGAGAGGAGATGAATGGAGAGGAGATAGAGATGGAGATGGACAGGAAGATTGAGATGGAGAGGAGATACAGATGCAGAAGAGATGGAGATGGCCCTGAGTCTGAATGCTGGAAGGCCAGTGGCTGAGGGAATTCCTGGAGGATTGCCAGAGACTTCCCAAGATTAAACGGCCTACATAAAATTTAAGAGGTCTACATATGTGTTATTTTTTATGTAGGCTATTTTGATATTTCCATTTGTTTAACTTTGTTTTTTGTTTTTTTTGTTGGTCCCAATAGGTTCTGATGCTAATATCTGCCTTTTGGAGCCTCCTGTCCCAACAGAACCCCAGGCAGTTGCAAGTACCCAATAAACCAAAAATGATAACAAGTGGTACTATTAAATAGTATTATAAAGTTTACTCAATCAAATATTCATCTTCACATGATGATGGGGATGAAGAAACAGTTTCTTCTGCCACAGAGAGGCCTACAGAGGAAATATTGTGCATCAAACAATCTACAGATTCACATTTCTATGTGGAATAGCCTAGAATCTAAGTTTATATCTAAATGGACATTCTCATCTAACCCTCCCCACTGATTCTGTAGAACATGTTTAGAACTACATGATGTACCTCTAATGTACTGTATTTGCCATTTAAGGAGTTATTTAAACTTCATCTGATTAAAAAATAGAAAACAGAAGTATATAATAAACCAACAATGAATAAATGTACCGAAAGAATCCGCTTCCTCTTTAAAAAGGGGGAGGAGACCAAAATAAACTCTAGGTTTACTGACGTAAACCTGCTCCCCGACCAGGTTAGGTTCACAGAGTAAGTTGCCATGGTGACTGACTCTGAGTATAAGTTACCTCTCTTTCAGAAACGGGCTATGCTTCTGCGTCAACTCCACGGCGTAGTTACGCCGTCACACTTTTATGCTATTGCTTCAGGTTGCGTTGCATCGTGGTGCATTTCACTGCCAGAACCCTAGGGGGGTGTGTGGTTCGCGAATCTCTTTGCTAGTTTGTTTTGGTTCCGTGCGCCGGTTCCGCTTTTTCATTTCCGACAATGGCGAGCGAAAGAGAGAGAATGTTGTTGCAGCTGGAGCTAATCGACGTTGAACAACAAGACGACAGACAAGATGACTTTGTCCCCATAGAACCAACACGGATGTCCAGGGCCCGTTCCACCCGAGCTGCCATAGCTGTTCGGAATGACTTGAAGGATTTTTTTCAGTCTCCAAATGGAACTGTGCCATGGCAGGATAATGTAGTGTCCCGTGGCAGACTTGGTTAGTTACTGTATCATCAATGATGTAACCGTGAACATTGTGTAAGGGTTAATGCCCGACGAGGTGTCCATTGTCAGGTTTTAATGGACGACGGCGAGGCGTAAACCGGCCGACGCGCAGCGGAGGACGGTTGCCTCCGCCGAAGTCCATTAAAACCTGACAATGGACACCTCGGAGGGCATTTACCCGCTTATACCATGGTCACTTGCCAAATAAAACATTTATAAAACATTAGTTTATATTTTAATTAGGCTAAATCTAGTTTTTACAAATAATAACTTGCCTGACGGTTTATTTAGCAACCGGAGATAGCCTATTTATAGTCTGCTCAGCTTGTAGAACCCTTCAGATTCAAAAAACGCATTTTTTTCTTCATGAAACACAAAGGTAGGCATAGTTATTTTTTTATTACACATAAAACAATTAATCAAACAACAATCAAAAAAAAGCTCCAGCGGTTCTGAGCTCCAGCGATTTGCGCTTAGAGGGCAATAAATTAATCAGATCAAAGGGTCATTTGCCTACATGCTAGCTTTTTTTATTTACAATTAATTTCAACGTTTCCATTTATAGTGCAATTTGAAAAAGTCGGCCAGTCAGACTTAGGGGCCTTTGAAGGAGGATCCACAAAAGCTGGGCACTGCTGCCCATGATGGGCACTTGATGCAGACAGTACGTTGCTCCAGCTTCGTCTCTCACGGACAGACGGAGCC
Organism: Pimephales promelas; assembly: GCF_016745375.1. The sequence continues at coordinate 5,136,749 of NW_024121310.1, read as the reverse complement.
CAGTAAGCCCGCAGACTGCTCTTGCATCGATGGCCTGTCACCGACATTATTTGACGGCTCTCCAGTCCAGCATCGGAGAGTCGACCTACAGCCGTGCTTCGGAGGCTGTGGTTAGTGTAGACCTTCAAAAGACCCACCACCTATAATAATACGATGATGATAATAATAGTTATAATAAAAGTAGGTCTAGGCCTGATAATACATTTATATTGACATAAATTGTAAATAGGCCTACATCTTCGCTGATCTTTTTCATCATGTTCCCGAGGTAGTGGATACCCATCAGCTCCCGGCTGTACCACACTTCGGAAGCGGATGTCACGGTGCGCTTCGGATGGTGATAGAAAGCTTTTGCGTCAGATGCACATTTGGACACATATGACTTGAAACTTTTTACCGGACACAGCGGATCTCTGGGTCTGGCAAACATAAAACCTCGGAAGTTTTCCTTATTTGGGTCATTCGGATCGTTGTGGTTTTTGGTGTGCGAATTGTAAGACAGGGTGACAAACTCAACCCCATCCTCGTCTCTCTGGACTTTAAAAGACTGCATGGAGAGCTCCCGGTTGCCCTCCCTGCCACGCCGAGCCAAACACAGCTGGATGTCAAACCAGACTTTTCTGACCAGGCCAAGTGGCGTATCGGGAGACAGTACAGGTGAATTCTTTATGATTTCAAGATCAGACTCAGAAATACGTGGATGGTGAACGCTGGTATCTTTACCGCTTTTTCTGTAACGCTTAATTATTGCTTTAAACACAGCATTAGAGGTCATGAATCTGGTGTCAGTTATAATATTGAATTCCCTTATATGGCGGTTGATACCGGCTCTCAGGCTCCTTAGGCTTGAAACGCTGTACTCTCCTCCTGCCTTGGTTGTCTGGACAGCTGCGTAAAACTCCCGCAGGGTCTCATTCAGAGCAGCAGCGGTGTAATTTTCAAAGCTGGAGTCCATTTCTTTTTGAACAATAAAGTCTCTGAGTGTATTTACTGCCCATTTCGTATTTTTTTTCGTGTTGATCTCATCTTTTTCGTCTTCTATTTGACTCAATTCTCCCGGTGTTATCTCTTTGTGTCATTTCTCCGTTTTATTTACATTTTCTCTTTCTTCAGCAGCATACCAGTCGTCAAAGTTGCCATATTCACCATAAATATTAAAAGAAATAACGAAGTCACTCATTGTTGTATTAGGCTATATAATATCTAACGTTAAATGTTTTTTTTGATTGAGCATTTGACTGCCTGTTGCTATGGTTACTCACAGCTGTTGTGGGTAGCGCATTTATTTATTAATTTCGAATGGTAAACAGGCAGTTTCACCAGAACTACTTTCCTAGAGCTGTGTCTGAAACCGCTCACTCGTTCACTCATTCACTAATCCCTATATAGTGTATGGCATTTGAGTGCACTATATCTGCAAGGAGTGAACGAGATGAAGTGAGTGAATTCGGACGCTGACGTTTAAACTGTGCGTCGGAGAGTTGGAGCTGTCGCAGAAAAGGCTTCGTCACGCGTACTGATAAAACTCCTTTTATCTTACATTACCTACTTTATAAAATATTATCAACAACAATAACAATCATAATGACTTTATTTTGTAATTATACCTCCGTGCCAGCTTTGTAGTTTCATCGACTGAAATTGTACATTAACCCTCACGTTCACAGATGACGTGTCGTCGAGCGCCCTCCGGCGACCGTTATTATGTTCAAAACGACGATTAACGGATATTTTTCAAATCCTCCACTGGATGTAATGTAATCTCTGGTTTAAACTTGCTCGCGCCGCACCTTCATGCGCGCTCAGTTCTCTCCGCATTGGATTGTGGGAAATAGGGCTTCAGGAAGTGTACATCGAATGTACACTCGAATTCAGAGAGGATTGTGGGTAAAAGTAGTGAATGAATGTATAGGAATGATGTCGTTCACTCAGAATTCGGACACCACTACAAAATGGCCGACACCCGATATAGTGCACTATATAGTGGATAGGGAGCAATTTCAGACACAGCTTGGGTGTCCTCTATCACTTTTTTAACGGACACCCTGCAGCCAATCAGAATCGAGTATTCACCCAGACCATGGTATAAATTGAAAATAAACAACAAACTGTGTTTCAAAACAAACGTTGATTTATTGATTGATTGAAGTTTATTGCGAGCAAAAAAGAAAGAAAAGAATATAGACATATATATATTAACAATTATATAAAAAACAACAGTTTATTTTAGTTTAATTCTTTATTTACTTTCTTTATAAGTGTATTAAAATTATCAGTACGAGGGTGCAAATGTTCAAAATAGCCAGCAATTTAGCCAGCAGCCATATCACCCTGTAGCCCAAGACTGGTTGCCCACTGAAGCTAAGCAGGGCTGAGCCTGGTTAGTACCTGGATGGGAGACCTTCTGAGAAAGCCAGGTTGCTGCTGGAAGAGGTGTTAGTGAGGCCAGCAGGGGGTGCTCACCCTGTGGTCTGTGTGGGTCCTAACGCCCCAGTATAGTAATGGGGATACTATACTGTCAAAAGAGCACCGTCCTTCGGATGAGACGTCAAACCGAGGTCCTGACTCTCTGTGGTCATTAAAAATCCCAGGGTGTCTTTCGAAAGAGTAGGGGTGTAACCCCAGCATCCTGGCCAAATTTGCCCAGTGGCCTCTGTCCATCATGGCCTCCCAATCATCCCCATATACACCAACTGGCTTCATCACTGTCTCCTCTCCACCAGTAATCTGGTGTGTGGTGGGCGTTCTGGCGCACTATGGCAGCCGTCGCATCATCCAGGTGGATGCTGCACACTGGTGGTGGGTGGTGGGTGAGGAGAGTCCCCTCTCTATGTAAAGCGCTTTGAGTGCCGAGAAAAGCGCTATATAAATGTAATGAATTATTATTATTTTTAAAATGGCACTATAGCGGGAGGGGGAAACTGGAAAAGCTACACTCCTGAAATGATGTATAATCTGACCAATCACAGCTCTTGCTGTCTGCGTCGCTTTGACGCGTAGTTACAAATGTTTGGAGGTGCACGTCCAGCTACGGTGGAGGGTTCGGAGAGGGGTTCGCGTCGACGCAGAGGGGTCTGCGGGAGTACGCCGTCGATTCGACGCAGAAGCATAAAACAGACTTTATCCTGCCTTTTCAGGTATTACTTACCTCCCATTCTGAAACAGAAAACCCAGAGTTTCCCACATTTCAGGGTTAACATACTCAGAGTTTTCACTTAACCTCCTTTCTGAAACAGGCCCCTGATGTTACTTTTTCTTGGCTGTATCTGTCACAAAAATTTTGTTATACAAACACACAGTTGCAGCAGCCAAAGAAAACACTGATGGTGACACTTCAAATGAAACTAATATCAACATCTTAACCTCTGCTAATTCTCACTAAGATTATGTGACAGCAATAGTCAAAGTAATTATGTCTAAATGAGACCATAAATGATGTAAAAAATATGTCCACAATGACCACATTTGAACTAGTTTTTAACCTTGTACAAAAGGTCCATGAACGTCTATATCGGACGTGCAGAACACGTCAAAAAAGACATCATAAAAACTTTCATTCTGGTTCCTCAGTGGATGTCTTTTCAACGTCCGACTTTTGCGACAAAGACTTTAAAAAGGCGTCTTTTGGACATCATTTTGCTTAGTGGGTCACTTCAGAGTTTCAGTGTTGAACTCTGAAAATCAAAGCCGACCGCCATCTTTTTTCCTCAGAGCCGAGCCGTCCAAGTAAAACTGTTTTAGGTTAGCTAGTTCATCTGTTGGTAATGTAAAGTTGTCTAATGTCTCTCCATCTCAAATTATCCGTCAACAAAACCAGTGATGAATATCTCATGTTTGTTAGTTTTTTGGAAATAGGTTAGTGTAACCGGCAGATGAAAGGTCGTAGTAAGGTTGTCCTTCTCTGCTCACCGTATCCTTCTTCCCCTCAGCCACGCACCCTAGTTAGCTTGTAAGCGGCTAGCTATTCGTTAGTGTCAAAATCACTTTTGTATAAAACTGGCACATCAGGGGGAAAACTGAGTGAACCTTCGATGTGTACGTCCTCTTTAAACTGTTCGCTGTGTTGTCGCCTATGAAAGGTATGTGTCAACACTCCATTTCAATCGAAAACATGTTGTTCGAGCTAGTTGTGTGTAAAGTGTAACTGTTTGACAACAGATATGTAACGGTGTACCTAACGCTTCCAGGTAGCATGTTGTTGAGCTACCGAAGGTCTTTGCTGGAAGATGTACGCACGATATGTACGCGAAAGGCCTTTGCCTTTTGGAATGCGAGTTGTATCATACCATAGAGGTAAAAGGAAATGTTGGTTTTTATACCTGTATAGGTTACATTTATTGTATGTAATAGATTTTATTTGTGGTTGTTTTTCTCTTCAGAAAAATTGTCACTGCTGCTTTGCCTCTTGTACATTTGATCTAATTGTTACTCCTGTCTCTCTTTTTTTTTTTTTTTTTTTGTTTCCTTTAGTTTCGTTATTATTTTTGCCCGTCTGATCTGGTCTAAACACTGGCGTGGTTGGTATTCTTTTGTGTTCCTTTTTTTTGTTGTTGTTGCAAGTCAGCAATAAGTGTGGTATTGGCTGCCCCAGTAGCTTGTGATTGTCATGTGTAATGCTAACATCTAGATTTGCTGATTTCTGACATCAGTTAGGCTTAATAGTAATCTCTTCTTGAGCAAGACACCTAACCCCGGCTACTCCCGACGAGCTGGATGGCGCCTTGCATGGCTGACACTGCCGCTTCGTATATGAATGCGAGGCAATGTGTAAAGTGCATTGTTGGCCATGGGTCTGTTTAAAGCACAATATAAATGCAGTCCATTTACAAAAATAAGTTCCAACCAACATTTTTTTTAGTTCTCTTGTAATGTTTTCCAGTCCACATTACTTTATACAGTAAGTTGAGTCAACAGACTGCATGTTGCATCAAATCGTGTTTTGAAGTGTTTTGAAGTGTAATAAACTTGACACTATAAGTTAACCTCAACTTAACTTAACTTAATTATAACAGTATAATTAAGGTGGACGTTGATGCAATTTTCTTCTAGAAACAAACTTTGTTGTATTATTTTCATGTTATCACTGTGAAGCTGCTTTAATACAATTTGTATTGTAAAAATATATAAATAAATAATGCTATATAAATAAAAGGTGACTTGACTTTTTGAAGCGTCAAAGTGGTAGCTTTGCTGTCAATGGACAGTCAGAAAATCAGAGACAGAAATCTAAAAAAGTCAAAAAGTGTGAAGATGAACGAAAGTCTTACGGTTTGGAACAACATGAGACAATTCTCATTTTTGGGTGAACTATCCCATGAAGTGTTTATCCTCATTGAAAGCAATCTTACCTTATATGATGAAACCACTTCACCGATGGGTCTAAATTTATGATTGTCGTGTTTCTGTGAATTAACACACACAACACACACCGGCTGTTTGTCCTCCAGACAGAAGAGTTTGAGTTTCTCACTGTGTAAACTGCAGATCTCCTCAGACACTGATGAACACCTCTCATTTCTCTCCTTCAGGAACGACTCACACAAGTTTTTTAACACAAGATTACATGGAGGATGAATATTTGAGGATTTTCTCCTGCAGACAGGACACTCCTGAGTTTCCTGAGTTTCCTTAGTTCTCCAGAACTGTTGAATACACTCTTTACAGAAACTGTGACTACATGATAAAACAACAGGATCCTTGAAGATTTCTTGACACACGGGACAAGAAAAATCATCTTCAGATAGTGAAGCCATTTTCTCTTTTTGAGCTCCAGAAAACTTTACTTCCACTTTCTGAATCAAGGTTTCAAAAATGAAAAAGCACAAGAGTTACAAAGATTATCTGCTGTCTGTTCAGAAACCAGCTTTTCCAATCCTTCTTGAAAGTTTTTCCTCTTAATTCTACATTGGTGGCTGATTCTTCATTGCTTTTGTCAAGACATTAAAGTCAGTATGACAGAAAGGAGAAATAAAAAAGTCAGTCTCTTCCTGGTGAGTGTTGTAAGAGGGTTGAGTTTCTGATCACATGGGTCTTGTTCATGTTTCAATGTCATGAGAGACGTTGTTTCCACGTTGATTCAATGTCAGTTTGCTATCTGGGAAAGATTCCCATCCCTGACGTATACTGATATTAAAAGACTCAGGACACTTTATGTTTTTTGCACTTTATTTGTTTTTTGAGTGTTCTGCAACCGAAATAAATGCATGAAATATTCTGCAGTGTGGATATGAAATCTAGAAGCATGAAACGCTGCACTGAAGCTGTATAATGAAACTGTAGCATGATCTGAAGTATCTAAGCTCTCATGAGGACAGAGAGAAGAGGACAGAGACCGTCTTTAACATTATTACAAACATCCCAGACAGCAAACTGACATTGAATCAACGTGGAAACGACGTCTCTCATGACATTGAAACAACGTTGATTTTGCTCATCGAATTAACGTTGAACCAACGTCAGACGCGGCATTCTTCAAAGCTAAATGACAATCGAAAATTGGTTTGCTTTCATAACGTTGAAACAACGCGTTGATTTCAAGTTGATTTTCCGTTAGTTTTGAAAGAATGACCCGTCTGACGTTGGTTCAACGTTAATTCGATGAGCAAAACAATGTCAGATCAACGTTGTTTCGATGTCATATTTCCACGTTGATTCAATGTCAGTTTGCTATCTGGGATTATTTATTACAAAAGCATCAGCTGTTTGTTGCACATTTAAAACAGGAAAATGGTAATGTTGGCATATTGTTGAGACCATAAAAGAGAAGAGAAACTCGTATGCCTGTAAAGTAAAACAATGGAGGAAGTTGTGATTCTTTTCCAAACACACACAAGCAAAAATCAACCCTTGCAAAAGGCATATAAATGATGCTGCCTCCTCTGCCAAAGAGAGTGAACTCTCATTAAAGGTCCCCTGACATGAAATTTTCATTTTCTGAGGTTTTTAACATTAATATGAGTTCCCCTAGACTGTATTTGGTCACCTCGTGTCTAGAATTTTCAATCAGTGTAAACCGAGCTTTGGCTATTTTTCTCTTCTCTGCATCCATCTGCAGCTCAGACGTGCTGATCTTGAATCTCCCCCTATATTACGTCATATAGGGAAAAGGTTACTCCCCTTTCTCTGCTTCGCCCGCCCAGAGAATTTGGCCCGACCATGAGAAAACGAGCTAGGAACAGGAAGTACGAACACGCGCAGGCGCGGTTTTATCTTTTCCTAGAGAAATAGCTTTGAGATTTGAGTTTTTCCTCGAGAAATATCATGGCTTGCAAACGAGCGAAGCATGGCAGTTGCTCAGTGTTCGGATGTACAAATGAACACAAAAGTATTTTTTAGTTCCTTCATCCCCGCCTCTGAAGAAACAATGGGTTCATTTTATTTTCTCTGGAAATGCGCCGACTCAACTCCCAAAGTTTTGTATGGTCCAAACGGGCAGAAGACAGGTCAGTTAATCTTTCTCTCAAAATCGTTCGATACTGTTTATGTCACAGTCCTCCGTCTGCACCAGTCTGTCTTGTCTTCAGCACTACACTTCCCAGGATCCTCTCGTCACCCTATCCCGTGTTCACTCCCTCATCAGCCACCTGTTCCTCGTCATCATCATCTGTTTCACCTGTTCTCACCCCATTATGTTTGATTATTCTGTGTATTTAGTTCCCTCTGTTTTACCCATGATTGTCGGTCGATGTCGAATGTTACCCCGTGTTACCCTGTATCCCTGCCTGTATCCTGAATTAAATGTTACCTTCCGTGTGAATCTGGACTCCTCCTATTCCTTCCGCCTGCACTCCTGATCTCCTGCACCATACCCCGTGACAGATCGACCGACCACTAAAGAAGCTGAGCATAATGGACCTTCCAGCGGTACGCCTCCTCTGTCTGCACCAGGAAGACCGCTCCCTGGAGTCCCATACCAGGGACTTTCTGGAGTTGGCGTGCCTCACTCACTATTCGGACCACTCGCTGTGTGTTTTCTACATCGCCGGCCTCAGCGAGCGGTCCCGGGCACGCCTCCCAGGGAGCGGTCCAGAAGATAATTTCCTCGCCTGTGTGGAGTGGGTGCGGGTGTGCTGTGGATCCCCATTCTCCGTGAGGGAAGTCACCAGCACCACTCCAAAACCTGAGCCCTCATCTTCACTGGTCACCGTCAGCCCTGCCGAGCCTGCACTCACCGCCAGCCCTGCCGAGCCCGCGCTCACCGTCAGCCCTCCCAAGCCGGAACTCCCCTCACTGCTGGTCCCGTCCAGCTCTCCAGAGATTGAATGCTCTTCACCGCTGGTCCCGTCCAGCTCTCCAGAGACTGAATGCTCTTCACCGCTGGTTCCGTCCAGCTCTCCAGAGACTGAATGCTCTTCACCGCTGGTTCCGTCCAGCTCTCCAGAGACTGAATGCTCTTCACCGCTGGTTCCGCCCAGCTCTCCAGAGACTGAATGCTCTTCCCCGCTGGTTCCGTCCAGCTTTCCAGAGACTGAATGCTCTTCACCGCTGGTTCCGTCCAGCTCTCCAGAGACTGAATGCTCTTCACCGCTGGTTCCGTCCAGCTCTCCAGAGACTGAATGCTCTTCACCGCTGGTTCCGTCCAGCTCTCCAGAGACTGAATGCTCTTCACCGCTGGTCCCGTCCAGCTCTCCAGAGACTGAATGCTCTTCACCGCTGGTTCCGTCCAGCTCTCCAGAGACTGAATGTTCTTCACTGCTGGTTCCGTCCAGCCCCCCAGAGACTGAATGCTCTTCACTGCTGGTTCCGTCCAGCCCTCCAGAGACTGAATGCTCTTCACTGCTGGTTCCGTCCAGCCCTCCAGAGACTGTATGCTCTTCACTGCTGGTTCCGTCCAGCCATCCAGAGACTGAATGCCCTTCACTGCTGGTTCCGTCCAGCCCTCCAGAAACTGAACGCTCATCACTGCTGGTTCCGTCCAGCCCTCCAGAGACTGTATGCTCTTCACTGCTGGTTCCGTCCAGCCATCCAGAGACTGAATGCCCTTCACTGCTGGTTCCGTCTAGCCCTCCAGAGACTGAACGCTCTTCACTGCTGGTTCCGTCCAGCCCTCCAGAGACTGTATGCTCTTCACTGCTGGTTCCGTCCAGCCATCCAGAGACTGAATGCCCTTCACTGCTGGTTCCGTCCAGCCCTCCAGAAACTGAACGCTCTTCACTGCTGGTTCCGTCCAGCCCTCCAGAGACTGAATGCTCTTCACTGCTGGTTCCGTCCAGCCCTCCAGAGATTGACTGCTCTTCACTGCTGGTTCCGTCCAGCCCTCTAAAGACTGTATGATCTTCACTGCTGGTTCCGTTCAGCCCTCCAGAGAATGAATGCTCTTCACTGCTGGTTCCGTCCAGCCCTCCAGAGACAGAATGCCCTTCACTGCTGGTTCCGTCCAGCCCTCCAGAAACTGAACGCTCTTCACTGCTGGTTCCGTCCAGCCCTCCAGAGACTGAATGCTCTTCACTGCTGGTTCCGTCCAGCCCTCCAGAGATTGACTGCTCTTCACTGCTGGTTCCGTCCAGCCCTCTAAAGACTGTATGCTCTTCACTGCAGGTTCCGTTCAGCCCTCCAGAGAATGAATGCTCTTCACTGCTGGTTCCGTCCAGCCCTCCAGAGATTGACTGCTCTTCACTGCTGGTTCCGTCCAGCCCTCCAGAGAATGAATGCTCTTCACTGCTGGTTCCGTCCGGCCCTCCAGAGACTGAATGCTCTTCACTGCTGGCTCCGTCCAGCCCTCCAGAGACTGAATGCTCTTCACTGCTGGTTCCGTCCAGCCCTCCAGAGACTGTATGCTCTTCACTGCTGGTTCCGTCCAGCCATCCAGAGACTGAACGCTCTTCACTGCTGGTTCCGTCCAGCCCTCCAGAGACTGAATGCTCTTCACTGCTGGTTCCGTCCAGCCCTCCAGAGACAGTATGCTCTTCACTGCTGGTTCCGTCCAGCCCTCCAGAGACTGAACGCTCTTCACTGCTGGTTCCGTCCAGTCCTCCAGAGACTGAACGCTCTTCACTGCTGGTTCCGTCCAGTCTCTCCGAGCCCGAGCTCTCTTCTTCGCTGGGCCCGACCAGCCCAGCCCCAGAGACCGTCCAGCCAGCGCCAGAGACCGTCCAGCCTGTGCCGGAGACCGTTCAGCCTGCTCCGCCCTGGCCACGCCCTCAGCCAGCTCCGCCCTGGCCACGTCCTCAGCCTGCTTCGCCCTGGTCTCGCCCTCAGCCTGCTCCGCCCTGGCCACGCCCTCAGCCTGCTCCGCCCTGGCCACGCCCTCAGCCTGCTCCGCCCTGGCCACGCCCTCAGCCTGCTCCGCCCTGGCCACGCCCTCAGCCTGCTCCGCCCTGGCCACGCCCTCAGCCTGCTCCGCCCTGGCCACGCCCTCAGCCTGCTTCGCCCTGGCCATGCCCTCAGCCTGCTCCGCCCTGGCCACGCTCTCAGCCTGCTCCGCCCTGGCCACGCCCTCAGCCTGCTCCGCCCTGGCCACGCCCCTCTCAGGCCCCAGTTCGTCCCCCCTCCTTCCTCTGTTCGACGGCGTGAGGTCACGCCTCCCGGGAGGGGGGAGTTCTGTCACAGTCCTCCGTCTGCACCAGTCTGTCTTGTCTTCAGCACTACACTTCCCAGGATCCTCTCGTCACCCTATCCCGTGTTCACTCCCTCATCAGCCACCTGTTCCTCGTCATCATCATCTGTTTCACCTGTTCTCACCCCATTATGTTTGATTATTCTGTGTATTTAGTTCCCTCTGTTTTACCCATGATTGTCGGTCGATGTCGAATGTTACCCCGTGTTACCCTGTATCCCTGCCTGTATCCTGAATTAAATGTTACCTTCCGTGTGAATCTGGACTCCTCCTATTCCTTCCGCCTGCACTCCTGATCTCCTGCACCATACCCCGTGACAGTTTATGCATCAGTAAGTCAAGCCAGACTATTATTCTATCCAGACTATTATCAGACTATTATATATTATTACTTTGAGTAGGATGAAAATAATCTTATTTGAAGAAAGTAGCAAGATTGATATCCAAAACGATAAGCACGCGCTGCTTTGTTTACGTTATGTGTATGTGCAGCCGGCAGCATCGGTTTCCCTTCTTGAATGACGAATCGAGACTAATATATCTGCAGAAATAGACAGTTGGCTTATTAAACGCAGGCGCAGAAAGCACATTATAGCTGACAGTCAGCACGCGCTGCTTTGTTTAGTTATGTGTATCTGCAGCTGGCAGCGTCGGTTTTCCTTTTTGAATGACGAAAATAGACTAATATATCTGCAGAAATAGACAGTTGGCTCATTAAATGCAGGCGCAGAACGCACATTAGGCTATAGCTGTCAGTCGGCTGCTGTTCTCTCGGTCAGTTCAAGTGCAGCTTTTTACCTCGATGAGAGTGGACGAGTTCCGGGCTTTAGAGACAGCAGAAACTGTGTTACACTGCACAACGAAGCTCTTACTGTATGTGCATCATCATGTCTGCATTGGTGAAAGCAGAGAGTGCAGAAACTGCGTTATACAATAAGATCTAAATTTTCTCGTGATCGACAGCTCAGTGCTCATCTCAGCAACGTTTTATGTGATGGGAATCTAAATACTTTAAAAACTTCTCACGAATCAGTAATCTCGATATCTGTAATAGTAAAAACGTATAATAGCTGTAGTAAAACGTATTCAAGAGAGTTTCACATGTATGTAATATGTAGCTATTTCATATGCAAGCATGTCAGCCAATCACAGCAGTGGGCGGTTACATTGAATCCCACAGCAGACACGCCCCTTCTAACAGAGCGTTCTAAGCAGAGGCTAAAATCAGGCTAGGAAAAATGCCTTTTATTTCTAAATTATGACTATTTTTGATTTAAAAAACATACTAACATTATAAGGGCAGCCCAGGAAACATTATAAAATAATACAAAAAACCCATGTCAGGGGACCTTTAAGTGAAGTGCAGGAGAATATCATCCGAATTCTCTCTGATCCCACATAAGAAACATTGTGACAACCCAAATCCACCCTATGTGGAAAACCGAAATGGCCCACATGCAGTGTGGAATGACAGCCCTTGGGCGGATTAACACAGTCTCATCCCAAAAAGTCATATAACTGACGGTTTGGGACGTATTTTGACCATACGTCAATATCCGCCTTTTTAGGGCCCCCTTAAACGTCGGTAGATGGCGATCCCGGGCCGTCATACAACTGACGCTTTACCTTTAACGTCAGTTAGGTGACGGGTTAAGTTTAGGGTTAGGTTTAGGTATGGGGTAGAGTTAGGATCCCATAACCTCATCTACCAACGTTTAAGGGGGCCCTAAAAAGGCGAATATTGACGTATGGTCAAAAGACGTCCCAAAACGTCAGTTATATGACGTCTTGGGATGAGACCGGGTTGGGCAGATCGCTTCCGAACAAGATCTGGGCCACAAGCAGACCATAGTGTAACCCCTCCACCCGGGTCCCACTCGACCCGCTCCGAGCGGGCCTCCGGCATGGGAGTCAGGTGCTCTAACAAGGAGGCCAAAGACTGCAGCCTCTAGCATCTGTCGCTAGAGACCCTATTAAGATCAGAGGAGTGAGGTTTACTTGCACAGCAACTACTAGCTGGCCTCCGTTACAATAGCAATGCCACATGTCAGCCAAGAGCAAAGAAATAAACCAGAACTGGACCTTATCTGAGCCATAAAATCTGTGTACATAAGTCAACTCAGCCTTAATAAGCCTGTTAACAAGCAGAATCACTGAAGGAAAGAATCCAGAAAAGAGACGACCAGAAACACAAGAAATACAACTGACTTCAGACACAGCCTCATGGTTCATTTTCATTGAGTGGTACGGTACAGTACAGTACGGTACACAATTATTTGCGTTTCCACCATAGACTGTAAAAAAATATGGACGTAGTATCCGTGACGTCACCCATAGGTTTCTGAAGAGCGTTTTTGAAGCCTAAAGTGGGCGGGGCCGGCCGTCGCCATCTTGGCAGTGCGTCACCTCTCGTCACTACCGGATAAATTAAAATGGGCAAAGAGGCGGGACGCGGGTGGAGCTGAGGTGCTAATGCTATGCTACTGCCCTCACGCTGAATTGACAGCTGATGGAAAAAGTAAAGCCAATGCTTAAAGTTCATGTTTTGCCCTTCGAAATATTATAATAGTTAAGACGTAACTAAAAGTGAGACTACTTTACTTTTTTATCAACTTTATTAATCTCACAAGGGGCAATTAGTTAAGAGCATGTATACAAGTACATAACACAGATCACATTTCATGTACATTTCACATACTCACAAAATTCAAGCAGTCAACTATGTGCATCGTGATGCATTATTATTCTGCTAGTTAAAAATGAATTAGTTACCTACAATATTGCTCTAAGCTTGTGCATGTTGTAACAGCTTGCAGTTACATTTGTCTTATTAGCTCTCTGTACTGTGTAATACTCCGTTCTACCACTAGGGGGTACTCTAGTAAGGAAGGTTCCTAGTAGCATAAAATGGTAGAAGAAGTAGAGTAAGGAAGGAAGGATGTGTTAAGCACATGGAGAAGCTTCCCTACTAGTGTGGTCATGTTTTTCCCTGATTTGAGGAACCTGTGGTTCTTATGCTCAAACGTAAGTGTTCAGTTTGTACTTTGTTTGTATGTGTAATGTTAGGTGATGTGTCAGCAAATGTGATGTAAATGTGTTATGGTGGCACTCAGTTTGTTTGTTTGTTTGATGCAGAGGGTTCATCGTGCAGGCATGAGGCAGCAACTCATCTATAACTAAACCCTTGACCAATATGGAATTAATTGTCTACAATCACACCTTTGGCATCTGCTGTTTGTGCCTTGAACTACAGTTTGTCCTAGTATCAACCGCTGCTTGGACACTTGGATTCAGACCATTGTGAACTCTTCCACTCTGCGCTTAAGTACAGTTTCTTGTTACTTGTGGGACTCTAAGGACTGAACTCTTGGCTACCAAAAGCATTATTGGGAAGAGCTGAATTAGCCCTATTGTCTTGTAAATGAATGCCTCATGTATATTTTGTATGGTTACTGCCTGAATGCTGATTTATGGTATAATACACATGGCTCATTGAAATGTGAAGTCTCTGGTCCCTCACTTTATTATGTAGCAATCTTTCTTAGCAAGCTTTCTTAAAAGTAGATGTTACATAAAATATGGCGCCCGAACAGGGACAGGAAGCAACATTTTGTTGAATCTTGAAGAGAGACATAAATTCTATTTGCAATGAGCCATTCTACACAAGTGTTTTATTGTGACCATAGTTTGAGGTATCTTTACATTTCATTTACTTTGGGTCTTTAGAATTAAGATTACTTAAAGAGGTTGTTAGTTGCAAAATGGCTTTCTCACAAGGAGAGACAGGGGGAAATGATCCTTTAAGTCCAGACTATTCTTCAGCACCTTTCACTACACGTCGTGAGCCTGTCAGAGACCTTATTCATTCTCTTAGTAATTTGTATCTGGAAAATGAACAGGAAGATCTAGAACAAGAATATGATTTTGATGATTCTTTGTTGCCTCCTCCTCCTCCTCCTCCCAACGAAGATGATGACTGTTTGGCCGCAAGAATGCATAAAATTGAATGTAAAATGGAGGGTTGGGAAGGATCCTCTAATATACACTTTAAAGATATACAATACCAGTTAGATGTGCAAAGTAATCGCATGACTGCCATTGAAAATCAGTTGCAACATATTTTAAATTTGCATCAAGATCGTCATACAGAGATACAGCAGTTAGAAGACTCTTTATCTGCTAAACTGGAGGCTGGATGCGGGCGAGTAAAAGTCACATTGGAAGCTAAGGTCCAGGATTTGGAAAAAGCAACTATAGATTGCCTGAAACGGAGAGATAGCCAGTTGAGATCTTTGATTCAGTCTTCTGAGGGAGCCACTTCTACCCCAAATTTTAACCACACTGGAGTAACTCATAGTTCCTTCAGACCGATGCACTGTCAGACCCCTGTCAAATTAGAATTTCCAAAGTTCGGAAGTTTGGATGGAGAGGATCCCATTACGTATCTGGAGCGATGTGATGAGTATCTAGCTATGCAACCTTTGAATGATGTGGAAATATTATCCATGCTTCCTTCTGTATTAACATACACAGCTAAAGACTGGTGGTTGGCAGAAAAGAAAAAAGTAAAAACTTGGGCACAGTTTAAGTCTGCTTTTCTTCAATCCTTTTTATCTGAAGATCACGAGGTTGAAGTGGAGAGAAGAATAAGAGAACGAAAACAAGGAGTTGATGAGAGCATCTGGACATTTGCATACCAGTACCGAGCGCTATGTTTGAGGTTGAAACCAGCGATGACAGAACGTGAAATCCTTCAAGCAACACTTCGGAACTGTAATCCAAAAATAGCTAGTATTTTACGAGGTACTGCAACTACAGTGGATGAGCTAGTACGGGTAGGAACACTCATAGAGAGAGATATTGCGGCAGAGAGAGCTTTCTGGAGGCAAAGGCATCAAGAAAACTCCCCTAAGTCTGCTGAAGCCAAT
This sequence comes from Pimephales promelas, assembly GCF_016745375.1. The sequence continues at coordinate 5,121,266 of NW_024121310.1, read as the reverse complement.
AGGAACTCAAAAGGACGACCATTTAACCCACATATTGCTGTCTTTTCAGAACATGATGGAAAGCCGATGTCTACGTTAACTTTACCCATAACCATAAAAGGCCATCAATATCAAGCAATTCTAGACACCGGAAGCACTTATTCAATAGTACAAGAATCCTGTTGGCAGCAATTGTCACCCAATGAAGTTATGCAGTCAAGTAGGGGACAGTCATTTTCACTCGCAAATGGTCATGTACAGACAGCCTTGGGGAAGATAGCTTGGCAGGCTACAGTCCATGGTCATGACTATCCGCTAAGGGCTTATGTAATGAGAGACAGTGATCTGGCGTTCTCAGTTGTACTGGGGCTTGAGTTCCTGATGACTTCCGGTATCCGTCTTGATTTTAAAAATTCCACTTATACATTACCTGAAGACAGAGACACAATCTACTCCTTCAACACTTCTTCACCCTTGCCAATGGTCAGTCTACACCTTGCACTACCTTTAGTGCTAACGACTTCCACTACACTAGCGGCTGTAAAGGAAGTAGTGAGTCGAGCTGATGCTTCTAAAGCGCAGAAGCGGCAGTTAGAAGGTCTAATGCTTGATTGGCCGACAGTATGCACAGATAATTTGGGACAGACTACTTTGATTCACCATCGAATTCATACGACTGACGAGATTCCTGTGCGTAAGAAAGCTTACCCTGTTTCCGTTACCAAACAAAAGTTCATAGATGAAGAGGTAGAGAATCTGTTGAACAAAGGCATCATAAGGCCATCTGTTTCTCCTTGGGCTGCACCAGTTGTCTTAGTGCCAAAGAAGGATGGTAGTACTCGCTTTTGTGTTGACTACCGGGGGTTGAATGCAAAGACTCCTCTTGATGGATTTCCAATGCCACAGATTCAAGATATCCTAGAATCCTTGTATGGAGCGACCATATTCAGCACATTGGACCTTAAATCTGGTTACTGGCAAGTAGGAATGGATGAAGACAGTGTTAAAAAGACTGCTTTTGTCACCAGAAACAATCAATTTGAATTTGTTCGTCTTCCTTTTGGTCTCAAAAACGCCGCTGCAACATTTCAAAGGCTAATGAACAACGTTCTGAGAGATTACTTGGGGAAGTTCTGTTTCGTTTATCTTGATGACATTGTGATCTATTCTGGGAGCATTCAAGATCACTTCCAACATCTCAAGCAACTCTTTGCAAAGCTGGAAGCTTCAGGATTAACTCTCAATCTCAAGAAGTGTTCTATGTTGCAAAAGACCATCACTTACCTAGGACATGTTATTTCTGGAGAAGGAGTCCATACTGAATCCTCAAAAATTGAAGCGGTCCGTGATTTCCCGGTACCCAAGAACGTCAAGGAGGTACAGAGATTTGTAGGCCTTGCAAGTTGGTACCACCGCTTCATTCCTCATTTTTCTGAGCGAGCAGCACCTTTGTACGCATTAAAAGGGAAGGATGCAGTGTGGGATTGGACAGTTGAATGTCAAAAAGCTTTTGATGATCTTAAAAGTGCCCTTCAACAAGCACCAGTTCTAATGCCACCTGATTTCACAAAAGATTTTAAAGTACAAACGGATGCTAGTGATATAGGATTAGGAGCTGTTCTGACACAGGAGGTTGACGGATTGGAGCATGTCATCGCTTATGCCTCGAGACTGGTTCATGGAGCTGAGAAATCATATTCTACAGCTGAGAAGGAGTGTTTAGCCGTGGTGTGGGCTGTAGAAAAGTGGAGACAGTACCTGGAGGGAAGAAACTTTGAAGTACTCACAGACCATTCTGCCCTGACTTGGGTATTCAATCAACCCAAACCATCCTCCCGTTTGACTAGGTGGGCTTTAAGGCTGCAAAGTTTTAACTTCACTGTTAAGTACCGTAAGGGATCCTGTAATGTGGTACCTGATGCCCTATCCAGAGGCATACCTGTGCAAGAGGTGGTAGGCCACATTGCCCTGTGTCAACCCACAAAACCAGACCCTAATTTACCAGTCAGCTGGGATGAGATTGGGAGAGCTCAAAAGCTTGATTCTTCTTTACAGACCTTATGGGAGTCAGCTAAACAAACTAATACTGACCCAAGCCGTGTTGCTTACATTGTGGAAAATGACTACTTGTTTCGTAGGGTACCGGACAAGCAACTAGGGTACACTAATCAGCTAGTCATACCTGCATCATTGAGGGAAGCATTCCTGTAATTTGCTCATGCAAATCCATTGAGTGGTCATCTGGGAAGAATGAAAACTCTACGGAGGCTACTTGACAATGTTTATTGGCCTGAAATTCGCAAAGATGTTTGGAGTTTCTGTAAGGTATGTAAGACGTGTCAAGCCTACAAACCAAGAATCACTAAGCTATCTGGATTGTTGCAGTCAACCCCAGTAGTAGAACCGGGATATATGCTCGGAGTGGATTTGATGGGTCCTTTCCCGAGAAGCCCTCGATCCAATGAATTCCTATTAGTCTTTGTGGATTATTGCAGCAAGTGGGTAGAACTCTTTGCTCTGCGGTCTTCGAAAACTCACCTCATAACCAACATACTGATAAAAGAGATGTTCACAGGATGGGGAACGCCGGTATACTTGGTTTCAGACCGAGGACCTCAATTCACTGGCCAGCTACTAAGTGATACCTGTAAACGATGGGGTGTGGTTCAGAAACTCACAACAGCTTATCATCCTCAGACCAACTTAACTGAGAGGGTCAACAGAACCTTGAAAACGATGATAGCATCTTTTGTCCATGATAACCATCGTGACTGGGATAAGTGGTTACCAGAGTTCCGATATGCAATAAATTCGGCGTGGCAAGAGAGTACAGCTCTTACTCCAGCGGAAATTGCACTTGGACGTAAGTTAAAAGGACCTCTTGAACGGTTAGTCCGCAAGGCGCCTAATCCCGGCCATGTAGCCTATACCACAATTGAGAGACAGAAGATTCTTCTGGACCAAGTGAGGGAGAAAACTAGTCAAGCACAGGAGAGGCAAGCCAAGTACTACAATAAACGAAGAAGGGCTGAAACCTTTGAGGAAGGAGATCTGGTTTGGGTACTGACTCATCATCTTTCCCGAGCTGCTGATTACTTTACTGCCAAGTTAGCTCCAAAATGGCAGGGACCTGCAAAGATTTTGAAGAGAATGAATAGTGTCAATTACAAGGTAGTAATGCTTGACAATCCGAACCAATGTGATACTTAAAAGTTGAAAAGTTAAAAAAATTCTATGGGAGTATTTGAGACTTTTCTTTAGGGAGAGGGGTGTGTAACAGCTTGCAGTTACATTTGTCTTATTAGCTCTCTGTACTGTGTAATACTCCGTTCTACCACTAGGGGGTACTCTAGTAAGGAAGGTTCCTAGTAGCATAAAATGGTAGAAGAAGTAGAGTAAGGAAGGAAGGATGTGTTAAGCACATGGAGAAGCTTCCCTACTAGTGTGGTCATGTTTTTCCCTGATTTGAGGAACCTGTGGTTCTTATGCTCAAACGTAAGTGTTCAGTTTGTACTTTGTTTGTATGTGTAATGTTAGGTGATGTGTCAGCAAATGTGATGTAAATGTGTTATGGTGGCACTCAGTTTGTTTGTTTGTTTGATGCAGAGGGTTCATCGTGCAGGCATGAGGCAGCAACTCATCTATAACTAAACCCTTGACCAATATGGAATTAATTGTCTACAATCACACCTTTGGCATCTGCTGTTTGTGCCTTGAACTACAGTTTGTCCTAGTATCAACCGCTGCTTGGACACTTGGATTCAGACCATTGTGAACTCTTCCACTCTGCGCTTAAGTACAGTTTCTTGTTACTTGTGGGACTCTAAGGACTGAACTCTTGGCTACCAAAAGCATTATTGGGAAGAGCTGAATTAGCCCTATTGTCTTGTAAATGAATGCCTCATGTATATTTTGTATGGTTACTGCCTGAATGCTGATTTATGGTATAATACACATGGCTCATTGAAATGTGAAGTCTCTGGTCCCTCACTTTATTATGTAGCAATCTTTCTTAGCAAGCTTTCTTAAAAGTAGATGTTACAATGTGACAATGATTCAAGGCAAGCACATATGTCAGTCGGCATCTAACGTCAAGTTCGTAAAGAGCTTTATTCAGTCCATTTTACAATCTGATTTTGGCCGCCAGCTCCTCAGATGGGTCAAACCAAAGATATTACCTCAGAACTTCAAGTAAATGAACTAGAAATCCGCGCTCATTCAAGGGTGTGCATCTATTGCATGGACTGAGAGAAAGCACTGAAATCATCAGACATCCATTAGTGCATGCGAGGGAAACAGCTGGAAACACAGCGCTGGTCGTTCTCTCCATACTCAACACGACGGAATCCAACGGCGTGCACGGGCGAAGGTAAAATACATGTATTAAATTGTATGAAATAATCCCAGAAAAAGCACAAACAGTGACGCTAACAGACAGCAGAAAAACGACTAGCAGTGAAAGTGGCGGCAAGAATCCACCTGTCACTCAAGTGGCCACGCCCTTAATTCTGCAGAACTTTAAGGCTTAAATATAATTTAAACAGATGAGTTGTAAAAAAAAAATTCACCCCCCTCACAGTCGTCATGAAGGGCAAAATTAGCGATATAGACCAAAACAACTATTTGCCACCAGGCTGTAAACATGTTTCCCTTTCGTAGTCACTTCGAGTTACGTCAGAAGTGACGGAGATTGGGGGGTTTCGCATAGAAATCCAATCCTCTTCGAGTATTTAATCACGAGCCAATGGCATGAATGCCTTGGGGCTGCGGAAATTTGCATAGCGTACTCCGCCCTACTCCGTGAGTATAAAAGGAGGAAGAGAACGCAACCGCAGTATGTTTTCGCTTCGGGGCCAAGATCTACCCAGATCTTGCAAACAGGAGTGGTCCGCCCAAGGGCCGTCATTCCACGCTGCAGGTGCCAGATCATCATTCCACGTGTGCCAGATGTGGGCCGGATCTGGGCCGACACAATGTTGCTATATGATGTTTTCTTTGTGTTTAAGTTTCTCTTGTAAGGACTTCAGTGCTGTATTGAGAATTAAATTAAAAATATAATCTATTTAATTAAATTATTTTATTGTTTATACGCATCTGTAAATCCATATTATATTATGGAACAACTTCTCCGATGGGTCTGAATGTGTTATTGTTGTGTTTCTATGACACACACCAGCTGTTTGATCTCTAGACAGAAGAGTTTGAGTTTCTCACTGTAAACTGCAGATCTCCTCAGACACTGATGAACACCTCTCATTTCTCTCCTTCAGGAACGACTCACACAAGTTTTTTAACACAAGATTCCCTTTCGGGATAAAAATATTTGGGAATATACTGCAAAATATTATGCAATATATTACATAATACATTTTCAAATATGGGAAACCTGCGTTTATATTTTTCAATATACTGCAATATTATGGAATTAATTTTGAGCCAATAAAAATGAACGTAACTTTTCAAGAAACTAATGAAAATATAAATTGAAACTGAATAAAATATCTTTGAAACTGAAAAAGAATGAACCGCAAGCATTTTTTTTTACTTTGTTTTTAATACACTACATGTTTTGCTAACTATTCCTCATATTCCGTTTACTGATCTACACTTACAAATGCGCTTCCAGAGTTTTCATTTACTAGGGATGCACCGATACCACTTTTTTTGAAAACGAGTACGAGTACAGTACTTGCATTTCAGTACTCGCCGATACCGATACCGAGTACTTAATAAAAAAACAAAAAAAAACATGATTTAAATATTTTTATATACGGGTTTTTAGGTCCTTGATTAAATTACTTGGGTAACACTTTATTTCGATAGTCCACTTTACTAACTATAAGTAACTTTTCAATTACATGTCAACTAACTGTCATTAGAGTATTAGTAGACTAGAGTATTAGTACGATCAGCTTAATATCTGATAACACTTTATTTATTTGGTCCCCCAACAGACATTCAACTGACTATAAGTAACTTGGCGACTACAAGTAAACTTATTCTCCTAATCCAAAGCCATTCACTTTGAAATTGTTCCACACCAGTGATGCACGGGTTGATCCAAAATGAGCGGGTGCCTGCGCCGTGGTCACCCGCGGTTACCCGCAGTTACGGGTCATCCAAAAATATTTTTAATGATATTCGGGTCGCGGTCGGTCAGGTCGTTTGGAAAAAAATGCCAATTAAACCTTTGTATTTATATATTACTAGATAGAATTTTCTATGAAATATATAGGCCGAATTTATTTATTGGCTGAATAACTGGCACGAAGATGACACACAAGCTCAGTCTAAACAGTTCTCAGTTCTGTACTGGTGTGATCCGAGAACCGCTGTACCTCTGCGTTCGTTACTACGCGGGTGCGCAGTATCAGCAGTATCAACAACATGTCTCAGTTCAGTGAACTGTTAGAGTTACTGGAGTAAAATATAATTCGGGATATTGGTTTATTTCAACTCGGAGGGACTGTCAGGCATGTCTGAAAGTGAGTAACTGTAGTAACTTGTGGATCAGCACTGACGCAAGACGTGAACTGATGCGAATGATTCAGTTCGATTTAGCGTACTGGTTCGACCGGTTCATTAAAAAGAACCGATTCGTTTACGAACCGGCCATGTCTATGATCACTAGTCTGCAGAGAGATGGAGGCGGCAAGAGAAAAGGTGAAGACTGGGGAGTGGAAGCTCCGCAAATACACAAATAGAAAGAGTAAGTGTGGGAGACATTTACCGAAATAATGAAAGATGATGACCAAAGTGCTGCCTTTGTTATATGTAGGCTACGTCTTCTTGCGATGCTGTGTTGTTACACGTTTATGGCCCAATGACGCTACGATGAGCATGTACTACTTTTAAAAAATACGGTCAGGAAGAGGGTCGGGTACAATATTTTCTTACTTTTTTGCGGTCCGAGTAGCGGGCGGGTAGTTGAAAACGTTGGTAGTGTGCGGGTTGTTTATACATTGACCCGCGCATCACTGTTCCACACGGCTGACATGTCTCCCCATCTCCCCGCTCTGAGCTGCAGCCGGAGCCTGGGGGTGGGCACTCGGCGCCTGTGATTAACCCATTTCTCAGAACATGGTATCGGTCCCCGGTATCGGGGGACTTTTAACGAGTACGAGTACTTAAGAAAATGTGGTATCGAGGCCGATACCAGATACCGGTATCGGTATCGGTGCATCCCTATCATTTACGCTTCTGATGTTTTCGTTTACACTCCCTGAGTTTGCGTTCGCTGTTCTGAACACAAATCTCTCATGGGGGCGAGGCTAGTAGCAGTGTATTCTCATTGGCTACTGAGTTTTTGATTGACAGCTTCTTGACCTGGAAGTGAAGACGTCAGTGAGTGTTGTGTTTACACGTGTGGATGTGAGCGCCTGTAAGCATAGCTTTCTATTTCATTTAGGTGATATTAAGTTTATATCTATATTTATTTACTGCTACACTATATTGTTGATATGATTTCTTATAGAAGGAATAGTACAGACAAATGATATAATTTGTCATCGTCGATATCAGAATACTCGATAGCATAGGCTACTTGTGGTAAGTCTGATTGTTTTTATTTTTTATTAATAATACTAAACTAATACTAATTATAATACAGTTCTTGCTTTTTCAGGTGTAGAGGCATATTAGAGCTCAGTGAGAGCCCATAACATTATACAGCAGTGTTGTCTTGATTTAATTGGTAAGTTGTTAGCCCAATCATTACATGTCTTGTTTATCTAACGTTACATACGGTTACAGTCTTCGATTAGATCATATTTGCTTCAATTAGTTCACATTTCCCCTCTGCCACCCCAATTAACATTGTGCTAGGGTACTGTACAGTAGCTGTACTGTAGCCTACAGTACAAAATGTACTGTATCAGACAATGACCGATGCCATTGGACCAGAGCCCTGTCAATCACTGCCCGATTCAACTTTGGCAATGTAAAGCCAATTGCTGATTAATTTGTGATGCAGTTTTTAAAAGAAGAGAGACAGTACTTGACCATTTTCCACGTCTCTATTCATAATATGTAAACACTCATTTGTTTTGAAGTATAACCCTGGCCGCAATATTTATTCTGCAAAAGGCAACAAAATGCTTTTTCTGTATCCATATTTGAGTAATAATTATGTAAAAACATTTTGGAGAAAAATGTTGAATTTTTAATAGTCTTTAATAATTTATATATATATATATATATATATATATATATATATATATATATATATCCAAATGCAAAACCTAATACATGCAAGTAATTATGACTGAAAAAATCCAGCAACTAGGAAGTAGACGCTACATAGCCATGGATAAATGTTTATTGGGCTATAGAGCCATCTACTGGTTACACAATAGTATTACAGATGATAAATGGTGTGTGAGTCAGGTAAACATTTAGTACTGTAAAATCCCTTAAAACATTTATATAATTTGTTTGAAATAATTATTTTAAGTCTGCAACTTGTTACTGCATGTGGGAGTTCAAAGCAGTTTGTATTGTTAGATTATAATACATTTCCTTTCTCATTTTCCAGGGATTTGAGCAACTTTTCCATAAACAAAATTCTGATGCTGACACAGAGGATGGAGTGATAATACCAGAGATCAGCTGTCTCCATCAGACAATAATGTTACTTTGTTTAGACATATCACCTTTGAATGACTGGGATCCTTATCTTCAGACACCTGTTGTATTTTATTTTAATATTATAAAATAGCAAATATTTTAATTTCTTTGGAGCTCTAGATTAAAACAAACACAGTACACAAGAGGTTGCAGTTTATTCTTATTAGTCTCTGCTGATCATGAATTAGCATACCAACAGCATATGAATGGGATAGTTCACCCAAAAATAAAATTCTGACTTATTTTACTCACCCTCATGCTGTCCCAGATGCATTTTACTTTCTTTCTGCAGATAAATACGAATTAAGATTTTAAGGAAAGTAATCCATCTCTGCAAGCCCTAAAGATGCTTTAAAAACTACACACAGTGACCGTGATGTCCATGTGACCTCAGTGGATGAATCAATACCTTCTGAAGTGAAACAATAGGATAAAAAAATACTAATAATGTAAACTGTTTTAACTATTAAAAATAACTTCCGACCAACTGTCATACATGGGTACAATCCACTTGTGTTATGTGGACTCACAGAGATGTATTATTTCATTAAAAATCTTTGTGATTATACATTTTATTATTTATATTATGAGAATACTGTGCATTACATGTATAGTATGCAGTTAATGTTTTGTGGATTCTGGTCTTTCCTGTCATAACTGCATCCAAGACTTTCACTTTGATACTTGTGTATATGCTGTAGTGACAATAAAGAATGAATAAATTTATTAGATTTTTTATTTAAATTCATTTAACTGATTTTATAAGTCATAATTGAACCTGTTGATGATTGTTCAAATATATTTACCATTTTAAATGTTAGAAAATAATATTAACGAAATAAATAAATAAAATGAAATAAATAAAATTATCAGCATGATTAAAAAAATGCCAACAAAAATATTCTTTGTGTGAAATATGTAATGAAATGCCCTTTGAGGTCTGTATCATCTGACAGCAACCCACGATTGTAATTTTCATATAGTTTAAATTCCTCTTATTTAAGTGATCATACATGATCATTTGATGGTGTAAATGCATATGGTAACAATGAGAAATTTGATTGCCATGGTTGCCAACCTTGATTACCTGGTTGAAGTGAAACTTTCTTGACTGCTGAATATATCACACACACGTATACTAGTAGGCTATTCTCTTTATATTGTAATAGCACAACCTATTCAGAGCCTAACATGCAAATGAATCATCAAGAATAAACAAATATTCTCCTAAAACTTTGGACACAATATTTTAAGTAGTCATATACAGTGGGCCTACTTTGATGTACAATTACAGCTGAATAGACTGGTCTCTTGTGAACCTAAAAACTTCTGTTGACAAAGTAATCGCAGCAGAAGGTAAATACAGATAAAATTAAAAAACAAACATAACTTAATATCTCTAAAATTAAATAGAAAGCTGCACTTACAGACGCTCACATCCACACGTATAAACACAACTCTGACGTCTTCACTTCCAGGTCAAGAAGCTGTCAATCAAAAACTCAGTAGCCAATGAGAATACACTGCTACTAGCCCCGCACCCACGAGAGATTTGTGTCAGAACAGCGAACGCAAACTCAGGGAGAGTAAACGAAAACTTCAGAAGCGTAAATGAAAACTCTGGAAGCGCATTTGTGAGTGTAGATCAGTAAACAAAATATGAGGAATAGTTAGCAAAACATGTAGTGTATTAAAAACAAAGTCAAAAAAATTGCTTGCGGTTCATTCTTTTTCAGTTTCAAAGATATTTTATTCAGTTTCAATTTATATTTTCATTAGTTTCTTGAAAAGTTATGTTCATTTTTATTGGCTCAAAATTAATTCCATACAATATGCATTGACCATGTATCTTAGTCAATATAAAATATACACAAAAATAAGACAACAATAGCATTATATGTATTTTCACAAATTTGTATCCTTTATTGTGTACATATATTGCACATACATGTGTTCTCACACACACACACACACACACACACACACACATTTATGGAATAAGTTACAACCACTGATCTATATAGAATGGTAAATGGACTGCATTTATATAGCGCTTTCATAGACCTAATGGCCACCAAAGCGCTTTACATATTGCCTCACATTCACCCATTCACACACCGACGGCAGTGTCAGCCATACAAGGCGTCATCCAGCTCGTCGGGAGCAGCTGGGGTTAGGTGTCTTGCTCATGGACACCGAGTGTCGAGTGCCGCTAATATATATTAGCGGCAATTCCTTATGTGTTAATCAATATATTGTAATATGTTAACACAATATATTATTGTTCCGTATTTTTTCCAATTAAACCATTTAATTATTGATCATTCATATGGGAAAAATATTTTCGCTCCATAAGGGTTATGGGCGATCATCTGTTGAGGATCTTCTCCTGCAGACAGGAAACTCCTGAGTTTCCTGAGCAGAAACTGTGAATACATGACAAAAGAACAGGAGCCTTGAAGATTTCACAGCACACTGGACAAGAAAGTTATTCTGCAGATACATTTACTGAAGCCATTTTCACTGTTTGAGCTCCAGAAACTTCTAAATGTGGTTTCAGAAATAAATAACATTTAAAGCCACTTAAATAAACGAAATGACTCGAATGACTCAGAGAGTCAGTAAAATGAACTTCCTATTAACCAGTCATGAGACTCATGACTCGCGAGAGCAGGGGCTCGGGCTCGCCTTCGCGGTGCTGCGGAAGCTAAATCAGTCATGACTCGTGAGAGCAGGGCACACCGATGCTGCGCGGCGGCCACAGCTCAGTAATTCATATAAATAACCTAGTTTGTGAATTGTTCATTCCCGGTTGGCACACATTTTGCAGCCCTTACAAAAGCGCCGCTCCCTGTTTACAGTGGAAGTTCGATCATAGATTTGAGTTTGATGCATAATGTCTGTGGTTCGATGCGGCTGTGTAAGCGCATAACATACGTCATTAATAAACTTATCTGATTGGCTTACAGGTGACCAATGATTTTAAACTACAGAGAAGCGCCCCCTAGCGAGAGAGAAAACACTTCTCTATAATGCCATTCCAGACTCTGTCTACGAAGCAAAGTGAAGTAGCAGAGTCTGGTATTACCAGGCTAGAAACATTGTACACACATCTAAAAAAAAATGTTGCTGTGGGACAAAGTGAGAATAGCCTCCAATCAAATGCCATGTATGTAGATATTATGTTTATATAGAGGATCAATGCAAATAACACAATAGATGTTTTGGAACTTTTGATATTTATTGCCAACCTCAACAGGCCACAACTGGGCAAAATTAAATTAAGCTTGTTAAGCAATATACCATTTAGAGAAGGCTACTTTTGGATTATTTGGGCTTGTCGTCATACCTGTCTCTCGTTGACTGACTGGCTTGTGTTGTTCCTTGTGTGTCCTGTCCTGTCTGACTATGCGTTATTATGGGTCGTTCGCAATTCATGAGCAACGCGTTAGCCGTGATAATGAGCGTTAGTGATGATGGATCGACTCACTCGCGAATGAGCTTTTGATGGGTTGTCTCTTTTAGGTGAACGTCGTGAGCTGGCTCGCATCTGAAGTATCTGAAGCATATCTATTTTTAAAAATTTAGCCTATATAAATTTAATAATTATGTAATAAAAATTTAAATATTATAGTCAAAGTCATTTAAAGAGCCGTTTGTGAGCCAAAAGAGCCGTCTCTTTTCAGTGAGCTGAGTCAAAAGAGCCGAATGCCCATATCACGGTTCATGAATTCACTGTCTCTCTCTCGTCTCGCGTGCGGTTGTTTGTGTGTGTGTCTGTGGGCGTGGTCACTGATCACTGCTGATCAGCAGCGCCAGCTGGTTTCAATCCGTTAGTCCCTTTATAAGTTTAGTAACTTCGAACTGGCATTAAGGATCGCATGGGCCGCTTTCAGCAGAGGAACCCATTTCGCGGCATGGAGACCCTGCGCATCGACAATCTGGACATGGTCAGCCCCGCTTCCGATCCTGAACCCATGCAGGTGGGCAGAGCTCGGCTTTCCCGGGAGGAGAGAGAACGACAGAGATCCCAGGGATTTTGTTTGTACTGTAGGAAGGCGGGCCACTTCATCTTCGCCTGCCCGGTAAAAGATCAAGCCTGGTAATAACAATGAGGCTACTATCGGGTGGGATCTCCTCTGGGAAGACCTCATCATCACCATCATCATCTACTCTCCTTCCGGTAAGACTAAGGTGGGCGACTCACACGCACAACACTGAGGCTTTGGTGGATTCGGGAGCGGAAGGTAATTTTTTGGACTCTAGACTTGCTCAACGTCTTCATCTTCCCATCTCCAGGCTCACTCACACGATTTAATTTAATGCTCTCAATGGACAATAACTTCCCCATATTTCTCACACTACTGAACACATCACACTCATAACATCTGGCAACCACACTGAAACAATAACATTTCTCCTAATGGACTCCCCACTGACACCCGTGGTGCTGGGTCACCCATGGTTACTGCAACACAATCCCACAGTCGATTGGGGTCACAATTCTGTTTTCATGTGGAGTAATGCGTGTCATGAGTCATGTCTTGTATCAGCGTTTTCGTCTGTTCCTGTGTCTATGTTTCATGAGGAGGCAGTAAATTTGTCTAACGTGCCTGGGGAGTACCAGGATCTGAAGGAAGTGTCGGTCTCGGGCTGCTTCTCTTCCTCCTCATCGTCCCTATGACTGTGCCATAGACTTAGTGCCAGGTCAGTCTCCGCCTAAAGGCAAGTTATATTCACAGTCTGTTCCAGAGAGGGAGGCTATGGAGAAATATATTTCTATTTCTCTAGCTTCCAAATTCATTAGACCTTCCTCATCTCCAGCGGGGGCGGGGTTCTTTTTTCTGGGAAAGAAGGATGGATCTTTGCGACCGTGGATTGATTACCGGGGGTTGAACAACATCACGGTGAAGAATACTTATCCTTTGCCGTTGATGTCTTCAGCCTTCGAGCGGTTACAGGGAGCATCCATTTTCACAAAATTGGATTTACATAACGCTTATCATTTGGTCTGCATAAGAAAGGGCGATGAATGGAAAACCGCGTTCAATACCCCCAGGGGGCACTTTGAATATTTGGTCGTGCCTTTCGGGCTTGTCCAACTCCCCAGCGGTCTTCCGGGCACTCGTTTATGACGTGCTGAGAGATATGGTTGACCAATTCATTTATGTCTATCTGGATGAGATTTTGATTTTTTCATCTTCTCTCCGGGAACACGTTCAGCACGTCAGACTCCAGCGGGGTGGGGTTCTTTTTTTCTGGGAAAGAAGGATGGATCTCTGCGGCCGTGGATTGAGGATTTGTCAAGGCGGAGAAATGCATTTTTCATGCACAGTCTGTTCCTTTACTAGGGTACATTTTCTCATCTGAGGGAATGCGTATGGATCCTGACAGGGTTAAGGCTATGATAGATTTACCTAGTCCAGATTCCCGTAAGGCCCTACAGAGGTTTCTGGGGTTTGCCCATTTTTATCTGCGTTTTATTCGCAACTTCAGCCAACTAGCCTTACCTCTGACTGCCTTGACCTCACCCAGAATGACGTTCAGGTGGTCTGATGCAGCTGAGGCTGCATTTACCAAACTCAAGAGCCGTTTCATTTCGCCTCCCATTACGCATCCCGGTTACGCATGTACGCATGTATTCCCCGGTGGTCCCCCATGCACGCATGTATTTCCTGGTGTAACCATGACAGATTTTACGACAGTAGTAGAAGACAATATTGTGGTGTATATACTGTCTCCTCCCCTTTCCGCCATTTTGGGAGGATACCTGCCAGCAACGGTTATTGTTTGTATTGGTAGTAGAGGAGGTTGTCGCACAGTGTTAGAATGCCTGGAAAACACTGCTGTGTAAAAAACTGCTCCAGCGTCTCACACGATTGTCGTGGGAACCGTAGCAACCATTTGTTACAATTTTTTCGTTTCCCTAAATGGAAAAAGCATGAAGGAGAGCATGTCTCCGATGTCAAGTCAAGTCACATTTATTTATATAGCGTATTTTACAATACAGATTGTATCAAAGCAGCTTTACAGTGATAACATGAAAATAATACAACACAGATCAATAATATTGTTGAATATTCAATGTCCCCAACTAAGCAAGCCAAACGCCAAAGCAAAAGTGGCAAGGAACCAAAACTCCATCAGGTGATTGAATGGAGAAAAAAACCCTGGGAGAACCCAGGCTCAGTCGGGGGGCCAGTTCTCCTCTGGCCAACGAAGGAACAGTGATTACAAAACAAATTGGATCGAAACATTAAGAGAATTTGTCCATTTCCATCTGTTTGTAAGTTGTGACAAAGAGACGTCGGATTTCTTGGGTGGCAGCAATTAGAAGAAAGGACATTACTTTTGACTGCATCTTCGAGTTGATGAGAGTGTGTTCTATGCATTTTCATTCGGTTAAGTTCTCTAAAAATTCTTTAAATGTGTTTATGTTGTCAGCTCTTAAAGTCATGAAGTGAACCTGACATTATTGCCTAGCCTGCTAGCTATGCTAAATTTGACTAAAAAGAGGAATAAAAATATATATTTTTTAAATTGATCTTATTGCTTTAATTAAAAAAAAAATAGTAAAAATCACTCTAACTGGATATTGGCATGGGGTAGTTTCCATAAGATCATCTCTCAATGCAAATCCAACCAGCTATTAGGCTAACTGAAATAAACCATGCCGATATCTAGGTATGGTAGTAAGGGTATGTGATGATGTGGGGCTATTTTAATTCCAAAGGCCAAGGGAACTTTATCAGGATGCATAGTATCCTGGATCCATAAAATAACTGACCTTTAAAAATCTTCCTGCCTCTATGGGAATTTAACATGGGGTGTCCTGACTTATGCACCCTGTATAATAAGCAAGGACATTCATTTATTTACGATACATTATTCATTCACAAAGAAAGTTGGTGTCCTTAAAGGTTGGATTTTTTTAAATTAAGGCATTTAGATCAATTTCCAAAAGATGCATTTTTTTATTCCTCTTTTTAGTCAACTTAAGCATGGGTCTATTCACTTATGCTTAGCACTGTATCTATCAAACCGTTGTTCCTTGGAAAATACTTGAACAACCATCAATGTTGTTGTTTTTAACAAAACTAGTTGAGATTCTGTTCATGAGATTATGCTTGCTTGTTGGTGAAATGTGCTCGCAGTAATGTGTTTGCCCCACACAGTGGTTCTCTACAATAACTTTCCCCACTTTGGAGGACATCACAAAGATGCATATCCCCTCATGTCCATGTGTGTGTGTGTGAAGGAGAGAGAAGCATCAGAGGGAAGTTTGAAAAATGTCCGAAACACGACCAAAGAGACGTCGTTCTGAATAACAAATTAAAAAGAAGAAGGAGTCGGATAAAGAACGTGCGAAGTTCCGAATTTACATCGGTAGCAAAGCTTTTGAACGATGGCGAGAACTCCGGCGGCAGAAGGGCTTTCAGTCCGACATTCAGGTTGCTCTGTTTTTGCTGGACAGGTGGGTAACGTTAAATTGGTTTTTTTTTTATTCTAAATTGACGCTTATATTCTCCAAACCCACACAAGGATATAATTAGCTAGAACTATGCAGTCAGCGAAATGCACGTTCACAATTATTTCAGGAAGCACGGAAGGGAGGGGGAGGAGATGAGATGCGGAGGAGGGAGGGTCTAGCTAGCCTCCGATTTGTTTGAAAATATTCCGAACGTCAACACCCAGGATCGCTTAGAGAACCTTTAAAGCATTGAATAAATGTATGAGTTTTCTTAATCAATTTATTCTGTTCTCGGTAAACCATCATATGAGATGTTGGAGAACCACCCTGACTGGAAACCATCTTTGCGGTTAGGCCACAGTGATGTTAAGCAAACAGATGAAGCAAGATTTCTGCGACAAGTAAATTGCAGGACCCAGCACCAGGAGCAGCCACCATCCCCAGCACAGCATCAGGAGCACGTGCCACCGCTGGCACAGCACAAAGAGATGCACAGGCACAGGAATGTGCACTCTGCTCATCTAGACGGGATGTTATCAGCAGTCTTTTGGAGTAAAATAGAAAGCTGAGGGATGAGCTTGAAGAGTACCAGATGAATGAGAACTTTCTAAGTGACACATAACAGAGCAAAGTGGTTTCCTCAACAAACTGTTGTCAGGTGACATTGTGCTGGCAGATAGAGGATTTAATATCAGGGAAAGTGTGGGTATGATGTGTGCTGAGGTTAAGGTACCTACTTTCACAAGGGGTCATGCACAGCTAGAGGCAAAATATGTGGAGGAGAAGATGTGGAGGAGACTAGGGCCATAGCACATCTCAGGATTCATGTGGAGAGGGTGATTGGTGTTGTGCAGAACAAATTTAAATTCCTACACTCAACTGGACCTGTGAACATGCTTCTCAAATGTGAAAGTGAAAACATAATGGCGCTGGACAAGATTGTCACTGTTTGCTGTGCCTTGTGTGTTGTCTGAGTGCAGACTTTTTGTTTAAAATAAAGTGTAATGTAATCTACTATATGACTTAACACATTTATTGAGAACTCACAATGAGCAGTGTATTAATGTTTTCAGATTAAAAAATAACAATAAAAAGTGCATTAATGTAAACAATAAAAAAACAAAAAGTGCATTAATGTAAACAATAAAAAGTGCATTAATGCATACAATAAAAAACTAAAATTGCAATGTAAACAATAAAAAATGCATTAATGTAAACAATGCAAATGATAAAAAAACTAAAAATTGCATTAATGTGAACAATAAAAAGTGCATTAATGCAAACAAACAAAAAATGCATTAATGTAAACAATAAAAAGTGTGTTAATGTAATGTGCATCAAACACTATTCAGCACAAGAAGGGCAAAACCAAGGAGTATCAGCAGAAGGGGTGTCCACAAGCCTCACACAATGGAAGTGAAATCATTGTAGTGTACAGTTCTTGTTGTCACATGCCACCATTTGACCTTTCTTGGGTCCAGGTTTCTTGGGTTTCTGGCGTCTTTACGCGCACTTCCAGTGGCTGTTCTTGCTGTAGCACACTGAGGCCAAACGATGCTTGGGAGGTAGGAGGTACTGTGAAATATTGCACCACGAGTTCAATAAAAGCCACCTTCAGGAAGAACTCCTGTGCCTTCAGAAGCCGTGCTCTCCAAAAAAAAGGTGTCTGGAGCTATGCGTAGAATCACACAGTCCTTCAGTGTCCATACTACAAAGTCACAGTATGCAGTCGGTTACAAAAAGTTGAGTCTGGACCTGGCTGTGGTACTGGTGGTTCTTCTTGAGGTGCACCTGACCATCAACCACATGCAGGCAGAAATTGCGGTCATCTGATGAACATGCATCAAGGACTGTGTAGTCCTTGTACTTAGCTGGGCATTTTATTTCAATGCAGCCCTTTCCACAACAGGTGCAACTCACAATGGCATCTGGTGATGCTCCTACTTGTGGGAAGGCTGGGTTGACAAAAAAACTCACAAGTTTGCACTTGTTGATTTCTGTGCTGGGCTTTTGTTTGGGTGATGTATGCTAGCCTCACTGTCTCCTCCTGTTTGATACCCCAACTGGTGGCTGCTGTTCCTGGTCCGCGCGCAAGTTAACAAACCCTCTTTATGGTGGAGAGAGCTGGTGAGCTGATGTCACTCTGTTGCATAGACACTGTGCATTGAGGAGGCCGTGATTCTGCCTGCCCTTGCTGCAAACCAAATTGACGAGGTGTGCTGTCCCCTCGTCCTTCTCTCAATCTGCACTGTCTGTTCCTCTGACACATCAGCGATTTTTCTTATGTCCCGGCAGTTCTTCTGCAGTGCTGACAGGTCACTCGTATCAAAGCTAGTGCCACAAATATTTGCCAGAGACTGTAAGCTTCTGATGGGCAGAATAGGGTCTCGAAATTCCTCACAGTATTCTGGTTACTCTTGTAGCACACTCAAAATGGCTGATCTTGAGCCTGTGTTATGGAGATCCCTGTAGAATGTTTCCAGCTCTTCCGGTGTTGGTGTGGGTGTTTTTTTTTTTTTGTTGTTGTTTTGGTTGAACGTGTTCTCAATGCAGGACTGGTGTGGGTCTCACCATAAATGCATCTGTTTAGAGACTTGCATGTGGCAGCAGCAGATGTGAAGTCAATGCTGTGACCAACCTCTGGATGGACTTTGTCGATGCTTCTTGGCAGCGATCCAGTAGGCCGGTTCATCAGTGACTGTGGCCTTTTCCTTCAACCGGACACAGGCATCAACCATAAAGAGCAGGGCTCCAACATGGGTGCAAGACTCAGCTACACCAGCCATGCATGTGCAGTGGGCTGAACACACTTGTCCTGATGGTGTAAGGATGACCCATGGAGGTTCGCTGAGCCGTCGTGAATGCATGACCTGTGAAATACAAGAGGTAATATGTATGTATTACAAAGGTGACATTTTTTTCAAGTTACACACTTTACATTTCCATTTGTCTGGAGCCTTGCCTGGATCACATATACAGCTTGCACTCTCACCCATGCCTCGAGTTCACTAGATGCTGCATTTAGCATTAATAAACCATTCAGAAACCATTTTAGAGCTTATTGGATTTTAAAATAAAATTAGTTAGCCTACTTGTGATTGCTTGGACTAGGGTACTGCTATTTTTATTCAGAACAAGTAATTAATCAACACACATACAAAAATTTATATATATATATATATATATATATATATATATATTAAATTTATATGTAAACGCTGCATAGCTTTCACCTGCAGGAAAAACCATCACTTAAAACAGAATGGGATGAGATGACTACCAACTTTCAACTAACCTACCAACTAACAAATTGCACAAATGCCTAAAAAGATCTCAACTGGAACTTACCTGACAGCACAGATACAAGTTATCATAGGGGAGACTGGGGACAGTTGCAACAGAGGATGGTTGCAACATGCCATTTATCTCCAATCAAGAAACGAGCTACAGTGATGACACTCACACTGCACATGCACAACTGGATTCCCCACCTTGCAGAGAAAAATCAAGGAGATTTCTGAGCTGCTCCAGGATTTATTGACTTATGTATTGACTTATGTCCAGGATTTATTTTGATGTATTAAAGTATTTATTTATTTTTTTTTTTGTTATACTGTTGTCACTTTTTATGTGATTCAGCTCAAACTTATATGGTTTAAATGAGTGATATGTTAACTTTAAGCTGTATGGTTAGCATGTAGCTGGCACATGGGCCACCCTTTACACGGGCCCGGGGGCAGTTGCAACATCTGACTCCTTACGTTCATGCAAATTGTGAAAAATGTATATTCTGTAGTTATCTTAAAATGGTTTAGACTATTAACAGACAGATGTAAGATTATTGTATAAACAATTGGTTTGTCTAATCCAAACCATCTCTGAGTAACGGAGCCAAATTCAAAAAGTGTTGCAACTGTCCCCGGGCTCCTACTAAGTCATTTGAAAGACACTCAAAACAAAACAAAATTTCTATAGGTTATGTTAAAAAATAAATAAAGATGCGATGGCTGTCTGTAGTTTGTTCATTTACCTGGAGCTTAGGCACTGCACTGGTTATAGCCTGAAATGTATTACCTGTAAACTTATTCTTCAAATCTAATATTGCTCCATGATCAAAAGGGATGTTGATTCATAAACATTGTACTTGATAAAATCTTGGTGTTCACCCATTTACTAAATCCCTTTGCACATATTGTTTGCCTTTAATATCCTTTATAGACTATTTCTCAAGATGTAAACAACACTGGTCCGGAAGCACTTCCTGTTTCAGTTTTTTAACACTACATAAAAGCTGGGATAAAATACAACCAACAGAACATTTAAAACTGAATCAAAAAGTTAAACAAACATCTTTAAGATGTTTTCTTTACATGTGAAATAAAGAAAACAGTTACAAACTGAAACAGGAAGTGCTTCTGGACCAGTGTTGTTTACATCTTGTGAAATGGTCTATACAGTTTTTCTCAGACATGTTGGTACATTTCTTGAATCATCCTTAAGATTTGCAGTAAATGCATTTCTCAAAATAACGCATACTAGCAGTCCCACACAATGGATTACCTGCAAAAGCCTGTAACTTGTTCATCTCCTAAAAGTGGTATTTATGTCAATGAACATTTAGTGCCATCAGAATGAAAAGTCCTTGTGTCATTGTTCACAAACAAAATGAAACTCTTTAAATTCACTTTAAAGTCACTTTAAATTCACATAATGTTACAATAATATTTGGAAAATATATGAAAATTAACTGCCAATTGAGACAAACAGTTGAGAAAAAAACAAAACAAATAAAACACACATTTGTAAATAATTGTTTTAATGTTTCTGTAATGAGCAGTCTTTTGGCCTGTAACTAAACTATATGTTAATGACTGGCATTTCATACAATGAAAATATAGTTCCCAACAGCACCACAGCAGAACAATTGCAATTGTCTAAAATGAGTCGGCCTAGTTGTGTGGGTATTAAATATATATTTGAGTTTTTGAAAGAATAGGTTGAACATTATAACCAGTAATGTCAATAGAACAGTGACTTGCCGCCATCTACTGGCGGTTTGTATTTATATTTAGTAGTTTCAGATTTGTTTGGCCTCCTTCTTTCTGCATTTACAACTCGGTTTAAATGAGCTTGCTAGAAGTTAATAGAACGATTTTTTATAACACTGCCACTCTACAATAGTTTATTATTAGTAGTATTGTTATTATTGTTATTGTATAGGCTATTTCCTATTTCCATGCTTGTGCATAATTGATATTGTAAAATACATTTAAAGCGTTTTACTGCTGTGAGATTATAGCCTATTCTTTTTCTATCTTTATATACAATAGTTGCATAAAAGTACATGCGCTATTTCCCTTGGCGCTTGACCAAGGGAACAAAGGCTCGATGTCGGTGCAAAGGACCATATGTTGATTTCTACTTTGAACCATTAGTTTTGCGTGATTTTTTTCCCAAACCCGTTGAGCGCAAACCACGCCCCTTAACCGAAAACCACACCCCGCAGCGATGATTTGCGTTTATGGCTTGATTTCATTGGTCAACTCTATCAAAGCGGCCTCACATCGATAATACAAAATACAAAACGGATGCAAAAGTGTTTATACAAAATTAAAGATTACACTATATACAGTATATATATATATATATATATATATACAGTTGTCCCCAGAATTAATCATACCCCTGGTAAATATGATAAAAAAATGGCTGTAAAAAATAAATTTGCATCATTTATCCTTTTCATCTTTCATTCAAAAAATTGGCAAAAATCTAACCTTCCTGTGGAGTAAAAGAATTGAAATTGGGGGAGAAATCACATTATAAAATAAATGTTTTTCTCCAAAACACGTTGGCCACAATTATTCATAACCCTAGAATTTTTTATGAATAAAATGTCTATGAAGTATATTCCCATTAATATTTACCTTTTCTAGCACACTAGGGTGACTAGGAACATGAAATTGTCCAGTCATGACTTCTTGTTTCACAGGAGTTTAAATATGAGGAAGCACAAAGGCCAAATTTCCTGAATCATCCATCACAATGAATAAAACCAAAGAACATGGTTCTGATGTGCATCAAAAGAGCTTCACAAAATAGAAAGTGGATGTAAGAAAATAGCTAAAGAATTGAAAATCCCCATTTTGACCATCAGGGCAATAATTAATGTTCCAATCAACTAAAGATGTTATGATTCTGCCAGGAAGAGGACGTGTGTCTATATTTTCTTAATGGACAGTGAGGATGAAAGTTTGAGTGTTGAAAGACTCTTCAAGGATCACAGATGGAGAATTGCAGAGATTAGTTGAGTTTTGGGGGTCAGAAAACTAAAAAAAAAAAAAAAATTATCAAACAACCCCTACATCCCCACATGTTCTTTGAGAGGGTTTCAAGAAAAATGCTCCTCGCTCATCCAAAAACAAACTCCAGCTTATTCAGGTGTCAGACACGACTGGATCTTCAAAGGGAACAGGGTTCTGTGGTCAGATGAGACTAAAAAAAGAGCTTTTTGGCAGTAAGCACACTGGGTTTGGTGGACACAAGGATAAAAGTACCCCATGTGTACAATTTAATATACCATTGGATCTTTAATGTTGGGGGCCTATTTTTCTGCAGGAGGTCCTGGACTTCTTGTTCAGATACATGGCATTGTGGATTCTATGAAATATCAACAGATAAAAAATCAAAACCTGACGCCTTCTGCTAGAAATCTTATAATGGGCCGTGGTTGAATCTTCCATCAGGACAACGATCCAAAACAAACATCAAAATCAACACAAAAATGTGTAAGGGAGAACAAAATGAAGCGTCTGCCATGACCGTCCCAGACCCTGACCTGAACCATATAGAAAATGAGTGGAGTGAACTGAAGAGAAGAAGCACCAACATGGATCTGTGAATCTGCAGGATCTGGAGAGAGTCTGTGCAGAGGAATGGTCTCTGATCTCTTGTCAGGTGTTCTCCAAACTCACTCAGAGCAGTTATCTTGGCAAAAGGAGATTGCAAAAAGGTATTTAATAATTGTGGCTAGCGTGTTTTGGAGAAAAACATTTATTTTATAATGTGATTTCCCCCCCCACTTTCAATTCTTTTACTTCAATGAAAGGTTAGGATTTTTCCAATTTTGTGAATGAAAGATCAAAAGGATAAACAATGCGGATTTATTTTTTACAGCCATTTTTTTTATCATATTTACCAGGGTTATGATTAATTCTGGGCACGACTGTATATATATAAACATTAAAAATGGTCCATAAGATAAATAAAAGTCATAAAACGATGTAAATAAAAAGATTTAGTGTTAGTCTAGTGTTAACGAGTGTCCAAAATAAATACGATTTTAAAAACACAAACCAAAAAAGAGCTTAACAATGAGAAAACTACATGTTAATGTATGGAACAAATGTATGGACTTAGAACACGCCGCATTGTATGATTCTACCTGTCTTTCCAAAGCTGCTAGCATTCCCTCCCCACTTTGCTCTCCAAACTCCTGCTTTTTCACCGTCTGATACAGTCTGCAAATTAAATTGATTGTTTTACTACACAAGTCTGTCAAAGCTACTGATTTGAAGACCACGTACATTTTCACATACCTGTCGCAAAACTCAAGGTCTGGGCAAAGAGCACGGTTAGCTGAGGCATATACATATGTGTTGCCATGCTCAGCCAACAGGTCACTTTTCAGAGCTGCCAGAGCTGATGTAGGGCTGTGCCCAATCTCAAACAACTGATTTAGGGTTTCAATGGCCTTGACCCCCACATCTCTGTGCCTCAGTGCCTCTGCAACAAAGATGTTATGATTATGTACATTGTACAAGCGCACAGAAGCTGGGCAGATGGGTATATGGGGATCACTGCTCCTGAAACATAAAATAAAAATCTTGCAAAGTAACTGACAAAAGCAACAAAACAAAAAAAATAAATAAATAAAATAATATATATATATATATATATATATATATATATATATATATATATATATATATACTGTATATATATATATTTCATTTCACTTTGCTAACCCATCTACTATCTAGATCCTCCCCATATGTCTACAGTCTTCACCAGAGTGCAAACCATTGTAGCCTCACAGCATGTATTTTTTGAGAGCCATCTTTGATTAGCTGAGTTTGATCGGGCACAAACATTGTGTTGGCACCACCTATAATGAGCCTGTGGATATAGATAGAATATGAATGTTTAAATATACAGAACTATGCAAAAGTCTTAGGCATATTCGATTTTTATTTATATATTTTTATAATTTGCATTAATGTGTCAATAGGAAATATTAGTTTACATTTAAAAAATATATATATATTGCGCTTAACTGTAATAATCTGAAAAATTGACAATGTTTTCAAAAAGAATGTCATAAATAGTTTTTCGGCAACACTTTATAATAAGGTTTCGTTTGTTAATATTGGTTATTGTATTAATAACTAACATGAACTAACCATGAGCAATACAATATATTTTGTACTGTATGTTAATATGAGTTTATACAAATCCATCTGTTCATTGTTTGTTCATTTTACTTTAAAGTTGATTTTTAATTAGTGAATGTTAAAAATTAACATTATCAGAGGCTTGGTTTTCATCACAGCCAGAACAAGCGTCCTCCACTGAGGAAGAAAGAAATTCATAAGATAAGTTAAAATTATAATCATAACTGAGACCTATACTTTTATCAATAAAATTATAATGAAATGGTCAAGCATATCTATCCTTTTTTCATCGGATTCATTAGCTGATATCTAAACTTTACCTCAGGTGCAGAGCCATCCACATAGACCGTAAAAGGCCATACATGGCTCTGCTCAGGTGACTGCGTGAGAGAGTTGACCAATGAAATCGAGGGGTGTGGTTTTCAGTTAAGGGGCGTGGTTTGCGCTCAACTGTTTGGGAAAAAAATCACGCAGTGCATTTGCACCCACATATTGTTTTATTGCAGAAAATGTAACATACAAATAATAACAGGATTTAAACAATCAAGACAAAATAAAAATAAACAAAAGTGAAAAAAACATAGCTCACATTCAATTTTAACAAATAAGGATATTACAAAACACCAGGGATACTGAAGAGTGTCCTCGTGTGGTTATACACACAACCGCAGGAGTGGTCTGTGACAAACAACAGTAGATGTGCTGGTGCTGATGTCGGTCTGATCCAGATTGTAAACCTTGTTTTACTGTCTATGGTATAAACTCAGTGGACAGGACAACAGATTGCTAGCAGCAAAGGTCAGAGGTCATATATCTGCGTCACCAGCTGAGCGGGTGAGGAATTATGCAATATTAATTATAAATAAAAGCTAAATGAAAGAGAACCGACATCGCCTTTTGAGGTTAAAGCTATCACTGTTTATGAAAGTAATGTTCTTCCCGACTGTAAACTGAGCGTTTAGTAGCGTTACAGTGTGTGGAATAACGGATCTGTCCGTCCGATAGTAAACCATAGCTAGTAAACAAACAAACGGCCACTGCTGAATTTAGCGCTGTTCATTCGTTCATCACATGGTTTATCCATCTTTCCCACAGGCGTCCACCAGTATCATGGCTCATCTCGGAAGATTTCTTTCATTCGCAGTTTTATTTGGATTCGTGACGGCAGGGTTGCATAAAAGAACAGGTAAAAGAATATTTTACTACATTTAAAGCTTCTGGAGTCTGTTAAACACTTAAAACAGTGGTATTCGTGTCTCCATGGGCACCGTTCCTTTTGTCTTTTTCTGAGACATTTTGGTCACTCAACGTATAAATCGTTTAACAAAAACTGTATCCTTAAATATATAGGATCTGCTTTAATCAAACGCCTCGTCGTAAAAGGCGATTGGCTCATCATGAAGAGCGATGAGAAAAGTAACATTAACACGTGATCATCTCGCTGCTCGGGTTGCCAACGCCGTGTTTATCCCACTGTACTGTTGCTGCACATTGTTTTTGTTGTTGTTTGATATGTTGTATTGATACACTTGAACAAAAGGAGTGCCTTTTATATTTAGTACTACAACTCCAGCCAAAAGTAAGACTGTCTGCTAATATGGCAGTGTTTGGGATGGAGATTTGAGGGGGATATTAAATCACTACTGCGTCATTTGGTTTTCATTAAAGGGTCATGAAACCCCCCTCTTTCAGCTCAAGTCTAGCTCACAATCTTTATGAAAAATGCAACTTAAATGTGCGTCGATAGCTGTGAGAAGCATAGACAGTAAAAGAAAGAAGAAGAGTAAAAGGTGAGAAGAAGGGAGGGAGTGGGTGTGGTATGGTCACTGTCATCGCCAATGTCCCATGCATATCGACTCTCACTAAAAAGCAGTGCTAAAACTTTTTTTTTTATATAGCTGGCAAAGTTAAAGTCTTATGAAATACACTGATACTGATGCTGATTAATGTCCTTTCAAAAGTAACTTAATGCCCTGGTACATATTAGCCTACAGTAATCGTAATTCTATTAAAACAAATGAATATAGGCTACATGTATAATTAAAATGTCATTATAAAATAGTGGTTTATATAGACACTATACATGCATTTGAAAATTGCTCAAGAGCACAACAACATTAAGATCCTTTTCCTTGTTTTGTTTTATCACACTCCAAACACTACATCTCTACACCAGCCCTACAAGACGATTGCAATGTAAATATCATTTATGCAATGCAATGCAGAACAATATACACTAACTGAGGGAAGGTATTTGAAATTAAGACTTACCAAAGGTTTTTAAACAAAATAAATTTTTAGATGAACAATTTTAAAATAGTGCGTTGTGTTATTGCTTTTCTAAAATGTAATCTAACTGTTCTCTAGGCATTAAGCCATTCTCTGTAAGGGGTAGAAGTGTGTAAATATACCTAATTTGATCACTTAGAAATCAATGAATATGCATACAAGTCAATTCAGTTTTATTTCTGTAGCTCTTAGATTGTCAAATATACTGAATATGCTGTTATTAAAGGGTTAGTTCACCCAAAAATGAAAATTAAGTCATAATTACTCACCCCCATGCTGTACCAACCCCGTAAAGACCTTCGTTCGTCTTCGGAACACAAATGAAGATATTTTTGATTAAATTTGAGAGCTGTATAACTACCACATTGGCTCCTAAAGGACTGCCTCTTGATGGCCCAGAAAGTCAATGAAGAAAATGTTTAAATATCCCAAGTGACTACCGCTAGCCACTATTTCTTTTCTTCCTTGTAGGCCAGAACGAGACTTCCTTAGATTTCCACGACGCATGCGCGAGAATTGCGATCTGAAGTAGTGTAAGCTGGTGTGAGCAGATCGCAAATCTCGCGCATGCGTCGTGGAAATCTAAGGAAGTCTTGTTCTGGCCTACAAGGAAGAAAAGAAATAGTCGAATAAACTCGTTATTTTTGTTTGTTTTTTCGCACAAAAAGTATTCGCGTCGCTTGATAAACATATAGTTGAGCCACGGTAGTCACTTGGGATATTTAAACATTTTCTTCATTCACTTTCTGGGCCGTCAAGAGGCAGTCCTTTAGGAGCCAATGTGGTAGTTATACAGCTCTCAAATTTAATCAAAAATATCTTCATTTGTGTTCCGAAGACGAACGAAGGTCTTACGGGGTTGGTACAGCATGGGGGTGAGTAATTAATGACTTAATTTTCATTTTTGGGTGAACTAACCCTTTAATACATACCGTTTTCTAATATGCTACTAAACACCAGGGGCTAAACGACTTCAAGTCTACATTTATGTGATGAAAGTGGATAATTGAAGACAGTAAACAGTTAGTAAAGAAAATTTAAAGTCATTTCTTCCAGATATGTCCTGCATCAGACACATCGGCCACATATATTGGCCCTGATGACATCTATATATCAGTTGACCACTATAAATATAAATTTATCTATCTATTTCTCAGCATCCACCATTCACACTGTAAGAAATCATTATGTGTTTGCAGATTGCAGAATGTAGTTTTCTCAGCTGTCCTGTATGTATTCCAGCCCCTCTGTTCTTGGAGAAGTGGGATGCGCTGAATGTGATTTCCCGGCAGAAGAGAAGCAACGCCGGTGACGAAGAGACCAAACTCCCCGCCAGCCTCGAGAGGGAGTGTCTAGAGGAGGTCTGCGATTACGAGGAGGCCAGAGAAGTCTTCCAGGACAACTATCGCACGGTGAGTCTCTCGATCCATCACTCGTCCACAGTAGGGCTGTGCGACATCATCTACCATTACACTGATAGCTATTGTTTAACAATGTGTGAGCTGACGTCACTCGCTTTTGAAGAAACACACAAAAACCCACCTTGAGAGATAGCAGAGATTCACGGAGAGATCTAGCCTTCCCCACCCGTCAAATATTAAATTGTCAAACATTTCTCACATTATCACAGTTCATTTGCTATAGTTTAGAAAATGGTAATAAGAGCAGAACTCAGAGTTATGAAATCAGTTGATATTTAACTGGTTTTGTCTGTCCTTCTGTTAGACTCTCACACATTAAATTGAACTACACAATTAGGGCACTATCTTGCACCCAGCGCAAATGACTTGTACACCGACGCGTGTATCATTCGTATTTTGCACCCGTGCAAAGCAGACTTTTCCCTCCACAGACGCACGCCGGCAAAATAGGGAATGAACTTGCGCTCCCTTGGTTGATTTTAGATTAAATCAACTGAAGATACAAATAAGACATTACATCTGTGAAGATCTCAACAGAGTAGG
This sequence comes from Pimephales promelas, assembly GCF_016745375.1. The sequence goes on along the minus strand of NW_024121310.1, from coordinate 5,092,485 downwards.
ATTAAACAACTCCACAAACAGCATTACCAGCTTCACTTTTCACTAACCAGACTGACTTTATTTCTGTCAGAAGTTCTTATTGAGAATTAACAGAGGTTTAGATGTTGATGTTTTAGTCACCATTTTAAAATCACCATTTATGGTGAACAGTGTTGTCGTTAGTTGGGCACTTTGATTTATTATCTTATGTGATTTCATGGTCCTTGTAACAGTGTTTACCAAAACACACAAAGGTTGCAAAGAAAGCCCAAAACAAAGATAGTCAGGTGATAGGCCTATAGTTTTCAACATCATAAAGTACAAAAATTCACAAATTTTATCATTTATTGATAATGGTTATTTGGTCTTAATAGATTATTTTCAATAAATAAATTTCTTTCTACAGATCAGTCTTCAAGCTGAATTTTAATTTTTTAAAGGGATACTCCCCCAGAGTTAAACTGTTGAGTTTTATCTTTTTTGAATCCATTCAGTCGATCTCCGGTTCTGGCATTAGCACTTTTAGCATAGCTTAGCATACATCATTGAAGTGCACTAGACCATTAGCATTTCTCCAAAAAAAATTACCAAAATGTTTCGATATTTTTCCTATTTAAAACTGAACTCTTCTGTAGTTACATCGTGCGGTAAGACAGACGGAAAATATAAAATTGCGATTTTCTAGGCTGATATGACTAGGAAGGAACTATACTCTCATTTAGGGTTGGGTATCGTTTGAATTTGAACGATTTGAGATTGTGATTCCTTGTTTTGATTCCGGTTCCTAACGATTCTCGATTCCGATTCTTTTAAGAGGCAGGGTCAAAAAAGTTTAGCTAACCTTGCTAACCAACGGCCTTTCTGAAGGAAATACTCCTTCTGTAAAAATACTCCTTTTGTCACAAATTTTGCATTTTGCCGAGATTTCGTTATTTTTAGAAAAGTGAAGCCACACTTTGGATCGCCGACGTAAGGTACTCATGTTCGACTCGCGTGGTTATGCCAACACTTCCGGTAGACGCTTCTTCGTTGGTGTTGTTCAGCGGTTTCTTCTTCCGTTCGGCGGACTGTGAAACTAGGAATCTAAATTTTAACTTTTGAACGATTCCGGGAAAAAAACGAAAAGTTAGTCTCGGTTCCAATCGATACTCGATTCTCGATACCCAACCCTATTCTCATTCCTGCGTAATAATCAGGAAACTTCACTGCCGTACCATGAGTGCAGCAGGCGTAATGAATACACAAACTTAGTCCCGGTCACGTTAGAAGCTGGGGACTATTTTCAGGCGCTGCGTCATAACATTACGCCTGCTGCACTCATATCGATATCGTAAAATGGTAATTTTTTTTCTGAGAAATGCTAATGGTCTAGTGCACTTCAATGATGTATGCTAAGCTATGCTAAAAGTGCTACTGCCAGAACCGGAGATCGGCTGAATGGATTCAAAAAAAGTTAAAACTCAACAGTTTAACTCTGGGGGAGTTGTAAAATGAGCCTATTTCCAAGAAAAGTGGAGTATCCTTTTAATTATTAGTAAAGTCATCTTTGGACAAACCCACAGACAGTAAGAATCCCCATATGAAACTCAACAATGGTGACATGCTTTATGCCGCTAAGCATTCTGGGAGGTACTATAGAGTATAAAACTCATGGCTCCCAGCATGTATTGCAGCATGAAGCATGTCACCATTGTTGAGATTCATACACGGATTTTCTTTTGTTTAAATAAAATATATACTAATGATTTTCCAAAATATTCTGCAATGTATATAAAATATTTTAATTCAGGATGTTTGCTTTGTGTCAAAAAAGTGATAGTTATTAATAACAAATAACAACTTTTGTCAGGGATAAGATTAGTGAATCATTCAGCTTTATAATAATGAAAACTATAACACCTTAACGTCTCTTATTTTTGGCTTCCTTTGTAACACATTATGTGCTTCGGTAAACATTGTAACAAAGACCAAAATTGCACTTTAAATGACAAGAGTCACACTGCCCAACTAAAGGAAATACTGATCACCATAATGGTGACCAAACATTTCGAACCATCGACATCTAAACCTTTGTCCAAAGACATATAACAGAAATAAAATCAGTCTGGTTAGAGATAAATGAAGCTGGTAATTCTGTTTGTGGAGTTGTTTATTCATCCTCTGCTGAGATCTTTACAGATTTAATGTCTTCTTTTCTCTTCAATTGATTTAATCTAAGGCTGTGACTTATCAACTTATCAGTTGTAGTTCTTGTGTTTTTCTTTCCTTCAGTGATTTTGCTTGTTAACAGCAGCTGTTCATCACTAATGCTCAATCAACACTTAAAGACCTCCTCCGATGAAAAAAGATTTTTTCAAGGTGTTAACATGTTCTTGTGTTATTTTTCTAATGTTAGAGGGCGTTTCTTGAGAAAAATAAGCTCAAAGTTGCATTTCTGAGTATTTCTACATTCAAATGGCTGTGAATCAGTAGCAGACGCTAAAATGCCATCTAAAATGGGACTGACAGGAAGAACGAAAGACTCGGACGCGGCCGAACCCGAACTCGAGACTCGAAATATGAACTAATCATTACTCTTTCCGGTCTTTCTGTATCACACACGGCACGGCCCAGCAGACAGATCAGAGTCAGACACTGACGAGTCGACAGCTAACGTATCGAGACACGAGAGGAGGAGAACAAACCTGATAAATATGAAGTTGCAAAGGAATGAATGTCTTGGATCAGGGGGTGAGGTGAACTAACAGAATCAGACAGCAATAGCCTGAACTTAAGACTCAACAACTAATAAATTAATAAAACATTTGAGTTGCTTATAATTTGTAAGTAAGCTAGCGGGAGAGACAGAGGAGAGCTCTCAGCAATGGGGAGGGGGAGGGTCGTCTCCGTGCCAACGGCTCCGCCCACAACCCAGAGGCGAATTGCTAATGAGCTACTGCCGCTCTGCTGAAGTGAAGTCCCATAAAACGGCACAGGTTTTGTGATTTTGGCTAAAAATGGCATAATCATATTTTAAAGACCACTGGGAATGTTTATAAAATAGATCAAAATATGATCGGAGGGGGACTTTAATTAATCACTTAATTATCTAATTAACTTTAACACTGCTTCAGTGTTATTTTAACACTCTGTAGAGTGGGACCGTTCTGAGCAGTGTTGATTTAACACTGGGGATTTGTAAAACAATATCAAAAATTATTTCTGGTGTCTGAATAATTTTTAGTTTGACTGTATAATGTATTATACACGTATTAGCACGACTGTGATATACAATAAACAATAACTGGTCGTTTTGAGTTACGTTTTAGGCCCAATATTGTCAATATTTTCTGCTTTTAATTTTTTTGTCAAACAAAAACGGTTGTTAACCACAGCAGAGCTGTTTTGCCTGTCCAAGCGGTGCTTTATTACTGAACGAGTCCGTGCCTTAAACAGATCAGTGATTCAGTGACCCAATAAATATGTACATTTCCGAGCAGCGCACAGAATAAGAGGAATACGAAAAGCTTCAGGAATCAGCCGTTCATGACAGGCCCAAACCAAGGGACCAATTATCGTTATAGGCAAAATCCCAGGAAAATTATTGGGATATAGTTTTTATGTGAAAATCGCACAACCCTATTCTACGTTTAGTATTATTACTAATATTTACAGTTCCACTTGTAATCGACCTAAATGGATTGTGTTTGTTTCTTTACAGGATATCTTCTGGTCGGTCTACATCGGTAAGTTGTGAATGCTGCAGAAACAAACTTGTGTAAAGATGAATGATGGTCATGTGAGGAAGTCTGGTGTCAGTTGTCTTTCCAAAATGCAAACACATCGATAGCCATTATGGCAGGACTTCAACCCTGTCCTGGAAAGTGTATTTCCAAGCTCCTTCAGCTCACCTGTGCTTTCCCAGCGATCCTGAAGAGCTGGTTAAGCTGTGTTTGATTAGAGCTGGACTGAAGACAAGCCCAATGAAGCGAATATAGACAAGTGGGATTAGTTGTTCCACTTATTGGCACATAGGATTAGGGTTTGCATGTACTTGTTTATTACTATAGTAAGTTCAAGTAACGTGTAACAAGGACACTGTAAAATAAAGGTTACCGAAGGATGTTGGCAGTATTGAACATGAAAATGCTGCGATTGACCAGTCATAATCAGTCTTACAAAGAACCATTTAAGAATGCTTAAGATATGCTTAAGTGTTTTCTGTGTATCATGTGTGTTATCCCTCATGATGTCTTGCACTCTAGATGGTGACCAGTGTGCGGACCATCCGTGCAAAAACGGAGCCATGTGTTCAGATAGTGTGGGAGGTTATGACTGCATCTGCAAATCAGGCTTTGCAGGAATCCACTGTGAGACCGGTATGTAACTCAACCCATGATGTTTTAGAAGCACTTCATTCATGTTTATGACTGCTTTCCACAAAAATCTTATACACAAAAAATAAAAACAATGCATCTCTGCATTAACCTAAATATTTGTTCACTGCATTGCATTTCAAAAGATGCTTTTGAGCACGTTGAGCTCTTTTTAAAAGTACACATTAAAGGGGTCATGAAGTGGAAAATCAAACTATGGCCGTGCACACAGCCCAGCGAAATGGGGTCTTCCCGGTCTTGCGCACCCAACGCGTCATTTTTCATTATTTTACAAAAGCACAATGTTTTGTTATAGTGAGTTTACAGAAATAAAAGGACACCCTTTACAGTTTGCAGTACTCTTATCTGTATGACAGAGTATTTTAATTTAAATGCAAGGAGTTGGCGCCGTATGTCAGTGAGAGCTCTCCTCACAAAACAATTCAATTGACGTTTATTTGTATAGTGCTTTTCTCAATACACATCATCTCAAAGCAGCTTAACAGAAAATGCATGTTTCTACAATCCCAATTCCATAAAAGTTGGGACACTGTACAAATTGTGAATAAAAACAGAATGCAATGATGTGGAAGTTTCAAATTTCAATATTATATTTAGAATACAACATAGATGACATATCAAATGTTTAAACTGAGAAAATGCATAATTTTAAGGGAAAAATAAGTTGATTTTAAATTTCATGGCATCAACACATCTCAAAAAAGTTGGGACAAGGCCATTTTTACCACTGTGTGGCATCCCCTCTTCTTTTAATAACAGTCTGCAAACGTCTGGGGACTGAGGAGACAAGTTGCTCAAGTTTAGGAATAGGAATGTTGTCCCATTCTTGTCTAATAAAGGCTTCTAGCTGCTCAACTGTCTTAGGTCTTCTTTGTTGCATCTTCCTCTTTATGATGCGCCAAATGTTTTCTATGGGTGAAAGATCTGGACTGCAGGCTGGCCATTTCAGTACCCGGATCCTTCTTCTACGCAGCCATGATGTTGTAATTGATGCAGTATGTGGTTTGGCATTGTCTTGTTGGAAAATACAAGGTCTTCCCTGAAAGAGACGATGTCTGGATGGGAGCATATGTTGTTCTAGAACTTGGATATACCTTTCAGCATTGATGGTGCCTTTCCAGATGTGTAAGCTGCCCATGCCACACGCACTCATGCAACCCCATACCATCAGAGATGCAGGCTTCTGAACTGAGCGCTGATAACAACTTGGGTTGTCCTTGTCCTCTTTAGTCTGGATGACATGGCGTCCCAGTTTTCCAAAAAGAACTTCAGATTTTGATTCGTCTGACCACAGAACAGTTTTCCACTTTGCTAGAGTCCACTTTAAATGAGCCTTGGCCCAGAGAAAACGCCTGCGCTTCTGGTTCCCGTTTAGATATGGCTTCTTTTTTGACCTATAGAGCTTTAGCCGGCAACGGTGAATGGCACGGTGGATTGCGTTCACTGACAATGTTTTCTGGAAGTATTCTTGAGCCCATGTTGTGATTTCCATTACAGTAGCATTCCTGTGTGTGATGCAGTGCCGTCTAGGCTTGCCGCGATAGACGGTGTTGACGGTGTTACCGGTTTTAAGCCCCATCATCGGTGACATCACTTTCCCACCGTGACACCGCGATGTCTTGACTTTTTTTTTTAAAGTATTCGTTTTTGCTAAAATATTTATTTGAATTAATTAAAAATAATAATTTTCAATTATTTAGTTCTGAAGAGAGCATTATAATTAAAAATGAACTGCGCAACGCGTGCCGTCACGTCAGCACGTGTGGAGACGAGAACGAGTCAAATTACAGAAAAGAAAGATAATGGCGGAAGATTTGGTGTCAAAACGCAAAAAGAAAGCGCCTGTTTGGCAATATTTTGGCCAATATATATTAATGTTAATAAATGCCAATTTATAGTGTTTTACTTTTTTTTAGAGTGCTGTCATTAATGTAGGCTAAGGTCCTTTTTAAAGTTTTTATTTTATATTCGTCTCTTTTTATTTGGTTTTATCTTATTTAAACTTTGTTTTATAGGCCTATTTTGTTTTCTTATTCGTTAATAAACGTTTTATTTTTTTTTGGGCCCACAGTTTGCCGATTTTCACTTTTTTCAGCCTATGCATGGGGTTATTTTTATTCGTTCGTTATGCTAATAAAAGTTCTGTCTATATTTTATTCGTTTATTATTCTAATAAAAGTGCTGTCTAAATAAAAGTTTATTGTCAGCGAGTTGTTTTTTTTTTTTGTTTTTTTTGTCCATTCCAGCAATTGACGCTGAATTGCAATTGACGCTTATTTCGAAAGTGAAAGTATGTCATTTATGTAGGCTAAGGTCCGTTTTGAAGTTTTTATTTTATATTCGTCTCTTTTTAATTGGTTTTATCTCATTTAAACTTTGTGTAATTTATTTAGGCCTATTTTATTTTCTTATTCGTTAATAAACGTTTTATGGTTCTTATTTGTTTGGGCCCACATTTTGCCGATTTTCACTTTTTTCAGCCTATGCATGGGGTTATTTTTATTCGTTCGTTATGCTAATAAAAGTCTATAAATAAAAGTTTTATTATCAGCGAGTTTTTTTTTTTTTGTCCATTCAAGCAATTGACGCTTATTTCGAAAGTGAAAGTATAACGCGCACGCATTTAAAAGCTATTTAACCCCCCGCCCTGCCCTCCACGGTGACACCGGGATTACCGGTGTTGTCACACGTCGATTAACCGGTGGGAAATTTTCCTCACCGCGGCAACCCTAGTGCCGTCTAAGGGTCCGAAGATCACGGGCATTCAGTATGGTTTTCCGGCTTTGACCCTTATGCACAGAGATTGTTCCAGATTCTCTGAATCTTTGGATGATATTATGCACTGTAGATGATGATGACTTCAAACTCTTTGCAATTTTTCTCTGAGAAACTCCTTTCTGATATTGCTCCACTATTTTTTGCCTCAGCATTGGGGGAATTGGTGATCCTCTGCCCATCTTGACTTCTGAGAGACACTGCCACTCTGAGAGGCTCTTTTTATACCCAATCATGTTGCCAATTGACCTAATAAGTTGCAAATTGGTCCTCCAGCTGTTCCTTATATGTACATTTAACTTTTCTGGCCTCTTATTGCTACCTGTCCCAACTTTTTTGGAATTTGTAGCTCTCATGAAATCCAAAAGGAGCCAATATTTGGCATGGCAATTCAAAATGTCTCACTTTCAACATTTGATATGTCATCTATGTTGTATTCTAAATATAATATTGAAATTTGAAACTTCCACATCATTGCATTCTGTTTTTATTCACAATTTGTACAGTGTCCAAACTTTTATGGAATTGGGTTTGTACATTAGAGTGATCTGTTATCACAGGGAACTGTGTCTAAGTTATGGATTGCAGAAATGTACATATAAAAAAATCCCAGTTAGATAAAAATGTTAGCCTGGATTTCGCCATAATGCCTTTGCGCAGTGCGATTTTATTCACGTTTCTAGGGAACCAATCACAGAATGGGGAGGAGCAGCAAGACGATGACCACGTCTATGCGACACACCGAAGCAGTTTGTTTAAACCTAAGGATCAAACATGTAAGCAGACGCGAAGTTGTTTAGAACGCAAATATATCTCTGACCCATCGTCTCCTTCCTTGTCTAATTTCTTTCCCTCTACATACGTCATCTGGTATCATTGACCCGATTGGCTATGAGCTACGTACAGGCGCATTTGATAGACATTCGTAGCACCCAATAATACGGTTCTGGGTATTCGTAAACCACGCCTCAAATACGAGAAGATGAACATGTGGTTCCCACGGCCGTTTCTCAATACCAAGTACGCAAACTTCGGACTTGTGTCCTTGGTAGTTCGGACATGCCAAGTTCGACTCTGGAGAACGAACTCCAGAGAACGAGAGGATGCAAGTCCGGTTCTTCTGCAAATGGAACAGAGTAGAGCCCGACCGATAAAGGATTTTGAAGGCCGATACAAATATTTTTGGGTTTTAAAATCCGATTTTCCGAAATATCGGCCGATATTTTATATATTTATTTATTTTATTTTTTTAAACTGGACATGATAGTCACAAATTTTGTCATGCTTATTTGAGTTAAGAGAACTGATGGGGATGTTCTTTTAATTGTTATTCAAGCAATGTATGTATTGTGCCCAACTCAACATGTGTTGCCAACAGGGACGGTGTAGAGTGCCCTCTGGTGGACAAACTATACAACTCCAACACTCATGACATGATTTAAGCGTGTTTCGTCCGTTTTTATTTTATTTTTGAAATATTAATTTATTGGCCATTATAACTGCCGATACCGATAGTTTGGAAAATGCCTAACATCGGCCGATAATATCGGTCTGCCGATATATATCGGTCTGGCTCTAGAACAGAGCGTACTTGATTGCGTCACTCAGCACGCTCTGGCTACTCCGGTTATCTCAGTCTTTATATATATTTTAGGCAACAATAAAACGAAATATGCTACAACTCTGCCTCTTTTTGTCACCAATAAAACGAATTATGTTATAAAACACCACTCTGCCTCTTTTCATTTAAAAAAATCTTAAACATATTAAGCCTGGTCATGTGGTTCAGGCAACGCGTAGCCTACATTGATTATCTTCACTGCATATAATTATAACAAAATGAACATGATCTTTTTGTTTTTATTTTAAAAATATGAAACATTATTGATTTTTATTGACATTTAACAAACAGAGGCAGGGTTGTATCATTTTATTTTGTTGTACATATATTGCAGAGAATTTTAAAATAAATGTGTTTTTTATATATATATATATATATATATAAAAATTTAAGTATATAAAAATACCCAACCCTGTCTCTTTTTATTAAATGTCAGACCAATAAGATGTAGCCTAAAAGGTATAGAAGCTTTAATGAGAAATAAGGCAAACAATTAAAACATAAGTAAGCTCTCTAATAGGCTACAAAGTTAAAGTTCAATAGCCTAAATATATAAAGTTATGAAACTTCACTTTGCCCTCAACCGAAAACGATTTTTTGCCATGGATATAGTTTAATGAGACCAAAGATAGACTTATACACAACAAATTATACGTCAAGTTTATCCACTAGACTAGAGACATCAGAGCCAGCGGCAAAGTCAGAAGCCTGAATGTCACAACTCTAAAACGTCACATAAATTTTTCAAATAGGCGCTATCTTTATAAATAAACCACAGATTTGAGATTTAAACAACCAACATTGTCGCCTGAAACACTAAAATTGCTTTTCATGACACAATAACAGTAGTATTTCAATATTTCGCGAGTTTTCTCATCTGCTATTGACGCTTGCTGGTTGGTGCGAGATGCATTCTGGGATACCTGGCTGTCTCAAGTCCGCACAAATCACCTCTCGATGCATCCTCGGTAAACGGGGCGGATCAAGAACACAACCGGGGATTTGAACTGGACTTGGCTAGATGTGAACTTTGAACTGGAACAGTACTTGGGCAGCGACTGATGATGTTTCACAAGAACACAAGTACAGACAAGAACGCATTTTGAGAAACGGCCTGACGTAAGCCAGGCTATAAAAATGTATTAATTTTAAACAATGTAGCGTGCTAATAGCAGCGCATATTTATCTAAGTTAGCATTAGAGCGAGAGGACTTGTAAAGTTGCTGCTACTTACATGTTTCAAGTGATAATAAAACCTTAGTGGACCAAACCTCTTAGGCAGCCCTATAGTTATTTTATATTTGATTACTTTATTCAATTTCAGTCCCTAATCTTGTGCTATTGCTCGTAGTTTGATTATTTGTGCTTATTTTATTGCAGGCGGTTTACTTGTCTTTATTTAAGTTTGAAATGTATCTTTTATATTATGTTTATATTGAATTTTATTTTTACATTCCATGTTTAAATTCTGGCGAGTAAAATAAAAAGTGCACTGGCGACCCAGGCTTCAGCGTGTCGAACAGTTCTAACAACATAACATCCAGAAAAACACAGAGATCTGGAAATGCATTTCATGACCTCTTTAACAAAATGCTGCACGCCACAGTTCTACCTTTAAACTGTATGCCTGTAATATTTCTGAATTGTCTTTATTACATGCTGCTACTGTTATGACCCGATCGTCATGTAACTCATTGAGTGTTGTCACATCCACAGATAAGACGGTGTGTGTGATAGACAAGAGCAAAGGCTGCAGTCAGTTCTGTAAGCCGGGCTATCAGTCGTACGAGTGCTCGTGTGCTTACGGCTGGAGACTCAAGGAGAAGGAGAAGTGCGAGCCGGCGGGTGAGTCTCTACGCCACCATCACAGCTCATACCTCACACACAACCAATGTTCCCTCTATTTTGTTTTCTTTTTTCTAAAACTTTTTTCTTTTTTATGGGCATTTTTCGCCACCTGAGCAAAAAAAAAAACCTGAGCAACACAGCAGAAACAATATGGTTTCAACATGAATGTGCCATTTATATTTTATTTGACCCTTGATGTAACTTATTGGTATTAAATCATATTTTCGAAAAAAAAAAAAAAAAAGCAGTTAATTAAGAAGTCACTAAATGAAGCACATTTTAGGTTATCTGATATGTTTTTCCAGTGCTGTTAACTGTACAGTCTTTACCAAGAAATACTATGACATATAATTTGCAAAAGCTTCTGCAGGACAGTTCAATTCTTTACAATAAAAGAATATAGTAAGAAAGAAAAGTAAGCTGACACTGAGATGGTTTGGGAAAACCATAAAGTGTTTTTGTACAGTCAATTATGTGTACAGGAAGCATTAAACCATCAAATTTAAATGATTGTTTATTGCTTATGAATTTCCAATGGGTTTCAAATGTTTTAATGGCAATGAGCCCTAAACCATACCCATGTGAGATTCTTTATTTAGCCTTAAAATATAATAAAATATAGGCCTAATATGTTATGATATAAAAAATGAATTGAAGTATTTTAATCCCCCCCCCCCCCCATACACACACGCACACAAAAACAAAACGAAAAAAAGCATTCCCAAACACCTGTACCGTGGCATGAACACAGAATGGGGTGTGTGTATTAGTGATCAGGGTGTGTTCAGTTCCTGCTCACGCTTACACATGATTATCCGGTCTCACATGTGTGAAGAGACTCCACAAAGCCATGTACCAGAAATGACAAGCAATACACCCTCGCCTGTAAGTAAACGTTCACTTCTCTCTTCAGTGTCGTTCCCGTGTGGGAAGTTGAGCAGCTCGAGCCAGTGGGACAGACGTCAGGTCGCCAACATAAAGTCAGAGTATGAGGGACTCGCATGCGGCCCGGAGGAGTGTCCCTGGCAGGTGAACACACTCCTCCACACAACACACTCCTCTACACAACACAATCCTCCACACACAATTGTGTCTTCATTTCAAATGGACAGCATCATATTTACTTGTGTGCGACAATTTGAGAAAAATATGTTTTATTGGGTTTCATTAAGTTAATTAAACATTTAATGATTGTTTACAGATTTCTATTCACACAACTTGTTCAAAGGGATGGAAACAGATATTTAAAAAAAAACAGCTTTACAGAGATAACAGGAAAATAATGCAACAAAGTTTGTTTCCAGAAGCAAATAGTGTCACAGTCCAGCTTAAGTTCAGTGATGGGTCATTTCTGTTGTAAAAAGGTTAATTAGGATTAGGTGCTCTTCACGTGTTGGATTTTTTACAAATTTCAATTAAATAAATGACTATATTTTAGTTTGATAATGTTTTTTTATTCAATATTTTGTATTTTTAGGGGATTTTAACATTATATTGTTAAACAATGCATTATATTTATAACACTACAATATTTCAATTTCCAACATAAAACTGTGGTAAATCTTGAATGCTTTAGAGATATAAGTTTGATCTCTTTTTTTAAAGATGACACTTGGCAGATTATTGCTGAAGTGAAAAAAGTGAACTTAAAAAAAGTTACAGAATTTTTTGTTGATTGTTATGAAAAATGCACAAAAATACTATTTAAATTTTTATATGAAATCTATATTTTCAAAATCACGTTTAGTCTTAAACTGAGAAAATCAAAGCCATAAATCTAAATAAATCGTGTTCCAAATTTGAGCTTGATATCTAAAAAAAATAGCTTTCAATAAGATTTTGTTTGGCTGCAGTACCAAAATTAATCTCAAAATTAATCATTTCTGACTGCGAGTTTTATTCAGGACCATTTAACCTGTTTGAATCATGTCATGTTGAATCGATTTTTTCATACCATTTAATGAAGTTAAAAAATATATATATATTATCCTCTGGCTCTCTCTAGTGGACAACATTAATATCACAGCCTTCTACTTTCAGTTGTTTATTTATAGGCTTATGACAGTACCAAAAACATGATTCCAGTTGAAAACTTATATTGATAAAAAAAATATGTATTTCACATTGAGAGTATATCATAAACTAATTTGCGTCCCATCCCCTAGAAAGAAAAAATACTTATCATAGAATAAAACTGACCTGTACCTATTTTAAGGACACTTCCAACCCTGGCATGAATAACTAATTAAAACAAATGTTTATTAAATGTAAAAATGTGTGCAGTTCTGGTGTATTTTAAACCTCCGCTTTACCTTCAATGTAAAAGACTTAGTTTTACGTACTCACTTGGCAACTTTAGTATCACCCATTTTCTGCACACACACAAAACAATACTTCACTGCACGTTTACATGCGGCTGTCACTCATGAGATGTTGTGTGTGTGTGTGTGTGTGAAGGCGATGCTGCGTCAGGGGTCGAGCGGTTTCTGCAGCGGGGTCGTGTTCAGGGAGAATCTGGTCCTCACCTCAGCCCAGTGTGCGACAAAGTACAGCGAGTTCCAGGTGGCCGTGGGTGAGTTCACATTCACACACACGAAGGGTATATCTATTACATTTAAAACGGCGTTTCCGTTTATAAACGCTCTCCGTCCACACTGGCGTTTACTGACGTTTGGTGTGGATGAAAAGCTTTTGGAAAACGCCTGAAACGCTAAATTCTCCATACAGCGCATGCGTAAACCCTCACTGAGATGACCCAGACAGAAAGATCGCATGTTTTACTCTAAAACTGCAAGAAAATCAAAGCCATAAATCAAAACAAGTTCCAAATTTGAGGTTTCAGTGAGATGCAGTGCCGAACGCTTCCACTAGAGGAAATTCGTTTATTTGACGTTTGAACGTTGAGTCCGAGAAGGCGGGAAAAACCACGATCTCCGATGTTTTGAATGGGCTATATGCACGCATAAGTTCCGCATTTGACGTAAGGATGCTCGTCCATTTCCGGTTGTGTAGATTAAAGCGGAGGAAAACCGGAGAAAACGGGATTATGGCAGAGTCTTCAATATTTACTGTCCTCCCGTCTTTGAAACGAAACGTACATACGTTTAGATGTAATTTTATATATAGTTATGTTTATTTAATATAATTTTTAAAAGAAGCATAAACACAACGAGGGGTGTCTGTTTTATCTGTTTTTGTGACTAACGTTTCTTTAGTATGACCATGGAGTATAAAATTCAATATAAATTCTCGGTATTGCATTGGACTCTATGATCGGCGGAAGTTATCGAGCATCCTTAATCCTTCACCGGAAATAACGCCGTGCATAGAGCCCATTGGAGATACCTATTTCGATGTCCTTCGTGATGACGTGTTCTTACAGACTGCCCCTTCAACTCTGCAGGAAAGCGCCTGAGCTCGTTTGAAGCGGGAGAGCAGACGCTCCACGTGAAGCAGGTGCACATCCACCCGCTGTACGCCGAGGGCCGGCCAGACAACGACCTGGCCGTGGTGGAGCTGAGGGGGAGGATCGTCTTCAAGAAGCTGGTTCTCCCAGCGTGCCTTCCGGAGCGGGACTTTGCCGACAGCGTGCTCACAGCCGGAGACTACATGGGGGTCGTCACTGGCTGGAAGGACGTGTCCGGAGACGCCGGCTTCGAGGGGAACCTCTGGCTGAACCACCTGTCCTACGACAAGCTGCCGGTCTGCTCCCAGCGCCACTCTGGACAGGTTTGTGTGGGGATACGTCAGGATTTTATGGAGTCGCAGGGTTTCACATTTCATAAATTGTTTTCTTATAATCAGGGTTTGAAATTAACACCCGCCTAATGCAAGTAAAAATAATCAGTGGCGGGAAACGCTGTCAAATCACGAGCCTGTTTGGTGTGTTACTTCGCTGATATGTACTCACTTCGCTGGGGAAGCTTATGGAAGACAAATCTGCGTAGATTTGAGTCATATTAAATACATTGTATTTGCACAGAATCTGCTCATATCTCGAACGCTACAAGTAACGGCACACTTCATTCATTTGCATTGTAGCAATGGTGGAGATTAAAAAACATTTGGTTAACAGAAAAGACATCCTACATGTTTTTGATGTTCTTTGGTACAGTATTGATCTGTCCACCTAAAACACAATAATGGTGATGAGGATGAAAGAGGAAGAGAGGAGAAGCTGGATGACAGGATTTAGTTTGCATAAGAAATTAATGTATGAAATCCAAATTTTAATATATATACATACATACAAGTATTTGAACACCCTGCTAATTTGCAAGTTCTCCCACTTAGAAATCATGGAGGGGTCTAAAATTGTCATCGTAATTGTCATGCATGTCCACTGTGAGAGACATAATCTAAAAGAAAAATCCAGAAATCACTCAATATATGATTTTTTTAAACTATTTATTTGTATGATACAGCTGCAAATAAGTATTTGAACACCCGTCTATCAGCTAGAATTCTGACCCTTAAGTGTGCCTTAGTGTGCCCATTTATTATCCTAAATTAGATGCACCTGTTTGAGGTGGTTAGCTGCATAAAGACACCTGTCCACCCCATACAATCAGTAAGAATCCAACTACTAACATGGCCAAGCCCAAAGAGCTGTCCAAAGACACTAGGGACGCAATTGTACACCTCCACAAGGCTGGAAAGGGCTACGGGGAAATTGCCAAGCAGCTTGTGGGAAAAAGGTCCACTGTTGGAGCAATCATTAGAAAATGGAAGAAGCTAAACATGACTGTCAATCTCCCTCGGACTGGGGCTCCATGCAAGATCTCACCTCGTGGGGTCTCAATGATCCTAAGAAAGGAGAGAAATCAGCCCCAAACTACACGGGAGGAGCCGGTCAATGACCTGAGAAGAGCTGGGACCCCCGTTTCCAAGGTTACTGTCGGTAGTACACTAAGACTTCATGGTTTGAAATCATGCATGGCACGGAAGGTTCCCCTGCTTAAACCAGCACATGTCAAGGCCCGTCTTAAGTTTGCCAGTGACCATTTGGATGATCCAGAGGAGTCATGGGAGAAAGTCATGTGGTCATAGAACTTTTTGGTCATAATTCTTCTGCTAACCGTGTTTGGAGGAAGAAGAATGATGAGTACCATCCCAAGAACACCATCCCTACTGTGAAGCATGGGGGTCGCAGCATCATGTTTTGGGGGTGTTTTTCTGCACATGGGACAGGGCGACTGCACTGTGTTAAAGGGTCATGAACCCTAACAATCCTATAGAATCATATCATATACATATACATGAACCCTATACAATCTTTAATAATACAATACATTTAATATGGTTAAATTTTAAAAAGATTTTAAACCCGGAAGACGAAAAAAACGGAAAAAAACCTAAATTTTACCATTTTAACCCTATCATTAAATCTAACAGATGCTAACATTGTCTTCAGTGGTGTTCAACACACATACCTCTGTTAAAATCTGGTTTGGGGTTTCATGACCCTTTAAAGAGAGGATGACCGGGGCAATGTATTGCGAGATTTTGGGGAACAACCTCCTTCCCTCAGTTAGAGCATTGGAGTTGGGTCAAGGCTGTGTCTTCCAACATGACAATGACCCGAAGCACACAGCCAGGATAACCAAGGAGTGGCTCTGTAAGAAGCATATCAAGGTTCTGGCGTGGCCTAGCCAGTCTCCAGACCTAAACCCAATAGAGAATCTTTGGAGGAAGCTCAAACTCTGTGTTTCTCAGCGACAGCCCAGAAACCTGGTCTAGAGAAGATCTGTGTGGAGGAGTGGGCCAAATCCCTCCTGCAGTGTGTGCAAACCTGCTGAAAAACTACAGGAAACGTTTGACCTCTGTAATTGCAAACAAAGGCTAAGAAAAGACGCCAAGACGCCACTTGGATTAGTTGTCAACAAGGCGAAGTCCACCATTCTCCACTTCTCGCAGCTCTCTCGAGAAAATGTTTGTGGCACACACTATAGTTTAGATCATGTTTAGATGTATCCGTTGATGGCAAACCAACCGTCCAGAGCCAGAGTCGAGCCCGAGTACCAAATATTAACATAGATTTTTTCAGGTGTTCAAATACTTATTTGCAGCTGTATCATACAAATAAATAGTTAAAAAATCATACATTGTGATTTCTGGATTTTTATTTTATTTTTTTTGATTATGTCTCTCACAGTGGACATGCACCTACAATGACAATTTTAGACCCCTCCATTGTTTCTAAGTGGGAGAACTTGCAAAATAGCAGGGTCTTCAAATACTATCCTATAATACTAATATATATAATATTAATACTAATACTAATACTAATATTATCCTCACTAAATACTTATTATCCTCACAGTTGTGTGTGACAAGTAGTTGTGTGTGACGTAGTTGCTCTGGTTCTTTTCTTTTCTTTTCTTTTTTTGGTTAGTAGTCGTTCTGAATGGCCAGTCACTTAAAAATGTAGTAGCCAAATTGGCTGGTGGGTGAGTGAGTTAATTTCAAACCCTGCTTATAATCGTACATTAGTACATTTGTATATTATCCAAGCCTCATAAAAATTATTCAGTGGTGATGTGAAGGGAGGTGGGGGCTTTTCCAGTTCACTAAAATAATACATTATTATTATGCGTTATTAATATTAATATTTTAACAGTTTTGGAGTCCACATAAAAAGGATGATCTGGGTATGCTGATATGATATGATAAATCACGGTAGAGATCTGCTATTAATGACGTTTGATTTGATAAAACAGTAATGCATTACATCCAACGCAGACAAAACACACCAAGTCATTAATTACAGTAGTTTAATTCATTTTCCCTTGAAAAAGTAAATTAATCTTACTTTTTTGGTAATTTAAGTTCAGTTATTTCTGATGTAAGTAATGCATTAAATACCGTACAGACGATAGACCAATTATAGAGCAACAAGCAAAGAATTGTGTATAAAAGGTCATAAAGGAGGTTTTCCCATGATGCTTCAAAAGAAAAAGAAGCAATATTATGTGCTACAGTTAAAGAGGAAAATGAATTATGGGAAAGAGCTTTGGCACACAGTAAATAGTATAATGGGAAAACATTTACACAACCTACTTTGATCGACTGTGGCGGTATTTTTATTGCAAAACCCAAAGAAATGACTAATTATTTTAATAATTATTTTGTTAGCAAGGTATATAAATCGATAGGATTATCATATGGAACAGACAACAACTGGACCATTTCTAACGTAAAAAAAATATGAGGCGTAAACATTGTCATTTTGAGTTCAGTGAATTAGAAGTAGAAACGGTTAATAAGTTAATAAAGTCTATATGAATCAGGGATAGATAATATATATGATAAATTGCCATAGATTATGTTGCGGCTCCAATGTGTCATATATTAAATGCAAAGCCTAAAGGCCCTTTCACACCGGATGCATAACGGAAAAGCGAATAGTTTGCGTGAGAATAGTTTGCGTCAAAACCATTCACATCAGCCGCGACGCGAATTTGCGACATTCAGAGCTTAAACATTCCAAAACATTCGCGCCGAGGGTGAACACCTGGCTATTCAATCGAATTCCATCCCAAGGCGTCATTTACGACGCTTTTGCCAAAGCAGACCTGATTTTATGGGACACTAGGGAGAAAACGTATTATATACTTATTATTATAGCCTACTAGGTGAATAAATATAGATCTTATATTAGATGTCTTTTTGCAGTAATGTTAATATGATGCTTTAAATTGTTAATAGGCTTTATAAAAAATTGTAAAAATCCCAATTGCTAAAAGGCACATTTCCAAATAAGCAAGTCCATTAGGAAAGATTAAAGGTCCCCTGACATGGATTTTTTTTTATTTTATTTTATAATGTTTCCTGGGTTGCCCTTATAATGTTTAGTATGTTTTTAGATCAAAAATAGTCATAATTTAGAAATAAAAGGCATTTTTCCAAGCCTGATTTTAGCATCTGCTTTGAACGCTCTGTTTGAAGGGGCGTGTCTGCTGTGGGATTCAATGTAACCGCCCACTGCTGTGATTGGCTGACATGCTTGCAATATGAAATAGCTACATATTACATGTGAAACTCTCTCGAATCCTTTTACTACAGCTATTATACGTTTTTACTATTACAGATATCGAGATTACTGAATCGTGAGAAGTTTTTGAAGTATTTAGATTCTCATCACATAAAATCTTGCTGTGATGAGCATTGAGCTGTCGATCACGAGAATGAAGATCTTATTGCAGTTTCTGCACTCTGCTTTCACCGATGTGAAGTTGATATTTTAGTCACTGGCTTGTAACAGTATCGAACGATTTTGAGAGAAAGATTAACTTACCTGTCTCCTGCCTGTTTGGACCATGCAAAACTTTGGGAGTTGAGTCGCCGCATTTCCAGAGAAAATAAAATTAACCCATTGTTTCTCTGGATGAAGGAACTAAAAAATACTTTTGTGTTCATTTGTACATCCGAACACTGAGCAACTGCCATGCTTCGCTCGTTTGCAAGCCATGATATTTCTCAAGGAAAAACTCAAATCTCAAAGCTATTTCTCTAGGAAAAAATAAAACCGCGCCTGCGCGTGTTCGTACTTCCTGTTCCTAGCTCGTTTTCTCATGGTCGGGCCAAATTCTCTGGGCGGGCAAAGCAGAGAAAGGGGAGTAACCTTTTCCCTATATGACGTAATATAGGGGGAGATTCTAGATCAGCGCGTCTGAGATGCAGATGGATGCAGAGAAGAGAAAAATAGCCAAAGCTCGGTTTATACCGATTGAAAATTCTAGACACGAGGGGACCAGTTTAGGGGAACTCATATTAATGTTAAAAAACGTCAGAAAATGAAAATTTCATGTCAGGGGACCTTTAAAGATGAATGCGTTCTTACCGGATTCGATCAGTGCATCTTGAACTTATATTGTTTGTCTGATCTGGCAGCTTCGATACGGCCTTTTCATTAATTATGGACATATGTCAGTAACTACTGGCAGGTGTAGCTCACTTTCACAAGTTCACTTTTTAAAAGAGGTCCACAGTTGCGCGGTTCCTCCTCGTCCACGCAGCTTTCATCAAAGCAAACACCCTCTCCACGTAGAGTTTGTTTGTTTGTGATGGCTCCAGTAACGTCTGTGCTGCGCATTTTTTCTTATTACATTCTTTTTATTGTAGAATTGTAATTTAAAGGACGATTAAATAAAAGGATGCAGACAAAAATTAAATGCGGTACAATGACTTATTGCGGGACGTGGACATAGCTTCTTCATCACCACCATTATCATCCAGTGAAGACAAGCTTTTCATTTTACTTAAAAGCAGAAAGAAGGTTTTAGGTGCGCCCAATCTTAAAGAACAGAGAGCTACCGGAGCTAGAAGCGTATGTATGGCTGTCTGCTTAAGGTGAGCTTACACTCATCAGGGGCTACGTTACATGCAATCAAATAAACACTTTTAGTAAACGGATTGAAGGCTCAATTGGACTAAAAAGCCTTGTAAACAGACTGAAAGCCCTTGTTGGGCTCGATACGAACGAATGAGGACAACGTCCCACCTGTCCTTGTTTCAGATTTTCATTCACAGACGACTCGACACACAAGCAATCAGAAGATGTGTCATTGTTGCGGTCACGTCACCTTTGTTTCCTTGTATATGATTGGCTGATTGGCCTTTTCTTTCGCCTCAAAAGTAAAAAAAAATCGACATCGAAGCGAAATAAATAAAAGTCGTTTATTCGCCGCACCACATTCGTGTTCAGTGTAGAACCACTCATTATACAAACAGCTGATCAAAAAATAAAACCATCGCGCAAATTATTCGTGCGTCAAAATCGCGTCCAGTGTGAAAGGACCTTTACACGACTAACATTTCCAGAAACAAAAATTAGTCGCCCAGTGAGTGTGTGTAAGATTTTAGAGAAGGTTGTATTACAAGGTTAGACCAAGAATGGTGACACAAAATAAAACGTTGCGCTTTTCTAAGCGTGTGAAGTGGATAACTATATTGTATGGCGGAATACCACAGCAAGTGCTTGGGAGCACTTCGACTCGGCACACACATCCATGGACTCGGTGCAGTAATATCATCACTCCAGAGAGGGAGAGGATTTTTTTCAAGCACTTGCTGTAGGATTCAGCTAAACATTATAGTTATCCACTTTACACGCTTAGAAAAGCCCAACTTTTTATTTTGTGTCACCATGTCCACTACTCGTGTAACTGTATTGAAATAGGGAAACCGTGGAGGTGTTTGGTGGCTTCTCTGTTTGGATCCTAATAGATTGACTGGGCTAGTTAAGTGCTATCAAAGTGTCTCGCGTGTCAGAGCGTTTAAGTGCACGCACTGAGACGAGACGAAAGAGGTATGTCTTAGTTAAGGGAATAACATAGTTTAATATGAAAAAACGGTGGAGTATCCCTTTAAGAAAGGGACACTCCACATGCACAGCTCTAGCACAGATGATGGACGACTGGTTCAGGGATTTGGTTAATTAAATGATATGTGGAGCGGTCTCGTTAGATTTCACAGCAGCGTTTGATCTTATTGATCACAAGCTTCTTCTGGACAAGTTGTAGTGTTATGGATTAAGACCTTCAGCAGTTGCTTGGATGGAAAGTTAATTAGTAAATAGATCGCAAAGAGTATTTTTTTTATGGAAGCTATTCAGGACCACTCAATCTTTACTAATAGTAATAATAATAATGCATCACACTTGTATAGCACTTTTCTGGACACTCAAAGACGCTTCACATGGAGAATAAAACAAAAACAAAACAAAAAGTGGATTTTAAGGAAAAGCTAGTTTGAACAGGTGGGTTTTGAGTACTGATTTGAAGTTGAATCAGAGTTTATAATGGATGAGTTTACTAACGATTTGCCTCTCGTTTAAAAAAGTGCTAAAGTAACAATGTATGCAGATGGTATTACAGTATAAGCGTTCTAATCTTCTGAATTGACTGCCATCTTGAAAGAGGAGTTTGACACTATAGGAAAGTGGATTTTAGAAACCAAACTGATACTTAATTCATCTGTAACAAAGAGTATAGTATTTTGGTTCAAAGCATTCTTTAGGTTTTGAACCAGAGCTTAGACTATACATAAGTTAAACACTTATTCAGCAAGTGAAGGAAACCTAGTTGTTAGGTATCACCCTTGACAATACATAGTCTTGGTCAAAACATATTGACAACCCGGTCGATTAAATGGGGAAGGTGTTGGCTGTAGTAAGGCGATGCAGAGACCATTTTACATCGGATGTAATGAAAATGGTGTTAGGTACTCTTGTCTTTTCACAGCTGGACTATTGCCAGATCATTCGGGCTAATGCCACCAAAAACGATTCGAGTAAACTCCAGCTAGTACACAACAAGACTTTCTCTACAATGTCCATTTGGAACAAATATTAACAGCATGTATCTGCATCTTAATTAGTTAAGAAGACCGGGTGACTGGAAGGTTTTACAGTATAAAATCCCATTGGATCGGTACAATCAATTAAAATGCGATTTAGAGCCCTTAAATTATAGTTCTTTTTTTTTTTTTTTTTTTGTCCAGAACGCTTATTTTATTTGCAACATATTGTTAATGTTATTATGCAATTTTTTATGGTTACTAGATTTGATCAATAAATAATAAATACAACGTAATAAATGCATACACATTTTTCTCAAGGCAGAGTTTCACTTCCCAAAGCAAAAAATTCATTCCTCAAGTGTACAGTAGTTTATAGGAGAATGAAAACATGGGATTCTCTACCATTGTCTTTCATTAGAATAACACAGAAATTAAATTTTAAAAGGCAGGTAAACTTAGGGTTATGCATAGCAGTTAGTTGGGTGTGTTATAAGTGTTAGACCTGTTTGTTTAGACATTCATTGATTTTGGACCCTGATTTGTTATTGACAGTATTTTTAAAGGATTAGTTCACTTTTGAAAAAACTTTTGCTGATAATTTACTCACCCCCATGTCATCCAAGATGTCCATGTCTTTCTTTCCTCAGTCGAAAAGAAATTATGGTTTTTGATGAAAACATTCCAGGATTTTTCTCCATATAATGGACTTCAATGGGAACCAGATGGTCCAAGGTCCAAAAGACAGTTAATAACAGTTTCAGATGCAGCTTCAAATGTCTTTAAACGACACCAGACGATGAATAAGTGTCTTATCATGTGAAACGATCGGTTATTTCAAAACTTATTCCAAAAATGTCATTTTTCTAAGGACAAAGGCTAGCCTTGCTCTATTCTGTGAGGCGCGTTTGTAACGTCACGTAATTACGTTCAAAAGGTCACGGGGGGTCAGTACAGAATCAGAACAACGATGTCGGACGATTTTGATTCTGTACTTCCGGCTATGTCTGCCCGTGACCTTTTGAATGCAATTACGTATTACGTGACGATACAAACAGAATAGAGCAAGGCTAGCATTTGTCCTCAGAAAAGTTAAATTTTTGGAATAAGTTTTGAAATAACCGATCGTTTCGCATGATAAGACCCTTATTCATCGTCTGGTGTCGTTTAAAGACATTTGAAGCTGCATCTGAAACTGTTATTAACTGTCGTTTGGACCTTGAACCGTTTGGTTCCCATTGAAGTCCATTATATGGAGAAAAATCCTGGAATGTTTTCATCAAAAACCTTAATTTCTTTTCGACTGAGGAAAGAAAGACATGGACATCTTGGATGACATGGGGGTGAGTAAAGGATTAGTTCACTTTTGAAAAAACTTTTGCTGATAATTTAATGTCGTTTGTGTATGTGGTAATAAATAATGTGTGTTTGTATGTATTGTTAACAAAAAAATATAACTATTGTGGATTTAACACTCAAATTGACCTTCTAATGTTAAAACATATGTTAATGCAACTTTCTCCCTTTAAATACTTTGGTCAGAGCAATTAAAAGAGCGGTTTCATGTCTGTGTTTTGTTCAACTGGTCGAGGATGATTTGGGATTTAAGAAGTGATTAGAAAAAGTGAATACTTTCCAGAGAGAGTTACATAATTACACAGTTGAAGATGTAATTAATAGGTAGTAATTAATCATTTAATAAGTAACTGGTTCTCGTGACTGACACACTTGCAAGAGAGAATGTGTGTCTCATTTCCTCTCACTTTCAGTACATTCACGGCAATCCATTACATTACACGTTTAAGGTAATCTGACTACTTTTTGATTGCTTTTGTCCTAACTATGGATAATGTTGTACAATATTGATAAAAATAATACAATGAGAAAGAAAAATATTCCATTCTTTGTAATCAACAACATGACGTGCATTAAATATTACATTACGTCAGGGTATCCCTGACAGGGGTTTGTGAGTTTAATGAAAAGCTATTAATTAAATCATAAAAAATAAATGCAAATAAAAACAAACAAAATAAAATACTTGCCATAGAAAATTAAAAATATAGATATTTATTTGTTTACCTGCACAGTGAAATTAATTTTACTATAAAACATTGGGGAGCCCCTGCATTGCATGTAAAAATGAAATGATGTGAATTTGTGCATTTGAATGTGTTTGAAAGACAAAAGCCTCCCAGAGACAGTAATTCACGTTTAAACGAATCCGTTAAACGAATCCCACAGACCCGGAAGAGCTTCTGAGTGTATATACAGCACAGCATAACTGTGTTAAACGTTAAACAAACATTATTTGTTCATGTAACTTCAACACACGAATTAAGTCATTTTAAGCAACCCAATTAAACTCTGAGCAGAGTGTTAAATGAACACTGAAGCAGTGTTAAAGTTAATGAGATAATTAAGTGAATAATTGAGTGATGATTATTGAAGACACCTAATGTGAACAAGCAGACTCTCTGAAGGAGAAAACCAGAATTTTAGGTCACCATTATGGTGATCAGTGTTTGCTTTAGTTGGGCGCTTGACCCTTAAATCATTAACTTTAGATTTAGTTTGGCTTCTGTATCTATGTTATAACAGCCAGATGACCAAATAATAAAGGTGATCTGATGGTGTTGATTGTGTTTTAACGTAATCATTATTTCACAATCATTTGACCTGAACTCGAATAGAACCCAATTTCTAAGGTAAGTTTACCTTATGGACCTTACATCTACACTGTCATTGTAGAACATACCATTTTTAGCCTTTTCAATGAAATCCAAATGATAAAATCAATAAAAAAAGAAACATCTAAAAAAAACATTTGAATGCAGAGACAGACATCAAGAATTACTGTATGAATCTCAGCAATGGTGACAAACAGATCACCTCTGAACAAAAGCTCATTATTTATTCATGCAGCAATGAATGATGGGAGCAATGAATGAATTTTGATTGGTTGAACCCAGATTGCACTGCAACATGCTTTATAATTGTCACCATTGTTGAGATTCACAGTCTGATTATATGTATGATGTTCTTAATGTCTACATAAACTATTTTTTATAAGAAGTTTCTTTTTTTATTGATTTGATTATTTGGATTTCATTGAAAAGGTTAAACATTGTATTCTATACAACAATGACAGTGCTGCTTTAATCCATAAGGTGAACTTAACTTAGAAATATGGTTCTAGCCTATATGAGTTCAGTGATTCAGGTCAAATGATTGTGAAATAATGATTATGTTAAAACACAACCATCACCATCAGATCACCTTTTCTATTTGTTCATCTGGCTGTTAACTCACATACAGCAGCCGAACTAAATCTAAAGTTAATGGTGTGAGGGTCAAGAGCCCAACTAAAGCAAACACTGATCACCATAAAATGATGTCTTTAAATTCCGGTTTTCTCCTTCAGTAATTCTGCTTGTTAACATCAGGTGTCTCCAATAATGCTCAATCTTCACTCAGTTATTCACTTAATTATCTGATTAACTTTAACACTTTAATGTAACCTAGTTATGTGCAGCCTGTTGACACAAAAAAGTTAATTGTTTAACGTAACCCAGTTATTTGCAACCTGTTGACATAAAAAGGTTAATTTATGGAACCTGTTGACATAAAGTTAATTAAAGCCAACATATAATTTTTTTTTAGTGCCACTTCACTTTTTTAGGAAGGAAAATTTTAAAGATTAAAATGTATTCAATGAACAAAGGAGAATCAATGAATTATAATTAATATACTGCCATTGTAAGTAACATGTTGTTACCCAGCTGGGGATCAAACTCGTGTGTGTGTGTGTGTGTGTGTGTGTCCTTGATGCTAGAGGAGGTTGGACTCAAGAGCAAAGGAATATGAATGCAATGACACCACAAAAGTCTTTGGCTCTTTAATTCAGAGGGAAAAACAAAACGTTGTCAGCAACAGTGTTAGGCAGCGCTTTAGATGAGTGTGTCTAACTCAAACTCCCCCCCTCGGGAGACAATACACAACAGAGGAGATCCATAAAGATATTTATCCTGGAGTCCAGTCCACGCAATCCACAAAAAGGTAGCAAAAAACATTCAATCCGAGTGCAAAAAGGGAAGGAAGGAATAATCTCACACCAAAATCCTCTGTGTAACAGAGGACTGACATAAACAGTACAAGGGGGTGACGGCGAGAATCCAGCTCATTTAAAGTTGTTTTAGTGTATATATGACTAACTAGTTGTACTTTGCCTCTAGGTCACCAATAAGATGGCCTGTACGCTGCCTCGGTCTAAAGCGGATTGTGTGTTTGGATCCGGCAGTCCTGTGGTCACACTGTACCGGGAGGTGTTCTTCCTCACCGGCATCATCAGCCGGCCCCCGGGAGCCGACTGCAGGAGCGGATACGTCCTGCAGAAAGTGTCCCGCTTCCTGCCATGGCTCAACTCCTTCATGACGGCCTAACCAGAGAGTAACCACGCTTCACCCGGGTTCATATTACCAGTGGAACGGTAGCACTTTATTTTACAGTGTCTGTTCTACAAATATAGTAATAACAGTAAATTATGCATAATTACATGCAACCAAATCATAATCCTAACTAGTAAGTACATGTAAATTAATATTACTCAGTTCTTCACCCTCATCCTTCCCTCGCGTCCTGTAACACATCTTTCACTCGCGGGTCAAAATGACCCGAAGCCCTTAAATTTCTTTTCTTTTTTTTTGTCCAGAAAGCTTATTTTATTTCATTTTGATAATATTTTGTCTATGTTATTATGCAATTTTTGGGGAATTTTTAAATTTTATTTACCTTTAAATTACTAGATTTGATCAAAAATTTATACCAGTTTTTTAAACATTGTTTGAAGCTAAATGTGACAAAATGTTGCTGTTGTTTTCAACGTAAGCCGCTTTACAAACGGCGCCCCATACAATAGCAGCATTGGTCAAAAATGTTGGTGTGTATGGATGGCGGACGGATGATGAGTTTTGTGATGTGGTTGCGGATGAAAGAATAGCCTATCCGCGCATCTCTAACATGTAGACATTATAAAATAATTTTTTGGTAAATTTTGAGCATTTTTAGGTTTTTCTCTGTGTATTGAAGCATTCCTAACATTCCAGTCATTCCAATGGGGTCAAATGGACCTGCGAGGGAAGGATTTGTTACTCGAATCCATAAAAAAAAAAAATGGTGTGTATTCGTGGTTCAAGTGCAACAAAAGCCGTGGGGTCATGGACCTATTTGATGAACACAAAAAAAAAAGAAAGAAAGAAAAATGTCCTTGTCAAAATGACCCTTGTTAAATATATAATTACACTGTCTTAAAACAGTGACAATGACACCTTAAAAAAGGTGTAACTTATTATACTTATACCTATATATGTATGTAGTAATTACAATTATTGGGTAAAAACTAGGTACACTAACCCTGAGACAATCGCTAAACCCAATCTTAACCCATGTAGTTAGCTTATATTATTCAGTGCTTTCTTGCTAAGTACACCGTAAGTAGTACACATACTATAAGTTAACTTATGGTGTGCTCATGATGAAGTACAGCAGAACAGGTCAGAAGTGTGTGCAGGTCCTGAACTTCTCTTTTATTAGCAGAGGCAGACACTTCGTTTCTTTGAAATAACATGCAATGATACATATTTCTCAATAACACAATGAATGTGTATGAATGAATGGTCATTTTAATTAGTTAATTTTAATTTTATTCAGTTAGTTTTTTGTGCTAAAACACTAAATTAGTAATATTGCATAACTACGAGCATGGACAGTGCAGATGGGATAAATGAGGAACTGATACATGTAATACTGATACTTGGGACAGCCATTCAGAAATATGTAAACGTTGACTGCTTTTTATCATATAGATACTACTGTGATTATTTGGATAAGTGACTCTTCCCCATAAATATAATAATAATAAAGAGAGAGATAAAAACTGAAGTCTGGTAGAGCTGTACGATTCTGAACGGACAACTAAAATCACTAGAGGTTCTGACAGTGTTGCTGTAGTCGATTTAAAGGTGTTTAGTTAAAAATGTCTATTAAACATTTAATTTAGATGAATGAATTATTATTTTCCTTTGTGTAGTGCCTGTAAATTGTTCCTGTCTTAAGGATTGTCCCACAGGTGAATGTGCAATTACTGAAGCATGACGAACCTTTCCAATAAAGATCTGTAAAGCTTATTGTAATTTACTCAATTGTCTTTGAAATAAACTATCCTGAGAAAGGGACCTATCCTCTTTGTTGTTGTTGTTTAGTTAATGTACTAGGTGAGTTGTGATGATGTTAAAGCATTAAAAACCCCAGAGGTTTCCAAACTCTGATTACAGTATATGCAATGATTATCGGAGCCAGTCGCCTACATATATATATATGTGTGTGTGTATATATATATATATATATATATGCAGAAAAGATGATTAAGACACAAAAG
The DNA here is from genome assembly GCF_016745375.1 of Pimephales promelas. Next base: position 5,064,152 of record NW_024121310.1, on the reverse strand, counting down.
ATGTGTTTATGTTTAATTCAACTCAAGGGAACTCGCACTGCGTCGATGACGAACCCCCTCCATGTGAACTGTTGTCTGAAATCAATCACGACAATCGAATTTGATCAGCGAGAGACTACTAGTGCGACCCAGAAGTATAAAAGGGCCGCCTAGAGAACATGTAATCCTCTCCGTCTTCAGGGACTGTCTTTTCTTGTCTGATTTTCAATCACCTGAAAAAGGTAAGAACATTTATGGCAAGTGACAAGCATTTCAGGAAGTGTGTGGATCCGTGTCTTAGGTTTCTGACACCTGATGACACACAACTTGTGCGTTTATTGTTTGGGCGAAGAGCACGCATGATCAGCTCTTGAGATAGCCTGGGCAAACCCAGACAACTTCCGGCAAATTTAGATTTGCTCTTAAAGTTAGTCTGGCAAAGAGCTCATTCAAGCCCATTTCCAATCCGTTGAAATCGCGGCACCAATCAGAAGCGTTGGGGCGGACTTTACACGATGACGACAGCGCTGGGATTCTGAAGCAGATTTGGGAGGGGGCACGAGGGAAGGAGCTGTTTGTGGCAGGCTGGATGAGCGTTTTCTTTCTGGCCATAACTCCCTAGCTCCCGTGAGCCTTCTGCTGTCTGCATATGCGGCGGCGGGTCAGGCTGGGGCGATGTCTGTGTTACAGGCACACCAAGCCGACCTGCTGAAGGATTTGGACGGCAGGGTCTCTCCCCTCACGCAGTGGACAGATCTGGCTCTCCGGGCCACCAGACAAACCGCTGCCTCGATTGGTAGGTCGATGATGGCCACAAATCTGGAGCCAATCTTGGTCACCCACACTGTAAAAAATGTTCCTGTAAATTTTACAGTAAAATACTGGCAGCAGGGTTGCCAGCCAGTTACTGTATTTTTTACAGTAGTTCTGTAAATTAATTTACAGATTTTTACTGTATTCTCTGATTACAGTAAATAACTGTATTTTTTACAGTAGTTCCATGAATCTTTGTATTCGCTATATCTGGGAAATATGTAAAATGCCAGCTGAATTTTAAATGTTAATTATTTATCATCTGCATAAGCTTTAAACAATTTTTTTTTAAATTCATTAAGTGTTGTATAACACGTAACTTAATTCCCCTATTACTTCACAAAACAAACAAACTATTCAACATCCTATAAAAACAGGTCAACATTTATTTAATTTATAACTTTAAAATATGCATGAAAAAAAGCATAAAACAGTGTATTTTGTATTTTGTTGTATTTTATTTTTATTTACAAATGGACATGAAATGATTTTTTTTTTAATTACTTAAAACAAATAAGCCATCAGGGCCCTTCACACAAAGAAGAAATACGCAAATGACATTTAAAACGACAAGTTGACCAACATGATCATAATAAAATGGTTCTGAAAAAAAAAAAAAAAAAAAAAACAGACATGAATGAATTGTCACCTCTTCGTTCCCAGACAAACATGTCCAAACAACAAGGCCCCAAGTGAGTCCAAAAAACGTATGATCAAAAATGGAGAATAATTCAGCTCCGGATGCTGTTCCATCACAGGACGCAAAGAGTGGCTAGAAATATTGAAAAGGACATTACATTAGATATATTACAAAACATAATGATACAGTCAGAGACAGACAGAGGGATGACAGATACAGTTAGAGTCAGATAAAGAATATTAAAAGGTTACAATTAAAGGAAAAATAGATATTTGTGTGTGTGTTTGTGTGTGTACTTACATTTCAGAAATTCCACTGAACACACCACTTTGCAGGGAAGAGTGGCAACATGTGGGTTCACTGCAACCTGTTTCTTCTGTACCATTTGCCCTGTCCTTTTAGATGGCAATTTTCTTCTTTGTTCCTCTCTTACAAAGCACATAAAGGGTCAGGAAACAGACAATATGTAATTAGGATTGGTTTTAAGTTTTTCATGCTTGTAATCATGATTTTGAAATCTGTTAGAGCAGTGTTTCTCAACTCCAGTCATGAGAACCTCCCAGGAAGACCTCCCAACCCCTATGTCCACAAATTAAAACACCTGATTTAACTAATTAAAGGGATAGTTCACTTTGAAATTAATTTTTGATATGTTTTAGCTTACCTCAAGGGCATCCAAGATGTAGGAGTCTTTGTTTCCACAGTATTTTCAATTTTGATATTTTTAAGTCGAACCATTCTTGTCTTCAGTCATATAATGCAGGTCTATGGTCACCACCTCAAAGAGCATGCACAGAGAAGTCCAAATTAAACATGATTTAATGACTCGTAAATGTAAGTACACATTGATGGCCTAAGACACGAAACGAGCGGTTTGTGTGAGAAAACGAATGACGTACGAGACGAGTGACGTATACCGCGAGAGATCACTTCCGTTTGTCTTAGGCCATAATGTGTACTTACATTTACGAGTCATTAAATCATGTTTAATTTGGACTTCTCTGTGCATGCTCTTTGAGGTGGTGACCATAGACCTCCATTATATGACTGAAGACAAGAATGGTTCGACCTAAAAATGTCAAAATTGAAAATACTGTGGAAAACAAAGACACCTAGATCTTGGATGCCCTTGAGGTGAACTAAAACATATCAAAAATTAATTTCAAAGTGAACTATCCCTTTAAGTCAATAGATAATACATCAAAAGGCAGATATTGAGTACATGTGTAAAATGTACTGAGGTTGTTAAGAATGCAATAATTACCTTTAAATGAACTCCAAGGTGCAGGCTGGCTTCTCCTGACTGAATATGTAATTATATGCAGTGAACAGTAGCAAGGCCAGACAGGAAGCTGGGCTAGTTGCTCTCCTCACACACAACTTGGCCTTCCAGTGTCCTCTTGTCAAAGTGTCTCCTAAAACAATACCACATGTGACAATAGTTTATTTTTTACTATACCATTTTTATGTTTCAGCATTTTAAATGTGAACTATATTTTAGTATTCAGAGAGCAGGAACTCTTTCTTTTAAATAAAATTAACAAAGGAAGTATGAAAACAAATAAGCAAATTACACACAGAGAGTAACTTAGGCTAACGTTATAGCTAAAATATATAGGATATATAGCTTATATTCGTACTGAAATATAAGGGATTTTCACACCGGAATATTAAACATAACGTTACGACACAGCAACATTCATAATCTGTTTTTTTTTTTTTTTTCGGCGCCCATTTTAACAGATTACTTGATTTGATTTACACCATAAAATAATCACGGCGAAGTGTGCTGATCAACACGAAGCTCGTGTGAATACCGACTGTTATCAGAAAAGCATGTAATTCTTCTTAACATAGGAGCCCATAGATCCCGGGGAATGTGTGAAATACTACCCGCGTCTGGGCTGCTGAAGCCCCGCGCAAGTCTCCCTCGCGCCCCGTACGGAGGATGCGTGATCCTCGGTAACCAATATGAACCGCGAATATAACATTACCTTCATAGTCTACGAGTAACACAACATGAAACATAAGAAACTGAAATAAGTCACTTACCAGTTGAGAATCACTCCTCTTGCCGCTATCCGAAAGTCGACGACACGACCGTTGAAGATCACAATGCCTCTGTGTCGATTTGAAATTTACAGCAATATTCTGTATTTTGAATCAAACCGCCACGCGGCCCCAGAATGCATTGCAGTTTACAGCAAAATGCTGTATTATTAGAAAACAGCCAGCGGCTGTAAAATATTGCTGTAATTTTTACAGCAATTCATTACAGTGCAGTGAAATGTACAGGTTAGCTTCTTTGAGGAAGAGGAACTCATAGAGGAATCTCTAGTGAGGGCACCATGCACGTTAGCTTCAAACAGGTTTTGTTCAGCGTGGGATGGCTTCGTCTCCTGAGGCCACTGCTTTGGATAAGCTAGACCAGCCAAGCGTCGGCCCTCCATCGGTCCACCTGGATGACCACCTTGTGTTTGTGTAGCAGGTCTCCTCTCACTTCAGAGGGTTGTTATGAGACTATAGAACTTCAGTGAAGTAGCGTTGAACTTCAGACATAGGTTATTCAAGTGCCATCTCCACAAGGGCTGCCTTAGGCATGTGTACTGTTGGAGATGATCTGCTAGAAGCTTTTTGTCCTGAGTCCCTCAGTATCTGAGTGTAGGCTCTTTAGGTTTAGATCATCTACAGCTGATCTCTGTAAGGTCTAGGTTCCCTTTCGTAGTCACTTCGAGTTACGTCAGAAGTGACGGAGATTGGGGGATTTCGCATAGAAAGCCAATCCTCTTCGAGTATTTAAACACGAGCCAATGGCATGCAATGCCTTGGGGCTGCGGAAATTTGCATAGCGTACTCCGCCCTACTCCGTGAGTATAAAAGGAGGAAGTGAACGCAACCGCAGTATGTTTTTCGCTTCGGAGCCAAGAGAACCTCTTCACTCCTGAAAGCACTGTTCAAGACTCTTCGAGACGAGCGTCCTCTTCAGTGTTGGTGTGACGGCGGTACCCAGCGAGATTCTGCATCGCCTGCGATCTGAGCAGTGGTCTGCCAGACTTTGCGCTTCTCCCTGGTCGCTTCAGCGCTGAAAGAGTGAATTTCCTCCTCTCATTGAAAGAGCTGCACGCGCACGTCTTTTTAAAGACGGTTCGCCCGTGTTCTTCTGGGTGTGGTTGATTTCTGTCGTCATCTGATGGTCACGATCGCTGCTTTGTATGCCTGGGCATTTCAGCATGCAGCAGCAGCGTTCGTGGATGACTCATGTTCCTTCTGTGGGAACATGACCATCTCTACACTGAGGTCGAGACTCAATGATCTCACTTGAGTGAGAGTCCCGGTCCCCCCCGCTCGATCGGTTTCCTCCATAGGGGGCCCGTCGACCCGGGGACCTGGTGATTTTACGGTGATGGTGTGGGATAAAGCCCCGACGATTCCTCGGGCCACACCTCCCGCCTCAGTGCGAGAGCCAGCGAGCGTTAGTTCGATTCAGTCGGTTGCTTCTTCGGTGGCACCGGCTGCTTCGGGCAGCGCTCCAGATGATGATGCGATGTCGATCACAGCATCACTAGGCGGGCTTGACTCCTCGGGAAGTGAGGATGCGGCCGCGTTGCCTCCCTCGGGAGCGTCAGCGCCGCCGTGTCTGATCCCGCGATGATGGCCGTGCTATCTCGGGCGTCCGTGAGCATCGGGTGGGGGTGGAACTCCGCCCCATCCCAATCTCTCGCGGCTGAATAATTGGTTTTTGGGTAACGCTGCCGCCTTACGGCCACGGCCAACCCCAATTTCCTTTTTTCCCCGAGTTGCATGCGGAACTGACACGCACTAAAAAAAAAAAAAAAAAGAAAAAAAAGCGTGCTTAGTTCCCCGCCCTTCCTCCCCTCGGCGATGCGGCTGTCTGTGGGTACGCTGGGGCTCCCCCGGTCAACCGGCGGTTGCTCTCAGATGCCCCTCCAAAGCCTATGGGTTCTCGTCGTCTATGGCGGCGCGATTCTGTAGAGCGGCGGGACAGGCAGCCTCCGCCCTGTATATGATGAGCACCTACAAAGCTAGCTGCTCAGGAATGTGCACGAGGAGGTGACGGACCAAGCGAGCTGCGAGCCTGCCGCCTACCTTGTCCTAAACGGGTCACGGAGGCGGTCGCTCGCTCCCTTGGTCAGGTGATGCCCACCGCTGTGGTCCAGGAGCATCATAATGTTCGGCGGTGCGGTCCAGGACTTTGCCCAGCACTTCTCGACCGCCTAGGAGCAGACGAAGGCGGTTTCTCTGCCCCGACGGCCAGCTGCTGCCTCCAACCAGCCGTCGGCTCGGACGCCTCCGCCAGCTCGCCGCCGAGGACGCCCCCTGCGGCTCCCTTCCCTCCCACGCGGCCCCAGCAGCAGCCTTCAGCCGGTTCGCGTCGCGGAGGAGGCCACAGGTAAGCGTCCCAAGAAAAGAGCCCCCCCCTCAGGCCGCGTGCCCCGCTAGACGCCAGGCGAAGCGATGTTCCTGAGGCGGGCCGCTCAGTGATAGTGTCATGGTTTTTCTCAGGAGGCGGTGGCAGGGCCCCTCCTTCCCCGGGGAGGGCCGGTGGAGAATCTTTTGTTCTAGCTAGCTCCCTGAGCTGGTTGAGGAAAAGCTGACACTGTCATTGAGCACACAGACTGGAATGAGCGCGCACGACGTCCAGTGCGTCGCCCCGTTCATTCCTCTCTGTCTCGGAGGGCGCGGAAGGGTGCGTGTGTCGTCCCCGGGCTACGCCAATCCCTTCCCCCTCTGTCGCCAGACCCCCGGCAGAACAGACCCCCGTGGAACGCTCTGCCTTCCCTGGTCTCTTCTGTCGGGGAGCGGGTTTCGACGGTGCATCCGGACGGGGTAACTCCTGCACGCATGCCGGTCGACCCGCCTCGCTGCCCCTCCGGGGGACGTCTGTGGTTCGCATGACCCCGTTGGCTCACTTCCTGGAAGCCTGGCTAGCGCTTCCCGGGGTTCCCGCTGGGTCATCAGAACAATCAGATTCGGCTACGCGATTCAGTTCGCACGGTCTCTTCCCCGCTTTAGGGGAGTTCGCTCCACGATGGTTGGTGGCAATGCCCCAGTCTTGAGAGCGGAGATTGCGACCCTGCTGGCGAAGGGTGCAATCGAGACGGTCCCTCCAGCCGAGGTGAGGTCCGGGCTTTACTGCCCCTACTTCATTGTCCCCAAGAAAGACCGGTGGGTTACGACCGATTCTGGACCTGCGCATTTTGAACCGTTCTCTCCATCGACTACCGTTCAAAATGCTCACGGCCAAACGCATTTTCGAATGTGTTCGGTATCAGGATTGGTTTGCAGCGATCGACCTGAAGGACGCGTACTTCCATGTCTCCATTCTCCCTCGACACAGACCGTTTCTTCGGTTTGCCTTCGAGGGCCAGGCATACCAGTACGCCGTTCTCCCATTCGGGTTAGCTCTGTCCCCTCGCGTCTTCACGAAGATCGTCGAGGCAGCCCTTGTTCCCCTTCGCGAACACGGGGTTCGCATCCTGTACTATCTCGACGACTGGCTGTTACTAGCACACTCTCGAGCTCAGGTTTGCGAACACAGAGACCTGGTGCTACGGCACCTAGCCCGTCTGGGCCTTCGGGTCAACCGGGAAAAGAGCAAACTTTGCCCCGTGCAGAGGATCTCTTTTCTCGGCATGGAGATAGACTCGGTCGCCATGTCCGCGCAGCTCACGAACGAGCGCGCGCACTCACTGCTGGCTTGTCTTCGACAGTTCGAGGGCAAGAGTGCGGTTCCACTGAAACTATTTCAGAGGCTCCTGGGGCATATGGCATCCGCGGTATGCCGCTCGGTTTGCTTCATATGAGACCGCTTCAGCTGTGGCTTCGCGATCGAGTCCCGAGGTGGGCATGGCATCGCGGCTCGCTCCGAGTTCCAGTGACTCCGACGTGCCGCCGAATCTTCTTCCCGTGGTCGAACCTCAGCTTTTTACGGACAGGGTCCCTATTCAGCGAGTTTCCAGGCATCTCGTTGTCTCCACGGATGCGTCTACCACGGGTTGGGGTGCCATGTGCAATGGGCATGCAGCCGCCGGTTCCTGGACAGGAGCCCAGCGCCTCATGCACATCAATTGCCTCGAGCTGTTGGCAGTACGGCTCGCCCGGCATCGCTTCCGAGCGTGCCCTAGGGCCAGCATGTGCTTGTCCGCTCAGACAACACTACGGCAGTAGCGTACATCAACCACCAGGGGGGGTCTACGCTCGCGCCGGTTGTCGCAGCTCGCCCGCCACCTCTTGATATGGAGTCAGAAGCACCTGAGGTCCCTTCGTGCAGTTACATTCCTGGAGACCGGAACCGGGCAGCCGACGAGCTGTCCCGGGCCCGTTCCATCTCCGGCGAATGGCGACTCCATCCCCAGTCGGTCCAGCTGATTGGGACCAGTTCGGGGAGGCACAGATAGACCTGTTCGCCTCTCGGGACTCGTCCCACTGCGCCCAGTTTATTCTCTGACCCGCGGCTCTCTCGGCTCGGATGCGCTGGCGCACAGCTGGCCACGGGGCCCACGCAAGTGTGCGTTCCCCCAGTGAGCCTCCTTGCACGGGTGTTGTGCAAGATCAAGGAGGACGAGGAGCAGGTCTTGCTGGTAGCCCCCTACTGGCCCACCAAGACGTGGTTCTCCGAACTCATGCTCCTCGCGACAGCACCTCCTTGGCCTATTCTTCTGAGACCGGACCTACTCTCTCAGAGACGGGGCACTCTGTGGCACCCTCGTCCCGATCTTGGAGGCTGCACGTGTGGCTCCAGGACGGGACGAGGCAGGTTTGAGTTCGCTGCCACCTGCGGTGGCGGCAACCATCACTTCCGCAAGAGCGTCGTCCACGAGACACCTTTATGCGTTGAAGTGGAACCTCTTCGTCAATTGGTGTTCTTCTCGCTGAGAAGACCCCCGGAGATGTTCGATCGGAGTCGTGCTTCCTTCCTGCAAGAGGGGTTGGAGCGCAGGCTGTCGCCCTCCACCCTTTGGATTTATGTCGCGGCCATTGCCGCGTCTCATGATGCAGTGAAAGGTAAGTCTATGGGAAGCATGACCTGGTCATCAGGTTCCTGAGGGGAGTGAGGGGGCTAAATCCGCCTCCCTCCCCTCCTGCCCTCTGGGGACCTCTCAGTAGACCTGGGTGCTCTGCAGAGGCCTCCCCTGGAGCCTTTGCAGTCGGTAGAGTTTTTGCCCTGTCCTATGTGACAGCACTCCTGATTGCATTGGTCTCCATCAGGAGAGTAAGGGACCTGCACGCACTCTCTGTTGACGAAGTGTGCCTGGAGTTCGGGCCGGCTTACTCTCACGTATTCCTGAGACCCCGGCCTGGATATATGCCCAAGGTTCCTACCACTCCCCTCCGGGACCTGGTGGTGAACCTGCAAGCGCTGCCCCTGGAGGAGGCAGACCCAGCCTTGGCACTGCTCTGTCCGGTACGTGCTCTCCGCACCTATGTCGACAGAACGCAGTGTTTCAGGACCTCAGACCAGCTCTTTGTCTGTCATGGGGGGAGCCAGAAGGGAAGGGCTCTCTCAAAGCAACGGCTGTCCCACTGGATAGTGGATGCCATTGCTTTGTCTTACCAGCAGCAAGGCCTTCCGTGCCCCCTTGGTGTGACGGCCCATTCCAATCAGAGTGTAGCCTCCTCTTGGGCTTAGCGCACGGCGCCTCGCTAACAGACATCTGCAGAGCTGCAGGCTGGGCGACACCCAACACCTTCGCCAGATTCTATAATCTGCGAATTGAGCCGGTATCCTCTCACGTACTCGTTTCGGCCAGTTCTGGATCCGCTCAGGTGTCTTCGCTTGCTCGCCACTCCACTCCCCGGACTGGATAAGTGCGATATTTCCTCAGTTCTTCCATTGAAGTCTTGAGTCCTCCAGCACCGACGATGCGGGCACCACTGCGTTGCTCTGGATGCTAGCTAGGTGCCTCCATGCGCACGGTTCCCCATGGTAACCGTCTCATGTGTATTATCCACTGTAAGCCTCTCTGAGCATGTGTCTTCCCTTGGCAAGCCATCTGCCACCCCTGGAGTTTAAATCAGTAGCCACCTGCGGTTGGTACTCCAGTGTTCCATATGCGTTCCTATGTGGCCATATGTGTATTCATAAGTCCTCCCTTCGGTAGGCAGCTGGTAGCATGTCCCCTTCGGGATGTGTTTCCCAGTGTACCTTGGTAATCCTGTGTCAAAGTCGGATCCCCAAAAAAAAAAAAAAAAAAAAGAGGTAAGGCTCGGGGGTTCAGTCTTTCGCAGGGCACTGGAAGACAGCTTGAAGATGGCGTGATGGCACAGACCCCCAATCTCCGTCACTTCTGACATAACTCGAAGTGACTACGAAAGGGAACGTCTCGGTTACGTATGTAACCCTCGTTCCCTGAGTAGGGAACGGAGACGTTACGTCTCCCTGCCACTTCTGCTGTATCGCTGGGTAGATGCCGAGTTCAGTCTTGGCTCCTCAGCGAAGACATACTGCGGTTGCGTTCACTTCCTCCTTTTATACTCACGGAGTAGGGCGGAGTACGCTATGCAAATTTCCGCAGCCCCAAGGCATTGCATGCCATTGGCTCGTGTTTAAATACTCGAAGAGGATTGGCTTTCTATGCGAAATCCCCCAATCTCCGTCACTTCTGACGTAACGTCTCCGTTCCCTACTCAGGGAACGAGGGTTACATACGTAACCGAGACGTTTTTCCTAGTAATGGCCTCCTCTTTTTACAAGAGTTGTGAAGCCTAGGCATTAGGTGATAATGCTAGTGGATGTTAAGGGCAGAATAAATTGGAGCATAGGTAAGCTTCCCATGCAGGTATATTCTGGACATTATCAGGACCTCTCTCTCTGGGAAGAGAGAGTTGTAAGCAGTTATGCTCAGGTCTCCGCTTTCAGAACTGCATATTGTAGCTAGAATTTCCCAGCTAGTCTTTAGGTTGGTTATAATGGCCCATTGAATTAGTTTTAAGTCATAAGGTGATAATGTTGTTGGCCTCATAGTTGAGGCCTCCATTTTCCTTGGGCTTAGTGTTTTTTTGGCTACCCACAGCTATTTACCCTGCCCTAAATCCAACGTATTGCCCGGTGTCTGACTACGGTGTATTTGTTTCGGATGCTGGTCACTCCACAGGATGGTAGTACACGTCAGTTGCCTTTTCCCAGCTGTGTTCCTTTCAATTCAATGGATTTAAGGGGGATTTAAGCCACGGCCCAGCCGAGAAACCAAGACAGCCTCAACTAAAATCATACTCACGTCGTTCTTTTGGATCTCGGGGGGCAGCTAGCATCCAGGAGTTTTAGTTACTCGTGGTTCAAACAGAGATTCAAACAGAGACTCGTGGTACCAGTGTCTTGAATATTCAGTGTCAAAAGACACCGCTTTTTGTTTTGCCTGTCGTCATTTTTTTTTACAGTGTGCATGGATCTGGTGGTCACTCAGAAAAGTGCTTTACCCAGGTAGGGTTTAAAAACTGGAGAAAAGGAGGAGAGAAACTGGCACAACACAATGGCAGCACTTCTCACAAAGTGGCAATGGAAGGGTGGTGTGAATTTAAGGAGAGTGAGAAAAACGGATCTAAGATTTTGGCGCACCTCCGTGACGACGGACATAAGAAAATTGTTAAAGAAAACAGGATCTACATGCAAGCCGTTATTGAGTCACTGCGCTTCACAGTCAAACCATTGGTCAGAGAGGCCACCGAGAGAATGAACAGTCCACTAACAGAGGTCATTTCCTTCAAATGTTACATCTGCTGGGGAAGTTTGAAGGCACTGTATCCAAAAAATTATCTAGTGGGCTTGGTAATAAAAAATATGTCCATCATGACACTCAGAACGAGTTAATTGAGATAATGGCCAGCATTTTGAGAGAACAAGTTCGTAATGAAGTTAAACTTGGAGAGCACTTTACTTTGATGGTGGATGAAACAAAAGATGTGAGCAAAACAGAGCAGATATCTATTGTTCTGCGCTACATACACAATGATGACATTCATGAAGAGTTTCTTGATTTTGTTCCAGCAGATGTATTGGATGCAGAGTCTTTACTTGTGACAGTGAAAAGGGCATTGGCTAAATTCAATATAGACAAAAATGCATGCGTTGAACAATGTTACGACGGGGCGTCTGTAATGTCTGGTTGCAACAACGGTGTCCAGGAAACATTTCGCAGAGAAGTCCCACATACAGTGTACATCCACTGCCATGCACACAGATTAAATCTGGTTTTAGTTGACTGTGTCCATAATGTAAAACCAGTTGCTGACTACTTTGCCACAGTTCAAGTACTTTACAACTTTTTTTCTGGTTCAGTAACTCACAAAGTGTTCATGGAGAAACAAACAGAACTTGAGCCCACTAAAAGAGCTGTGGAATTAAAACTTCTGTCAGATACCAGATGGGCATGTCAGTACAGTCTTTGGGCAATAAAGCAAACCCTCCCTAGCATCTTAGCCAGGCTAGATCACTAAATGGCTTGATTGTTGCACAGTTTGTTTTGCAAATCTACAAGCCTGAGAACATATTTGAGCTCACAAAAACTTTATCTGACCAACTACAGGCTACAGATTTAGATTTGCCATCCGCCATTGATCTGGTCTTGGCACTGGTTGACGCACTAAAAGAAGAACGCAATGGTGAAACTTGGACCCATCTGTGGCAGGGCGCCAGTGACGTGTGTGAGAGAGTGGGCAAAAAGAAAAACAGCCCTCCCACCTGCAGCAGTTTCATGTCAGCAGTAGCCACACAAGGAAAAAGATATTGCAAACACCAGAAGACTACAAAATCCACTGTTTTTTTCCCAGTACTTGACCATTTAGTTAGTGAATTTAATAGGCGTTTCTCTGCTGACAGTTGCTACATCATGAAAGGAGTTGCAGCTATTAATCCCAAACACAAGACCTTCCTGCACCAAGATGCCCTTCAACCCATGGCTAGGCACTATGGCATATTAGAAGACAACCTTTCAGCAGAACAATATCAACTGAAAAGCCTCATTGATTGACAGAAAAAAAACTAAATGGGGTCTCTCTCAACAGCACGCACGACTTGCTGATTCTATTGAGGCTATACAAGGAGGCTTTCATTGATTTATACAAACTTGTGTGCATCTGCCTGTATCAACAGCTGCTTGTGAGAGGAGCTTTTCCTGCTTACAAAAGTGAGCAGGAAAACAAAAGTGGCGATGTCCGAACCAGCAATCTTGCTGTGCTGGCAATCAGTTCAAGAAGAACAAAAGAGATGGATGTAGATGTTGTTATAGATCGCTTTGCAGCTAATCATAACAACAGGCGAATTGTTCTCTTTTAAGTGATGAGTACACTCTTTACATTATATTTTAACAGGTTTAAATTGAACAGTATTTAATGTGCTATAAATACAGTTGTTGCAGGAAATCACACCTGTGGAGAAAAGAAGACAGGAGGAGACTGGACAAAAGACGAGCAGAGAAGATGACAGGCAGCGACTGGAGAGTAAAAGGGTTAGTTCGGTATTTCACATTTAAAGCCCTGTTTTAAGATCGTTTCTGATGAAATCGAAAGGTTAAGACTGAAATCTTAAGTCTTTGTAAACTAAAGTTTATATACAACCATTGTGGAGGTGGGGGGTGCTAACACAGAAACCTAAAATTCTCAGGACAGCAGCATTTGTCCAAATGCAACCTTTCAATTTCATCAGAAATGATCTTAAAAGCTTTAAGTGTAAAATACCGAACAAACCCTTTAAGAGCAGCAGAGAAGAGGACAGGAGAAGATGACAAAAGAGCTGTCAATATTGGTGAGTGGATTGAGGTGAAACTCTTCCTATTGTATTGCTGTACTTAGCATAAATACTAACCCATTCATGTGTACTATAAACTCACATGTTGCAGTAAATAACACTTGTGGAGACTGAAGAGAGGAGAGAAGATGCCAGGAGTAGACTGGACAATAGAGCAAAGGAGACTGGACAATAGAGCAGAGAAGATGCCAGGAGGAGACTGGACAATAGAGCAGAGAAGATGCCAGGAGGAGACTGGACAATAGAGCAGAGAAGATGCCAGGAGGAGACTGGACAATAGAGCAGAGAAGATGCCAGGAGGAGACTGGACAATAGAGCAGAGAAGATGCCAGGAGGAGACTGGACAATAGAGCGGAGGAGACTGGACAATAGAGCAGAGAAGATGCCAGGAGGAGACTGGACAATAGAGCGGAGGAGAAGCCAGGAGGAGACTGGACAATAGAGCGGAGGAGATGCCAGGAGGAGACTGGACAATAGAGCGGAGAAGATGCCAGGAGGAGACTGGACAATAGAGCGGAAGAGAATGGACAATAGAGCAGAGAAGATGCCAGGAGGAGACTGGACGATAGAGCAGAGAAGATAAAAGGAGGAGACTGGACAATAGAGCAGAGAAGATGCCAGGAGGAGACTGGACAATAGAGCGGAGGAGACTGGACAATATAGCGGAGGAGACTGGACAATAGAGCAGAGAAGATGCCAGGAGGAGACTGGACAATAGAGCAGAGGAGATGCCAGGAGGAGACTGGACAATAGAGCAGAGAAGATGCCAGGAGGAGACTGGACAATAGAGCGGAGGAGACTGGACAATAGAGCAGAGAAGATGCCAGGAGGAGACTGGACAATAGAGCGGAGGAGAAGCCAGGAGGAGACTGGACAATAGAGCAGAGGAGATGCCAGGAGGAGACTGGACAATAGAGCGGAGAAGATGCCAGGAGGAGACTGGACAATAGAGCGGAAGAGAATGGACAATAGAGCAGAGAAGATGCCAGGAGGAGACTGGACGATAGAGCAGAGAAGATGACAGGAGGAGACTGGACAATAGAGCAGAGAAGATGCCAGGAGGAGACTGGACAATAGAGCGGAGGAGACTGGACAATATAGCGGAGGAGACTGGACAATAGAGCAGAGAAGATGCCAGGAGGAGACTGGACAATAGAGCGGAGGAGATGCCAGGAGGAGACTGGACAATAGAGCGGAAGAGAATGGACAATAGAGCAGAGAAGATGCCAGGAGGAGACTGGACAATAGAGCAGAGAAGATGCAAGGAGGAGACTGGACAATAGAGCAGAGAAGATGCCAGGAGGAGACTGGACAATAGAGCAGAGAAGATGCCAGGAGGAGACTGGACAATAGAGCAGAGAAGATGCAAGGAGGAGACTGGACAATAGAGCAGAGAAGATGCTAGGAGGAGACTGGACAATAGAGCAGAGAAGATGCCAGGAGGAGACTGGACAATAGAGCGGAGGAGACTGGACAATAGAGCAGAGAAGATGCTAGGAGGAGACTGGACAATAGAGCAGAGAAGATGCCAGGAGGAGACTGGACAATAGAGCGGAGGAGACTGGACAATAGAGCAGAGAAGATGCCAGGAGGAGACTGGACAATAGAGCGGAGGAGATGCCAGGAGGAGACTGGACAATAGAGCAGAGGAGATGCCAGGAGGAGACTGGACAATAGAGCGGAGAAGATGCCAGGAGGAGACTGGACAATAGAGCGGAAGAGAATGGACAATAGAGCAGAGAAGATGCCAGGAGGAGACTGGACAATAGAGCAGAGAAGATGCCAGGAGGAGACTGGACAATAGAGCAGAGAAGATGCCAGGAGGAGACTGGACAATAGAGCGGAGGAGACTGGACAATATAGCGGAGGAGACTGGACAATAGAGCAGAGAAGATGCCAGGAGGAGACTGGACAATAGAGCGGAGGAGATGCCAGGAGGAGACTGGACAATAGAGCGGAAGAGAATAGACAATAGAGCAGAGAAGATTCCAGGAGGAGACTGGACAATAGAGCAGAGAAGATGCCAGGAGGAGACTGAACAATAGAGCAGAGAAGATGCCAGGAGGAGACTGGACAATAGAGCGGAGGAGACTGGACAATATAGCGGAGGAGACTGGACAATAGAGCAGAGAAGATGCCAGGAGGAGACTGGACAATAGAGCGGAGGAGATGCCAGGAGGAGACTGGACAATAGAGCGGAGGAGATGCCAGGAGGAGACTGGACAATAGAGCGGAAGAGAATGGACAATAGAGCAGAGAAGATGCCAGGAGGAGACTGGACAATAGAGCGGAGAAGATGCCAGGAGGAGACTGGACAATAGAGCGGAAGAGAATGGACAATAGAGCAGAGAAGATGCCTGGAGGAGACTGGACAATAGAGCAGAGAAGATGCCAGGAGGAGACTGGACAATAGAGCAGAGAAGATGCCAGGAGGAGACTGGACAATAGAGCGGAGGAGACTGGACAATATAGCGGAGGAGACTGGACAATAGAGCAGAGAAGATGCCAGGAGGAGACTGGACAATAGAGCGGAGGAGATGCCTAGGAGGAGACTGGACAATAGAGCAGAAGAGAATGGACAATAGAGCAGAGAAGATGCCAGGAGGAGACTGGACAATAGAGCAGAGTAGATGCCAGGAGGAGACTGGACAATAGAGCAGAGAAGATGCCAGGAAGAGACTGGACAATAGAGCGGAGGAGACTGGACAATATAGCGGAGGAGACTGGACAATAGAGCAGAGAAGATGCCAGGAGGAGACTGGACAATAGAGCGGAGGAGATGCCAGGAGGAGACTGGACAATAGAGCGGAGGAGATGCCAGGAGGAGACTGGACAATAGAGCGGAAGAGAATGGACAATAGAGCAGAGAAGATGCCAGGAGGAGACTGGACAATAGAGCGGAGGAGACTGGACAATAGAGCGGAGAAAATGCCAGAAGGAGACTGGACAATAGAACGGAGGAGAATGGACAATAGAACGGAGGAGACTGGACAATAGAGCGGAGGAGACTGGACAATAGAGCAGAGAAGATGCCAGGAGGAGACTGGACAATAGAGCGGAGGAGATGACAGGAGGAGACTGGACAATAGAGCGGAGGAGACTGGACAATAGAGCAGAGAAGATGCCAGGAGGAGACTGGACAATAGAGCAGAGAAGATGCCAGGAGGAGACTGGACAATAGAGCGGAGGAGACTGGACAATATAGCGGAGGAGACTGGACAATAGAGCAGAGAAGATGCCAGGAGGAGACTGGACAATAGAGCGGAGGAGATGCCAGGAGGAGACTGGACAATAGAGCGGAAGAGAATGGACAATAGAGCAGAGAAGATGCCAGGAGGAGACTGGACAATAGAGCAGAGAAGATGCCAGGAGGAGACTGGACAATAGAGCAGAGAAGATGCCAGGAGGAGACTGGACAATAGAGCGGAGGAGACTGGACAATATAGCGGAGGAGACTGGACAATAGAGCAGAGAAGATGCCAGGAGGAGACTGGACAATAGAGCGGAGGAGATGCCAGGAGGAGACTGGACAATAGAGCAGAGGAGATGCCAGGAGGAGACTGGACAATAGAGCGGAAGAGAATGGACAATAGAGCAGAGAAGATGCCAGGAGGAGACTGGACAATAGAGCAGAGAAGATGCCAGGAGGAGACTGGACAATAGAGCAGAGAAGATGCCAGGAGGAGACTGGACAATAGAGCGGAGGAGACTGGACAATATAGCGGAGGAGACTGGACAATAGAGCAGAGAAGATGCCAGGAGGAGACTGGACAATAGAGCGGAGGAGACTGGACAATAGAGCGGAGAAGATGCCAGGAGGAGACTGGACAATAGAACGGAGGAGAATGGACAATAGAACGGAGGAGACTGGACAATAGAGCGGAGGAGACTGGACAATAGAGCAGAGAAGATGCCAGGAGGAGACTGGACAATAGAGCGGAGGAGATGCCAGGAGGAGACTGGACAATAGAGTGGAGGAGATGCCAGGAGGAGACTGGACAATAGAGCAGAGAAGATGCCAGGAGGAGACTGGACAATAGAGCGGAGGAGACTGGACAATAGAGCAGAGAAGATGCCAGGAGGAGACTGGACAATAGAGCGGAGGAGACTGGACAATAGAGCAGAGAAGATGCCAGGAGGAGACTGGACAATAGAACAGAGGAGACTGGACAATAGAGAAGAAAAGATGCCAGGAGGAAACTAGACAATAGAGCGGAGGAGACTGGACAATAGAGCGGAGGAGACTGGACAATAGAGCAGAGAAGATGCCAGGAGGAGACTGGACAATAGAGCGGAGGAGATGCCAGGAGGAGACTGGACAATAGAGTGGAGGAGATGCCAGGAGGAGACTGGACAATAGAGCAGAGAAGATGCCAGGAGGAGACTGGACAATAGAGCGGAGGAGACTGGACAATAGAGCAGAGAAGATGCCAGGAGGAGACTGGACAATAGAGCGGAGGAGACTGGACAATAGAGCAGAGAAGATGCCAGGAGGAGACTGGACAATAGAACGGAGGAGAATGGACAATAGAACGGAGGAGACTGGACAATAGAACGGAGGAGACTGGACAATAGAGAGAGAAGATGCCAGGAGGAAACTAGACAATAGAGCGGAGGAGACTGAACAATAGAACGGAGGAGACTGGACAATAGAGCGGAGGAGATGCCAGGAGGAGACTGGACAATAGAGCGGATGAGATGCCAGGAGGAGACTGGACAATAGAGCGGAGAAGATGCAGGGAGGAGACTGGACAATAGAGCGGAAGAGAATGGACAATAGAGCAGAGAAGATGCCAGGAGGAGACTGGACAATAGAGCAGAGAAGATGCAAGGAGGAGACTGGACAATAGAGCGGAGGAGACTGGACAATAGAGCAGAGAAGATGCCAGGAGGAGACTGGACAATAGAGCGGAGGAGATGCCAGGAGGAGACTGGACAATAGAGCGGAGGAGATGCCAGGAGGAGACTGGACAATAGAGCGGAGGAGAATGGACAATAGAACGGAGGAGACTGGACAATACAACGGAAGAGACTGGACAATAGAGAAGAGAAGATGCCAGGAGGAAACTAGACAATAGAGCGGAGGAGACTGGACAATAGAACGGAGGAGACTGGACAATAGAGAAGAGAAGATGCCAGGAGGAAACTAGAAAATAGAGCGGAGGAGACTGGACAATAGAGCGGAGGAGACTGGACAATAGAGCAGAGAAGATGCCAGGAGGAGACTGGACAATAGAGCGGAGGAGATGCCAGGAGGAGACTGGACAATAGAGTGGAGGAGATGCCAGGAGGAGACTGGACAATAGAGCAGAGAAGATGCCAGGAGGAGACTGGACAATAGAGCGGAGGAGACTGGACAATAGAGCAGAGAAGATGCCAGGAGGAGACTGGACAATAGAGCGGAGGAGACTGGACAATAGAGCAGAGAAGATGCCAGGAGGAGACTGGACAATAGAACGGAGGAGAATGGACAATAGAACGGAGGAGACTGGAAAATAGAACGGAGGAGACTGGACAATAGAGAAGAGAAGATGCCAGGAGGAGACTAGACAATAGAGCGGAGGAGACTGGACAATAGAACGGAGGAGACTGGACAATAGAGCGGAGGAGACTGGACAATAGAGCGGAGAAGATGCCAGGAGGAGACTGGACAATAGAGCGGAGGAGATGCCAGGAGGAGACTGGACAATAGAGCGGAGGAGATGCCAGGAGGAGACTGGACAATAGAGCGGAGAAGATGCCAGGAGGAGACTGGACAATAGAGCAGAGAAGATGCCAGGAGGAGACTGGACAATAGAGCAGAGAAGATGCCAGGAGGAGACTGGACAATAGAACGGAGGAGAATGGACAATAGAATGGAGGAGACTGGAAAATAGAATGGAGGAGACTGGACAATAGAGAAGAGAAGATGCCAGGAGGAAACTAGACAATAGAGCGGAGGAGACTGGACAATAGAACAGAGGAGACTGGACAATAGAGCGGAGGAGACTGGACAATAGAGCAGAGAAGATGCCAGGAGGAGACTGGACAATAGAGCGGAGGAGATGCCAGGAGGAGACTGGACAATAGAGTGGAGGAGATGCCAGGAGGAGACTGGACAATAGAGCAGAGAAGATGCCAGGAGGAGACTGGACAATAGAGCGGAGGAGACTGGACAATAGAGCAGAGAAGATGCCAGGAGGAGACTGGACAATAGAGCGGAGGAGACTGGACAATAGAGCAGAGAAGATGCCAGGAGGAGACTGGACAATAGAGCGGAGGAGACTGGACAATAGAGCAGAGAAGATGCCAGGAGGAGACTGGACAATAGAACAGAGGAGAATGGACAATAGAACGGAGGAGACTGGACAATAGAACGGAGGAGACTGGACAATAGAGAAGAGAAGATGCCAGGAGGAAACTAGACAATAGAGCGGAGGAGACTGGACAATAGAACGGAGGAGACTGGACAATAGAGCGGAGGAGACTGGACAATAGAGCAGAGAAGATGCCAGGAGGAGACTGGACAATAGAGCAGAGAAGATGCCAGGAGGAGACTGGACAATAGAGCAGAGAAGATGCCAGGAGGAGACTGGACAATAGAGCGGAGGAGATGCCAGGAGGAGACTGGACAATAGAGCGGAGGAGACTGGACAATAGAACGGAGGAGACTGGACAATAGAGCAGAGGAGATGCCAGGAGGAGACTGGACAATAGAGCGGAGGAGACTGGACAATAGAGCAGAGAAGATGCCAGGAGGAGACTGGACAATAGAGCGGAGGAGATGCCAGGAGGAGACTGGACAATAGAGCGGAGGAGATGCCAGGAGGAGACTGGACAATAGAGCGGAGAAGATGCCAGGAGGAGACTGGACAATAGAGCGGAAGAGAATGGACAATAGAGCAGAGAAGATGCCAGGAGGAGACTGGACAATAGAGCGGAGGAGACTGGACAATAAGCGGAGGAGACTGGACAATAGAGCAGAGAAGATGCCAGGAGGAGACTGGACAATAGAGCGGAGGAGATGCCAGGAGGAGACTGGACAATAGAGCGGAGGAGATGCCAGGAGGAGACTGGACAATAGAGCGGAAGAGAATGGACAATAGAGCAGAGAAGATGCCAGGAGGAGACTGGACAATAGAGCAGAGAAGATGCCAGGAGGAGACTGGACAATAGAGCAGAGAAGATGCCAGGAGGAGACTGGACAATAGAGCGGAGGAGACTGGACAATATAGCGGAGGAGACTGGACAATAGAGCAGAGAAGATGCCAGGAGGAGACTGGACAATAGAGCGGAGGAGACTGGACAATAGAGCAGAGAAGATGCCAGGAGGAGACTGGACAATAGAACGGAGGAGAATGGACAATAGAACGGAGGAGACTGGACAATAGAGCGGAGGAGACTGGACAATAGAGCAGAGAAGATGCCAGGAGGAGACTGGACAATAGAGCGGAGGAGATGCCAGGAGGAGACTGGACAATAGAGTGGAGGAGATGCCAGGAGGAGACTGGACAATAGAGCAGAGAAGATGCCAGGAGGAGACTGGACAATAGAGCGGAGGAGACTGGACAATAGAGCAGAGAAGATGCCAGGAGGAGACTGGACAATAGAGCGGAGGAGACTGGACAATAGAGCAGAGAAGATGCCAGGAGGAGACTGGACAATAGAACGGAGGAGACTGGACAATAGAGAAGAAAGATGCCAGGAGGAGACTGGACAATAGAGCGGAGGAGACTGGACAATAGAATGGAGGAGACTGGACAATAGAGCAGAGAAGATGCCAGGAGGAGACTGGACAATAGAGCAGAGAAGATGCCAGGAGGAGACTGGACAATAGAGCGGAGGAGATGCCAGGAGGAGACTGGACAATAGAACGGAGGAGACTGGACAATAGAGCGGAGGAGATGCCAGGAGGAGACTGGACAATAGAGCGGAGGAGATGCCAGGAGGAGACTGGACAATAGAGCGGAGGAGATGCCAGGAGGAGACTGGACAATAGAGCGGAAGAGAATGGACAATAGAGCAGAGAAGATGCCAGGAGGAGACTGGACAATAGAGCAGAGAAGATGCCAGGAGGAGACTGGACAATAGAGCAGAGAAGATGCCAGGAGGAGACTGGACAATAGAGCGGAGGAGACTGGACAATATAGCGGAGGAGACTGGACAATAGAGCAGAGAAGATGCCAGGAGGAGACTGGACAATAGAGCGGAGGAGACTGGACAATAGAGCGGAGAAGATGCCAGGAGGAGACTGGACAATAGAGCGGAGGAGAATGGACAATAGAACGGAGGAGACTGGACAATAGAGCGGAGGAGACTGGACAATAGAGCAGAGAAGATGCCAGGAGGAGACTGGACAATAGAGCGGAGGAGATGCCAGGAGGAGACTGGACAATAGAGTGGAGGAGATGCCAGGAGGAGACTGGACAATAGAGCAGAGAAGATGCCAGGAGGAGACTGGACAATAGAGCGGAGGAGACTGGACAATAGAGCAGAGAAGATGCCAGGAGGAGACTGGACAATAGAGCGGAGGAGACTGGACAATAGAGCAGAGAAGATGCCAGGAGGAGACTGGACAATAGAACGGAGGAGACTGGACAATAGAGAAGAAAAGATGCCAGGAGGAAACTAGACAATAGAGCGGAGGAGACTGGACAATAGAATGGAGGAGACTGGACAATAGAGCAGAGAAGATGCCAGGAGGAGACTGGACAATAGAGCAGAGAAGATGCCAGGAGGAGACTGGACAATAGAGCGGAGGAGATGCCAGGAGGAGACTGGACAATAGAACGGAGGAGACTGGACAATAGAGCGGAGGAGATGCCAGGAGGAGACTGGACAATAGAGCGGAGGAGATGCCAGGAGGAGACTGGACAATAGAGCGGAGGAGATGCCAGGAGGAGACTGGACAATAGAGCAGAGAAGATGCCAGGAGGAGACTGGACAATAGAGCGGAGGAGATGCCAGGAGGAGACTGGACAATAGAGCGGAGAAGATGCCAGGAGGACACTGGACAATAGAGCGGAAGAGAATGGACAACAGAGCAGAAAAGATGCCAGGAGGAGACTGGACAATAGAGCGGAGGAGACTGGACAATCAAGCGGAGGAGACTGGACAATAGAGCAGAGAAGATGCCAGGAGGAGACTGGACAATAGAGCAGAAGATGCCAGGAGGAGACTGGACAATAGAGCGGAGGAGACTGGACAATATAGCGGAGGAGACTGGACAATAGAGCAGAGAAGATGCCAGGAGGAGACTGGACAATAGAGCGGAGGAGACTGGACAATAGAGCGGAGAAGATGCCAGGAGGAGACTGGACAATAGAGCGGAGGAGATGCCAGGAGGAGACTGGACAATAGAGTGGAGGAGATGCCAGGAGGAGACTGGACAATAGAACAGAGAAGATGCCAGGAGGAGACTGGACAATAGAGCGGAGGAGACTGGACAATAGAGCAGAGAAGATGCCAGGAGGAGACTGGACAATAGAGCGGAGGAGACTGGACAATAGAGCAGAGAAGATGCCAGGAGGAGACTGGACAATAGAACGGAGGAGACTGGACAATAGAGAAGAAAGATGCCAGGAGGAAACTAGACAATAGAGCGGAGGAGACTGGACAATAGAATGGAGGAGACTGGACAATAGAGCGGAGGAGACTGGACAATAGAGCAGAGAAGATGCCAGGAGGAGACTGGACAATAGAGCGGAGGAGATGCCAGGAGGAGACTGGACAATAGAGTGGAGGAGATGCCAGGAGGAGACTGGACAATAGAGCAGAGAAGATGCCAGGAGGAGACTGGACAATAGAGCGGAGGAGACTGGACAAAAGAGCAGAGAAGATGCCAGGAGGAGACTGGACAATAGAGCGGAGGAGACTGGACAATAGAGCAGAGAAGATGCCAGGAGGAGACTGGACAATAGAACGGAGGAGAATGGACAATAGAACGGAGGAGACTGGACAATAGAACGGAGGAGACTGGACAATAGAGAAGAGAAGATGCCAGGAGGAAACTAGACAATAGAGCGGAGGAGACTGGACAATAGAACGGAGGAGACTGGACAATAGAGCGGAGGAGACTGGACAATAGAGCGGAGAAGATGCCAGGAGGAGACTGGACAATAGAGCGGAGGAGATGCCAGGAGGAGACTGGACAATAGAGCGGAGGAGATGCCAGGAGGAGACTGGACAATAGAGCGGAGAAGATGCCAGGAGGAGACTGGACAATAGAGCGGAGGAGATGCCAGGAGGAGACTGGACAATAGAGCGGAGAAGATGCCAGGAGGAGACTGGACAATAGAGCGGAAGAGACTGGACAATAGCGGAGGAGACTGGACAATAGAGCAGAGAAGATGCCAGGAGGAGACTGGACAATAGAGCGGAGGAGACTGGACAATAGAGCGGAGAAGATGCCAGGAGGAGACTGGACAATAGAACGGAGGAGAATGGACAATAGAACGGAGGAGACTGGACAATAGAGCGGAGGAGACTGGACAATAGAGCAGAGAAGATGCCAGGAGGAGACTGGACAATAGAGCGGAGGAGATGCCAGGAGGAGACTGGACAATAGAGCGGAGGAGATGCCAGGAGGAGACTGGACAATAGAGCAGAGAAGATGCCAGGAGGAGACTGGACAATAGAGCGGAGGAGACTGGACAATAGAGCAGAGAAGATGCCAGGAGGAGACTGGACAATAGAGCGGAGGAGACTGGACAATAGAGCAGAGAAGATGCCAGGAGGAGACTGGACAATAGAGCGGAGGAGACTGGACAATAGAGAAGAGAAGATGCCAGGAGGAGAAACTGGACAATAGAGCGGAGGAGACTGGACAATAGAATGGAGGAGACTGGACAATAGAGCAGAGAAGATGCCAGGAGGAGACTGGACAATAGAGCAGAGAAGATGCCAGGAGGAGACTGGACAATAGAGCGGAGGAGATGCCAGGAGGAGACTGGACAATAGAACGGAGGAGACTGGACAATAGAGCGGAGGAGATGCCAGGAGGAGACTGGACAATAGAGCGGAGGAGATGCCAGGAGGAGACTGGACAATAGAGCGGAGAAGATGCCAGGAGGAGACTGGACAATAGAGCGGAAGAGAATGGACAATAGAGCAGAAAAGATGCCAGGAGGAGACTGGACAATAGAGCGGAGGAGACTGGACAATAAGCGGAGGAGACTGGACAATAGAGCAGAGAAGATGCCAGGAGGAGACTGGACAATAGAGCGGAGGAGATGCCAGGAGGAGACTGGACAATAGAGCGGAGGAGATGCCAGGAGGAGACTGGACAATAGAGCGGAAGAGAATGGACAATAGAGCAGAGAAGATGCCAGGAGGAGACTGGACAATAGAGCAGAGAAGATGCCAGGAGGAGACTGGACAATAGAGCGAGAAGATGCCAGGAGGAGACTGGACAATAGAGCGGAGGAGATGCCAGGAGGAGACTGGACAATAGAGCAGAGAAGATGCCAGGAGGAGACTGGACAATAGAGCGGAGGAGACTGGACAATAGA
Source organism: Pimephales promelas (assembly GCF_016745375.1). The sequence continues at coordinate 5,039,467 of NW_024121310.1, read as the reverse complement.
GCAGAGAAGATGCCAGGAGGAGACTGGACAATAGAGCGGAGGAGACTGGACAATAGAGCAGAGAAGATGCCAGGAGGAGACTGGACAATAGAACGGAGGAGAATGGACAATAGAACGGAGGAGACTGGACAATAGAACGGAGGAGACTGGACAATAGAGAGAGAAGATGCCAGGAGGAACTAGACAATAGAGCGGAGGAGACTGGACAATAGAACGGAGGAGACTGGACAATAGAGCGGAGGAGACTGGACAATAGAGCGGAGAAGATGCCAGGAGGAGACTGGACAATAGAGCGGAGAGATGTCAGGAGGAGACTGGACAATAGAGCGGAGGAGATGCCAGGAGGAGACTGGACAATAGAGCGGAGAAGATGCCAGGAGGAGACTGGACAATAGAGCGGAGGAGATGCCAGGAGGAGACTGGACAATAGAGCGGAGAAGATGCCAGGAGGAGACTGGACAATAGAGCGGAAGAGAATGGACAATAGAGCAGAGAAGATGCCAGGAGGAGACTGGACAATAGAGCGGAGGAGACTGGACAATAAGCGGAGGAGACTGGACAATAGAGCAGAGAAGATGCCAGGAGGAGACTGGACAATAGAGCGGAGGAGATGCCAGGAGGAGACTGGACAATAGAGCGGAGGAGATGCCAGGAGGAGACTGGACAATAGAGCGGAAGAGAATGGACAATAGAGCAGAGAAGATGCCAGGAGGAGACTGGACAATAGAGCAGAGAAGATGCCAGGAGGAGACTGGACAATAGAGCAGAGAAGATGCCAGGAGGAGACTGGACAATAGAGCGGAGGAGACTGGACATATAGCGGAGGAGACTGGACAATAGAGCAGAGAAGATGCCAGGAGGAGACTGGACAATAGAGCGGAGGAGACTGGACAATAGAGCGGAGAAGATGCCAGGAGGAGACTGGACAATAGAGCGGAGGAGAATGGACAATAGAACGGAGGAGACTGGACAATAGAGCGGAGGAGACTGGACAATAGAGCAGAGAAGATGCCAGGAGGAGACTGGACAATAGAGCGGAGGAGATGCCAGGAGGAGACTGGACAATAGAGTGGAGGAGATGCCAGGAGGAGACTGGACAATAGAGCAGAGAAGATGCCAGGAGGAGACTGGACAATAGAGCGGAGGAGACTGGACAATAGAGCAGAGAAGATGCCAGGAGGAGACTGGACAATAGAGCGGAGGAGACTGGACAATAGAGCAGAGAAGATGCCAGGAGGAGACTGGACAATAGAACGGAGGAGACTGGACAATAGAGAAGAAAGATGCCAGGAGGAAACTAGACAATAGAGCGGAGGAGACTGGACAATAGAATGGAGGAGACTGGACAATAGAGCAGAGAAGATGCCAGGAGGAGACTGGACAATAGAGCAGAGAAGATGCCAGGAGGAGACTGGACAATAGAGCGGAGGAGATGCCAGGAGGAGACTGGACAATAGAGCGGAGGAGACTGGACAATAGAACGGAGGAGACTGGACAATAGAGCAGAGGAGATGCCAGGAGGAGACTGGACAATAGAGCGGAGGAGATGCCAGGAGGAGACTGGACAATAGAGCGGAGGAGATGCCAGGAGGAGACTGGACAATAGAGCGGAGAAGATGCCAGGAGGAGACTGGACAATAGAGCGGAAGAGAATGGACAATAGAGCAGAGAAGATGCCAGGAGGAGACTGGACAATAGAGCGGAGGAGACTGGACAATCAAGCGGAGGAGACTGGACAATAGAGCAGAGAAGATGCCAGGAGGAGACTGGACAATAGAGCGGAGGAGATGCCAGGAGGAGACTGGACAATAGAGCGGAGGAGATGCCAGGAGGAGACTGGACAATAGAGCGGAAGAGAATGGACAATAGAGCAGAGAAGATGCCAGGAGGAGACTGGACAATAGAGCAGAGAAGATGCCAGGAGGAGACTGGACAATAGAGCAGAGAAGATGCCAGGAGGAGACTGGACAATAGAGCGGAGGAGACTGGACAATATAGCGGAGGAGACTGGACAATAGAGCAGAGAAGATGCCAGGAGGAGACTGGACAATAGAGCGGAGGAGACTGGACAATAGAGCGGAGAAGATGCCAGGAGGAGACTGGACAATAGAGCGGAGGAGATGCCAGGAGGAGACTGGACAATAGAGTGGAGGAGATGCCAGGAGGAGACTGGACAATAGAGCAGAGAAGATGCCAGGAGGAGACTGGACAATAGAGCGGAGGAGACTGGACAATAGAGCAGAGAAGATGCCAGGAGGAGACTGGACAATAGAGCGGAGGAGACTGGACAATAGAGCAGAGAAGATGCCAGGAGGAGACTGGACAATAGAATGGAGGAGACTGGACAATAGAGAAGAAAAGATGCCAGGAGGACTAGACAATAGAGCGGAGGAGACTGGACAATAGAATGGAGGAGACTGGACAATAGAGCGGAGGAGACTGGACAATAGAGCAGAGAAGATGCCAGGAGGAGACTGGACAATAGAGCGGAGGAGATGCCAGGAGGAGACTGGACAATAGAGTGGAGGAGATGCCAGGAGGAGACTGGACAATAGAGCAGAGAAGATGCCAGGAGGAGACTGGACAATAGAGCGGAGGAGACTGGACAAAAGAGCAGAGAAGATGCCAGGAGGAGACTGGACAATAGAGCGGAGGAGACTGGACAATAGAGCAGAGAAGATGCCAGGAGGAGACTGGACAATAGAACGGAGGAGAATGGACAATAGAACGGAGGAGACTGGACAATAGAACGGAGGAGACTGGACAATAGAGAAGAGAAGATGCCAGGAGGAAACTAGACAATAGAGCGGAGGAGACTGGACAATAGAACGGAGGAGACTGGACAATAGAGCGGAGGAGACTGGACAATAGAGCGGAGAAGATGCCAGGAGGAGACTGGACAATAGAGCGGAGGAGATGCCAGGAGGAGACTGGACAATAGAGCGGAGGAGATGCCAGGAGGAGACTGGACAATAGAGCGGAGAAGATGCCAGGAGAAGACTGGACAATAGAGCGGAAGAGAATGGACAATAGAGCAGAGAAGATGCCAGGAGGAGACTGGACAATAGAGCAGAGAAGATGCCAGGAGGAGACTGGACAATAGAGCAGAGAAGATGCCAGGAGGAGACTGGACAATAGAGCGGAGGAGACTGGACAATATAGCAGAGAAGATGCCAGGAGGAGACTGGACAATAGAGCGGAGGAGATGCCAGGAGGAGACTGGACAATAGAGCGGAGGAGATGCCAGGAGGAGACTGGACAATAGAGCGGAAGAGAATGGACAATAGAGCAGAGAAGATGCCAGGAGGAGACTGGACAATAGAGCAGAGAAGATGCCAGGAGGAGACTGGACAATAGAGCAGAGAAGATGCCAGGAGGAGACTGGACAATAGAGCGGAGGAGACTGGACAATATAGCGGAGGAGACTGGACAATAGAGCAGAGAAGATGCCAGGAGGAGACTGGACAATAGAGCGGAGGAGATGCCAGGAGGAGACTGGACAATAGAGCGGAGGAGATGCCAGGAGGAGACTGGACAATAGAGCGGAAGAGAATGGACAATAGAGCAGAGAAGATGCCAGGAGGAGACTGGACAATAGAGCAGAGAAGATGCCAGGAGGAGACTGGACAATAGAGCAGAGAAGATGCCAGGAGGAGACTGGACAATAGAGCGGAGGAGACTGGACAATATAGCGGAGGAGACTGGACAATAGAGCAGAGAAGATGCCAGGAGGAGACTGGACAATAGAGCGGAGGAGATGCCAGGAGGAGACTGGACAATAGAGCGGAGGAGATGCCAGGAGGAGACTGGACAATAGAGCAGAGAAGATGCCAGGAGGAGACTGGACAATAGAGCGGAGGAGACTGGACAATAGAGCAGAGAAGATGCCAGGAGGAGACTGGACAAAAGAGCGGAGGAGACTGGACAATAGAGCAGAGAAGATGCCAGGAGGAGACTGGACAATAGAATGGAGGAGAATGGACAATAGAACTGAGGAGACTGGACAATAGAACGGAGGAGACTGGACAATAGAGAAGAGAAGATGCCAGGAGGAGACTGGACAATAGAACAGAGGAGACTGGACAATAGAGCGGAGGAGACTGGACAATATAGCGGAGGAGACTGGACAATAGAGCAGAGAAGATGCCAGGAGGAGACTGGACAATAGAGCAGAGAAGATGCCAGGAGGAGGCTGGACAATAGAGCAGAGAAGATGCCAGGAGGAGACTGGACAATAGAGCGGAGGAGATGCCAGGAGGAGACTGGACAATAGAGCGGAGAAGATGCCAGGAGGAGACTGGACAATAGAGCGGAAGAGAATGGACAATAGAGCAGAGAAGATGCCAGGAGGAGACTGGACAATAGAGCAGAGAAAATGCCAGGAGGAGACTGGACAATAGAGCAGAGAAGATGCCAGGAGGAGACTGGACAATAGATTGGAGGAGACTAGACAATATAGCGGAGGAGACTGGACAATAGATTGGAGGAGACTAGACAATATAGCGGAGGAGACTGGACAATAGAGCAGAGAAGATGCCAGGAGGAGACTGGACAATAGAGCGGAGGAGATGCCAGGAGGAGACTGGACAATAGAGCAGAGAAGATGCCAGGGGGAGGCTGGACAATAGAGCAGAGAAGATGCCAGGAGGAGACTGGACAATAGAGCGGAGGAGATGCCAGGAGGAGACTGGACAATAGAGCGGAGAAGATGCCAGGAGGAGACTGGACAATAGAGCGGAAGAGAATGGACAATAGAGCAGAGAAGATGCCAGGAGGAGACTGGACAATAGAGCAGAGAAAATGCCAGGAGGAGACTGGACAATAGAGCAGAGAAGATGCCAGGAGGAGACTGGACAATAGATTGGAGGAGACTAGACAATATAGCGGAGGAGACTGGACAATAGAGCAGAGAAGATGCCAGGAGGAGACTGGACAATAGAGCGGAGGAGATGCCAGGAGGAGACTGGACAATAGAGCGGAGGAGATGCCAGGAGGAGACTGGACAATAGAGCGGAGAGATGCCAGGAGGAGACTGGACAATAGAGCGGAAGAGAATGGACAATAGAGAAGAGAAGATGCCAGGAGGAAACTAGACAATAGAGCGGAGGAGACTGGACAATAGAACGGAGGAGACTGGACAATAGAGCGGAGGAGACTGGACAATATAGCGGAGAAGATGCCAGGAGGAGACTGGACAATAGAGCGGAGGAGATGCCAGGAGGAGACTGGACAATAGAGCGGAGGAGATGCCAGGAGGAGACTGGACAATAGAGCGGAGAAGATGCCAGGAGGAGACTGGACAATAGAGCGGAAGAGAATGGACAATAGAGCAGAGAAGATGCCAGGAGGAGACTGGACAATAGAGCAGAGAAGATGCCAGGAGGAGACTGGACAATAGAGCAGAGAAGATGCCAGGAGGAGACTGGACAATAGAGCGGAGGAGACTGGACAATAGAGCAGAGAAGATGCCAGGAGGAGACTGGACAATAGAGCGGAGGAGATGCCAGGAGGAGACTGGACAATAGAGCGGAGGAGATGCCAGGAGGAGACTGGACAATAGAGCGGAAGAGAATGGACAATAGAGCAGAGAAGATGCCAGGAGGAGACTGGACAATAGAGCAGAGAAGATGCCAGGAGGAGACTGGACAATAGAGCAGAGAAGATGCCAGGAGGAGACTGGACAATAGAGCGGAGGAGACTGGACAATATAGCGGAGGAGACTGGACAATAGAGCAGAGAAGATGCCAGGAGGAGACTGGACAATAGAGCGGAGGAGACTGGACAATATAGCGGAGGAGACTGGACAATAGAGCAGAGAAGATGCCAGGAGGAGACTGGACAATAGAGCGGAGGAGATGCCAGGAGGAGACTGGACAATAGAGCGGAGGAGATGCCAGGAGGAGACTGGACAATAGAGCGGAAGAGAATGGACAATAGAGCAGAGAAGATGCCAGGAGGAGACTGGACAATAGAGCAGAGAAGATGCCAGGAGGAGACTGGACAATAGAGCAGAGAAGATGCCAGGAGGAGACTGGACAATAGAGCGGAGGAGACTGGACAATATAGCGGAGGAGACTGGACAATAGAGCAGAGAAGATGCCAGGAGGAGACTGGACAATAGAGCGGAGGAGATGCCAGGAGGAGACTGGACAATAGAGCGGAGGAGATGCCAGGAGGAGACTGGACAATAGAGCAGAGAAGATGCCAGGAGGAGACTGGACAATAGATTAGAGAAGATGCCAGGAGGAGACTGGACAAAAGAGCGGAGGAGACTGGACAATAGAGCAGAGAAGATGCCAGGAGGAGACTGGACAATAGAATGGAGGAGAATGGACAATAGAACTGAGGAGACTGGACAATAGAACGGAGGAGACTGGACAATAGAGAAGAGAAGATGCCAGGAGGAGACTGGACAATAGAACAGAGGAGACTGGACAATAGAGCGGAGGAGACTGGACAATAGAGCAGAGAAGATGCCAGGAGGAGACTGGACAATAGAGCAGAGAAGATGCCAGGAGGAGGCTGGACAATAGAGCAGAGAAGATGCCAGGAGGAGACTGGACAATAGAGCGGAGGAGATGCCAGGAGGAGACTGGACAATAGAGCGGAGAAGATGCCAGGAGGAGACTGGACAATAGAGCGGAAGAGAATGGACAATAGAGCAGAGAAGATGCCAGGAGGAGACTGGACAATAGAGCAGAGAAAATGCCAGGAGGAGACTGGACAATAGAGCAGAGAAGATGCCAGGAGGAGACTGGACAATAGATTGGAGGAGACTAGACAATATAGCGGAGGAGACTGGACAATAGATTGGAGGAGACTAGACAATATAGCGGAGGAGACTGGACAATAGAGCAGAGAAGATGCCAGGAGGAGACTGGACAATAGAGCGGAGGAGATGCCAGGAGGAGACTGGACAATAGAGCAGAGAAGATGCCAGGGGGAGACTGGACAATAGAGCAGAGAAGATGCCAGGAGGAGACTGGACAATAGAGCGGAGGAGATGCCAGGAGGAGACTGGACAATAGAGCGGAGAAGATGCCAGGAGGAGACTGGACAATAGAGCGGAAGAGAATGGACAATAGAGCAGAGAAGATGCCAGGAGGAGACTGGACAATAGAGCAGAGAAGATGCCAGGAGGAGACTGGACAATAGAGCAGAGAAGATGCCAGGAGGAGACTGGACAATAGAGCGGAGGAGACTGGACAATATAGCGGAGGAGACTGGACAATAGAGCAGAGAAGATGCCAGGAGGAGACTGGACAATAGAGCGGAGGAGATGCCAGGAGGAGACTGGACAATAGAGCGGAGGAGATGCCAGGAGGAGACTGGACAATAGAGCAGAGAAGATGCCAGGAGGAGACTGGACAATAGAGCGGAGGAGACTGGACAATAGAGCAGAGAAGATGCCAGGAGGAGACTGGACAATAGAGCGGAGGAGACTGGACAATAGAGCAGAGAAGATGCCAGGAGGAGACTGGACAATAGAATGGAGGAGAATGGACAATAGAACTGAGGAGACTGGACAATAGAACGGAGGAGACTGGACAATAGAGAAGAGAAGATGCCAGGAGGAGACTGGACAATAGAGCAGAGGAGACTGGACAATAGAGCGGAGGAGACTGGACAATATAGCGGAGGAGACTGGACAATAGAGCAGAGAAGATGCCAGGAGGAGACTGGACAATAGAGCAGAGAAGATGCCAGGAGGAGACTGGACAATAGAGCAGAGAAGATGCCAGGAGGAGACTGGACAATAGAGCGGAGGAGATGCCAGGAGGAGACTGGACAATAGAGCGGAGAAGATGCCAGGAGGAGACTGGACAATAGAGCGGAAGAGAATGGACAATAGAGCAGAGAAGATGCCAGGAGGAGACTGGACAATAGAGCAGAGAAAATGCCAGGAGGAGACTGGACAATAGAGCAGAGAAGATGCCAGGAGGAGACTGGACAATAGAGCGGAGGAGACTAGACAATATAGCGGAGGAGACTGGACAATAGATTGGAGGAGACTAGACAATATAGCGGAGGAGACTGGACAATAGAGCAGAGAAGATGCCAGGAGGAGACTGGACAATAGAGCGGAGGAGATGCCAGGAGGAGACTGGACAATAGAGCAGAGAAGATGCCAGGAGGAGACTGGACAATAGAGCGGAGGAGACTGGACAATAGAGCAGAGAAGATGCCAGGAGGAGACTGGACAAAAGAGCGGAGGAGACTGGACAATAGAGCAGAGAAGATGCCAGGAGGAGACTGGACAATAGAATGGAGGAGAATGGACAATAGAACTGAGGAGACTGGACAATAGAACGGAGGAGACTGGACAATAGAGAAGAGAAGATGCCAGGAGGAGACTGGACAATAGAACAGAGGAGACTGGACAATAGAGCGGAGGAGACTGGACAATATAGCGGAGGAGACTGGACAATAGAGCAGAGAAGATGCCAGGAGGAGACTGGACAATAGAGCAGAGAAGATGCCAGGAGGAGACTGGACAATAGAGCAGAGAAGATGCCAGGAGGAGACTGGACAATAGAGCGGAGGAGATGCCAGGAGGAGACTGGACAATAGAGCGGAGAAGATGCCAGGAGGAGACTGGACAATAGAGCGGAAGAGAATGGACAATAGAGCAGAGAAGATGCCAGGAGGAGACTGGACAATAGAGCAGAGAAAATGCCAGGAGGAGACTGGACAATAGAGCAGAGAAGATGCCAGGAGGAGACTGGACAATAGATTGGAGGAGACTAGACAATATAGCGGAGGAGACTGGACAATAGATTGGAGGAGACTAGACAATATAGCGGAGGAGACTGGACAATAGAGCAGAGAAGATGCCAGGAGGAGACTGGACAATAGAGCGGAGGAGATGCCAGGAGGAGACTGGACAATAGAGCAGAGAAGATGCCAGGAGGAGGCTGGACAATAGAGCAGAGAAGATGCCAGGAGGAGACTGGACAATAGAGCGGAGGAGATGCCAGGAGGAGACTGGACAATAGAGCGGAGAAGATGCCAGGAGGAGACTGGACAATAGAGCGGAAGAGAATGGACAATAGAGCAGAGAAGATGCCAGGAGGAGACTGGACAATAGAGCAGAGAAAATGCCAGGAGGAGACTGGACAATAGAGCAGAGAAGATGCCAGGAGGAGACTGGACAATAGATTGGAGGAGACTAGACAATATAGCGGAGGAGACTGGACAATAGAGCAGAGAAGATGCCAGGAGGAGACTGGACAATAGAGCGGAGGAGATGCCAGGAGGAGACTGGACAATAGAGCGGAGGAGATGCCAGGAGGAGACTGGACAATAGAGCGGAAGAGAATGGACAATAGAGCAGAGAAGATGCCAGGAGGAGACTGGACAATAGAGCAGAGAAGATGCCAGGAGGAGACTGGACAATAGAGCAGAGAAAATGCCAGGAGGAGACTGGACAATAGAGCAGAGAAGATGCCAGGAGGAGACTGGACAATAGAGCGGAGGAGACTGGACAATATAGCGGAGGAGACTGGACAATAGATTGGAGGAGACTGGACAATATAGCGGAGGAGACTGGACAATAGAGCAGAGAAGATGCCAGGAGGAGACTGGACAATAGAGCGGAGGAGATGCCAGGAGGAGACTGGACAATAGAGCAGAGAAGATGCCAGGAGGAGACTGGACAATAGAGCAGAGAAGATGCCAGGAGGAGACTGGACAATAGAGCAGAGAAGATGCCAGGAGGAGACTGGACAATAGAGCAGAGAAGATGCCAGGAGGAGACTGGACAATAGAGCGGAGGAGACTGGACAATAGAGCGGAGGAGACTGGACAATAGAGCAGAGAAGATGCCAGGAGGAGACTGGACAATAGAGCGGAGGAGATGCCAGGAGGAGACTGGACAATAGAGCGGAGGAGATGCCAGGAGGAGACTGGACAATAGAGCGGAAGAGAATGGACAATAGAGCAGAGAAGATGCCAGGAGGAGACTGGACAATAGAGCAGAGAAGATGCCAGGAGGAGACTGGACAATAGAGCAGAGAAGATGCCAGGAGGAGACTGGACAATAGAGCGGAGGAGACTGGACAATATAGCGGAGGAGACTGGACAATAGAGCAGAGAAGATGCCAGGAGGAGACTGGACAATAGAGCGGAGGAGATGCCAGGAGGAGACTGGACAATAGAGCAGAGAAGATGCCAGGAGGAGACTGGACAATAGAGCGGAGGAGACTGGACAATAGAGCAGAGAAGATGCCAGGAGGAGACTGGACAATAGAGCGGAGGAGACTGGACAATAGAGCAGAGAAGATGCCAGGAGGAGACTGGACAATAGAGCGGAGGAGAATGGACAATAGAACTGAGGAGACTGGACAATAGAACGGAGGAGACTGGACAATAGAGAAGAGAAGATGCCAGGAGGAGACTGGACAATAGAGCAGAGGAGACTGGACAATAGAGCGGAGGAGACTGGACAATATAGCGGAGGAGACTGGACAATAGAGCAGAGAAGATGCCAGGAGGAGACTGGACAATAGAGCGGAGGAGATGCCAGGAGGAGACTGGACAATAGAGCGGAGGAGATGCCAGGAGGAGACTGGACAATAGAGCAGAGAAGATGCCAGGAGGAGACTGGACAATAGAGCGGAGGAGACTGGACAATAGAGCAGAGAAGATGCCAGGAGGAGACTGGACAAAAGAGCGGAGGAGACTGGACAATAGAGCAGAGAAGATGCCAGGAGGAGACTGGACAATAGAATGGAGGAGAATGGACAATAGAACTGAGGAGACTGGACAATAGAACGGAGGAGACTGGACAATAGAGAAGAGAAGATGCCAGGAGGAGACTGGACAATAGAACAGAGGAGACTGGACAATAGAGCGGAGGAGACTGGACAATAGAGCGGAGGAGACTGGACAATAGAGCAGAGAAGATGCCAGGAGGAGACTGGACAATAGAGCAGAGAAGATGCCAGGAGGAGGCTGGACAATAGAGCAGAGAAGATGCCAGGAGGAGACTGGACAATAGAGCGGAGGAGATGCCAGGAGGAGACTGGACAATAGAGCGGAGAAGATGCCAGGAGGAGACTGGACAATAGAGCGGAAGAGAATGGACAATAGAGCAGAGAAGATGCCAGGAGGAGACTGGACAATAGAGCAGAGAAATGCCAGGAGGAGACTGGACAATAGAGCAGAGAAGATGCCAGGAGGAGACTGGACAATAGATTGGAGGAGACTAGACAATATAGCGGAGGAGACTGGACAATAGATTGGAGGAGACTAGACAATATAGCGGAGGAGACTGGACAATAGAGCAGAGAAGATGCCAGGAGGAGACTGGACAATAGAGCGGAGGAGATGCCAGGAGGAGACTGGACAATAGAGCAGAGAAGATGCCAGGGGGAGACTGGACAATAGAGCAGAGAAGATGCCAGGAGGAGACTGGACAATAGAGCGGAGGAGATGCCAGGAGGAGACTGGACAATAGAGCGGAGAAGATGCCAGGAGGAGACTGGACAATAGAGCGGAAGAGAATGGACAATAGAGCAGAGAAGATGCCAGGAGGAGACTGGACAATAGAGCAGAGAAATGCCAGGAGGAGACTGGACAATAGAGCAGAGAAGATGCCAGGAGGAGACTGGACAATAGATTGGAGGAGACTAGACAATATAGCGGAGGAGACTGGACAATAGAGCAGAGAAGATGCCAGGAGGAGACTGGACAATAGAGCGGAGGAGATGCCAGGAGGAGACTGGACAATAGAGCGGAGGAGATGCCAGGAGGAGACTGGACAATAGAGCGGAGAAGATGCCAGGAGGAGACTGGACAATAGAGCGGAAGAGAATGGACAATAGAGAAGAGAAGATGCCAGGAGGAAACTGGACAATAGAGCGGAGGAGACTGGACAATAGAACGGAGGAGACTGGACAATAGAGCGGAGGAGACTGGACAATAGAGCGGAGAAGATGCCAGGAGGAGACTGGACAATAGAGCGGAGGAGATGCCAGGAGGAGACTGGACAATAGAGCGGAGGAGATGCCAGGAGGAGACTGGACAATAGAGCGGAGAAGATGCCAGGAGGAGACTGGACAATAGAGCGGAAGAGAATGGACAATAGAGCAGAGAAGATGCCAGGAGGAGACTGGACAATAGAGCAGAGAAGATGCCAGGAGGAGACTGGACAATAGAGCAGAGAAGATGCCAGGAGGAGACTGGACAATAGAGCGGAGGAGACTGGACAATAGAGCAGAGAAGATGCCAGGAGGAGACTGGACAATAGAGCGGAGGAGATGCCAGGAGGAGACTGGACAATAGAGCGGAGGAGATGCCAGGAGGAGACTGGACAATAGAGCGGAAGAGAATGGACAATAGAGCAGAGAAGATGCCAGGAGGAGACTGGACAATAGAGCAGAGAAGATGCCAGGAGGAGACTGGACAATAGAGCAGAGAAGATGCCAGGAGGAGACTGGACAATAGAGCGGAGGAGACTGGACAATATAGCGGAGGAGACTGGACAATAGAGCAGAGAAGATGCCAGGAGGAGACTGGACAATAGAGCGGAGGAGACTGGACAATATAGCGGAGGAGACTGGACAATAGAGCAGAGAAGATGCCAGGAGGAGACTGGACAATAGAGCGGAGGAGATGCCAGGAGGAGACTGGACAATAGAGCGGAGGAGATGCCAGGAGGAGACTGGACAATAGAGCGGAAGAGAATGGACAATAGAGCAGAGAAGATGCCAGGAGGAGACTGGACAATAGAGCAGAGAAGATGCCAGGAGGAGACTGGACAATAGAGCAGAGAAGATGCCAGGAGGAGACTGGACAATAGAGCGGAGGAGACTGGACAATATAGCGGAGGAGACTGGACAATAGAGCAGAGAAGATGCCAGGAGGAGACTGGACAATAGAGCGGAGGAGATGCCAGGAGGAGACTGGACAATAGAGCGGAGGAGATGCCAGGAGGAGACTGGACAATAGAGCAGAGAAGATGCCAGGAGGAGACTGGACAATAGAGCAGAGAAGATGCCAGGAGGAGACTGGACAAAAGAGCGGAGGAGACTGGACAATAGAGCAGAGAAGATGCCAGGAGGAGACTGGACAATAGAATGGAGGAGAATGGACAATAGAACTGAGGAGACTGGACAATAGAACGGAGGAGACTGGACAATAGAGAAGAGAAGATGCCAGGAGGAGACTGGACAATAGAACAGAGGAGACTGGACAATAGAGCGGAGGAGACTGGACAATAGAGCAGAGAAGATGCCAGGAGGAGACTGGACAATAGAGCAGAGAAGATGCCAGGAGGAGGCTGGACAATAGAGCAGAGAAGATGCCAGGAGGAGACTGGACAATAGAGCGGAGGAGATGCCAGGAGGAGACTGGACAATAGAGCGGAGAAGATGCCAGGAGGAGACTGGACAATAGAGCGGAAGAGAATGGACAATAGAGCAGAGAAGATGCCAGGAGGAGACTGGACAATAGAGCAGAGAAAATGCCAGGAGGAGACTGGACAATAGAGCAGAGAAGATGCCAGGAGGAGACTGGACAATAGATTGGAGGAGACTAGACAATATAGCGGAGGAGACTGGACAATAGATTGGAGGAGACTAGACAATATAGCGGAGGAGACTGGACAATAGAGCAGAGAAGATGCCAGGAGGAGACTGGACAATAGAGCGGAGGAGATGCCAGGAGGAGACTGGACAATAGAGCAGAGAAGATGCCAGGGGGAGGCTGGACAATAGAGCAGAGAAGATGCCAGGAGGAGACTGGACAATAGAGCGGAGGAGATGCCAGGAGGAGACTGGACAATAGAGCGGAGAAGATGCCAGGAGGAGACTGGACAATAGAGCGGAAGAGAATGGACAATAGAGCAGAGAAGATGCCAGGAGGAGACTGGACAATAGAGCAGAGAAGATGCCAGGAGGAGACTGGACAATAGAGCAGAGAAGATGCCAGGAGGAGACTGGACAATAGAGCGGAGGAGACTGGACAATATAGCGGAGGAGACTGGACAATAGAGCAGAGAAGATGCCAGGAGGAGACTGGACAATAGAGCGGAGGAGATGCCAGGAGGAGACTGGACAATAGAGCGGAGGAGATGCCAGGAGGAGACTGGACAATAGAGCAGAGAAGATGCCAGGAGGAGACTGGACAATAGAGCGGAGGAGACTGGACAATAGAGCAGAGAAGATGCCAGGAGGAGACTGGACAATAGAGCGGAGGAGACTGGACAATAGAGCAGAGAAGATGCCAGGAGGAGACTGGACAATAGAATGGAGGAGAATGGACAATAGAACGGAGGAGACTGGACAATAGAACGGAGGAGACTGGACAATAGAGAAGAGAAGATGCCAGGAGGAGACTGGACAATAGAGCAGAGGAGACTGGACAATAGAGCGGAGGAGACTGGACAATAGAGCAGAGAAGATGCCAGGAGGAGACTGGACAATAGAGCAGAGAAGATGCCAGGAGGAGACTGGACAATAGAGCAGAGAAGATGCCAGGAGGAGACTGGACAATAGAGCGGAGGAGATGCCAGGAGGAGACTGGACAATAGAGCGGAGAAGATGCCAGGAGGAGACTGGACAATAGAGCGGAAGAGAATGGACAATAGAGCAGAGAAGATGCCAGGAGGAGACTGGACAATAGAGCAGAGAAAATGCCAGGAGGAGACTGGACAATAGAGCAGAGAAGATGCCAGGAGGAGACTGGACAATAGATTGGAGGAGACTGGACAATATAGCGGAGGAGACTGGACAATAGAGCAGAGAAGATGCCAGGAGGAGACTGGACAATAGAGCGGAGGAGATGCCAGGAGGAGACTGGACAATAGAGCGGAGAAGATGCCAGGAGGAGACTGGACAATAGAGCAGAGAAGATGCCAGGAGGAGACTGGACAATAGAGCGGAGGAGACTGGACAATAGAGCAGAGAAGATGCCAGGAGGAGACTGGACAATAGAGCGGAGGAGACTGGACAATAGAGCAGAGAAGATGCCAGGAGGAGACTGGACAATAGAACGGAGGAGACTGGACAATAGAGAAGAGAAGATGCCAGGAGGAAACTGGACAATAGAGCGGAGGAGACTGGACAATAGAATGGAGGAGACTGGACAATAGAGCGGAGGAGACTGGACAATAGAGCAGAGAAGATGCCAGGAGGAGACTGGACAATAGAGCGGAGGAGATGCCAGGAGGAGACTGGACAATAGAGCGGAGGAGATGCCAGGAGGAGACTGGACAATAGAGCAGAGAAGATGCCAGGAGGAGACTGGACAATAGAGCGGAGGAGACTGGACAATAGAGCAGAGAAGATGCCAGGAGGAGACTGGACAATAGAGCGGAGGAGACTGGACAATAGAGCAGAGAAGATGCCAGGAGGAGACTGGACAATAGAACGGAGGAGAATGGACAATAGAACGGAGGAGACTGGACAATAGAACGGAGGAGACTGGACAATAGAGAAGAGAAGATGCCAGGAGGAACTAGACAATAGAGCGGAGGAGACTGGACAATAGAACGGAGGAGACTGGACAATAGAGCGGAGGAGACTGGACAATAGAGCGGAGAAGATGCCAGGAGGAGACTGGACAATAGAGCGGAGGAGATGCCAGGAGGAGACTGGACAATAGAGCGGAGGAGATGCCAGGAGGAGACTGGACAATAGAGCGGAGAAGATGCCAGGAGGAGACTGGACAATAGAGCGGAGGAGATGCCAGGAGGAGACTGGACAATAGAGCGGAGAAGATGCCAGGAGGAGACTGGACAATAGAGCGGAAGAGAATGGACAATAGAGCAGAGAAGATGCCAGGAGGAGACTGGACAATAGAGCGGAGGAGACTGGACAATAAGCGGAGGAGACTGGACAATAGAGCAGAGAAGATGCCAGGAGGAGACTGGACAATAGAGCGGAGGAGATGCCAGGAGGAGACTGGACAATAGAGCGGAGGAGATGCCAGGAGGAGACTGGACAATAGAGCGGAAGAGAATGGACAATAGAGCAGAGAAGATGCCAGGAGGAGACTGGACAATAGAGCAGAGAAGATGCCAGGAGGAGACTGGACAATAGAGCAGAGAAGATGCCAGGAGGAGACTGGACAATAGAGCGGAGGAGACTGGACAATATAGCGGAGGAGACTGGACAATAGAGCAGAGAAGATGCCAGGAGGAGACTGGACAATAGAGCGGAGGAGACTGGACAATAGAGCGGAGAAGATGCCAGGAGGAGACTGGACAATAGAGCGGAGGAGAATGGACAATAGAACGGAGGAGACTGGACAATAGAGCGGAGGAGACTGGACAATAGAGCAGAGAAGATGCCAGGAGGAGACTGGACAATAGAGCGGAGGAGATGCCAGGAGGAGACTGGACAATAGAGTGGAGGAGATGCCAGGAGGAGACTGGACAATAGAGCAGAGAAGATGCCAGGAGGAGACTGGACAATAGAGCGGAGGAGACTGGACAATAGAGCAGAGAAGATGCCAGGAGGAGACTGGACAATAGAGCGGAGGAGACTGGACAATAGAGCAGAGAAGATGCCAGGAGGAGACTGGACAATAGAACGGAGGAGACTGGACAATAGAGAAGAAAAGATGCCAGGAGGAGACTGGACAATAGAGCGGAGGAGACTGGACAATAGAATGGAGGAGACTGGACAATAGAGCAGAGAAGATGCCAGGAGGAGACTGGACAATAGAGCAGAGAAGATGCCAGGAGGAGACTGGACAATAGAGCGGAGGAGATGCCAGGAGGAGACTGGACAATAGAACGGAGGAGACTGGACAATAGAGCGGAGGAGACTGGACAATAGAGCAGAGGAAGATGCCAGGAGGAGACTGGACAATAGAGCGGAGGAGATGCCAGGAGGAGACTGGACAATAGAGCGGAGGAGATGCCAGGAGGAGACTGGACAATAGAGCGGAGAAGATGCCAGGAGGAGACTGGACAATAGAGCGGAAGAGAATGGACAATAGAGCAGAGAAGATGCCAGGAGGAGACTGGACAATAGAGCGGAGGAGACTGGACAATCAAGCGGAGGAGACTGGACAATAGAGCAGAGAAGATGCCAGGAGGAGACTGGACAATAGAGCGGAGGAGATGCCAGGAGGAGACTGGACAATAGAGCGGAGGAGATGCCAGGAGGAGACTGGACAATAGAGCGGAAGAGAATGGACAATAGAGCAGAGAAGATGCCAGGAGGAGACTGGACAATAGAGCAGAGAAGATGCCAGGAGGAGACTGGACAATAGAGCAGAGAAGATGCCAGGAGGAGACTGGACAATAGAGCGGAGGAGACTGGACAATATAGCGGAGGAGACTGGACAATAGAGCAGAGAAGATGCCAGGAGGAGACTGGACAATAGAGCGGAGGAGACTGGACAATAGAGCGGAGAAGATGCCAGGAGGAGACTGGACAATAGAGCGGAGGAGATGCCAGGAGGAGACTGGACAATAGAGTGGAGGAGATGCCAGGAGGAGACTGGACAATAGAGCAGAGAAGATGCCAGGAGGAGACTGGACAATAGAGCGGAGGAGACTGGACAATAGAGCAGAGAAGATGCCAGGAGGAGACTGGACAATAGAGCGGAGGAGACTGGACAATAGAGCAGAGAAGATGCCAGGAGGAGACTGGACAATAGAATGGAGGAGACTGGACAATAGAGAAGAAAGATGCCAGGAGGAAACTAGACAATAGAGCGGAGGAGACTGGACAATAGAATGGAGGAGACTGGACAATAGAGCGGAGGAGACTGGACAATAGAGCAGAGAAGATGCCAGGAGGAGACTGGACAATAGAGCGGAGGAGATGCCAGGAGGAGACTGGACAATAGAGTGGAGGAGATGCCAGGAGGAGACTGGACAATAGAGCAGAGAAGATGCCAGGAGGAGACTGGACAATAGAGCGGAGGAGACTGGACAATAGAGCAGAGAAGATGCCAGGAGGAGACTGGACAATAGAGCGGAGGAGACTGGACAATAGAGCAGAGAAGATGCCAGGAGGAGACTGGACAATAGAACGGAGGAGAATGGACAATAGAACGGAGGAGACTGGACAATAGAACGGAGGAGACTGGACAATAGAGAAGAGAAGATGCCAGGAGGAAACTAGACAATAGAGCGGAGGAGACTGGACAATAGAACGGAGGAGACTGGACAATAGAGCGGAGGAGACTGGACAATAGAGCAGAGAAGATGCCAGGAGGAGACTGGACAATAGAGCGGAGGAGATGCCAGGAGGAGACTGGACAATAGAGCGGAGGAGATGCCAGGAGGAGACTGGACAATAGAGCGGAGAAGATGCCAGGAGGAGACTGGACAATAGAGCGGAAGAGAATGGACAATAGAGCAGAGAAGATGCCAGGAGGAGACTGGACAATAGAGCAGAGAAGATGCCAGGAGGAGACTGGACAATAGAGCGGAGGAGACTGGACAATAGAGCAGAGAAGATGCCAGGAGGAGACTGGACAATAGAGCGGAGGAGATGCCAGGAGGAGACTGGACAATAGAGCGGAGGAGATGCCAGGAGGAGACTGGACAATAGAGCGGAAGAGAATGGACAATAGAGCAGAGAAGATGCCAGGAGGAGACTGGACAATAGAGCGGAGGAGACTGGACAATAGAGCAGAGAAGATGCCAGGAGGAGACTGGACAATAGAGCGGAGGAGATGCCAGGAGGAGACTGGACAATAGAGCGGAGGAGATGCCAGGAGGAGACTGGACAATAGAGCGGAAGAGAATGGACAATAGAGCAGAGAAGATGCCAGGAGGAGACTGGACAATAGAGCAGAGAAGATGCCAGGAGGAGACTGGACAATAGAGCAGAGAAGATGCCAGGAGGAGACTGGACAATAGAGCGGAGGAGACTGGACAATATAGCGGAGGAGACTGGACAATAGAGCAGAGAAGATGCCAGGAGGAGACTGGACAATAGAGCGGAGGAGATGCCAGGAG
Source organism: Pimephales promelas (assembly GCF_016745375.1). The sequence continues at coordinate 5,020,542 of NW_024121310.1, read as the reverse complement.
GAGACTGGACAATAGAGCGGAGGAGATGCCAGGAGGAGACTGGACAATAGAGCAGAGAAGATGCCAGGAGGAGACTGGACAATAGAGCGGAGGAGACTGGACAATAGAGCAGAGAAGATGCCAGGAGGAGACTGGACAAAAGAGCGGAGGAGACTGGACAATAGAGCAGAGAAGATGCCAGGAGGAGACTGGACAATAGAATGGAGGAGAATGGACAATAGAACTGAGGAGACTGGACAATAGAACGGAGGAGACTGGACAATAGAGAAGAGAAGATGCCAGGAGGAGACTGGACAATAGAACAGAGGAGACTGGACAATAGAGCGGAGGAGACTGGACAATATAGCGGAGGAGACTGGACAATAGAGCAGAGAAGATGCCAGGAGGAGACTGGACAATAGAGCAGAGAAGATGCCAGGAGGAGGCTGGACAATAGAGCAGAGAAGATGCCAGGAGGAGACTGGACAATAGAGCGGAGGAGATGCCAGGAGGAGACTGGACAATAGAGCGGAGAAGATGCCAGGAGGAGACTGGACAATAGAGCGGAAGAGAATGGACAATAGAGCAGAGAAGATGCCAGGAGGAGACTGGACAATAGAGCAGAGAAAATGCCAGGAGGAGACTGGACAATAGAGCAGAGAAGATGCCAGGAGGAGACTGGACAATAGATTGGAGGAGACTAGACAATATAGCGGAGGAGACTGGACAATAGATTGGAGGAGACTAGACAATATAGCGGAGGAGACTGGACAATAGAGCAGAGAAGATGCCAGGAGGAGACTGGACAATAGAGCGGAGGAGATGCCAGGAGGAGACTGGACAATAGAGCAGAGAAGATGCCAGGAGGAGACTGGACAATAGAGCGGAGGAGACTGGACAATAGAGCAGAGAAGATGCCAGGAGGAGACTGGACAAAAGAGCGGAGGAGACTGGACAATAGAGCAGAGAAGATGCCAGGAGGAGACTGGACAATAGAATGGAGGAGAATGGACAATAGAACTGAGGAGACTGGACAATAGAACGGAGGAGACTGGACAATAGAGAAGAGAAGATGCCAGGAGGAGACTGGACAATAGAACAGAGGAGACTGGACAATAGAGCGGAGGAGACTGGACAATATAGCGGAGGAGACTGGACAATAGAGCAGAGAAGATGCCAGGAGGAGACTGGACAATAGAGCAGAGAAGATGCCAGGAGGAGGCTGGACAATAGAGCAGAGAAGATGCCAGGAGGAGACTGGACAATAGAGCGGAGGAGATGCCAGGAGGAGACTGGACAATAGAGCGGAGAAGATGCAAGGAGGAGACTGGACAATAGAGCGGAAGAGAATGGACAATAGAGCAGAGAAGATGCCAGGAGGAGACTGGACAATAGAGCAGAGAAAATGCCAGGAGGAGACTGGACAATAGAGCAGAGAAGATGCCAGGAGGAGACTGGACAATAGATTGGAGGAGACTAGACAATATAGCGGAGGAGACTGGACAATAGATTGGAGGAGACTAGACAATATAGCGGAGGAGACTGGACAATAGAGCAGAGAAGATGCCAGGAGGAGACTGGACAATAGAGCGGAGGAGATGCCAGGAGGAGACTGGACAATAGAGCAGAGAAGATGCCAGGGGGAGACTGGACAATAGAGCAGAGAAGATGCCAGGAGGAGACTGGACAATAGAGCGGAGGAGATGCCAGGAGGAGACTGGACAATAGAGCGGAGAAGATGCCAGGAGGAGACTGGACAATAGAGCGGAAGAGAATGGACAATAGAGCAGAGAAGATGCCAGGAGGAGACTGGACAATAGAGCAGAGAAAATGCCAGGAGGAGACTGGACAATAGAGCAGAGAAGATGCCAGGAGGAGACTGGACAATAGATTGGAGGAGACTAGACAATATAGCGGAGGAGACTGGACAATAGAGCAGAGAAGATGCCAGGAGGAGACTGGACAATAGAGCGGAGGAGATGCCAGGAGGAGACTGGACAATAGAGCGGAGGAGATGCCAGGAGGAGACTGGACAATAGAGCGGAAGAGAATGGACAATAGAGCAGAGAAGATGCCAGGAGGAGACTGGACAATAGAGCAGAGAAGATGCCAGGAGGAGACTGGACAATAGAGCAGAGAAAATGCCAGGAGGAGACTGGACAATAGAGCAGAGAAGATGCCAGGAGGAGACTGGACAATAGATTGGAGGAGACTAGACAATATAGCGGAGGAGACTGGACAATAGATTGGAGGAGACTAGACAATATAGCGGAGGAGACTGGACAATAGAGCAGAGAAGATGCCAGGAGGAGACTGGACAATAGAGCGGAGGAGATGCCAGGAGGAGACTGGACAATAGAGCAGAGAAGATGCCAGGGGGAGACTGGACAATAGAGCAGAGAAGATGCCAGGAGGAGACTGGACAATAGAGCAGAGAAGATGCCAGGAGGAGACTGGACAATAGAGCAGAGAAGATGCCAGGAGGAGACTGGACAATAGAGCGGAGGAGACTGGACAATATAGCGGAGGAGACTGGACAATAGAGCAGAGAAGATGCCAGGAGGAGACTGGACAATAGAGCGGAGGAGATGCCAGGAGGAGACTGGACAATAGAGCGGAGGAGATGCCAGGAGGAGACTGGACAATAGAGCGGAAGAGAATGGACAATAGAGCAGAGAAAATGCCAGGAGGAGACTGGACAATAGAGCAGAGAAGATGCCAGGAGGAGACTGGACAATAGAGCAGAGAAGATGCCAGGAGGAGACTGGACAATAGAGCGGAGGAGACTGGACAATATAGCGGAGGAGACTGGACAATAGAGCAGAGAAGATGCCAGGAGGAGACTGGACAATAGAGCGGAGGAGATGCCAGGAGGAGACTGGACAATAGAGCAGAGAAGATGCCAGGAGGAGACTGGACAATAGAGCGGAGGAGACTGGACAATAGAGCAGAGAAGATGCCAGGAGGAGACTGGACAAAAGAGCGGAGGAGACTGGACAATAGAGCAGAGAAGATGCCAGGAGGAGACTGGACAATAGAATGGAGGAGAATGGACAATAGAACTGAGGAGACTGGACAATAGAACGGAGGAGACTGGACAATAGAGAAGAGAAGATGCCAGGAGGAGACTGGACAATAGAACAGAGGAGACTGGACAATAGAGCGGAGGAGACTGGACAATATAGCGGAGGAGACTGGACAATAGAGCAGAGAAGATGCCAGGAGGAGACTGGACAATAGAGCAGAGAAGATGCCAGGAGGAGGCTGGACAATAGAGCAGAGAAGATGCCAGGAGGAGACTGGACAATAGAGCGGAGGAGATGCCAGGAGGAGACTGGACAATAGAGCGGAGAAGATGCCAGGAGGAGACTGGACAATAGAGCGGAAGAGAATGGACAATAGAGCAGAGAAGATGCCAGGAGGAGACTGGACAATAGAGCAGAGAAAATGCCAGGAGGAGACTGGACAATAGAGCAGAGAAGATGCCAGGAGGAGACTGGACAATAGATTGGAGGAGACTAGACAATATAGCGGAGGAGACTGGACAATAGATTGGAGGAGACTAGACAATATAGCGGAGGAGACTGGACAATAGAGCAGAGAAGATGCCAGGAGGAGACTGGACAATAGAGCGGAGGAGATGCCAGGAGGAGACTGGACAATAGAGCAGAGAAGATGCCAGGGGGAGGCTGGACAATAGAGCAGAGAAGATGCCAGGAGGAGACTGGACAATAGAGCGGAGGAGATGCCAGGAGGAGACTGGACAATAGAGCGGAGAAGATGCCAGGAGGAGACTGGACAATAGAGCGGAAGAGAATGGACAATAGAGCAGAGAAGATGCCAGGAGGAGACTGGACAATAGAGCAGAGAAAATGCCAGGAGGAGACTGGACAATAGAGCAGAGAAGATGCCAGGAGGAGACTGGACAATAGATTGGAGGAGACTAGACAATATAGCGGAGGAGACTGGACAATAGAGCAGAGAAGATGCCAGGAGGAGACTGGACAATAGAGCGGAGGAGATGCCAGGAGGAGACTGGACAATAGAGCGGAGGAGATGCCAGGAGGAGACTGGACAATAGAGCGGAGGAGATGCCAGGAGGAGACTGGACAATAGAGCGGAAGAGAATGGACAATAGAGAAGAGAAGATGCCAGGAGGAAACTAGACAATAGAGCGGAGGAGACTGGACAATAGAACGGAGGAGACTGGACAATAGAGCGGAGGAGACTGGACAATATAGCGGAGAAGATGCCAGGAGGAGACTGGACAATAGAGCGGAGGAGATGTCAGGAGGAGACTGGACAATAGAGCGGAGGAGATGCCAGGAGGAGACTGGACAATAGAGCGGAGAAGATGCCAGGAGAAGACTGGACAATAGAGCGGAAGAGAATGGACAATAGAGCAGAGAAGATGCCAGGAGGAGACTGGACAATAGAGCAGAGAAGATGCCAGGAGGAGACTGGACAATAGAGCAGAGAAGATGCCAGGAGGAGACTGGACAATAGAGCGGAGGAGACTGGACAATAGAGCAGAGAAGATGCCAGGAGGAGACTGGACAATAGAGCGGAGGAGATGCCAGGAGGAGACTGGACAATAGAGCGGAGGAGATGCCAGGAGGAGACTGGACAATAGAGCGGAAGAGAATGGACAATAGAGCAGAGAAGATGCCAGGAGGAGACTGGACAATAGAGCAGAGAAGATGCCAGGAGGAGACTGGACAATAGAGCAGAGAAGATGCCAGGAGGAGACTGGACAATAGAGCGGAGGAGACTGGACAATATAGCGGAGGAGACTGGACAATAGAGCAGAGAAGATGCCAGGAGGAGACTGGACAATAGAGCGGAGGAGACTGGACAATATAGCGGAGGAGACTGGACAATAGAGCAGAGAAGATGCCAGGAGGAGACTGGACAATAGAGCGGAGGAGATGCCAGGAGGAGACTGGACAATAGAGCGGAGGAGATGCCAGGAGGAGACTGGACAATAGAGCGGAAGAGAATGGACAATAGAGCAGAGAAGATGCCAGGAGGAGACTGGACAATAGAGCAGAGAAGATGCCAGGAGGAGACTGGACAATAGAGCAGAGAAGATGCCAGGAGGAGACTGGACAATAGAGCGGAGGAGACTGGACAATATAGCGGAGGAGACTGGACAATAGAGCAGAGAAGATGCCAGGAGGAGACTGGACAATAGAGCGGAGGAGATGCCAGGAGGAGACTGGACAATAGAGCGGAGGAGATGCCAGGAGGAGACTGGACAATAGAGCAGAGAAGATGCCAGGAGGAGACTGGACAATAGAGCGGAGGAGACTGGACAATAGATTAGAGAAGATGCCAGGAGGAGACTGGACAAAGAGCGGAGGAGACTGGACAATAGAGCAGAGAAGATGCCAGGAGGAGACTGGACAATAGAATGGAGGAGAATGGACAATAGAGCAGAGAAGATGCCAGGAGGAGACTGGACAATAGAGCAGAGAAAATGCCAGGAGGAGACTGGACAATAGAGCAGAGAAGATGCCAGGAGGAGACTGGACAATAGAGCGGAGGAGACTGGACAATAGAGCGGAGGAGACTGGACAATAGATTGGAGGAGACTAGACAATATAGCGGAGGAGACTGGACAATAGAGCAGAGAAGATGCCAGGAGGAGACTGGACAATAGAGCGGAGGAGATGCCAGGAGGAGACTGGACAATAGAGCAGAGAAGATGCCAGGGGAGACTGGACAATAGAGCAGAGAAGATGCCAGGAGGAGACTGGACAATAGAGCGGAGGAGATGCCAGGAGGAGACTGGACAATAGAGCGGAGAAGATGCCAGGAGGAGACTGGACAATAGAGCGGAAGAGAATGGACAATAGAGCAGAGAAGATGCCAGGAGGAGACTGGACAATAGAGCAGAGAAAATGCCAGGAGGAGACTGGACAATAGAGCAGAGAAGATGCCAGGAGGAGACTGGACAATAGATTGGAGGAGACTAGACAATATAGCGGAGGAGACTGGACAATAGAGCAGAGAAGATGCCAGGAGGAGACTGGACAATAGAGCGGAGGAGATGCCAGGTGGAGACTGGACAATAGAGCGGAGAAGATGCCAGGAGGAGACTGGACAATAGAGCGGAAGAGAATGGACAATAGAGCAGAGAAGATGCCAGGAGGAGACTGGACAATAGAGCAGAGAAAATGCCAGGAGGAGACTGGACAATAGAGCAGAGAAGATGCCAGGAGGAGACTGGACAATAGATTGGAGGAGACTAGACAATATAGCGGAGGAGACTGGACAATAGATTGGAGGAGACTAGACAATATAGCGGAGGAGACTGGACAATAGAGCAGAGAAGATGCCAGGAGGAGACTGGACAATAGAGCGGAGGAGATGCCAGGAGGAGACTGGACAATAGAGCAGAGAAGATGCCAGGGGGAGGCTGGACAATAGAGCAGAGAAGATGCCAGGAGGAGACTGGACAATAGAGCGGAGGAGATGCCAGGAGGAGACTGGACAATAGAGCGGAGAAGATGCCAGGAGGAGACTGGACAATAGAGCGGAAGAGAATGGACAATAGAGCAGAGAAGATGCCAGGAGGAGACTGGACAATAGAGCAGAGAAAATGCCAGGAGGAGACTGGACAATAGAGCAGAGAAGATGCCAGGAGGAGACTGGACAATAGATTGGAGGAGACTGGACAATATAGCGGAGGAGACTGGACAATAGAGCAGAGAAGATGCCAGGAGGAGACTGGACAATAGAGCGGAGGAGATGCCAGGAGGAGACTGGACAATAGAGCGGAGGAGATGCCAGGAGGAGACTGGACAATAGAGCGGAGGAGATGCCAGGAGGAGACTGGACAATAGAGCGGAAGAGAATGGACAATAGAGAAGAGAAGATGCCAGGAGGAAACTGGACAATAGAGCGGAGGAGACTGGACAATAGAACGGAGGAGACTGGACAATAGAGCGGAGGAGACTGGACAATATAGCGGAGAAGATGCCAGGAGGAGACTGGACAATAGAGCGGAGGAGATGCCAGGAGGAGACTGGACAATAGAGCGGAGGAGATGCCAGGAGGAGACTGGACAATAGAGCGGAGAAGATGCCAGGAGGAGACTGGACAATAGAGCGGAAGAGAATGGACAATAGAGCAGAGAAGATGCCAGGAGGAGACTGGACAATAGAGCAGAGAAGATGCCAGGAGGAGACTGGACAATAGAGCAGAGAAGATGCCAGGAGGAGACTGGACAATAGAGCGGAGGAGACTGGACAATATAGCAGAGAAGATGCCAGGAGGAGACTGGACAATAGAGCGGAGGAGATGCCAGGAGGAGACTGGACAATAGAGCGGAGGAGATGCCAGGAGGAGACTGGACAATAGAGCGGAAGAGACTGGACAATAGAGCAGAGAAGATGCCAGGAGGAGACTGGACAATAGAGCAGAGAAGATGCCAGGAGGAGACTGGACAATAGAGCGGAGGAGACTGGACAATATAGCGGAGGAGACTGGACAATAGAGCAGAGAAGATGCCAGGAGGAGACTGGACAATAGAGCGGAGGAGACTGGACAATATAGCGGAGGAGACTGGACAATAGAGCAGAGAAGATGCCAGGAGGAGACTGGACAATAGAGCGGAGGAGATGCCAGGAGGAGACTGGACAATAGAGCGGAGGAGATGCCAGGAGGAGACTGGACAATAGAGCGGAAGAGAATGGACAATAGAGCAGAGAAGATGCCAGGAGGAGACTGGACAATAGAGCAGAGAAGATGCCAGGAGGAGACTGGACAATAGAGCAGAGAAGATGCCAGGAGGAGACTGGACAATAGAGCGGAGGAGACTGGACAATATAGCGGAGGAGACTGGACAATAGAGCAGAGAAGATGCCAGGAGGAGACTGGACAATAGAGCGGAGGAGATGCCAGGAGGAGACTGGACAATAGAGCGGAGGAGATGCCAGGAGGAGACTGGACAATAGAGCAGAGAAGATGCCAGGAGGAGACTGGACAATAGAGCGGAGGAGACTGGACAATAGAGCAGAGAAGATGCCAGGAGGAGACTGGACAAAAGAGCGGAGGAGACTGGACAATAGAGCAGAGAAGATGCCAGGAGGAGACTGGACAATAGAGCGGAGGAGAATGGACAATAGAACTGAGGAGACTGGACAATAGAACGGAGGAGACTGGACAATAGAGAAGAGAAGATGCCAGGAGGAGACTGGACAATAGAGCAGAGGAGACTGGACAATAGAGCGGAGGAGACTGGACAATATAGCGGAGGAGACTGGACAATAGAGCAGAGAAGATGCCAGGAGGAGACTGGACAATAGAGCAGAGAAGATGCCAGGAGGAGACTGGACAATAGAGCAGAGAAGATGCCAGGAGGAGACTGGACAATAGAGCGGAGGAGATGCCAGGAGGAGACTGGACAATAGAGCGGAGAAGATGCCAGGAGGAGACTGGACAATAGAGCGGAGAGAATGGACAATAGAGCAGAGAAGATGCCAGGAGGAGACTGGACAATAGAGCAGAGAAGATGCCAGGAGGAGACTGGACAATAGAGCAGAGAAGATGCCAGGAGGAGACTGGACAATAGATTGGAGGAGACTAGACAATATAGCGGAGGAGACTGGACAATAGATTGGAGGAGACTAGACAATATAGCGGAGGAGACTGGACAATAGAGCAGAGAAGATGCCAGGAGGAGACTGGACAATAGAGCGGAGGAGATGCCAGGAGGAGACTGGACAATAGAGCAGAGAAGATGCCAGGAGGAGAGCTGGACAATAGAGCAGAGAAGATGCCAGGAGGAGACTGGACAATAGAGCGGAGGAGATGCCAGGAGGAGACTGGACAATAGAGCAGAGAAGATGCCAGGAGGAGACTGGACAATAGAGCGGAGGAGACTGGACAATAGAGCAGAGAAGATGCCAGGAGGAGACTGGACAATAGAGCGGAGGAGACTGGACAATAGAGCAGAGAAGATGCCAGGAGGAGACTGGACAATAGAACGGAGGAGAATGGACAATAGAACGGAGGAGACTGGACAATAGAACGGAGGAGACTGGACAATAGAGAAGAGAAGATGCCAGGAGGAAACTAGACAATAGAGCAGAGGAGACTGGACAATAGAACGGAGGAGACTGGACAATAGAGCGGAGGAGACTGGACAATAGAGCAGAGAAGATGCCAGGAGGAGACTGGACAATAGAGCAGAGAGATGCAGGAGGAGACTGGACAATAGAGCAGAGAAGATGCCAGGAGGAGACTGGACAATAGAGCAGAGAAGATGCCAGGAGGAGACTGAACAATAGAGCGGAGGAGATGCCAGGAGGAGACTGGACAATAGAAAACGGAGGAGACTGGACAATAGACGGAGGAGACTGGACAATAGAGTGGAGGAGACTGGACAATAGAGCAGAGAAGATGCCAGGAGGAGACTGGGACAATAGAGCGGAGGAGATGCCAGGAGGAGACTGGACAATAGAGCGGAGGAGAACTGGACAATAGAGCAGAGAAGATGCCAGGAGGAGACTGGACAATAGAGCGGAGGAGATGCCAGGAGGAGACTGGACAATAGAGCGGAGGAGATGCCAGGAGGAGACTGGACAATAGAGCGGAGAAGATGCCAGAGGACACTGGACAATAGAGCGGAAGAGAATGGACAACAGAGCATGAGAAAATGCCAGGAGGAGACTGGACAATAGAGCGGAGGAGACTGGACAATATAGCTGAGGAGACTGGACAATAGAGCAGAGAAGATGCCAGGAGGAGACTGGACAATAGAGCGGAGGAAGATGCCGGAGGATGGACAATAGAGCGGAGGAGATGCCAGGAGGAGACTGGACAATAGAGCGAAAGAGAATGGACAATAGAGCAGAGAAGATGCCAGGAGGAGACTGGACAATAGAGCAGAGAAGATGCCAGGAGGAGACTGGACAATAGATAGAGAAGATGCCAGGAGGAGACTGGACAATAGAGCGGAGGAGATGCCAGGAGGAGGACTGGACAATAGAGCGGAGGAGATGCCAGGAGGAGACTGGACAATAGAGCAGAGGAGACTGGACAATAGAGCAGAGAAGATGCCAGGAGGAGACTGGACAATAGAGCGGAGGAGACTGGACAATAGAGCAGAGAAGATGCCAAGAGGAGACTGGACAATAGAACGGAGGAGACTGGACAATAGAGAAGAAAGATGCCAGGAGGAAACTAGACAATAGAGCGGAGGAGACTGGACAATAGAATGGAGGAGACTGGACAATAGAGCGGAGGAGACTGGACAATAGAGCAGAGAAGATGCCAGGAGGAGACTGGACAATAGAGCGGAGGAGATGCCAGGAGGAGACTGGACAATAGAGTGGAGGAGATGCCAGGAGGAGACTGGACAATAGAGCAGAGAAGATGCCAGGAGGAGACTGGACAATAGAGCGGAGGAGACTGGACAAAAGAGCAGAGAAGATGCCAGGAGGAGACTGGACAATAGAGCGGAGGAGACTGGACAATAGAGCAGAGAAGATGCCAGGAGGAGAATGGACAATAGAACGGAGGAGACTGGACAATAGAACGGAGGAGACTGGACAATAGAGAAGAGAAGATGCCAGGAGGAAACTAGACAATAGAGCGGAGGAGACTGGACAATAGAACGGAGGAGACTGGACAATAGAGCGGAGGAGACTGGACAATATAGCGAGAAGATGCCAGGAGGAGACTGGACAATAGAGCGGAGGAGATGCCAGGAGGAGACTGGACAATAGAGCGAGGAGATGCCAGGAGGAGACTGGACAATAGAGCGGAGAAGATGCCAGGAGAAGACTGGACAATAGAGCGGAAGAGAATGGACAATAGAGCAGAGAAGATGCCAGGAGGAGACTGGACAATAGAGCAGAGAAGATGCCAGGAGGAGACTGGACAATAGAGCAGAGAAGATGCCAGGAGGAGACTGGACAATAGAGCGGAGGAGACTGGACAATATAGCAGAGAAGATGCCAGGAGGAGACTGGACAATAGAGCGGAGGAGATGCCAGGAGGAGACTGGACAATAGAGCGGAGGAGATGCCAGGTGGAGACTGGACAATAGAGCGGAAGAGACTGGACAATAGAGCAGAGAAGATGCCAGGAGGAGACTGGACAATAGAGCAGAGAAGATGCCAGGAGAAGATGCCAGGAGGAGACTGGACAATAGAGCAGAGAAGATGCCAGGAGGAGACTGGACAATAGAGCGGAGGAGACTGGACAATATAGCGGAGGAGACTGGACAATAGAGCAGAGAAGATGCCAGGAGGAGACTGGACAATAGAGCGGAGGAGATGCCAGGAGGAGACTGGACAATAGAGCGGAGGAGATGCCAGGAGGAGACTGGACAATAGAGCGGAAGAGAATGGACAATAGAGCAGAGAAGATGCCAGGAGGAGACTGGACAATAGAGCAGAGAAGATGCCAGGAGGAGACTGGACAATAGAGCAGAGAAGATGCCAGGAGGACTGGACAATAGAGCGGAGGAGACTGGACAATAGAGCAGAGAAGATGCCAGGAGGAGACTGGACAATAGAGCGGAGGAGACTGGACAATAGAGCGGAGGAGACTGGACAATAGAGCAGAGAAGATGCCAGGAGGAGACTGGACAATAGAGCGGAGGAGATGCCAGGAGGAGACTGGACAATAGAGTGGAGGAGATGCCAGGAGGAGACTGGACAATAGAGCAGAGAAGATGCCAGGAGGAGACTGGACAATAGAGCGGAGGAGATGCCAGGAGGAGACTGGACAATAGAGCAGAGAAGATGCCAGGAGGAGACTGGACAATAGAGCGGAAGAGAATGGACAATAGAGCAGAGAAGATGCCAGGAGGAGACTGGACAATAGAGCAGAGAAGATGCCAGGAGGAGACTGGACAATAGAGCGGAGGAGACTGGACAATAGAGCAGAGAAGATGCCAGGAGGAGACTGGACAATAGAGCGGAGGAGACTGGACAATAGAGCAGAGAAGATGCCAGGAGGAGACTGGACAATAGAGCAGAGGAGATGCCAGGAGGAGACTGGACAATAGAGCGGAGGAGACTGGACAATAGAGCAGAGAAGATGCCAGGAGGAGACTGGACAATAGAGCGGAGGAGATGCCAGGAGGAGACTGGACAATAGAGTGGAGGAGATGCCAGGAGGAGACTGGACAATAGAGCAGAGAAGATGCCAGGAGGAGACTGGACAATAGAGCGGAGGAGACTGGACAATAGAGCAGAGAAGATGCCAGGAGGAGACTGGACAATAGAGCGGAGGAGACTGGACAATAGAGCAGAGAAGATGCCAGGAGGAGACTGGACAATAGAACGGAGGAGAATGGACAATAGAACGGAGGAGACTGGACAATAGAACGGAGGAGACTGGACAATAGAGAAGAGAAGATGCCAGGAGGAAACTGGACAATAGAGCGGAGGAGACTGGACAATAGAACGGAGGAGACTGGACAATAGAGCGGAGAAGATGCCAGGAGGAGACTGGACAATAGAGCGGAGGAGATGCCAGGAGGAGACTGGACAATAGAGCGGAGGAGATGCCAGGAGGAGACTGGACAATAGAGCGGAAGAGAATGGACAATAGAGCAGAGAAGATGCCAGGAGGAGACTGGACAATAGAGCAGAGAAGATGCCAGGAGGAGACTGGACAATAGAGCAGAGAAGATGCCAGGAGGAGACTGGACAATAGAGCGGAGGAGACTGGACAATAGAGCAGAGAAGATGCCAGGAGGAGACTGGACAATAGAGCGGAGGAGATGCCAGGAGGAGACTGGACAATAGAGCGGAGGAGATGCCAGGAGGAGACTGGACAATAGAGCGGAGGAGATGCCAGGAGGAGACTGGACAATAGAGCGGAAGAGAATGGACAATAGAGCAGAGAAGATGCCAGGAGGAGACTGGACAATAGAGCAGAGAAGATGCCAGGATCGAGGAGACTGGACAATAGAGCAGAGAAGATGCCAGGAGGAGACTGGACAATAGAGCGGAGGAGACTGGACAATATAGTGGAGGAGACTGGACAATAGAGCAGAGAAGATGCCAGGAGGAGACTGGACAATAGAGCGGAGGAGATGCCAGGAGGAGACTGGACAATAGAGCGGAGGAGATGCCAGGAGGAGACTGGACAATAGAGCGGAGGAGACTGGACAATAGAGCAGAGAAGATGCCAGGAGGAGACTGGACAATAGAACGGAGGAGAATGGACAATAGAATGGAGGAGACTGGAAAATAGAATGGAGGAGACTGGACAATAGAGAAGAGAAGATGCCAGGAGGAAACTAGACAATAGAGCGGAGGAGACTGGACAATAGAACGGAGGAGACTGGACAATAGAGCGTAGGAGACTGGACAATAGAGCACAGAAGATGCCAGGAGGAGACTGGACAATAGAGCGGAGGAGATGCCAGGAGGAGACTGGACAATAGAGTGGAGGAGATGCCAGGAGGAGACTGGACAATAGAGCAGAGAAGATGCCAGGAGGAGACTGGACAATAGAGCGGAGGAGACTGGACAATAGAGCAGAGAAGATGCCAGGAGGAGACTGGACAATAGAGCGGAGGAGACTGGACAATAGAGCAGAGAAGATGCCAGGAGGAGACTGGACAATAGAACGGAGGAGAATGGACAATAGAACGGAGGAGACTGGACAATAGAACGGAGGAGACTGGACAATAGAGAAGAGAAGATGCCAGGAGGAAACTAGACAATAGAGCGGAGGAGACTGGACAATAGAACGGAGGAGACTGGACAATAGAGCGGAGGAGACTGGACAATAGAGCAGAGAAGATGCCAGGAGGAGACTGGACAATAGAGCAGAGAAGATGCCAGGAGGAGACTGGACAATAGAGCAGAGAAGATGCCAGGAGGAGACTGGACAATAGAGCAGAGAAGATGCCAGGAGGAGACTGGACAATAGAGCGGAGGAGATGCCAGGAGGAGACTGGACAATAGAGCGGAGGAGACTGGACAATAGAACGGAGGAGACTGGACAATAGAGTGGAGGAGACTGGACAATAGAGCAGAGAAGATGCCAGGAGGAGACTGGACAATAGAGCAGAGGAGATGCCAGGAGGAGACTGGACAATAGAGCGGAGGAGACTGGACAATAGAGCAGAGAAGATGCCAGGAGGAGACTGGACAATAGAGCGGAGGAGATGCCAGGAGGAGACTGGACAATAGAGCGGAGGAGATGCCAGGAGGAGACTGGACAATAGAGCGGAGAAGATGCCAGGAGGAGACTGGACAATAGAGCGGAAGAGAATGGACAATAGAGCAGAGAAGATGCCAGGAGGAGACTGGACAATAGAGCGGAGGAGACTGGACAATATAGCTGAGGAGACTGGACAATAGAGCAGAGAAGATGCCAGGAGGAGACTGGACAATAGAGCGGAGGAGATGCCAGGAGGAGACTGGACAATAGAGCGGAGGAGATGCCAGGAGGAGACTGGACAATAGAGCGAAAGAGAATGGACAATAGAGCAGAGAAGATGCCAGGAGGAGACTGGACAATAGAGTAGAGAAGATGCCAGGAGGAGACTGGACAATAGAGCAGAGAAGATGCCAGGAGGAGACTGGACAATAGAGCGGAGGAGATGCCAGGAGGAGACTGGACAATAGAGTGGAGGAGATGCCAGGAGGAGACTGGACAATAGAGCAGAGAAGATGCCAGGAGGAGACTGGACAATAGAGCAGAGGAGACTGGACAATAGAGCAGAGAAGATGCCAGGAGGAGACTGGACAATAGAGCGGAGGAGACTGGACAATAGAGCAGAGAAGATGCCAGGAGGAGACTGGACAATAGAACGGAGGAGACTGGACAATAGAGAAGAAAAGATGCCAGGAGGAAACTAGACAATAGAGCGGAGGAGACTGGACAATAGAATGGAGGAGACTGGACAATAGAGCGGAGGAGACTGGACAATAGAGCAGAGAAGATGCCAGGAGGAGACTGGACAATAGAGCGGAGGAGATGCCAGGAGGAGACTGGACAATAGAGTGGAGGAGATGCCAGGAGGAGACTGGACAATAGAACAGAGAAGATGCCAGGAGGAGACTGGACAATAGAGCGGAGGAGACTGGACAAAAGAGCAGAGAAGATGCCAGGAGGAGACTGGACAATAGAGCGGAGGAGACTGGACAATAGAGCAGAGAAGATGCCAGGAGGAGAATGGACAATAGAACGGAGGAGACTGGACAATAGAACGGAGGAGACTGGACAATAGAGAAGAGAAGATGCCAGGAGGAAACTAGACAATAGAGCGGAGGAGACTGGACAATAGAACGGAGGAGACTGGACAATAGAGCGGAGGAGACTGGACAATATAGCGGAGAAGATGCCAGGAGGAGACTGGACAATAGAGCGGAGGAGATGCCAGGAGGAGACTGGACAATAGAGCGGAGGAGATGCCAGGAGGAGACTGGACAATAGAGCGGAGAAGATGCCAGGAGAAGACTGGACAATAGAGCGGAAGAGAATGGACAATAGAGCAGAGAAGATGCCAGGAGGAGACTGGACAATAGAGCAGAGAAGATGCCAGGAGGAGACTGGACAATAGAGCAGAGAAGATGCCAGGAGGAGACTGGACAATAGAGCGGAGGAGACTGGACAATATAGCAGAGAAGATGCCAGGAGGAGACTGGACAATAGAGCGGAGGAGATGCCAGGAGGAGACTGGACAATAGAGCGGAGGAGATGCCAGGTGGAGACTGGACAATAGAGCGGAAGAGACTGGACAATAGAGCAGAGAAGATGCCAGGAGGAGACTGGACAATAGAGCAGAGAAGATGCCAGGAGAAGATGCCAGGAGGAGACTGGACAATAGAGCAGAGAAGATGCCAGGAGGAGACTGGACAATAGAGCGGAGGAGACTGGACAATATAGCGGAGGAGACTGGACAATAGAGCAGAGAAGATGCCAGGAGGAGACTGGACAATAGAGCGGAGGAGATGCCAGGAGGAGACTGGACAATAGAGCGGAGGAGATGCCAGGAGGAGACTGGACAATAGAGCGGAAGAGAATGGACAATAGAGCAGAGAAGATGCCAGGAGGAGACTGGACAATAGAGCAGAGAAGATGCCAGGAGGAGACTGGACAATAGAGCAGAGAAGATGCCAGGAGGACTGGACAATAGAGCGGAGGAGACTGGACAATAGAGCAGAGAAGATGCCAGGAGGAGACTGGACAATAGAGCGGAGGAGACTGGACAATAGAGCGGAGGAGACTGGACAATAGAGCAGAGAAGATGCCAGGAGGAGACTGGACAATAGAGCGGAGGAGATGCCAGGAGGAGACTGGACAATAGAGCGGAGGAGATGCCAGGAGGAGACTGGACAATAGAGCAGAGAAGATGCCAGGAGGAGACTGGACAATAGAGCGGAGGAGATGCCAGGAGGAGACTGGACAATAGAGAAGAGAAGATGCCAGGAGGAGACTGGACAATAGAGCGGAAGAGAATGGACAATAGAGCAGAGAAGATGCCAGGAGGAGACTGGACAATAGAGCAGAGAAGATGCCAGGAGGAGACTGGACAATAGAGCGGAGGAGACTGGACAATAGAGCAGAGAAGATGCCAGGAGGAGACTGGACAATAGAGTGGAGGAGACTGGACAATAGAGCAGAGAAGATGCCAGGAGGAGACTGGACAATAGAGCAGAGGAGATGCCAGGAGGAGACTGGACAATAGAGCGGAGGAGACTGGACAATAGAGCAGAGAAGATGCCAGGAGGAGACTGGACAATAGAGCGGAGGAGATGCCAGGAGGAGACTGGACAATAGAGTGGAGGAGATGCCAGGAGGAGACTGGACAATAGAGCAGAGAAGATGCCAGGAGGAGACTGGACAATAGAGCGGAGGAGACTGGACAAAAGAGCAGAGAAGATGCCAGGAGGAGACTGGACAATAGAGCGGAGGAGACTGGACAATAGAGCAGAGAAGATGCCAGGAGGAGACTGGACAATAGAACGGAGGAGAATGGACAATAGAACGGAGGAGACTGGACAATAGAACGGAGGAGACTGGACAATAGAGAAGAGAAGATGCCAGGAGGAAACTAGACAATAGAGCGGAGGAGACTGGACAATAGAACGGAGGAGACTGGACAATAGAGCGGAGAAGATGCCAGGAGGAGACTGGACAATAGAGCGGAGGAGATGCCAGGAGGAGACTGGACAATAGAGCGGAGGAGATGCCAGGAGGAGACTGGACAATAGAGCGGAAGAGAATGGACAATAGAGCAGAGAAGATGCCAGGAGGAGACTGGACAATAGAGCAGAGAAGATGCCAGGAGGAGACTGGACAATAGAGCAGAGAAGATGCCAGGAGGAGACTGGACAATAGAGCGGAGGAGACTGGACAATATAGCAGAGAAGATGCCAGGAGGAGACTGGACAATAGAGCGGAGGAGATGCCAGGAGGAGACTGGACAATAGAGCGGAGGAGATGCCAGGAGGAGACTGGACAATAGAGCGGAAGAGACTGGACAATAGAGCAGAGAAGATGCCAGGAGGAGACTGGACAATAGAGCAGAGAAGATGCCAGGAGGAGACTGGACAATAGAGCAGAGAATATGCCAGGAGGAGACTGGACAATAGAGCGGAGGAGATGCCAGGAGGAGACTGGACAATAGAGTGGAGGAGATGCCAGGAGGAGACTGGACAATAGAACAGAGAAGATGCCAGGAGGAGACTGGACAATAGAGCGGAGGAGACTGGACAAAAAGAGCAGAGAAGATGCCAGGAGGAGACTGGACAATAGAGCGGAGGAGACTGGACAATAGAGCAGAGAAGATGCCAGGAGGAGAATGGACAATAGAACGGAGGAGACTGGACAATAGAACGGAGGAGACTGGACAATAGAGAAGAGAAGATGCCAGGAGGAAACTAGACAATAGAGCGGAGGAGACTGGACAATAGAACGGAGGAGACTGGACAATAGAGCGGAGGAGATGCCAGGAGGAGACTGGACAATAGAGCGGAGGAGATGCCAGGAGGAGACTGGACAATAGAGCGGAGAAGATGCCAGGAGAAGACTGGACAATAGAGCGGAAGAGAATGGACAATAGAGCAGAGAAGATGCCAGGAGGAGACTGGACAATAGAGCAGAGAAGATGCCAGGAGGAGACTGGACAATAGAGCAGATAAGATGCCAGGAGGAGACTGGACAATAGAGCGGAGGAGATGCCAGGAGGAGACTGGACAATAGAGCGGAAGAGACTGGACAATAGAGCAGAGAAGATGCCAGGAGGAGACTGGACAATAGAGCAGAGAAGATGCCAGGAGGAGACTGGACAATAGAGCAGAGAAGATGCCAGGAGGAGACTGGACAATAGAGCGGTGGAGATGCCAGGAGGAGACTGGACAATAGAGTGGAGGAGATGCCAGGAGGAGACTGGACAATAGAACAGAGAAGATGCCAGGAGGAGACTGGACAATAGAGCGGAGGAGACTGGACAAAAGAGCAGAGAAGATGCCAGGAGGAGACTGGACAATAGAGCGGAGGAGACTGGACAATAGAGCAGAGAAGATGCCAGGAGGAGAATGGACAATAGAACGGAGGAGACTGGACAATAGAACGGAGGAGACTGGACAATAGAGAAGAGAAGATGCCAGGAGGAAACTAGACAATAGAGCGGAGGAGACTGGACAATAGAACGGAGGAGACTGGACAATAGAGCGGAGGAGACTGGACAATATAGCGGAGAAGATGCCAGGAGGAGACTGGACAATAGAGCGGAGGAGATGCCAGGAGGAGACTGGACAATAGAGCGGAGGAGATGCCAGGAGGAGACTGGACAATAGAGCGGAGAAGATGCCAGGAGAAGACTGGACAATAGAGCGGAAGAGAATGGACAATAGAGCAGAGAAGATGCCAGGAGGAGACTGGACAATAGAGCAGAGAAGATGCCAGGAGGAGACTGGACAATAGAGCAGATAAGATGCCAGGAGGAGACTGGACAATAGAGCGGAGGAGACTGGACAATATAGCAGAGAAGATGCCAGGAGGAGACTGGAAAATAATCAGATTAATCAGATTTGATAATGCTCAAACAGAAAAAAAGTTATAAAAGTTAAAAGTGCCTCAAAAATAATGTGCGCCACAAAAATGTTTTAGTATTTCATGTACAAATATATAAAAATAGACCTGGAGTAATTCAGATAGATAAAGGATTGAAAGCCACAAGTCTCATCAGTTTATATTTCAAATTAGAGGAAGATATAATGAACAATGGGGTTCCTGCAAACTTTTTTCCA
Organism: Pimephales promelas; assembly: GCF_016745375.1. Next base: position 5,001,325 of record NW_024121310.1, on the reverse strand, counting down.
AGACTATGTCAGTTCCCTTTCTCCCTCCCCCTGCCTGAGGCACATCCCCAGAAATAACATGCCCAAACTAAAATATTTGCAGTTGCTCAACTATTTGCTCTACATGCACAATTTAGACATGTTTAAAAAGAAGACACTTTAGAGTGTATTAACCAACTGTTAAAGTTGAAAAAACTTACACAGACAAAAAGTTATAGAATTTAAAGTGTCTTGAAGATAATTTATACTGCATGTAATATTTTACAATTTCATGTAAAAATAAATGAAAACAAACCTGTAGGAATCCAGTTAGGTAATTGATTGAAAGACATAAGTCTCATCAGTTTATATTTCAAATTTGAGGAAGATATTATGAAAAATGAGATTCCTACAATATTTTTTCCAAGACTATGTCCAGGTACCAAGAAACCTCCTTGGATACATCAAAAAGCAACCTAATGACCAAATGTTATGCAGGGCACTGCAAGCTATTTCAGTCAATTCATAAAATAATGCAATTATAAAATAATACACACAACCATTAGACTTTATGCAAGTGATTTATTTGCACAACAGAACAAAAAAATATATGTAAAATACATAAGTAAAATATTATGAAATATAAAAAATAAATAACTGAGGTTCTTTGCCATAGAAAATACAAGTGATATAAATACTGTACTTTGTTGGCTTGGCCTTCATATATTGCTTTAGTCCATTCCTAGCTTTTGATGCCACCGTCCTCTTGTCAATTGCAATGTTCTGAAAAGTATGGAAAAAGTGAAGAATAGTGAAGAAACTGAGAGCTTGCATCTCTGGCTGGTGCTTGGATGCCATTCTTCATCTGAAGATTCAACTTGATGACTGTTGCATGGGAAAGAATGGAAAGATAATTAGCACTGCATGTCAAGTAAATAATTCTGTTTAGTTTCTATATAGCTGGCCATTCATTCAACAATCAAACTGATGGGCAGTCGTTTACACAGCATTCGTACTAAAGCTCATCCATTCAATCAACAATCAATGGCCGGTGATGGCCAGTGATATAGACAGCATTCATATGGATGACCAGACAAAGAACCAACAATCACACTGATGGCCGGCCATCAGACAGGAATGTGCCATTTTGAAAGCATACAACTCCTTCCTATATAGCACATATTTTCTGCAATTCTTCCCACTAATTTCTGCAAAACAAACAAACAAAACATATATATATATATATATATATATTATATATATATATACATACAACATATACATTTACAGTACAACATACATCATATTTACAGTACAAATATTTGCATTTGTACTATAAATATTATGTATATTAGACTGTAAAAATATACAGTATGTGTGCTAGGAAAAAATGTATATTGCACAGGTGTCCAGCCCCTCCATCCTTCAGATAGCACACCACATGTGCCAGAAAAAAACGGCAAACAACTGCATAACCGTCCAACGCATATAAATACATATATACAAATAAATAAATGCATATAAAGTAGCATAATCTTTTCAGACACAACTTTACACAATGCATTTTCCGTATGAAACAACTGGAAACCAAACACACTCTCTCTCTCTAACTCTTACCCACCCACACACACACACACACATACACACATACGTATAATGTGTGCATGTTACATAAATTATGTATAAAGCAACTCACCGAAAATTGGATAATCTTTTCCGCCCTCAAGCATAATTATCACCGTCGTCACGATCTTCATCACTCATCTTCTCATCAATGTCGACATAATCCATCTTCGAGTGATCTCGAATAACTACTTCAGCAGAAAAATACTTCTTTTGACAAATCATTTTTTGACAGTCTGCATGTCTGCACGAACAGATGTTTGTTGACTAGCTACCTCTTAGCTTGTTATCTTAGCTCTAGCTATAGCAGGCCTGTCAAAACATGACATCGGTGGGTGTGGCTGTGGCTCTGCAGAGCCTGAGTTTAGCTCCTCTACCGGACGGAGAGCAAATAAAAACATATGTTCGTGTGAGAAATTCAAACTTCCCGGGCATCGTTGGAATCATGCACTGGTTGGCTACATGTTTTATCAGTCATATCATGTCGTTTCTTTTATTGGCTTTCGTTGTAAAGACAGAATGATATGATGTGCATATCATGACGTCAAAAAAACGGACTGTAGTGTTTGCATATTTTGAACTAGATATCGCTTATCTTTGTATTTGTGTGTGTGTGCGCGGTCGTAATTTGTTCATTACACTCTAAGCAACACACCCATATAAGGGTCTGCTACCGGGAGTCTGTTTTCTATGGACTATTTTATTGCATAACAAAACCGCATGATATTCACCCTGAAGAAACGCGATGTAAACAAAGGAATAACCATGGATATTACAACATTATTTTTTCTTTGGACAAAAAATGCTCTATGGGATGTTATTCAGTGGACCCTCAGCTTTCCATTCAATCTGGAATTTTTAACAGTGGATGCGTGTCTGGCTCGTTATTACAAAATAATGGTGAGTACTCCGTTTTTGTTTACGTGCGTTTTTATGTGTACTGCTTACCTAAATGCAAGAAATACATTTGTTATAAGCTTTCCATCGAAAAACAGTGCACTGACATCGATGCCCGAGGCTTAGACCTTTAAAATTATATATAGTTTGCCAAGATTAATGATCTTCTTTCATGTTAAATCCATTCATAAACATTAAACTAGTGGGGGGGGGGGGCTTCAGAGCGCCGTCGGTTGCCCGAAGGTTAACTGGTTAAATCTACTGTTGGTTACCAGGCGAATACGGTAAATGTTTTAATACTTTGTATATTATGTTGGTTTGTGTTTGTAGTGGTGTTGTGTGTAAAATTATGGTTTGGTTTTCCTTTGTGTCTAGTTTTCACGGTGTCTCTGGAATAAATAAACAAAAATGGACATCAGTACTTCGGAAGCGTGGACTGTTTTGTAATCAGCGAGTAGTTACAGGAGGAGACTGGACAATAGAGCGGAGGAGATGCCAGGAGGAGACTGGACAATAGAGCGGAGGAGATGCCAGGAGGAGACTGGACAATAGAGCGGAGAAGATGCCAGGAGGAGACTGGACAATAGAGCGGAAGAGAATGGACAATAGAGCAGAGAAGATGCCAAGAGGAGACTGGAAAATAGAGCAGAGAAGATGCCAGGAGGAGACTGGACAATAGAGCAGAGAAGACGCCAGGAGGAGACTGGACAATAGAGCGGAGGAGACTGGACAATATAGCGGAGGAGACTGGACAATAGAGCAGAGAAGATGCCAGGAGGAGACTGGACAATAGAACGGAGGAGATGCCAGGAGGAGACTGGACAATAGAGCGGAGGAGATGCCAGGAGGAGACTGGACAATAGAGCGGAGGAGATGCCAGGAGGAGACTGGACAAGAGAGCGGAAGAGAATGGACAATAGAGCAGAGAAGATGCCAGGAGGAGACTGGACAATAGAGCAGAGAAGATGCCAGGATCGAGGAGACTGGACAATAGAGCAGAGAAGATGCCAGGAGGAGACTGGACAATAGAGCGGAGGAGACTGGACAATATAGTGGAGGAGACTGGACAATAGAGCAGAGAAGATGCCAGGAGGAGACTGGACAATAGAGCGGAGGAGATGCCAGGAGGAGACTGGACAATAGAGCGGAGGAGATGCCAGGAGGAGACTGGACAATAGAGCGGAGGAGACTGGACAATAGAGCAGAGAAGATGCCAGGAGGAGACTGGACAATAGAACGGAGGAGAATGGACAATAGAATGGAGGAGACTGGAAAATAGAATGGAGGAGACTGGACAATAGAGAAGAGAAGATGCCAGGAGGAAACTAGACAATAGAGCGGAGGAGACTGGACAATAGAACGGAGGAGACTGGACAATAGAGCGTAGGAGACTGGACAATAGAGCACAGAAGATGCCAGGAGGAGACTGGAAATAGAGCGGAGGAGATGCCAGGACGAGACTGGACAATAGAGTGGAGGAGATGCCAGGAGGAGACTGGACAATAGAGCAGAGATGATGCCAGGAGGAGACTGGACAATAGAGCGGAGGAGACTGGACAATAGAGCAGAGAAGATGCCAGGAGGAGACTGGACAATAGAGCGGAGGAGACTGGACAATAGAGCAGAGAAGATGCCAGGAGGAGACTGGACAATAGAACGGAGGAGAATGGACAATAGAACGGAGGAGACTGGACAATAGAACGGAGGAGACTGGACAATAGAGAAGAGAAGATGCCAGGAGGAAACTAGACAATAGAGCGGAGGAGACTGGACAATAGAACGGAGGAGACTGGACAATAGAGCGGAGGAGACTGGACAATAGAGCAGAGAAGATGCCAGGAGGAGACTGGACAATAGAGCAGAGAAGATGCCAGGAGGAGACTGGACAATAGAGCAGAGAAGATGCCAGGAGGAGACTGGACAATAGAGCAGAGAAGATGCCAGGAGGAGACTGAACAATAGAGCGGAGGAGATGCCAGGAGGAGACTGGACAATAGAACGGAGGAGATGCCAGGAGGAGACTGGACAATAGAGCGGAGGAGACTGGACAATAGAGCAGAGAAGATGCCAGGATGAGACTGGACAATAGAGCGGAGGAGATGCCAGGAGGAGACTGGACAATAGAGCGGAGGAGATGCCAGGAGGAGACTGGACAATACAGCGGAGAAGATGCCAGGAGGACACTGGACAATAGAGCGGAAGAGAATGGACAACAGAGCAGAGAAGATGCCAGGAGGAGACTGGACAATAGAGCGGAGGAGACTGGACAATATAGCTGAGGAGACTGGACAATAGAGCAGAGAAGATGCCAGGAGGAGACTGGACAATAGAGCGGAGGAGATGCCAGGAGGAGACTGGACAATAGAGCAGAGGAGATGCCAGGAGGAGACTGGACAATAGAGCGGAGGAGACTGGACAATAGAGCAGAGAAGATGCCAGGATGAGACTGGACAATAGAGCGAGGAGATGCCAGGAGGAGACTGGACAATAGAGCGGAGGAGATGCCAGGAGGAGACTGGACAATAGAGCGGAGAAGATGCCAGGAGGACACTGGACAATAGAGCGGAAGAGAATGGACAACAGAGCAGAGAAGATGCCAGGAGGAGACTGGACAATAGAGCGGAGGAGACTGGACAATATAGCTGAGGAGACTGGACAATAGAGCAGAGAAGATGCCAGGAGGAGACTGGACAATAGAGCGGAGGAGATGCCAGGAGGAGACTGGACAATAGAGCGGAGGAGATGCCAGGAGGAGACTGGACAATAGAGCGAAAGAGAATGGACAATAGAGCAGAGAAGATGCCAGGAGGAGACTGGACAATAGAGTAGAGAAGATGCCAGGAGGAGACTGGACAATAGAGCAGAGAAGATGCCAGGAGGAGACTGGACAATAGAGCGGAGGAGATGCCAGGAGGAGACTGGACAATAGAGTGGAGGAGATGCCAGGAGGAGACTGGACAATAGAACAGAGAAGATGCCAGGAGGAGACTGGACAATAGAGCGGAGGAGACTGGACAATAGAGCAGAGAAGATGCCAGGAGGAGACTGGACAATAGAGCGGAGGAGACTGGACAATAGAGCAGAGAAGATGCCAGGAGGAGACTGGACAATAGAACGGAGGAGACTGGACAATAGAGAAGAAAAGATGCCAGGAGGAAACTAGACAATAGAGCGGAGGAGACTGGACAATAGAATGGAGGAGACTGGACAATAGAGCGGAGGAGACTGGACAATAGAGCAGAGAAGATGCCAGGAGGAGACTGGACAATAGAGCGGTGGAGATGCCAGGAGGAGACTGGACAATAGAGTGGAGGAGATGCCAGGAGGAGACTGGACAATAGAGCAGAGAAGATGCCAGGAGGAGACTGGACAATAGAGCGGAGGAGACTGGACAAAAGAGCAGAGAAGATGCCAGGAGGAGACTGGACAATAGAGCGGAGGAGACTGGACAATAGAGCAGAGAAGATGCCAGGAGGAGAATGGACAATAGAACGGAGGAGACTGGACAATAGAACGGAGGAGACTGGACAATAGAGAAGAGAAGATGCCAGGAGGAAACTAGACAATAGAGCGGAGGAGACTGGACAATAGAACGGAGGAGACTGGACAATAGAGCAGAGAAGATGCCAGGAGAAGATGCCAGGAGGAGACTGGACAATAGAGCAGAGAAGATGCCAGGAGGAGACTGGACAATAGAGCGGAGGAGACTGGACAATATAGCGGAGGAGACTGGACAATAGAGCAGAGAAGATGCCAGGAGGAGACTGGACAATAGAGCGGAGGAGATGCCAGGAGGAGACTGGACAATAGAGCGGAGGAGATGCCAGGAGGAGACTGGACAATAGAGCGGAAGAGAATGGACAATAGAGCAGAGAAGATGCCAGGAGGAGACTGGACAATAGAGCAGAGAAGATGCCAGGAGGAGACTGGACAATAGAGCGGAGGAGACTGGACTATAGAGCGGAGGAGACTGGACAATAGAGTAGAGAAGATGCCAGGAGGAGACTGGACAATAGAGCGGAGGAGATGCCAGGAGGAGACTGGACAATAGAGTGGAGGAGATGCCAGGAGGAGACTGGACAATAGAGCAGAGAAGATGCCAGGAGGAGACTGGACAATAGAGCGGAGGAGATGCCAGGAGGAGACTGGACAATAGAGAAGAGAAGATGCCAGGAGGAGACTGGACAATAGAGCGGAAGAGAATGGACAATAGAGCAGAGAAGATGCCAGGAGGAGACTGGACAATAGAGCAGAGAAGATGCCAGGAGGAGACTGGACAATAGAGCGGAGGAGACTGGACAATAGAGCAGAGAAGATGCCAGGAGGAGACTGGACAATAGAGTGGAGGAGACTGGACAATAGAGCAGAGAAGATGCCAGGAGGAGACTGGACAATAGAGTAGAGGAGATGCTAGGAGGAGAATGGACAATAGAGTGGAGGAGATGCCAGGAGGAGACTGGACAATAGAACAGAGAAGATGCCAGGAGGAGACTGGACAATAGAGCGGAGGAGACTGGACAAAAGAGCAGAGAAGATGCCAGGAGGAGACTGGACAATAGAGCGGAGGAGACTGGACAATAGAGCAGAGAAGATGCCAGGAGGAGACTGGACAATAGAACGGAGGAGAATGGACAATAGAACGGAGGAGACTGGACAATAGAACGGAGGAGACTGGACAATAGAGAAGAGAAGATGCCAGGAGGAAACTAGACAATAGAGCGGAGGAGACTGGACAATAGAACGGAGGAGACTGGACAATATAGCGGAGAAGATGCCAGGAGGAGACTGGACAATAGAGCGGAGGAGATTCCAGGAGGAGACTGGACAATAGAGCGGAGGAGATGCCAGGAGGAGACTGGACAATAGAGCGGAGAAGATGCCAGGAGAAGACTGGACAATAGAGCGGAAGAGAATGGACAATAGAGCAGAGAAGATGCCAGGAGGAGACTGGACAATAGAGCAGAGAAGATGCCAGGAGGAGACTGGACAATAGAGCAGAGAAGATGCCAGGAGGAGACTGGACAATAGAGCGGAGGAGACTGGACAATATAGCAGAGAAGATGCCAGGAGGAGACTGGACAATAGAGCGGAGGAGATGCCAGGAGGAGACTGGACAATAGAGCGGAGGAGATGCCAGGTGGAGACTGGACAATAGAGCGGAAGAGACTGGACAATAGAGCAGAGAAGATGCCAGGAGGAGACTAGACAATAGAGCGGAGGAGACTGGACAATAGAACGGAGGAGACTGGACAATAGAGCGTAGGAGACTGGACAATAGAGCACAGAAGATGCCAGGAGGAGACTGGACAATAGAGCGGAGGAGATGCCAGGAGGAGACTGGACAATAGAGTGGAGGAGATGCCAGGAGGAGACTGGACAATAGAGCAGAGAAGATGCCAGGAGGAGACTGGACAATAGAGCGGAGGAGACTGGACAATAGAGAAGAGAAGATGCCAGGAGGAGACTGGACAATAGAGCGGAGGAGACTGGACAATAGAGCAGAGAAGATGCCAGGAGGAGACTGGACAATAGAGCGGAGGAGACTGGACAATAGAGCGGAGGAGACTGGACAATAGAGTAGAGAAGATGCCAGGAGGAGACTGGACAATAGAGCGGAGGAGATGCCAGGAGGAGACTGGACAATAGAGTGGAGGAGATGCCAGGAGGAGACTGGACAATAGAGCAGAGAAGATGCCAGGAGGAGACTGGACAATAGAGCGGAGGAGATGCCAGGAGGAGACTGGACAATAGAGCGGAAGAGAATGGACAATAGAGCAGAGAAGATGCCAGGAGGAGACTGGACAATAGAGCAGAGAAGATGCCAGGAGGAGACTGGACAATAGAGCGGAGGAGACTGGACAATAGAGCAGAGAAGATGCCAGGAGGAGACTGGACAATAGAGTGGAGGAGACTGGACAATAGAGCAGAGAAGATGCCAGGAGGAGACTGGACAATAGAGCAGAGGAGATGCCAGGAGGAGACTGGACAATAGAGCGGAGGAGACTGGACAATAGAGCAGAGAAGATGCCAGGAGGAGACTGGACAATAGAGCGGAGGAGATGCCAGGAGGAGACTGGACAATAGAGCGGAGAAGATGCCAGGAGGAGACTGGACAATAGAGCGGAAGAGAATGGACAATAGAGCAGAGAAGATGCCAAGAGGAGACTGGACAATAGAGCAGAGAAGATGCCAGGAGGAGACTGGACAATAGAGCAGAGAAGATGCCAGGAGGAGACTGGACAATAGAGCGGAGGAGACTGGACAATATAGCGGAGGAGACTGGACAATAGAGCAGAGAAGATGCCAGGAGGAGACTGGACAATAGAACGGAGGAGATGCCAGGAGGAGACTGGACAATAGAGCGGAGGAGATGCCAGGAGGAGACTGGACAATAGAGCGGAGGAGATGCCAGGAGGAGACTGGACAAGAGAGCGGAAGAGAATGGACAATAGAGCAGAGAAGATGCCAGGAGGAGACTGGACAATGGAGCAGAGAAGATGCCAGGATCGAGAAGACTGGACAATAGAGCAGAGAAGATGCCAGGAGGAGACTGGACAATAGAGCGGAGGAGACTGGACAATATAGCGGAGGAAACTGGACAATAGAGCAGAGAAGATGCCAGGAGGAGACTGGACAATAGAGCGGAGGAGATGCCAGGAGGAGACTGGACAATAGAGCGGAGGAGATGCCAGGAGGAGACTGGACAATAGAGCAGAGAAGATGCCAGGAGGAGACTGGACAATAGAACGGAGGAGAATGGACAATAGAATGGAGGAGACTGGAAAATAGAATGGAGGAGACTGGACAATAGAGAAGAGAAGATGCCAGGAGGAAACTAGACAATAGAGCGGAGGAGACTGGACAATAGAACGGAGGAGACTGGACAATAGAGCGTAGGAGACTGGACAATAGAGCACAGAAGATGCCAGGAGGAGACTGGACAATAGAGCGGAGGAGATGCCAGGAGGAGACTGGACAATAGAGTGGAGGAGATGCCAGGAGGAGACTGGACAATAGAGCAGAGAAGATGCCAGGAGGAGACTGGACAATAGAGCGGAGGAGACTGGACAATAGAGCAGAGAAGATGCCAGGAGGAGACTGGACAATAGAGCGGAGGAGACTGGACAATAGAGCAGAGAAGATGCCAGGAGGAGACTGGACAATAGAGCGGAGGAGACTGGACAATAGAGCAGAGAAGATGCCAGGAGGAGACTGGAAAATAGAACGGAGGAGAATGGACAATAGAACGGAGGAGACTGGACAATAGAACGGAGGAGACTGGACAATAGAGAAGAGAAGATGCCAGGAGGAAACTAGACAATAGAGCGGAGGAGACTGGACAATAGAACGGAGGAGACTGGACAATAGAGCGGAGGAGACTGGACAATAGAGCAGAGAAGATGCCAGGAGGAGACTGGACAATAGAGCAGAGAAGATGCCAGGAGGAGACTGGACAATAGAGCAGAGAAGATGCCAGGATCGAGGAGACTGGACAATAGAGCAGAGAAGATGCCAGGAGGATACTGGACAATAGAGCGGAGGAGACTGGACAATATAGAGGAGGAGACTGGACAATAGAGCAGAGAAGATGCCAGGAGGAGACTGGACAATAGAGCGGAGGAGATGCCAGGAGGAGACTGGACAATAGAGCGGAGGAGATGCCAGGAGGAGACTGGACAATAGAGCGGAGGAGACTGGACAATAGAGCAGAGAAGATGCCAGGAGGAGACTGGACAATAGAACGGAGGAGAATGGACAATAGAATGGAGGAGACTGGAAAATAGAATGGAGGAGACTGGACAATAGAGAAGAGAAGATGCCAGGAGGAAACTAGACAATAGAGCGGAGGAGACTGGACAATAGAACGGAGGAGACTGGACAATAGAGCGTAGGAGACTGGACAATAGAGCACAGAAGATGCCAGGAGGAGACTGGACAATAGAGCGGAGGAGATGCCAGGAGGAGACTGGACAATAGAGTGGAGGAGATGCCAGGAGGAGACTGGACAATAGAGCGGAGGAGATGCCAGGAGGAGACTGGACAATAGAGCGGAGAAGATGCCAGGAGGAGACTGGACAATAGAGCGGAAGAGAATGGACAATAGAGCAGAGAAGATGCCAAGAGGAGACTGGACAATAGAGCAGAGAAGATGCCAGGAGGAGACTGGACAATAGAGCAGAGAAGATGCCAGGAGGAGACTGGACAATAGAGCGGTGGAGATGCCAGGAGGAGACTGGACAATAGAGTGGAGGAGATGCCAGGAGGAGACTGGACAATAGAACAGAGAAGATGCCAGGAGGAGACTGGACAATAGAGCGGAGGAGACTGGACAAAAGAGCAGAGAAGATGCCAGGAGGAGACTGGACAATAGAGCGGAGGAGACTGGACAATAGAGCAGAGAAGATGCCAGGAGGAGAATGGACAATAGAACGGAGGAGACTGGACAATAGAACGGAGGAGACTGGACAATAGAGAAGAGAAGATGCCAGGAGGAAACTAGACAATAGAGCGGAGGAGACTGGACAATAGAACGGAGGAGACTGGACAATAGAGCGGAGGAGACTGGACAATATAGCGGAGAAGATGCCAGGAGGAGACTGGACAATAGAGCGGAGGAGATGCCAGGAGGAGACTGGACAATAGAGCGGAGGAGATGCCAGGAGGAGACTGGACAATAGAGCGGAGAAGATGCCAGGAGAAGACTGGACAATAGAGCGGAAGAGAATGGACAATAGAGCAGAGAAGATGCCAGGAGGAGACTGGACAATAGAGCAGAGAAGATGCCAGGAGGAGACTGGACAATAGAGCAGATAAGATGCCAGGAGGAGACTGGACAATAGAGCGGAGGAGACTGGACAATATAGCAGAGAAGATGCCAGGAGGAGACTGGAAAATAATCAGATTAATCAGATTTGATAATGCTCAAACAGAAAAAAAGTTATAAAAGTTAAAAGTGCCTCAAAAATAATGTGCGCCACAAAAATGTTTTAGTATTTCATGTACAAATATATAAAAATAGACCTGGAGTAATTCAGATAGATAAAGGATTGAAAGCCACAAGTCTCATCAGTTTATATTTCAAATTAGAGGAAGATATAATGAACAATGGGGTTCCTGCAAACTTTTTTCCAAGACTATGTCAGTTCCCTTTCTCCCTCCCCCTGCCTGAGGCACATCCCCAGAAATAACATGCCCAAACTAAAATATTTGCAGTTGCTCAACTATTTGCTCTACATGCACAATTTAGACATGTTTAAAAAGAAGACACTTTAGAGTGTATTAACCAACTGTTAAAGTTGAAAAAACTTACACAGACAAAAAGTTATAGAATTTAAAGTGTCTTGAAGATAATTTATACTGCATGTAATATTTTACAATTTCATGTAAAAATAAATGAAAACAAACCTGTAGGAATCCAGTTAGGTAATTGATTGAAAGACATAAGTCTCATCAGTTTATATTTCAAATTTGAGGAAGATATTATGAAAAATGAGATTCCTACAATATTTTTTCCAAGACTATGTCCAGGTACCAAGAAACCTCCTTGGATACATCAAAAAGCAACCTAATGACCAAATGTTATGCAGGGCACTGCAAGCTATTTCAGTCAATTCATAAAATAATGCAATTATAAAATAATACACACAACCATTAGACTTTATGCAAGTGATTTATTTGCACAACAGAACAAAAAAATATATGTAAAATACATAAGTAAAATATTATGAAATATAAAAAATAAATAACTGAGGTTCTTTGCCATAGAAAATACAAGTGATATAAATACTGTACTTTGTTGGCTTGGCCTTCATATATTGCTTTAGTCCATTCCTAGCTTTTGATGCCACCGTCCTCTTGTCAATTGCAATGTTCTGAAAAGTATGGAAAAAGTGAAGAATAGTGAAGAAACTGAGAGCTTGCATCTCTGGCTGGTGCTTGGATGCCATTCTTCATCTGAAGATTCAACTTGATGACTGTTGCATGGGAAAGAATGGAAAGATAATTAGCACTGCATGTCAAGTAAATAATTCTGTTTAGTTTCTATATAGCTGGCCATTCATTCAACAATCAAACTGATGGGCAGTCGTTTACACAGCATTCGTACTAAAGCTCATCCATTCAATCAACAATCAATGGCCGGTGATGGCCAGTGATATAGACAGCATTCATATGGATGACCAGACAAAGAACCAACAATCACACTGATGGCCGGCCATCAGACAGGAATGTGCCATTTTGAAAGCATACAACTCCTTCCTATATAGCACATATTTTCTGCAATTCTTCCCACTAATTTCTGCAAAACAAACAAACAAAACATATATATATATATATATATATATATATATATATACATACATACAACATATACATTTACAGTACAACATACATCATATTTACAGTACAAATATTTGCATTTGTACTATAAATATTATGTATATTAGACTGTAAAAATATACAGTATGTGTGCTAGGAAAAAATGTATATTGCACAGGTGTCCAGCCCCTCCATCCTTCAGATAGCACACCACATGTGCCAGAAAAAAACGGCAAACAACTGCATAACCGTCCAACGCATATAAATACATATATACAAATAAATAAATGCATATAAAGTAGCATAATCTTTTCAGACACAACTTTACACAATGCATTTTCCGTATGAAACAACTGGAAACCAAACACACTCTCTCTCTCTAACTCTTACCCACCCACACACACACACACACATACACACATACGTATAATGTGTGCATGTTACATAAATTATGTATAAAGCAACTCACCGAAAATTGGATAATCTTTTCCGCCCTCAAGCATAATTATCACCGTCGTCACGATCTTCATCACTCATCTTCTCATCAATGTCGACATAATCCATCTTCGAGTGATCTCGAATAACTACTTCAGCAGAAAAATACTTCTTTTGACAAATCATTTTTTGACAGTCTGCATGTCTGCACGAACAGATGTTTGTTGACTAGCTACCTCTTAGCTTGTTATCTTAGCTCTAGCTATAGCAGGCCTGTCAAAACATGACATCGGTGGGTGTGGCTGTGGCTCTGCAGAGCCTGAGTTTAGCTCCTCTACCGGACGGAGAGCAAATAAAAACATATGTTCGTGTGAGAAATTCAAACTTCCCGGGCATCGTTGGAATCATGCACTGGTTGGCTACATGTTTTATCAGTCATATCATGTCGTTTCTTTTATTGGCTTTCGTTGTAAAGACAGAATGATATGATGTGCATATCATGACGTCAAAAAAACGGACTGTAGTGTTTGCATATTTTGAACTAGATATCGCTTATCTTTGTATTTGTGTGTGTGTGCGCGGTCGTAATTTGTTCATTACACTCTAAGCAACACACCCATATAAGGGTCTGCTACCGGGAGTCTGTTTTCTATGGACTATTTTATTGCATAACAAAACCGCATGATATTCACCCTGAAGAAACGCGATGTAAACAAAGGAATAACCATGGATATTACAACATTATTTTTTCTTTGGACAAAAAATGCTCTATGGGATGTTATTCAGTGGACCCTCAGCTTTCCATTCAATCTGGAATTTTTAACAGTGGATGCGTGTCTGGCTCGTTATTACAAAATAATGGTGAGTACTCCGTTTTTGTTTACGTGCGTTTTTATGTGTACTGCTTACCTAAATGCAAGAAATACATTTGTTATAAGCTTTCCATCGAAAAACAGTGCACTGACATCGATGCCCGAGGCTTAGACCTTTAAAATTATATATAGTTTGCCAAGATTAATGATCTTCTTTCATGTTAAATCCATTCATAAACATTAAACTAGTGGGGGGGGGGGGGCTTCAGAGCGCCGTCGGTTGCCCGAAGGTTAACTGGTTAAATCTACTGTTGGTTACCAGGCGAATACGGTAAATGTTTTAATACTTTGTATATTATGTTGGTTTGTGTTTGTAGTGGTGTTGTGTGTAAAATTATGGTTTGGTTTTCCTTTGTGTCTAGTTTTCACGGTGTCTCTGGAATAAATAAACAAAAATGGACATCAGTACTTCGGAAGCGTGGACTGTTTTGTAATCAGCGAGTAGTTACAGGAGGAGACTGGACAATAGAGCGGAGGAGATGCCAGGAGGAGACTGGACAATAGAGCGGAGGAGATGCCAGGAGGAGACTGGACAATAGAGCGGAGAAGATGCCAGGAGGAGACTGGACAATAGAGCGGAAGAGAATGGACAATAGAGCAGAGAAGATGCCAAGAGGAGACTGGAAAATAGAGCAGAGAAGATGCCAGGAGGAGACTGGACAATAGAGCAGAGAAGACGCCAGGAGGAGACTGGACAATAGAGCGGAGGAGACTGGACAATATAGCGGAGGAGACTGGACAATAGAGCAGAGAAGATGCCAGGAGGAGACTGGACAATAGAACGGAGGAGATGCCAGGAGGAGACTGGACAATAGAGCGGAGGAGATGCCAGGAGGAGACTGGACAATAGAGCGGAGGAGATGCCAGGAGGAGACTGGACAAGAGAGCGGAAGAGAATGGACAATAGAGCAGAGAAGATGCCAGGAGGAGACTGGACAATAGAGCAGAGAAGATGCCAGGATCGAGGAGACTGGACAATAGAGCAGAGAAGATGCCAGGAGGAGACTGGACAATAGAGCGGAGGAGACTGGACAATATAGTGGAGGAGACTGGACAATAGAGCAGAGAAGATGCCAGGAGGAGACTGGACAATAGAGCGGAGGAGATGCCAGGAGGAGACTGGACAATAGAGCGGAGGAGATGCCAGGAGGAGACTGGACAATAGAGCGGAGGAGACTGGACAATAGAGCAGAGAAGATGCCAGGAGGAGACTGGACAATAGAACGGAGGAGAATGGACAATAGAATGGAGGAGACTGGAAAATAGAATGGAGGAGACTGGACAATAGAGAAGAGAAGATGCCAGGAGGAAACTAGACAATAGAGCGGAGGAGACTGGACAATAGAACGGAGGAGACTGGACAATAGAGCGTAGGAGACTGGACAATAGAGCACAGAAGATGCCAGGAGGAGACTGGAAAATAGAGCGGAGGAGATGCCAGGACGAGACTGGACAATAGAGTGGAGGAGATGCCAGGAGGAGACTGGACAATAGAGCAGAGATGATGCCAGGAGGAGACTGGACAATAGAGCGGAGGAGACTGGACAATAGAGCAGAGAAGATGCCAGGAGGAGACTGGACAATAGAGCGGAGGAGACTGGACAATAGAGCAGAGAAGATGCCAGGAGGAGACTGGACAATAGAACGGAGGAGAATGGACAATAGAACGGAGGAGACTGGACAATAGAACGGAGGAGACTGGACAATAGAGAAGAGAAGATGCCAGGAGGAAACTAGACAATAGAGCGGAGGAGACTGGACAATAGAACGGAGGAGACTGGACAATAGAGCGGAGGAGACTGGACAATAGAGCAGAGAAGATGCCAGGAGGAGACTGGACAATAGAGCAGAGAAGATGCCAGGAGGAGACTGGACAATAGAGCAGAGAAGATGCCAGGAGGAGACTGGACAATAGAGCAGAGAAGATGCCAGGAGGAGACTGAACAATAGAGCGGAGGAGATGCCAGGAGGAGACTGGACAATAGAACGGAGGAGACTGGACAATAGAACGGAGGAGACTGGACAATAGAGTGGAGGAGACTGGACAATAGAGCAGAGAAGATGCCAGGAGGAGACTGGACAATAGAGCAGAGGAGATGCCAGGAGGAGACTGGACAATAGAGCGGAGGAGACTGGACAATAGAGCAGAGAAGATGCCAGGATGAGACTGGACAATAGAGCGGAGGAGATGCCAGGAGGAGACTGGACAATAGAGCGGAGGAGATGCCAGGAGGAGACTGGACAATACAGCGGAGAAGATGCCAGGAGGACACTGGACAATAGAGCGGAAGAGAATGGACAACAGAGCAGAGAAGATGCCAGGAGGAGACTGGACAATAGAGCGGAGGAGACTGGACAATATAGCTGAGGAGACTGGACAATAGAGCAGAGAAGATGCCAGGAGGAGACTGGACAATAGAGCGGAGGAGATGCCAGGAGGAGACTGGACAATAGAGCGGAGGAGATGCCAGGAGGAGACTGGACAATAGAGCGAAAGAGAATGGACAATAGAGCAGAGAAGATGCCAGGAGGAGACTGGACAATAGAGTAGAGAAGATGCCAGGAGGAGACTGGACAATAGAGTAGAGAAGATGCCAGGAGGAGACTGGACAATAGAGCGGAGGAGATGCCAGGAGGAGACTGGACAATAGAGTGGAGGAGATGCCAGGAGGAGACTGGACAATAGAACAGAGAAGATGCCAGGAGGAGACTGGACAATAGAGCAGAGGAGACTGGACAATAGAGCAGAGAAGATGCCAGGAGGAGACTGGACAATAGAGCGGAGGAGACTGGACAATAGAGCAGAGAAGATGCCAGGAGGAGACTGGACAATAGAACGGAGGAGACTGGACAATAGAGAAGAAAAGATGCCAGGAGGAAACTAGACAATAGAGCGGAGGAGACTGGACAATAGAATGGAGGAGACTGGACAATAGAGCGGAGGAGACTGGACAATAGAGCAGAGAAGATGCCAGGAGGAGACTGGACAATAGAGCGGTGGAGATGCCAGGAGGAGACTGGACAATAGAGTGGAGGAGATGCCAGGAGGAGACTGGACAATAGAACAGAGAAGATGCCAGGAGGAGACTGGACAATAGAGCGGAGGAGACTGGACAAAAGAGCAGAGAAGATGCCAGGAGGAGACTGGACAATAGAGCGGAGGAGACTGGACAATAGAGCAGAGAAGATGCCAGGAGGAGAATGGACAATAGAACGGAGGAGACTGGACAATAGAACGGAGGAGACTGGACAATAGAGAAGAGAAGATGCCAGGAGGAAACTAGACAATAGAGCGGAGGAGACTGGACAATAGAACGGAGGAGACTGGACAATAGAGCGGAGGAGACTGGACAATATAGCGGAGAAGATGCCAGGAGGAGACTGGACAATAGAGCGGAGGAGATGCCAGGAGGAGACTGGACAATAGAGCGGAGGAGATGCCAGGAGGAGACTGGACAATAGAGCGGAGAAGATGCCAGGAGAAGACTGGACAATAGAGCGGAAGAGAATGGACAATAGAGCAGAGAAGATGCCAGGAGGAGACTGGACAATAGAGCAGAGAAGATGCCAGGAGGAGACTGGACAATAGAGCAGATAAGATGCCAGGAGGAGACTGGACAATAGAGCGGAGGAGACTGGACAATATAGCAGAGAAGATGCCAGGAGGAGACTGGACAATAGAGCGGAGGAGATGCCAGGAGGAGACTGGACAATAGAGCGGAGGAGATGCCAGGTGGAGACTGGACAATAGAGCGGAAGAGACTGGACAATAGAGCAGAGAAGATGCCAGGAGGAGACTGGACAATAGAGCAGAGAAGATGCCAGGAGAAGATGCCAGGAGGAGACTGGACAATAGAGCAGAGAAGATGCCAGGAGGAGACTGGACAATAGAGCGGAGGAGACTGGACAATATAGCGGAGGAGACTGGACAATAGAGCAGAGAAGATGCCAGGAGGAGACTGGACAATAGAGCGGAGGAGATGCCAGGAGGAGACTGGACAATAGAGCGGAGGAGATGCCAGGAGGAGACTGGACAATAGAGCGGAAGAGAATGGACAATAGAGCAGAGAAGATGCCAGGAGGAGACTGGACAATAGAGCAGAGAAGATGCCAGGAGGAGACTGGACAATAGAGCGGAGGAGACTGGACTATAGAGCGGAGGAGACTGGACAATAGAGTAGAGAAGATGCCAGGAGGAGACTGGACAATAGAGCGGAGGAGATGCCAGGAGGAGACTGGACAATAGAGTGGAGGAGATGCCAGGAGGAGACTGGACAATAGAGCAGAGAAGATGCCAGGAGGAGACTGGACAATAGAGCGGAGGAGATGCCAGGAGGAGACTGGACAATAGAGAAGAGAAGATGCCAGGAGGAGACTGGACAATAGAGCGGAAGAGAATGGACAATAGAGCAGAGAAGATGCCAGGAGGAGACTGGACAATAGAGCAGAGAAGATGCCAGGAGGAGACTGGACAATAGAGCGGAGGAGACTGGACAATAGAGCAGAGAAGATGCCAGGAGGAGACTGGACAATAGAGTGGAGGAGACTGGACAATAGAGCAGAGAAGATGCCAGGAGGAGACTGGACAATAGAGTAGAGGAGATGCTAGGAGGAGAATGGACAATAGAGTGGAGGAGATGCCAGGAGGAGACTGGACAATAGAACAGAGAAGATGCCAGGAGGAGACTGGACAATAGAGCGGAGGAGACTGGACAAAAGAGCAGAGAAGATGCCAGGAGGAGACTGGACAATAGAGCGGAGGAGACTGGACAATAGAGCAGAGAAGATGCCAGGAGGAGACTGGACAATAGAACGGAGGAGAATGGACAATAGAACGGAGGAGACTGGACAATAGAACGGAGGAGACTGGACAATAGAGAAGAGAAGATGCCAGGAGGAAACTAGACAATAGAGCGGAGGAGACTGGACAATAGAACGGAGGAGACTGGACAATATAGCGGAGAAGATGCCAGGAGGAGACTGGACAATAGAGCGGAGGAGATGCCAGGAGGAGACTGGACAATAGAGCGGAGGAGATGCCAGGAGGAGACTGGACAATAGAGCGGAGAAGATGCCAGGAGAAGACTGGACAATAGAGCGGAAGAGAATGGACAATAGAGCAGAGAAGATGCCAGGAGGAGACTGGACAATAGAGCAGAGAAGATGCCAGGAGGAGACTGGACAATAGAGCAGAGAAGATGCCAGGAGGAGACTGGACAATAGAGCGGAGGAGACTGGACAATATAGCAGAGAAGATGCCAGGAGGAGACTGGACAATAGAGCGGAGGAGATGCCAGGAGGAGACTGGACAATAGAGCGGAGGAGATGCCAGGTGGAGACTGGACAATAGAGCGGAAGAGACTGGACAATAGAGCAGAGAAGATGCCAGGAGGAGACTGGACAATAGAGCAGAGAAGATGCCAGGAGGAGACTGGACAATAGAGCAGAGAAGATGCCAGGAGGAGACTGGACAATAGAGCGGAGGAGACTGGACAATATAGCGGAGGAGACTGGACAATAGAGCAGAGAAGATGCCAGGAGGAGACTGGACAATAGAGCGGAGGAGATGCCAGGAGGAGACTGGACAATAGAGCGGAGGAGATGCCAGGAGGAGACTGGACAATAGAGCGGAAGAGAATGGACAATAGAGCAGAGAAGATGCCAGGAGGAGACTGGACAATAGAGCAGAGAAGATGCCAGGAGGAGACTGGACAATAGAGCAGAGAAGATGCCAGGAGGAGACTGGACAATAGAGCGGAGGAGACTGGACAATATAGCGGAGGAGACTGGACAATAGAGCAGAGAAGATGCCAGGAGGAGACTGGACAATAGAACGGAGGAGACTGGACAATAGAGCGGAGAAGATGCCAGGAGGAGACTGGACAATAGAACGGAGGAGAATGGACAATAGAACGGAGGAGACTGGAGAATAGAGCGGAGGAGACTGGACAATAGAGTAGAGAAGATGCCAGGAGGAGACTGGACAATAGAGCGGAGGAGATGCCAGGAGGAGACTGGACAATAGAGTGGAGGAGATGCCAGGAGGAGACTGGACAATAGAGCAGAGAAGATGCCAGGAGGAGACTGGACAATAGAGCGGAGGAGATGCCAGGAGGAGACTGGACAATAGAGCGGAGAAGATGCCAGGAGGAGACTGGACAATAGAGCGGAAGAGAATGGACAATAGAGCAGAGAAGATGCCAGGAGGAGACTGGACAATAGAGCAGAGAAGATGCCAGGAGGAGACTGGACAATAGAGCGGAGGAGACTGGACAATAGAGCAGAGAAGATGCCAGGAGGAGACTGGACAATAGAGCGGAGGAGACTGGACAATAGAGCAGAGAAGATGCCAGGAGGAGACTGGACAATAGAGCAGAGGAGATGCCAGGAGGAGACTGGACAATAGAGCGGAGGAGATTGGACAATAGAGCAGAGAAGATGCCAGGAGGAGACTGGACAATAGAGCGGAGGAGATGCCAGGAGGAGACTGGACAATAGAGCGGAGGAGATGCCAGGAGGAGACTGGACAATAGAGCGGAGAAGATGCCAGGAGGAGACTGGACAATAGAGCGGAAGAGAATGGACAATAGAGCAGAGAAGATGCCAAGAGGAGACTGGACAATAGAGCAGAGAAGATGCCAGGAGGAGACTGGACAATAGAGCAGAGAAGATGCCAGGAGGAGACTGGACAATAGAGCGGAGGAGACTGGACAATATAGCGGAGGAGACTGGACAATAGAGCAGAGAAGATGCCAGGAGGAGACTGGACAATAGAGCGGAGGAGATGCCAGGAGGAGACTGGACAATAGAGCGGAGGAGATGCCAGGAGGAGACTGGACAATAGAGCGGAGGAGATGCCAGGAGGAGACTGGACAAGAGAGCGGAAGAGAATGGACAATAGAGCAGAGAAGATGCCAGGAGGAGACTGGACAATAGAGCAGAGAAGATGCCAGGATCGAGGAGACTGGACAATAGAGCAGAGAAGATGCCAGGAGGAGACTGGACAAAAGAGCGGAGGGGACTGGACAAAATAGCGGAAGACTGGACAATAGAGCAGAGAAGATGCCAGGAGGAGACTGGACAATAGAGCGGAGGAGATGCCAGGAGGAGACTGGACAATAGAGCGGAGGAGATGCCAGGAGGAGACTGGACAATAGAGCGGAGGAGACTGGACAATAGAGCAGAGAAGATGCCAGGAGGAGACTGGACAATAGAACGGAGGAGAATGGACAATAGAATGGAGGAGACTGGAAAATAGAATGGAGGAGACTGGACAATAGAGAAGAGAAGATGCCAGGAGGAAACTAGACAATAGAGCGGAGGAGACTGGACAATAGAACGGAGGAGACTGGACAATAGAGCGGAGGAGACTGGACAATAGAGCAGAGAAGATGCCAGGAGGAGACTGGACAATAGAGCGGAGGAGATGCCAGGAGGAGACTGGACAATAGAGTGGAGGAGATGCCAGGAGGAGACTGGACAATAGAGCAGAGAAGATGCCAGGAGGAGACTGGACAATAGAGCGGAGGAGACTGGACAATAGAGAAGAGAAGATGCCAGGAGGAGACTGGACAATAGAGCGGAGGAGACTGGACAATAGAGCAGAGAAGATGCCAGGAGGAGACTGGACAATAGAGCGGAGGAGACTGGACAATAGAGCGGAGGAGACTGGACAATAGAGTAGAGAAGATGCCAGGAGGAGACTGGACAATAGAGCGGAGGAGATGCCAGGAGGAGACTGGACAATAGAGCGGAGGAGATGCCAGGAGGAGACTGGACAATAGAGCAGAGAAGATGCCAGGAGGAGACTGGACAATAGAGCGGAGGAGATGCCAGGAGGAGACTGGACAATAGAGCGGAAGAGAATGGACAATAGAGCAGAGAAGATGCCAGGAGGAGACTGGACAATAGAGCAGAGAAGATGCCAGGAGGAGACTGGACAATAGAGCGGAGGAGACTGGACAATAGAGCAGAGAAGATGCCAGGAGGAGACTGGACAATAGAGTGGAGGAGACTGGACAATAGAGCAGAGAAGATGCCAGGAGGAGACTGGACAATAGAGCAGAGGAGATGCCAGGAGGAGACTGGACAATAGAGCGGAGGAGACTGGACAATAGAGCAGAGAAGATGCCAGGAGGAGACTGGACAATAGAGCGGAGGAGATGCCAGGAGGAGACTGGACAATAGAGCGGAGAAGATGCCAGGAGGAGACTGGACAATAGAGCGGAAGAGAATGGACAATAGAGCAGAGAAGATGCCAGGAGGAGACTGGACAATAGAGCAGAGAAGATGCCAGGAGGAGACTGGACAATAGAGCAGAGAAGATGCCAGGAGGAGACTGGACAATAGAGCGGAGGAGACTGGACAATATAGCGGAGGAGACTGGACAATAGAGCAGAGAAGATGCCAGGAGGAGACTGGACAATAGAGCGGAGGAGATGCCAGGAGGAGACTGGACAATAGAGCGGAGGAGATGCCAGGAGGAGACTGGACAATAGAGCGGAGGAGATGCCAGGAGGAGACTGGACAAGAGAGCGGAAGAGAATGGACAATAGAGCAGAGAAGATGCCAGGAGGAGACTGGACAATAGAGCAGAGAAGATGCCAGGAGAGAAGACTGGACAATAGAGCAGAGAAGATGCCAGGAGGAGACTGGACAATAGAGCGGAGGAGACTGGACAATATAGCGGAGGAGACTGGACAATAGAGCAGAGAAGATGCCAGGAGGAGACTGGACAATAGAGCGGAGGAGATGCCAGGAGGAGACTGGACAATAGAGCGGAGGAGATGCCAGGAGGAGACTGGACAATAGAGCAGAGAAGATGCCAGGAGGAGACTGGACAATAGAACGGAGGAGAATGGACAATAGAATGGAGGAGACTGGAAAATAGAATGGAGGAGACTGGACAATAGAGAAGAGAAGATGCCAGGAGGAAACTAGACAATAGAGCGGAGGAGACTGGACAATAGAACGGAGGAGACTGGACAATAGAGCGGAGGAGACTGGACAATAGAGCAGAGAAGATGCCAGGAGGAGACTGGACAATAGAGCGGAGGAGATGCCAGGAGGAGACTGGACAATAGAGTGGAGGAGATGCCAGGAGGAGACTGGACAATAGAGCAGAGAAGATGCCAGGAGGAGACTGGACAATAGAGCGGAGGAGACTGGACAATAGAGCAGAGAAGATGCCAGGAGGAGACTGGACAATAGAGCGGAGGAGACTGGACAATAGAGCAGAGAAGATGCCAGGAGGAGACTGGACAATAGAGCGGAGGAGACTGGACAATAGAGCAGAGAAGATGCCAGGAGGAGACTGGACAATAGAGCGGAGGAGAATGGACAATAGAACGGAGGAGACTGGACAATAGAACGGAGGAGACTGGACAATAGAGAAGAGAAGATGCCAGGAGGAGACTGGACAATAGAGCGGAGGAGACTGGACAATAGAACGGAGGAGACTGGACAATAGAGCGGAGGAGACTGGACAATAGAGCAGAGAAGATGCCAGGAGGAGACTGGACAATAGAGCAGAGAAGATGCCAGGAGGAGACTGGACAATAGAGCAGAGAAGATGCCAGGATCGAGGAGACTGGACAATAGAGCAGAGAAGATGCCAGGAGGAGACTGGACAATAGAGCGGAGGAGACTGGACAATATAGAGGAGGAGACTGGACAATAGAGCAGAGAAGATGCCAGGAGGAGACTGGACAATAGAGCGGAGGAGATGCCAGGAGGAGACTGGACAATAGAGCGGAGGAGATGCCAGGAGGAGACTGGACAATAGAGCGGAGGAGACTGGACAATAGAGCAGAGAAGATGCCAGGAGGAGACTGGACAATAGAGCGGAGGAGAATGGACAATAGAATGGAGGAGACTGGAAAATAGAATGGAGGAGACTGGACAATAGAGAAGAGAAGATGCCAGGAGGAAACTGGACAATAGAGCGGAGGAGACTGGACAATAGAACGGAGGAGACTGGACAATAGAGCGGAGGAGACTGGACAATAGAGCAGAGAAGATGCCAGGAGGAGACTGGACAATAGAGCGGAGGAGATGCCAGGAGGAGACTGGACAATAGAGTGGAGGAGATGCCAGGAGGAGACTGGACAATAGAGCAGAGAAGATGCCAGGAGGAGACTGGACAATAGAGCGGAGGAGATGCCAGGAGGAGACTGGACAATAGAGCGGAGAAGATGCCAGGAGGAGACTGGACAATAGAGCGGAAGAGAATGGACAATAGAGCAGAGAAGATGCCAGGAGGAGACTGGACAATAGAGCAGAGAAGATGCCAGGAGGAGACTGGACAATAGAGCGGAGGAGACTGGACAATAGAGCAGAGAAGATGCCAGGAGGAGACTGGACAATAGAGCGGAGGAGACTGGACAATAGAGCAGAGAAGATGCCAGGAGGAGACTGGACAATAGAGCAGAGGAGATGCCAGGAGGAGACTGGACAATAGAGCGGAGGAGACTGGACAATAGAGCAGAGAAGATGCCAGGAGGAGACTGGACAATAGAGCGGAGGAGATGCCAGGAGGAGACTGGACAATAGAGCGGAGGAGATGCCAGGAGGAGACTGGACAATAGAGCGGAGAAGATGCCAGGAGGAGACTGGACAATAGAGCGGAAGAGAATGGACAATAGAGCAGAGAAGATGCCAGGAGGAGACTGGACAATAGAGCAGAGAAGATGCCAGGAGGAGACTGGACAATAGAGCAGAGAAGATGCCAGGAGGAGACTGGACAATAGAGCGGAGGAGACTGGACAATATAGCGGAGGAGACTGGACAATAGAGCAGAGAAGATGCCAGGAGGAGACTGGACAATAGAGCGGAGGAGATGCCAGGAGGAGACTGGACAATAGAGCGGAGGAGATGCCAGGAGGAGACTGGACAATAGAGCGGAGGAGATGCCAGGAGGAGACTGGACAATAGAGCGGAAGAGAATGGACAATAGAGCAGAGAAGATGCCAGGAGGAGACTGGACAATAGAGCAGAGAAGATGCCAGGATCGAGGAGACTGGACAATAGAGCAGAGAAGATGCCAGGAGGAGACTGGACAATAGAGCGGAGGAGACTGGACAATATAGCGGAAGACTGGACAATAGAGCAGAGAAGATGCCAGGAGGAGACTGGACAATAGAGCGGAGGAGATGCCAGGAGGAGACTGGACAATAGAGCGGAGGAGATGCCAGGAGGAGACTGGACAATAGAGCGGAGGAGACTGGACAATAGAGCAGAGAAGATGCCAGGAGGAGACTGGACAATAGAACGGAGGAGAATGGACAATAGAATGGAGGAGACTGGAAAATAGAATGGAGGAGACTGGACAATAGAGAAGAGAAGATGCCAGGAGGAAACTAGACAATAGAGCGGAGGAGACTGGACAATAGAACGGAGGAGACTGGACAATAGAGCGTAGGAGACTGGACAATAGAGCACAGAAGATGCCAGGAGGAGACTGGACAATAGAGCGGAGGAGATGCCAGGAGGAGACTGGACAATAGAGTGGAGGAGATGCCAGGAGGAGACTGGACAATAGAGCAGAGAAGATGCCAGGAGGAGACTGGACAATAGAGCGGAGGAGACTGGACAATAGAGCAGAGAAGATGCCAGGAGGAGACTGGACAATAGAGCGGAGGAGACTGGACAATAGAGCAGAGAAGATGCCAGGAGGAGACTGGACAATAGAGCGGAGGAGACTGGACAATAGAGCGGAGGAGACTGGACAATAGAGTAGAGAAGATGCCAGGAGGAGACTGGACAATAGAGCGGAGGAGATGCCAGGAGGAGACTGGACAATAGAGTGGAGGAGATGCCAGGAGGAGACTGGACAATAGAGCAGAGAAGATGCCAGGAGGAGACTGGACAATAGAGCTGAGGAGATGCCAGGAGGAGACTGGACAATAGAGCGGAAGAGAATGGACAATAGAGCAGAGAAGATGCCAGGAGGAGACTGGACAATAGAGCAGAGAAGATGCCAGGAGGAGACTGGACAATAGAGCGGAGGAGACTGGACAATAGAGCAGAGAAGATGCCAGGAGGAGACTGGACAATAGAGTGGAGGAGACTGGACAATAGAGCAGAGAAGATGCCAGGAGGAGACTGGACAATAGAGCAGAGGAGATGCCAGGAGGAGACTGGACAATAGAGCGGAGGAGACTGGACAATAGAGCAGAGAAGATGCCAGGAGGAGACTGGACAATAGAGCGGAGGAGATGCCAGGAGGAGACTGGACAATAGAGCGGAGAAGATGCCAGGAGGAGACTGGACAATAGAGCGGAAGAGAATGGACAATAGAGCAGAGAAGATGCCAGGAGGAGACTGGACAATAGAGCAGAGAAGATGCCAGGAGGAGACTGGACAATAGAGCAGAGAAGATGCCAGGAGGAGACTGGACAATAGAGCGGAGGAGACTGGACAATATAGCGGAGGAGACTGGACAATAGAGCAGAGAAGATGCCAGGAGGAGACTGGACAATAGAGCGGAGGAGATGCCAGGAGGAGACTGGACAATAGAGCGGAGGAGATGCCAGGAGGAGACTGGACAATAGAGCGGAGGAGATGCCAGGAGGAGACTGGACAAGAGAGCGGAAGAGAATGGACAATAGAGCAGAGAAGATGCCAGGAGGAGACTGGACAATAGAGCAGAGAAGATGCCAGGATCGAGAAGACTGGACAATAGAGCAGAGAAGATGCCAGGAGGAGACTGGACAATAGAGCGGAGGAGACTGGACAATATAGCGGAGGAAACTGGACAATAGAGCAGAGAAGATGCCAGGAGGAGACTGGACAATAGAGCGGAGGAGATGCCAGGAGGAGACTGGACAATAGAGCGGAGGAGATGCCAGGAGGAGACTGGACAATAGAGCAGAGAAGATGCCAGGAGGAGACTGGACAATAGAACGGAGGAGAATGGACAATAGAATGGAGGAGACTGGAAAATAGAATGGAGGAGACTGGACAATAGAGAAGAGAAGATGCCAGGAGGAAACTAGACAATAGAGCGGAGGAGACTGGACAATAGAACGGAGGAGACTGGACAATAGAGCGTAGGAGACTGGACAATAGAGCACAGAAGATGCCAGGAGGAGACTGGACAATAGAGCGGAGGAGATGCCAGGAGGAGACTGGACAATAGAGTGGAGGAGATGCCAGGAGGAGACTGGACAATAGAGCAGAGAAGATGCCAGGAGGAGACTGGACAATAGAGCGGAGGAGACTGGACAATAGAGCAGAGAAGATGCCAGGAGGAGACTGGACAATAGAGCGGAGGAGACTGGACAATAGAGCAGAGAAGATGCCAGGAGGAGACTGGACAATAGAGCGGAGGAGACTGGACAATAGAGCAGAGAAGATGCCAGGAGGAGACTGGAAAATAGAACGGAGGAGAATGGACAATAGAACGGAGGAGACTGGACAATAGAACGGAGGAGACTGGACAATAGAGAAGAGAAGATGCCAGGAGGAAACTAGACAATAGAGCGGAGGAGACTGGACAATAGAACGGAGGAGACTGGACAATAGAGCGGAGGAGACTGGACAATAGAGCAGAGAAGATGCCAGGAGGAGACTGGACAATAGAGCAGAGAAGATGCCAGGAGGAGACTGGACAATAGAGCAGAGAAGATGCCAGGATCGAGGAGACTGGACAATAGAGCAGAGAAGATGCCAGGAGGATACTGGACAATAGAGCGGAGGAGACTGGACAATATAGAGGAGGAGACTGGACAATAGAGCAGAGAAGATGCCAGGAGGAGACTGGACAATAGAGCGGAGGAGATGCCAGGAGGAGACTGGACAATAGAGCGGAGGAGATGCCAGGAGGAGACTGGACAATAGAGCGGAGGAGACTGGACAATAGAGCAGAGAAGATGCCAGGAGGAGACTGGACAATAGAACGGAGGAGAATGGACAATAGAATGGAGGAGACTGGAAAATAGAATGGAGGAGACTGGACAATAGAGAAGAGAAGATGCCAGGAGGAAACTAGACAATAGAGCGGAGGAGACTGGACAATAGAACGGAGGAGACTGGACAATAGAGCGTAGGAGACTGGACAATAGAGCACAGAAGATGCCAGGAGGAGACTGGACAATAGAGCGGAGGAGATGCCAGGAGGAGACTGGACAATAGAGTGGAGGAGATGCCAGGAGGAGACTGGACAATAGAGCGGAGGAGATGCCAGGAGGAGACTGGACAATAGAGCGGAGAAGATGCCAGGAGGAGACTGGACAATAGAGCGGAAGAGAATGGACAATAGAGCAGAGAAGATGCCAAGAGGAGACTGGACAATAGAGCAGAGAAGATGCCAGGAGGAGACTGGACAATAGAGCAGAGAAGATGCCAGGAGGAGACTGGACAATAGAGCGGAGGAGACTGGACAATATAGCGGAGGACACTGGACAATAGAGCAGAGAAGATGCCAGGAGGACACTGGACAATAGAACGGAGGAGATGCCAGGAGGAGACTGGACAATAGAGCGGAGGAGATGCCAGGAGGAGACTGGACAATAGAGCGGAGGAGATGCCAGGAGGAGACTGGACAAGAGAGCGGAAGAGAATGGACAATAGAGCAGAGAAGATGCCAGGAGGAGACTGGACAATGGAGCAGAGAAGATGCCAGGATCGAGAAGACTGGACAATAGAGCAGAGAAGATGCCAGGAGGAGACTGGACAATAGAGCGGAGGAGACTGGACAATATAGCGGAGGAGACTGGACAATAGAGCAGAGAAGATGCCAGGAGGAGACTGGACAATAGAGCAGAGAAGATGCCAGGAGGAGACTGGACAATAGAACGGAGGAGAATGGACAATAGAATGGAGGAGACTGGAAAATAGAATGGAGGAGACTGGACAATAGAGAAGAGAAGATGCCAGGAGGAAACTAGACAATAGAACGGAGGACACTGGACAATAGAGCACAGAAGATGCCAGGAGGAGACTGGACAATAGAGCGGAGGAGATGCCAGGAGGAGACTGGACAATAGAGTGGAAGAGATGCCAGGAGGAGACTGGACAATAGAGCAGAGAAGATGCCAGGAGGAGACTGGACAATAGAGCGGAGGAGACTGGACAATAGAGCAGAGAAGATGCCAGGAGGAGACTGGACAATAGAGCGGAGGAGACTGGACAATAGAGCAGAGAAGATGCCAGGAGGAGACTGGACAATAGAGTGGAGGAGACTGGACAATAGAACGGAGGAGACTGGACAATAGAACGGAGGAGACTGGACAATAGAGAAGAGAAGATGCCAGGAGGAAACTAGACAATAGAGCGGAGGAGACTGGACAATAGAACGGAGGAGACTGGACAATAGAGCGGAGGAGACTGGACAATAGAGCAGAGAAGATGCCAGGAGGAGACTGGACAATAGAGCAGAGAAGATGCCAGGAGGAGACTGGACAATAGAGCAGAGACGATGCCAGGAGGAGACTGGACAATAGAGCAGAGAAGATGCCAGGAGGAGACTGGACAATAGAACGGAGGAGACTGGACAATATAGCGGAGGAGACTGGACAATAGAGCAGAGAAGATGCCAGGAGGAGACTGGACAATAGAGCGGAGGAGATGCCAGGAGGAGACTGGACAATAGAGCGGAGGAGATGCCAGGAGGAGACTGGACAATGGAGTGGAGGAGACTGGACAATAGAGCAGAGAAGATGCCAGGAGGAGACTGGACAATAGAACGGAGGAGAATGGACAATAGAATGGAGGAGACTGGAAAATAGAATGGAGGAGACTGGACAATAGAGAAGAGAAGATGCCAGGAGGAAACTAGACAATAGAGCGGAGGAGACTGGACAATAGAACGGAGGAGACTGGACAATAGAGCGTAGGAGACTGGACAATAGAGCACAGAAGATGCCAGGAGGAGACTGGACAATAGAGCGGAGGAGATGCCAGGAGGAGACTGGACAATAGAGTGGAGGAGATGCCAGGAGGAGACTGGACAATAGAGCAGAGAAGATGCCAGGAGGAGACTGGACAATAGAGCGGAGGAGACTGGACAATAGAGCAGAGAAGATGCCAGGAGGAGACTGGACAATAGAGCGGAGGAGACTGGACAATAGAGCAGAGAAGATGCCAGGAGGAGACTGGACAATAGAGCGGAGGAGACTGGACAATAGAGCAGAGGAGACTGGACAATAGAGAAGAGAAGATGCCAGGAGGTTACTAGACAATAGAGCGGAGGAGACTGGACAATAGAACGGAGGAGACTGGACAATAGAGCGGAGGAGACTGGACAATAGAGCAGAGAAGATGCCAGGAGGAGACTGGACAATAGAGCAGAGAAGATGCCAGGAGGAGACTGGACAATAGAGCAGAGAAGATGCCAGGAGGAGACTGGACAATAGAGCGGAGGAGATGCCAGGAGGAGACTGGACAATAGAACGGAGGAGACTGGACAATAGAACGGAGGAGACTGGACAATAGAGAAGAGAAGATGCCAGGAGGAAACTAGACAATAGAGTGGAGGAGACTGGACAATAGAGCAGAGAAGATACCAGGACATCCGAACACTGAGCAACTGCCATGTTCACAGCCAAACTACATTAAAGGTAAATCAATCACAGTCACATTATATCAGAAAAATCATGCAAGATTAACTCGTGGATTAGACCAGCATGGCCAATCCACCAAAAAAAAGAGGTTTAAAGCATGGTGCTTCAGACCTTTGGAGTGAATGTGGAGGGGTTGATAGAGTTGTTAAAGTGTTTAAAAGTGATGTAGCCAAAGTGATGTAGCCAAAAATATTTTTGGAAGTGATACACTTAAATACCGAAAGTGGCTCTCAGTTATATGGCACACTAACCGAAAAATGTGCAGTCAGCTGTTTTTAAACATTTACGAAAAACCGTAAAGCAAATGGACCACCTGGATAATGAGGAAGACAATACAGATATGGTATCAGATCATGATGTTCTGTGCAATGACATGGCTGAGCAAAGCAATGAGCTTAATTGCTTTGAAGGCATTCCTTCACCTGAAGAAGTTGTAGAGGCTGAGGATGACAGCAATAGTGGACCAGATAATACAGAACAAAATGAAAAAAAAACAAAAAAACAATGGAGACAAACAACACCAGCTGTTGACAAATGAACACAATGTGCCAAATATTTCAAGTGCGGAGGAGATGCCAGGAGGAGACTGGACAATAGAGCGGAGGAGATGCCAGGAGGAGACTGGACAATAGAGCGGAGGAGACTGGACAATAGAGCAGAGAAGATGCCAGGAGGAGACTGGACAATAGAACGGAGGAGAATGGACAATAGAATGGAGGAGACTGGAAAATAGAATGGAGGAGACTGGACAATAGAGAAGAGAAGATGCCAGGAGGAAACTAGACAATAGAGCGGAGGAGACTGGACAATAGAACGGAGGAGACTGGACAATAGAGCGTAGGAGACTGGACAATAGAGCACAGAAGATGCCAGGAGGAGACTGGACAATAGAGCGGAGGAGATGCCAGGAGGAGACTGGACAATAGAGTGGAGGAGATGCCAGGAGGAGACTGGACAATAGAGCAGAGAAGATGCCAGGAGGAGACTGGACAATAGAGCGGAGGAGACTGGACAATAGAGCAGAGAAGATGCCAGGAGGAGACTGGACAATAGAGCGGAGGAGACTGGACAATAGAGCAGAGAAGATGCCAGGAGGAGACTGGACAATAGAGCGGAGGAGACTGGACAATAGAGCAGAGGAGACTGGACAATAGAGAAGAGAAGATGCCAGGAGGAAACTAGACAATAGAGCGGAGGAGACTGGACAATAGAACGGAGGAGACTGGACAATAGAGCGGAGGAGACTGGACAATAGAGCAGAGAAGATGCCAGGAGGAGACTGGACAATAGAGCAGAGAAGATGCCAGGAGGAGACTGGACAATAGAGCAGAGAAGATGCCAGGAGGAGACTGGACAATAGAGCGGAGGAGATGCCAGGAGGAGACTGGACAATAGAACGGAGGAGACTGGACAATAGAACGGAGGAGACTGGACAATAGAGAAGAGAAGATGCCAGGAGGAAACTAGACAATAGAGTGGAGGAGACTGGACAATAGAGCAGAGAAGATACCAGGACATCCGAACACTGAGCAACTGCCATGTTCACAGCCAAACTACATTAAAGGTAAATCAATCACAGTCACATTATATCAGAAAAATCATGCAAGATTAACTCGTGGATTAGACCAGCATGGCCAATCCACCAAAAAAAGAGGTTTAAAGCATGGTGCTTCAGACCTTTGGAGTGAATGTGGAGGGGTTGATAGAGTTGTTAAAGTGTTTAAAAGTGATGTAGCCAAAGTGATGTAGCCAAAAATATTTTTGGAAGTGATACACTTAAATACCGAAAGTGGCTCTCAGTTATATGGCACACTAACCGAAAAAATGTGCAGTCAGCTGTTTTTAAACATTTACGAAAAACCGTAAAGCAAATGGACCACCTGGATAATGAGGAAGACAATACAGATATGGTATCAGATCATGATGTTCTGTGCAATGACATGGCTGAGCAAAGCAATGAGCTTAATTGCTTTGAAGGCATTCCTTCACCTGAAGAAGTTGTAGAGGCTGAGGATGACAGCAATAGTGGACCAGATAATACAGAACAAAATGAAAAAAAAACAAAAAAACAATGGAGACAAACAACACCAGCTGTTGACAAATGAACACAATGTGCCAAATATTTCAAGTGCGGAGGAGATGCCAGGAGGAGACTGGACAATAGAGCGGAGGAGATGCCAGGAGGAGACTGGACAATAAAGCGGAGGAGACTGGACAATAGAGCAGAGAAGATGCCAGGAGGAGACTGGACAATAGAACGGAGGAGAATGGACAATAGAATGGAGGAGACTGGAAAATAGAATGGAGGAGACTGGACAATAGAGAAGAGAAGATGCCAGGAGGAAACTAGACAATAGAGCGGAGGAGACTGGACAATAGAACGGAGGAGACTGGACAATAGAGCGTAGGAGACTGGACAATAGAGCACAGAAGATGCCAGGAGGAGACTGGACAATAGAGCGGAGGAGATGCCAGGAGGAGACTGGACAATAGAGTGGAGGAGATGCCAGGAGGAGACTGGACAATAGAGCAGAGAAGATGCCAGGAGGAGACTGGACAATAGAGCGGAGGAGACTGGACAATAGAGCAGAGAAGATGCCAGGAGGAGACTGGACAATAGAGCGGAGGAGACTGGACAATAGAGCAGAGAAGATGCCAGGAGGAGACTGGACAATAGAGCGGAGGAGACTGGACAATAGAGCAGAGGAGACTGGACAATAGAGAAGAGAAGATGCCAGGAGGAAACTAGACAATAGAGCGGAGGAGACTGGACAATAGAACGGATGAGACTGGACAATAGAGCGGAGGAGACTGGACAATAGAGCAGAGAAGATGCCATGAGGAGACTGGACAATAGAGCAGAGAAGATGCCAGGAGGAGACTGGACAATAGAACGGAGGAGACTGGACAATAGAGAAGAGAAGATGCCAGGAGGAAACTAGACAATAGAGCGGAGGAGACTGGACAATAGAGCAGAGAAGATACCAGGACATCCGAACACTGAGCAACTGCCATGTTCACAGCCAAACTACATTAAAGGTAAATCCATCACAGTCACATTATATCAGAAAAATCATGCAAGATTAACTCGTGGATTAGACCAGCATGGCCAATCCACCAAAAAAAAGAGGTTTAAAGCATGGTGCTTCAGACCTTTGGAGTGAATGTGGAGGGGTTGATAGAGTTGTTAAAGTGTTTAAAAGTGATGTAGCCAAAGTGATGTAGCCAAAAATATTTTTGGAAGTGATACACTTAAATACCGAAAGTGGCTCTCAGTTATATGGCACACTAACCGAAAAAATGTGCAGTCAGCTGTTTTTAAACATTTACGAAAAACCGTAAAGCAAATGGACCACCTGGATAATGAGGAAGACAATACAGATATGGTATCAGATCATGATGTTCTGTGCAATGACATGGCTGAGCAAAGCAATGAGCTTAATTGCTTTGAAGGCATTCCTTCACCTGAAGAAGTTGTAGAGCCTGAGGATGACAGCAGTGGACCAGATAATACAGAACAAAATGAAAAAAAAAACAAAAAAACAATGGAGACAAACAACACCAGCTGTTGACAAATGAACACAATGTGCCAAATATTTCAAGTTGTCTTCTGAAATTTGTGCACAATATCTGCAAGTTGACTTCAGTCAAAGTACATCACATCGAGACAGATTTTAGCTGGGCATTGATCCAAAGTGTTCTGTTCTCATTCAACAAAGAAAATGTTGACACTTACTTGCACAGGGCACACACAAAATGTCATTACAGACTCCAGAAGAAGGACCTAATGAGATTCACAGTGGTGCATATCTGTGCTACACAAATGGTGAACACCATCTCAAATGCAGTCAGCAAAGTGACAAAAGACAAGGGTTGCACAACTTTGCAAAACAGCACCAGTCTTGAACAAGCTAAAGCAATCTTTCTGCAGATGTGCTTTGTCTTTTTGGCTGAAAACAAACACAAACTCAAAACCTACATAAAGCAAATCGGTTTGGATGTTGAGGATGACATTTGCCTCAAGGCATGCATCCCTGCAGAAGATGGCATTCCAATGTCAAAAAACACAATAATTGGATGCATTTGGTAAAGTAATGGAAGAGGCTATGGAGCTAATGTTACTGACATTGCAATTCAAGAAGATGATTTTGAAGTACGTGAGGAAGGTGTCCAACTTGATAACACCAAGCAGCTAAAGACATGGTCAGAAGTAGCTGCAATCAAAGATCCTCAAGAAAAGGTCATCTTTTTTCCTTTAATGTTGTGAAAAAATTGTGTTCTGTGAAAAACATAACATGCAAATAAAAACTTTCTTTATAGATGCATGCTCTCTGGAAGACAGACATCGAAGAGGCTGTCATCGCTTCTCTGCCTTTAAGCCGAGAAAACCACAAGCACACTTTGGTTATGAGAGTAAAAGACTTCAAAACACTGTGTCCCCAACAATGGCTATGTGGAGAGGTAAGATTTTTTAAGTGAAAAAATGGACATCAAACCATTGAAGACAAAAGACAAACCATTGCAGCGCAGAGAAGCGCGATGGATGAACTTCAGGGAGAGCTCGGTGAGCAAAATGCAGCTCTGGTGAAAGTAATGGAGATGACCATGGCGAAATACTTTAAGGAGGCTGACGAGAAATCAGAAGCTCGCTTCAATAGACTTGAGAAACGAATTGATAATATGCATGCAACTCTCTCGCGGCACACGGAAGAGATAAAGAACATTCACACTGAATCGGTGAACCTCCGGGAACGTGTGGCCAATGTGGAAAAATCGGCTGCCCTAAGTTTGAAGAATCTACAAACTTATGAAGCTAAACTAATCGAGATGAAGGACAGGGCACGCCGGGATAATTTGCTCGTATTTAATCTCAAGGAAAGAGTTGAAGGGGCGAATGCTCGCGCCTACCTGATGGATAAGATCTTGGAATGGTTTCCTGCCCTCGAATCCTCGCGGCCTGAGCTGATGAGGTGTCACCGCCTGGGTAAACCTCCTACGCATGGTTCTGCAAAGACCCGTCCTCGTCCGCTTATGGTTAAGTGCCTCCGTTTTACGGATCGAGACCGCCTGCTTGGTGAGGCGAGGAAAAGCCCTCCTGAGGTGGATGGCGAGCTACTGACATTTACTGCAGATTATAGTGAGTCTACAACAAGGCGTCGGAAGCCGTGCTATAAGATCATGTATGATGCCCGTTGCCTTGGATTCGAGGCCTTTCTTCTCTCTCCAGCTACAATTAAACTTTCACGGGGGAAAGAAATGTATACGTTTCAAAAGGTGAGCGAGGCTGAAAAGTTTGTTGCTTCCCTAAAGGACTAAAATATTGGTTCAGAGGATAAAAAGCTACAAAGGGTAAGACTGATCTAAGAAGTCTATTTAAGTAATAGTTCCTAAGAGCTGCTCGAACCGCTGTGCTATATGGCGTCTTTCGTTTTGTTTTTTGTTTTTCCTTCATATATCTGGATATGAGCTGTCCATGTGTTGTTGTTTTTTTGTTGTTGTTTTTTTTTTTTTTTTTTTTAATATTTAGGGCATATTTAGTGGACAGCAAGCTTTTATGTTAATTGCTATGGTTAGAAAGTCTCGAGAATAATATCAGTGTGTTTAATTAATTATGGTGCTGACCCACAGCATAAAGGCAACCTTATATGTGATATGAGGGTGGTGGGGCTGTGACTGTCTTCCAAGATGACTGGTATATTTTTTGGGAGGGTGGGTAGTCTTCTTTCTTTTTTGAGAGGACTCTGGATGGTCAAGGCTGAGTATTTTTTGTTTGTTCAGGTGTTTGTTATTGTTTTTTACTTTTTTGCCTGTATTATTGTTATCATTATTATTTTTA
This sequence comes from Pimephales promelas, assembly GCF_016745375.1. The sequence goes on along the minus strand of NW_024121310.1, from coordinate 4,964,825 downwards.
TGATCATGTCTGTGTGGGTATGTATGGGGTATGTGTTGGGTGGGGGGATTCTGGATGCCGACCCGGACATTGTGCCTATCGAGACTTTATTTTCTTGCTCTTGTCTGGTTCCTTTATATTTATGTGCAAAATACAATGTGAATAAATATGAGTACTATTAATGTTATATCATGGAATGCACGGGGCCTTAATTCTCCCCAGAAGCGTATAAGCACCCTGAAGCTTCTTTACAGAAAGAATATTCATTTTGCCTTTATTCAAGAGTCGCATTTACTTGTAGCTGATGTACATAGATTTAAGAATAAACACTATCATGTGGTCGCTTCCTCTTGCTATATCAAGAAGAGCAAAGGTGTTCTCATAGCTGTAAAATGTGTCTTAAATTATACAATTCTGGGCACAGGGGGATCCGATGACGGTCGAATTACTTTCTGCAAAATAGTTTATAATGGTATTAAAATTGCACTGATGAGCGTTTTATGCTCCAAATTGCTTTGATCAGCACTTTTATAACTCATTGGCCTCTATTTTAATGGATCTTCCAGAGTTCCAGCTCTTGATAGGAGGTGACTTTAATGCTGTATGGCTTCATGATATTGATAGAACAGGGGTAGTAGAGAGCAGAGATCAGCGATTAGCATCTATTGCATTGAAGAAATTGTCTACTGATTTTGGAGTGATTGATACTTGGCGGATGATGAATCCTTCTTCTAGAGAATTTTCCTTTTTCTCATCTCGCCATAAATCTTTTTCTAGAATAGATTACATCTTCTCATCCAAAACTCTCTTCAATGTCATTTCCAGCACCAAAATGATCCCAATGGCTCTGTCCGATCATAGGATTGTCTCATGTAGTTTTTCATTAAAAGCTGCTCAATCCAGGGCAGTTCGTTGGCGTTTTAACACATCTCTGCTCCAGAACAATATTTTTATACGTGAGCTGGAGGCGGAGCTGGAGGAATTTATTAAAATAAATGGCCCTTCAGTTGATGACCCACGAGTGCTATGGGATGCGGTTAAAGGGTGCATTAGGAATAAAACTATATCTTTTGCATCTCATATTAATACATCTAAAAAACATCAAATAAATTGTTTGGAGTCAGAAATTGCAGCTCTTGAACATGAAATTCTAAGCAATCCCTCTTCGGAAAATATTTGTAAGCGACAGAAATTAGTCAATGAACTTAGCAGCTTGTTAATAAGGGAAGCAGAATTTAATATCCATCGTACTAGGCAAAATCACTACTGTAACAGTGCTCGTCCCGGCCGTCTGCTCGCTTATAAATTAAGGAAAAATGATGATCTAGCAAAGATACCAGCTATAAGGACTCAACAGGGGGATATAACATCTGACCCGGAATGCATCAATAGTACTTTTCAACTATTCTATTAAAGGTGCAATACCTAAGATTTTTGCATTAAAATATCCCAAAATCACAAGGCCAGTGTTATATATTTAGTAAAGATGATAACTCACAATATTCCAAATGTTTCAAACAATGTTTAAATCGCGAGAAAATTGAGATTTTAACCAAGGAAACGGCACGTGTCAGCAGGGGTGAGCTGGGAGTCGCGAGTCAATCGCGTCATATCCGCTTACCTCGGTTTCCGCTCTTACTACGTGTAGTCCTGGACAAATGCGGTAGTTGTGCGTTAGCGCCTATCAAACGGCAGCTTGTTTCGCGCATTTGTTATGGAATGGAGCACATATATTCTTTTCATTTATTCTCGGAATGTGAACTGTTGGCTGTAAAGGGGGTCGCACACCGGACGAGAAGCGCCGCGTCACGTTTAGGACAACTCCAGTAACGTTATCGAACACCGGACGCGCACTTTCTCATCAGTGTATGGCCAGCAATATTGTTATGTTTAATGACAGGAAATGAAGATAATGTCTGTTCTATGTTATTGTACTGTACAATTAAATACAATCGTTGCTGAGTCTGCATTCTGAAAACTTTACCTCAGAGCATCCGTTCACAGAATGAATTGAGAATCTCACGTGAAAAATCTAATAATAATCAGTAATTGTCATTCAAGCAGCTGATTTCTGTAAATGACTGCAAAACTAAATGCATAGATATTGCAGCATAGGGCAAAGTCAGGATCCATTAGCAACGGTTTGAGGCAAAAATAATTACAATTTTATATAAAACTATGTAAATGGCGCTCTGTGGCGCAGCAGGGTTTTGAACACGGTCCTGAAACGTTGCTGGGCGCCGCGGACAGACGCCGAATGGCGCCGCCGGTATGTGTACACTTATAGATAATAATGTGTTCGAATAATTATGTGGTGCAACGCGGCGCTGCAGCTTCTCGTCCGGTGTGCGACCCCCTTAACGTTAATTTTGTGAAACTGTAGCTGTGGTTGAATACTTACACGACATGAAAAGATGTGTCAAATGTACATTGCAGACATCCCAAGTCTCCCGGATCTCCCGCATATTGATAGCGTTTCCCTGATGCCCGCAAATTAGTTCAAATCTCCCGGGATATAATGTTAGAGCGAGACATACTGCGCGCATAACATACAGCGCGCTGCGCGTGCACTGTACAGAGGGAGAGACTTTGCGTTTGTGCCTCGCGAACGCGAAAGTTAGCCTTCCCTCCCACCCCCACAATCTTGTTATCGAAATATACCTCCCGGAAATGAATTCTTGCAGGTTGGGATAACTGACATTAAATTGATTTTTTATTTTTATAAAGTTACCAAGGAGGGCCAACCACGTCAACTCCTTGCGAGAGACCTGCCCCTTCAAACCCTCTCCACCATAGCTTCGTCCAGTGACTCGTACAGTAACATCTGTGATAACTAATTTACTTTTAAACCTGACTTTTCTTGCACGGTTATTTCAGTTTAATGAAATACAAGCATGTCATTAAACGCAACGTTTATAGAAATCGAACTTTACCTCATCCATGACAACTAATTTTCGATTCCCGTCTGACTGATTTATCCACGGTGGAGTTGAAAACAACAGTTCCCATCATTCCGCGTTCCTCCACGGCGTCATCAAGCAAAGCCGTTGTTGTTGTTTTGAATGTAGCGCCCTCTAGCGGCATCTAGATCTTAGGTATTGCACCTTTAAAGTCTCTATACGTCAGAGGTGCATCATGATGATAAAGCCTGTTCTGAATTTTTTAAATCTTTACATCTACCTAAATTGCCTCCTGGGGCTGTTTGCTCCCTAGAGGCACCAATTCAGTTAGAAGAATTGAGTTTAGCTATTAAGGCAATGAATAAAGGCAGGTCTCCGGGCCTGGATGGAATACCACCAGAACTATTTGAGACCTATTGGCCTCAGCTTGGTCCTCTATTGTTGAATATGCTAAACTTTTCTATTGATAGAGGTTCCTTCTCTGCTAGCTCAAATGTTGCAATAATATCTCTATTACTTAAGAAGGACAAGCCACCTGACGACTGCTCTTCCTATAGGCCACTAAGTCTTTTGAATTGTGAAGTCAAGCTATATGCAAAGGTTTTAGCTACACGCTTAGAACGATATATGACTTACTTAGTTCATCATGACCAAACTGGGTTCATCAAGTCTAGATTAGCATCGGATAATGTCCGTCGCTTGCTTCATATTATAGACTTTGCTTCCAATTTTAGAAGATCAAAATGCCATTGTCTCTTTAGATGCCGAGAAGGCTTTTGACCGGCTGGAATGGGGTTACCTGTGGTTTGTTCTTCGGGCCATGGGTTTTGGTGATAGTTTTATCTCTATGATAAAGTTGTTGTATACCAACCCCTCTGCAGTTGTCATAACAGGCAGCAACTGTTCAGCTAGGTTTCCAGTTTCAAGATCGTCTCGTCAGGGTTGCCCTCTATCGCCACTTTTATTTTCTTTATCTTTGGAACCTGTTGCCCAGGCAATACGGCAGTCGGAGGCTTTGGAACCAATTATTATTCAAAATACACTACATTGCATTTCTTGCACATCTTTTTAAAATCTTTGAGAACTTCAGCAGTATTTCAGGTTACAAAATAAACTGGACAAAATCGGCTTTAATGTTGTTGGGGGGACTGGATGACCAAATACCACTGTTCAATATTCCAGTAGTTAGTAGCTTTACATATCTAGGAGTGTCCATCAGTCCCTCACTCAACTTGTTAACTGCTGATAATTATAATAAAGTTCTAAAGAATGTGGAGGGTGATTTGAATAGATGGGGGATGCTCCCTACTTCTTTTCAGTCAAGAATTTCAGTTATTAAGATGAACATTTTGCCTCGTGTTAATTTTGTGAGTAGTATGATCCCCCTAGCTCCACCGGGTGGTTACTGGAAGAAGTTTCACTCAATCATTAGTCTTTATTTATGGAATAGGAAAAAACCCAGAATCAAAGCATCTACTCTACAAAGACATAGATCATCAGGAGGCGTTAATTTGCCCAATTTTGAGTGGTATTCCTGGAGTTTTGTTTTGCGCTCACTTGCTATATGGATGAATCCAGAAATTTTGGTCTCATGGCGTCCCATTGAAGAACGCTTAATTTATCCATATTGCCTGTCTAGTTTGGTATTTTCTAATATACCCCTTAGTACAGTTAAACGTAATTTTGGGCCAATAATTTCTTATTTTTTTACAGTATGGCATAAAGTCCACCGATTTGCTAAAATTCCAAACACATTTGTTGCTCAATCTCCTATCTTCAACAATCATTTACTTTTAATTGAGAAGAAACCGATTGTGTTCCCTCAGTGGAGCAATAGAGGGGTTCGTGTCCTCAATGATATCATAGGGGAACAAGGTCTCCGTGCATTCCATGACTTGGAGAAAGCATATAACTTACCGGGCACTTCTTTTTTTTTTTATTTACAGTTACGCACAACAATGTGCGCTCAGGGTGTTCCTTGGGGTATTAAGTTGGGGAATCATCCCCTTCACGAAATCTGTGCCACTAAGGGTAAAATTAAAGGTATCGTCTCAGAAGTATACAAGTTTATAACTACAGCTTCTCATAAGCCTTTATCTCTTATTAGATTCTGGAAGACAGATATCAACATTTCTGAGGATCCAGATTGGGGCGTGGTTTGGTCAAATATTTCTTTATCATCTAGAAACCCTGACCATCAAATGATACATTACAGATTGATTCATAGATTTTACTTAACCCCACGAAGATTACAGCAAATGAAACTTAGAGACTCTAACTGAGAGAGAGGTCTCAGAGGACCTTAAATGGGAGATAAATACAACACCTATGGTCAAAAAGGCGCAACAGCGGCTATACTTTTTACGATTACTAAAAAAGAGCAATCTCTCTGCTGAGCTGCTTAAGACCTTTTATCAATGCTCCATTGAGAGTGTTTTAACCTCCTGTATGACTGCATGGTATGCCAACTGTACAGAGAAGGACAGGAAATCCCTTAACCGGATTACAAAAACTGTTGAAAAAATTATTGGACTTTTATTACATCCACTGGACGATATCTTTAAGATCCACTGCTTACGCAGAGCACATAATATTATGCAGGATGAGACACACCCCTCAAACCATCTCATCTCCCTGCTTCCTTCTGGCAGGCGGTATCGGGCTCTTAGAGCACGCACTTCCAGGCTAAAGAACAGTTTCTTCCTCAGGGCCATTACAGAACTGAACAATCATGCTTCTCCACCCCCAAGTCGCACAGCTGCACTTTCTAGATAGGGATTTTATGCAATAGGATGTGTTTTAATGAATATATTTTTATTTTTATTCTATGAGTGTGTTTGTGAAAGTGAGTGTTGTTTTAGAGGTTGCACAAGCAAATTTCGTTGTATGGCACAACTGTACAATGACAATTAAAGTCTATCTATCTATCTATCTATCTATCTATCTATCTATCTATCTATCTATCTATCTATCTATCTATCTATCTATCTATCCTTGGCAGAAAAGATTGGTGTGAGATCAGATGGAGGCCAATGAAACTTAAACACACAAACCAGCAGGATGGAAGTAGTTGCAGGGCTTTTGTTATGAAGGTATAGATTTTATTTATTTATTTATTTTGTTTACATAAATGTACATAGTCCTGTAGACAGAAATTGTAAATTTTCTATATGGGGTAATGGCTTTTTTCTGTTGTTACTTTCAGTTTGGTGAGGTGATACTCGGGTTGGCTGTACCAAACCATTCATCCATCGCGGCAAGGCTGGAGGCAATATCTGAAATTAGGCAACAGATGGCAGCTGCTTCTTCAGGTATTAACAGTAACTTTGGTATAACTATATATAGTAACTGCACTCTATTAATCATTAATTAAGCATTAGTAAACAGTTAGTTCATAATTTATAAAGCATTTGCAGATTAATAAGCATTTTGTAAATACAGCAATAAATGCTTTATTCCTGATTTATAAGCATGATAAATTGAACATTAATAATGAAAATATTTTCATTATTAATGTTCAATTTATCATTTCAAAATGCAGTATTGCACTATTTTGAAACCAGTTATTTAGGAGTTGTCGGTGGTTCTTATATAGTGTAAGTAAATGATTAATAAAGTATTTAGATGTACATTCATACATCTTATTATTCAGACATAGTAATAGTTACTTAGTGTGTAAATAAATGCTTTATTAACATGTATTTCTATTGTAATTCAGGGTTAATTTGGGTAGTTGTAAAGCAACTTGTTTAAAGTAGTGGTCAAGTAGTGGTAAACTATTTTTGTGAGCTTATCAAAAGAAAACAAACACAACAAAATTAAATGAGCCTTTACATCTCCCTAACCTTTACAAGGCATGAACAGGCCTCACTTTAGCTTACAAAAATCGGTTGACCACTACTTAATGCTTTACAACTGCCTGAATTAACCCTGAAATACGTGTTAATAAAGCATTTACTGTATGTCTGAATAATAAGATGTATGAATGTACATTTAAATAGTTTATTAATAATTTGCTTACACTTTGTAAGTGATCTTATGAACCACTGACAACTCTTAAATAACTTCTTTGTAAATAATACAATACTTCAATTAAAAATGATAAATTGATCTTTAATAATGAAAATTCCATTATTAAACGCATTAAATATATGCTTATATCAAGAATAAAGCATTTGCTGTATTTATAATTTGCTTATTAATGTCTAATAATGCTTTATAAATTATTAATTAACTGTTTATTAAAGTTTAAATAATAAAATCAAATGAACGTGCCATCGTTATAAAGTGTTACCTTAATGGTAATTTAATTTAAAAGAGAAAATAAATTCTTCAATATTGACTGCTGTTATAAAGTGAGTTTTAAAATTGACTCTTGATTGTGTGACAGAGCCTATTGAAAGTGTTTGCCAGTCTTGTGGCTGCAAAGAGATCGCTGAGAATGCACTGTGGGTGAGTATGAAGTTATTTATATATCTGTCTGCCATATTTTTTTATAAACACAACAACAACAAATCATGATTAAAATATTTCAAACATTTTCTTATTACAGTGTGATATCTGCTTGCATGGGCACATTCAAAATGTACGAATCTGACCCTGAAGGAGTCAGTGACCCAGTCCATGGCTTTGCACATTTTGTGTTGTGTATTGATGACACGATGCTGTAATGAAAAGTAATATTATGCTATTTTGTTAACAAAAGTTTCTATAAAAGGGCCAACTAAAGACAGTGATGTTGTTTTAATGCCTTATTGTGAAAGATAGAGTACTTTGAGAAATGAAAATGTAGAATTAAAGTTTATTTCTATATTTCTTATCCAAGTGTGTTAATTACAAGGTTGATTCATTCTTAACATTTGTTATACCTACATAATTTTAAACTGAACTATTTTTTTTAATCATACCAAGCTATTTGTATCTTGTGAATCGGTTTCTCAGCCCTGTTACACTGACATTATAATAAAACTGTTCATTTCATGAGAATGTGAATCACAGTTTCTTTGTAAATCAGAATGGTTAAGTTAACCACTCAGGAAAGGGTTAACTGACCCAAAGTGTTCTGTAAAAGTTTTCACAAATCAGGTTCAATCTACAAGTGTTTTTGTAATCCAGCGGTGTGTGTGTTTATTATAAATTGTTATTATACATTGTTTAAACATGAAAAACGTCTATTTTCCACATTCATGTCTACCGACAAGAGCTTTGCTGTGAAAAAAAATTCACAAATCAAGCATGTCAAGATGACACTGGGTTCAGACTCCTAAGTGACCGACTTTTGGAGCTTCAATTAAAAATGTAAATTTAAAAAAAAAAAAAAACTGATTTCGGACCGGACCTGCAGTATTCTGAAAATATTTTCAGAGGGATTTGTTAATAAATCATTCCTGGCCTGATTTATGTGACATTTTAATAAAAAAATATGGTGAAAATCGTTTTTTGAAGGGTATGGACAGTATGATGTAATGAAAGCATAGCCTGAAATCCCTCTAAACATTATTTTTCCATCTTGTGTGTAAACAAAATAAAAAAATAATTGTGCACCTGGCTTTATCAAATCTATCTACCAAAAATATATGCAAAATTGTGCATATTTAATGAGATGATGCCTAACCCTTTGTTGTATATATTTTTTATTTTACACCGTTCTCTACATTATATATAAAATGAAATTGAATGCATTCAAACATTGGATTATATTGTGTTATTAATTGTCAAAGTGCATTCATATTCTCATTCTGTTAACAGAGAACACTTGAGAAACATCACAATGCACTCGATCAGGTTTCAGGAAGAGCATTTGATCTGATCTTCTGATTTAATTTACTGCATCAGTTCTGGTGTAATGACTTTACAAGCAGATCGGGTCGATACTGAGTAAAAGCTTCTGTCACCGAGAGGATAACAAGTCCTCCATGAGCTAATCTCAGACAAAAAACATGATTATTTTACTGATAATATGTGCATTTGATCAAAAATGAAACAATATGGGAAAATGGTTCAGTTGTATCTTCCTAGAAATGTCTCTCAATCCAGCATGTTTTTCTTTCTTTCTTCCTGTGATGTTGATGCATTATGTTGGTCAACTCATGGCGATTAATAAACGTGCAGATGTGGTCACTTTCAGTCCTGGTTAACACACAGATAAACTCTTGTGTTTGATCTTATGGCAGGAATGACTGTTAGATGTGTCATCATTAGCAACAGAAAGGCATGGGTTGCTTACGGCTTTAACATCATGCATGCAGTGTGTCCTCGCATGGTTTGACTGTGACTTCTCAAATCAAACTTTGTTTCAAAAGGGTCTTGTCTTCTAAAACGACTCCTTTCTGTTCTCAGAATGAACATCCACATTCCCCATTGAAGTGTCCTGGTAACAGACTCACAGGAAGAGCTTTAGTCTGTGTGTGTGTGTGTGTCACATGTCCACCTCATCTGAAGACAGCCTGTTCACACACTCACACACTAAAGGTTTGAACAAGTGGATTCATGTTCGGTTTCTTCCCACAACCCACAGAGCATTACACGCTTAGAGACATTAATTTACTGCTCAAGTAATACTGAAATTTAGTACTAAACTGATTTGTATACAAACACTTAAATTGTGGAAGTTTTTATTATAATGAAGTTATTATACTAACTATATTATTACATTATCCTGTTTCTTCTCCAATTCGTATAAAGCATTTAAACCTTGGCTGTGCAAAAAAACATTAAAAAACTTGACAGATTTATTCCAATAACACATTAAATATTGAAGAAGAGTATTCAAATCAAAATTTGGCACTCCTTATCACCAGTCTGGTGAATAGACAGCCTGGTCTCATTGTTAATACATAGGTATTTTACGTTTTTGCAAAGATAGAAAACGTACTTTTTAGTACGGTTGGATAGATGCTGAAACGTATAATATAGACGTATCTGCAACATTTAAACGTAACATTATTACGTTTTTGCAGCTACAAAATGTCAACTATTTACGTATATTCTATATCATAAAGATATCTGTATAACTTCCCTTTTTACCATTTTATAGATAAATGTAAGATCCCGTAGCCCTAATCCCAAACCTAAACATACCCATTTTATACTTAATATAAAAAAGGATAAAACGTAACGGACAGCTTTGTTGGGAAAGGGCAGTTTTATTAACAATATAGCATTAAAATATATTTTGAGCCACCAATCCTACTCCTACCCCTAAACCTACCCATAACAATCCTTAAAACAACGTAACAAACTACAATTATGAAGAAAAACATAACTAACAGACAAGTATAATCAAAATAATTTATTTATTGCGAAAATGTCAAAACCGATACCAAAAGCCTTTCACATGATGAAGCGTTGCAGTCGCAGTCTTCTCTCTGGCAGTATTGTAATAGTTTTGTATGAAGTACAGAGCAGAAATTAAATTACTAATGAAAATGTTAATCCGGCTTCGGTTCGCGCTTCTCCATTTCAAATGAACTAAACTAACCAACCGTCACAGTCCTTCATGTTGCAAACTGTGACGAAGCAGGGAAGAGCCAATGAACGTTTGAAATCACTGCCGTAAAACATGACGTATCGCTTCTCAAGGGCGCAATGTTTGAATTTGAATTCATCACCAGCGCGGGGTTTGACATGTACGGTCGCTGCTGAGAATGGAGGTGAAGATCACGACTGGATAAAAGGCTGAATTAGGAGTTGTTTCTTGCAAACAACGTGGATTCTAAAGATTTGGATTACATCAAACTAATAAAATTGATGTCTTTTGTGAATTGTTGTTGTGTTTTATAGGAGAAAACGCTTTATGTGTCTCAAGGTAAATAAACTATTACAAAATGGTTGAACGTGTAACATTAAAGAAATGTATTTTTAAGGTTTTATAGTGTAACACCATGCAGGCGAAACGAGCAAAATGTTCATATTTATGAGTATTATATCAATAAAATGCGACTGAAAACTTCATTAATAAGACAGTGGAATGCAATTGAGTCAAAACATAATGCTACGATATTAATATGCATAAAGTGATACGTCGGTGGATTTGTTAATATACGTAAATAAATTATATTTTTGTGCTGTCAATACGTAAATATTTTACGTTTTAGTACTGTAAATAAGTAAGTATTATACGTTTCTGCGCATATAAAACGTAATTATATATACGTATGATAAAACGACACTTTACGTACAAATACATACGTATTCTCATGAGATCACGTTGGAATAGAAGACCGTTTTTAAAGAGACTGCCCAGTCGAAGCAGAAAATTTCCGAACTCTTGGGCCTCTCTTCCCTACACAATGGCTTCAGAGGATGGGGCCTGTCTAGGCAGTCATAGAACAGTCATATCTTCAAGTATCAGGTATTGTATAGTTTGGAAGAAATGGCTGCATCTGGCTCCTCTGACACCTGTATAACCGCTAAAGGACGTCTAGAGCAGTGGTTCTCAAACTTTTTCAGGAGGAGGCCCCCTTGTGTAGGGTGAATCATTTTGTGGCCCCCCCAAAAGAAAACTCGTAACGAAAACATCCTCAAATGTACAATTTTACTTACAAATTTTAGATTGTACCAAAATTAAATGAATTTGTACAATGCTGGAACAACAGTTCTGTTTGTAGCTTTATGTCTTTGAATATACAAAATTAGTTAAATTGTACATTTCATTAAATATAACAATTTTTTATAAAAAATGGTTTTGACAGTTAACAATAATATTGTCTGAAAAGTTCAACAAAAGTATTGAATACTGAACATTTGTGATGTTCATAGTAAAAGATAAACACTGAAAAATTAATTTGCCGATTGTAAAAAAGTGCATTAAACTTCTTAAATTTTAAGGTAGTAAATGACAGTGGCTCAAGTTTGGTTTGCAATTTTGAACAGCAATCTGTTTTTTCAGCAAGAAACAAAAAAAAATTCTACTCTACTTAAAGAAATAGTTTTTCAATATAGAAGACATACAATTTTATACAAGTTTTACAATATAAAAGAAATCATGCAATGCAGATTTCACATAGGACAATACAAACTTACATACAGGTAAAATCATTTTTTAAAATAATTTCATATTCTAGAATTTCTTTGCGGCCCCCCTAGCGCCATCTAGTGGCCCCCCAGGGGGCCACGGCCCCCAGTTTGAGAACCGCTGGTCTAGAGGGACAGAAGGGTCAGACTTTGCTTTGCTCTCAAAGAACTAGAGTGCCTTAACTGCTCCCTTCAGAGTGGCCCCCCAGAGTGCCTGGACACTTGTTCTAGATCACTTGTTCTTAAATGCAAATGAGCTGCATATCCCCGCCCTGCCTTTGGATGAGGGCGTAACTTGATACCTAGACCAGTCGGTAAGCAGAAAGGCTGAGAGAGTGAGAGACCCGCTCTTTTGAATGTCATTCAGCCGTACATGTTTGAATGGGAATATATAAATAGTCTCTGATCAGACCCAGGTGACGAAGAGACTCCGGCAGAATAAACACAAATGAGAATGGACCAGGGCGTCTCGGTATGGTTATTTGATACATTTATGTACTTATAGAGTTGTAATCGCGTCCCCTTTGCAATGATGGATGTGCAACACACACACAGACACACACAAACACTAACATTGGCTAACAAATTTTTAACACATTTTTTACATTTTTAACTAACAAATTTTTTTACACATACTGTGATAAAGTTTGCTACGTACAAGCGAAATTACATTTATGCGAGGGACCTGTTGCATCATGTTTACGCGTTTAGTCATACGTCATGTTTACGCGTTTGCTTCTGTGGCAAATGTGAGAAGATGTCTAACTTACAGAACAACAACAAATATGCAGTTTTTAATACAATATCTTAATATATATATATATATATATGAAGAGTTCAGATGCAAAAGCCTCTAAATGCCATTTGAAATTTTCTTCTTTAATGATGATTTTTATCAAACTTGTATATTTAAGTTCAGTGATTTCACTTAAATGGCAATGATAATTACCTATTAATTGTTATTTAAGTAAAATTACTGAACTTAAATATACAAGGTTGATAAAAATCATCATTAAAGATGAAAATTTCAAATGGCATTTAGAGGCTTTTGCATCTGAACTCTTCATATATATATATTCATAAATGTGTGGTTACACACTAAACCAGGTTTAAATTATATACACAGACATCCTACGTCGACGACGACAACAACTTTAGACACATTTGTTGTTGAATTGGCTGACATCGACTGAATAGACGTTTGCTATTTGCTCAAAAATCATAAAATACACTTACTGTTACTGAGGTGACGGTGGATCGCAAACAGTAGACGATCCACACTTGAGGATTAACTTTGAAGCAAGACCTGCTTTCAATTGACTCCCGTTCACAAAACAGTCAGTCAGAAAATGAGTCGCTCAAACATAAACTTATTTACGAAGGAAAGGTGCCACTTAAACTTCCACAAATACAATACATCCACTGTGTTTTCAGAGGCAGAAATAAGTGAAAACTACTATGTATGTCATTATTACATCCCATCCCACAAGAGAACACTTATGTGTTGTATGCACAGATCACCGAGGGCGGGGCCAATGCCACAACCACACTGTCAATCAAACCCCTTGCTCAATTCTACGTCACAAAGCGCTGAATCGTAGAACAGCTCGTTCTGACACAGTGCATATGATTTATTGAGATTGTAAAAACACACTGGGTGATTTTTTATCATTCTAGGGTGGTTTTGCTCACACACTGCCAACACACATTTATGTTCAAATACCATGTAAAAGTGAATTTTCCATAAACTGCACATATGTAGATCAGAGAAATAGTTAGGGAAGTTATGGTTATCCATGCCAATTATATACAAGTGTATTTCAGATAATGAAACAGTTGGATTCACTTTACACTACATCACTGAATAATGTGTATACTGTATATTTACAGATGATTCACAACAGTATAGCGAAGGTCAAGGTGAAATGCGACAGCTCAGGGAATGTCAGGGTGAAATGCGACAGCTCAGAGAAGGTCAAGGTGAAATGCGACAGCTCAGGAGAGAAGGAGAGAGGAGAGAAGTGTGCTCTCCTCTGCAAACGCTGACTGCACCCTTATACTCTCAGGTAGACTCACAAACGAGTGACAGGTGCTGACGATTAGGTCTGAGAGCGAGTAGAGAGAGAGAAAGAGAGAGACAGCAAGCAAACAACACAGGGCACACGACCACGCCCACACTTTCAGAAACAGTGTAAATCAGAACGGTTCAAAGAAAAAACAAAATCAATGATATAAACAAATAAATAAATGAATACATCCTTGGACGTATCGTCGCAACATGGCTATACCTTTCCTTGACCATGTCATCTTGGAGTTTGAATCCAGATTCAGTCAGATTCAGATACAGAAATGAAGAGATGTGTCTTATCGTTCACAAGTCCAGGAAGGCTCAGTAATAGGACCGTTTCTATTCACTCTATACAGAAACGTCTATGTTCACGTCTATGTTCACTCTACCATTAGGAGATATCATTAGGAAACATGGAATTCGTTTTCACTGTTATGCTGATGATACTCAGCTCCATATTTCTTCGCGCCCCGGTAAAACTTGCCAATTCAAGAAATTAACAGAATGCATCTGATATAATATTTTGGATGACTAGTAATTTCCGATTTCTTAATTCTAAAAAAAAAAAACCCCCAAAAACAGAGTTCCTAATGACTGGACCAAAAACCTCTGTACGTACTGCCCTGTCTTCGTTGTCTTGTTAGTCATCTTCATTTATATAGTGCTTTTTGCAATGTAGATTGTTCCAAAGCTGCTTTACAGTGATAATAGGAAATTAGGAAGGTTTAATTGGGAACATTTAGGAAGGTTTAGGAACCTGGGTGTGCTCTTTGATACCAATCTTTCATTTGTGAAGTTTGGTGTGTAGTTTGGCAAAGCGTTGCAGAGTAACAGCATCAGCATCAGCTTAGCACCATGCCATCAAATTCATTGATGCATACAAAATCAAATGCGAATCAAAAAGCTGCACTATGCTGCACTAAATCAAAAGAGGTTTTTTAACCAATTTTATGATTTTTTGGCAAACCGTTCCAGCCTCGCATCCAATTTGGCTATATATCTTGAATTCATCTGCACGTTATTTGAAAATGATTGGGTTTATCAAAAAGCTTTTTGACAGCATGGTCTGAATATGATCTGAGCAAATATTAGTGAAATTCAGATGGCAAAATGCCAATCAAATCTAATCTAAGAGGAAAAGGGAATCGGTTTTAGCCATTAAATGTAAGTGAAACTTTGGACAGTTGGTAGATAGACTAAGTTAGCAACTCCAAAATTGCTGTGGTTAATGTTCAGAGACTCTCCCTATCAGTGTGCCAAATTTCAATACTTTTTACCTATGGGAAGCCATTGACTCAAGAGTAAAAGAAGTGTGAATCTGAAGCCAAAGCAAAATACATTGTACTGTACATAATCATTTGAGATAATGATGCCTTTTAAATACTGTTGGAATTAAAAGCTGTTAATGCCGCAAAACTGCAATTTTTTTCCAGTACACCAACTCAAAATAACCACAACTATTGATAATGCAAAGAGTTGTCCTGTTTTAACAACCGTGATCATTGACGTTGTCCCTAACTGTAGTCTGTATTCACTTCAGAGATTTTTCTTCCAGTTCAGGAGCTTGCACCACTTTTCCATTCACCCTTTCCCAGTCTCCTCCTCTACCAAAGCTGTCTTCCTGTGTATGTGGGAGGGGCGGATGGAACCTGTGGAAAAATAAAAAAAAATAGCGATAAAGAAGCAGGCATATTTACAGTCAAGACATTTACATTAGCTGAGTGGTGTTTCAAAAGTGGGAAAAACACAATCAACAATCAAACAATCTGTCAGCACCTGACATGACTCATGGTGTTGGTTTTCTCCTCTTGGAATGCCTTTTATGACTTTTTTTTTTTCACAAGATAATAAATCTTGTTTAGATGGAGTGTTTAAAGGGGGGGTTGACTGCTTTTTTTTATTTGCATGATTGTGTTTATGGGGTGCAATATAACATCTATTCATGGTTTTTCGTTTTTAAAAAGTCTTATTTTTCATAAACTTCACCTTTATTGTAAGCCGTGCTCTCCTCTGTCCCCTGAATGAGCGGTTGACTTCCTGAGTCACTCCCTCAGAAACACGTAGTGGGCTCAGATTGGTTAGCTTGGCCCGGTGTGTTGTGATTGGCTAAACTGTCACTCACGTTGTCCGGAAAGTTAACGCCCATTACCTTTACGGGCGAAACGGGCACGTCATTAGCTCCGGTCCAGATGTAAATATGTGTCGAACTGCAGTAACAGTATGACCCAGAATCAGACCAAGAAAGCCGCGATGAAGAGAGTCAAACAGAAACTCACCACACACGGCTCTTTCTGAATGATAATTTGCTACATTTTTTAACTTTATACACGTTTGTTTTACACAATAGCATCTGACTGGCAACAATAGCAACTGACTGGCTACTAATGTTATACTCAAACAGCGTTGGAATTAGTTTACGTTCTTGATCAAATCGAAAATATAAAACATATAACGTTATACATGAAAAATACATTTACAACATTAGCACTTATACAAAATTCATGTTTGTACGCTTTTGTCGTAGACACAAAATATCATAACTAATAGCTTAGTGGCAATAAAGCCAGCGCTGGCATTTGAAAAAAATAAAACACAAGGCTACGTCTGGAATTATACATGCAAATACATTTAGCCTACTTACAGGTTGTGGCCCAACAACTGCTGCCCCTGGTTTTAAAGTTGAAACTGCTTCATGTTTTAGTAACAGTTTCTTGTTGAACTCGTGGAGATTCTGGAAGCTGACTTCCGTAAAATAAGAGCTAGATTACGATCTTCATTTTCAGGAACATAATCAAACATAAATTGTATCAATTGTTGACGAAGTACAGCGTCTGTGGGAAGCTCGAATACAGAAGACCTGACAGCTGCGTGAACAACTCACTCGACGCGCTGCTGAAATATGGTCATGCCCTTTCCTGCATATTGCGGAGGGAGGGTTGATGTAAATGTGTGGGTCAGTGACGTACCATAACCCAGCTGTAGTCCCAATCCAGTCGTTTTTGTAGGCAATTATACTTCCTGATTTTTAAAAGACGATATCTCTGCTTATATTGAACTTTCAGTGCTGCAACTTTGCAGATACTGTTCATGCATCAATAGCAACATTACACACTATTTAAAATGAAAAAAGTGAAATCGCAGTCAACCCAGTGAGTAGCATAGCAGTGAGTAGCATAGCACCTCAGCTCCACCCGCGTCCCGCCTCTTTGCCCATTTTAATTTATCCGGATGCACTTTTATGATAGATAGATACACTTTTATGATGGACAGATGCACTTTTATGATGGACACACGCATGTATTGCGAATGAATGCACTTTTATGATGGATAGATGCACTTTTATGATAGATAGATGCACTTTTATGATGATAGATGCACTTTTATGATGGATAGATGCTTTTTTATGATGGACAGATGCACTTTTATGATGATAGATGCACTTTTATGATGGATAGATGCTCTTTTATGATGGACAGATGCACTTTTATGATGATAGATGCACTTTTATGATGATAGATGCACTTTTATGATGGATAGATGCACTTTTATGATAGATAGATGCACTTTTATGATGATAGATGCACTTTTATGATGAACATATGCACTTTTATGATGGACAGATGCACTTTTATGATGAACAGATGCACGTTTGTGATGATAGATGCACTTTTATGATGATAGATGCACTTTTATGATGGATAGATGCACTTTTATGATGGATAGATGCACTTTTATGATGGATAGATGCACTTTTATGATGATAGATGCACTTTTATGATGGATAGATGCAGTTTTATGATAGATAGATGCACTTTTATGATAGACAGATGCACTTTTATGATGAACATATGCACTTTTATGATGGACAGATGCACTTTTATGATGGACAGATGCATGTTTGTGATGATAGATGCACTTTTATGATGATAGATGCACTTTTATGATGATAGATGGACTTTTATGATGGATAGATGCACTTTTATGATAGATAGATGCTCTTTTATGATGATAGATGCACTTTTATGATGGACAGATGCACGTTTGTGATGATAGATGCACTTTTATGATGATAGATGCACTTTTATGATGATAGATGGACTTTTATGATGATAGATGCTCTTTTATGATGGACAGATGCACTTTTATGATGGACACACGCATGTATTGCGAATGAATGCACTTTTATGATGGATAGATGCACTTTTATGATGGATAGATGCTCTTTTATGATGGACAGATGCACTTTTATGATGGACAGATGCACTTTTATGATGATAGATGCACTTTTATGATGGATAGATGCACTTTTATGATGATAGATGCACTTTTATGGATGATAGATGCACTTTATGATAGATAGATGCACTTTTATGATGGACAGAAGCACTTTTATGATGGACAGATGCACTTTTATGATGGACAGATGCACTTTTATGATGAACATATGCACTTTTATGATGGACAGATGCACTTTTATGGATGATAGATGCACTTTTATGATGATAGATGCACTTTTATGATGATAGATGCACTTTTATGATGGATAGATGCACTTTTATGATGGATAGATGCACTTTTATGATGATAGATGCACTTTTATGATGGACACACGCATGTATTGCGAATGAATCCACTTTTATGATGGACAGATGCACTTTTATGATGGATAGATGCACTTTTATGATAGACAGATGCTCTTTTATGATGGACAGATGCACTTTTATGATGGATAGATGCACTTTTATGATGATGGACTTTTATGATGGATAGATGCACTTTTATGATGGACAGATACACTTTTATGATGGATAGATGCACTTTTATGATGATAGATGGACTTTTATGATGGATAGATGCACTTTTATGATAGATAGATACACTTTTATGATGGATAGATCCACTTTTATGATGATAGATGGACTTTTATGATGGATAGATGCACTTTTATGATAGATAGATAGATACACTTTTATGATGGATAGATCCACTTTTATGATGGACAGATGCACTTTTATGATGGATAGATGCACTTTTATGATGATAGATGCACTTTTATGATGGATAGATGCACTTTTATGATAGATAGATACACTTTTATGATGGACAGATGCACTTTTATGATAGATAGATGCACTTTTATGATGGACAGATGCTCTTTTATGATGGACACATGCTTGTATTGCGAATGAATGCACTTTTATGATGATAGATGCACTTTTATGATGGACAGATGCACTTTTATGATGATAGATGCACTTTTATGATGGACAGATGCATTTTTAATGATAGACAGATGCACTTTTATGATGAATAGATGCACTTTTATGATGATAGATGCACTTTTATGATGGACAGATGCACTTTTATGATGGACAGATGCACTTTTGTGATGATAGATGCACTTTTATGATGGACAGATGCACTTTTATGATGGACAGATGCACTTTTGTGATGATAGATGCACTTTTATGATGATAGATGCACTTTTATGATGGACAGATGCACTTTTATGATGGATAGATGCACTTTTATGGATGATAGATGCACTTTTATGATGGACAGATGCACTTTTGTGATGATAGATGCACTTTTATGATGATAGATGCACTTTTATGATGGATAGATGCACTTTTACGATGATAGATGCACTTTTATGATGGATAGATGCACTTTTATGATGATAGATGCACTTTTATGATAGATAGATACACTTTTATGATGGACAGATGCACTTTTATGATGGACACACGCATGTATTGCGAATGAATGCACTTTTATGATGGACAGATGCACTTTTATGATGGACACACGCATGTATTGCGAATGAATGCACTTTTATGATGGATAGATGCACTTTTATGATGGATAGATGCTCTTTTATGATGATAGATGCACTTTTATGATGATAGATGCACTTTTATGATGGATAGATGCACTTTTATGATGATAGATGCACTTTTATGATGGACAGATGCACTTTTATGATGGATAGATGCACTTTTATGATGATAGATGCACTTTTATGATGATAGATGCACTTTTATGATGGACAGATGCACTTTTATGATGGATAGATGCTCTTTTATGATGATAGATGCACTTTTATGATGATAGATGCACTTTTATGATGGATAGATGCACTTTTATGATGATAGATGCACTTTTATGATGGACAGATGCACTTTTATGATGGATAGATGCACTTTTATGATGATAGATGCACTTTTATGATGGATAGATGCACTTTTATGATGATAGATGCACTTTTATGATGGACAGATGCACTTTTATGATGATAGATGCACTTTTATGATGGACAGATGCACTTTTATGATGAACATATGCACTTTTATGATGGACAGATGCACTTTTATGATGATAGATGCACTTTTGTGATGATAGATGCACTTTTATGATAACAGATGCACTTTTATGATGGACACACGCATGTATTGCGAATGAATGCACTTTTATGATGGATAGATGCACTTTTATGATGGACAGATGCACTTTTATGATGGATAGATGCACTTTTATGATAGATAGATGCACTTTTATGATGGACAGATGCACTTTTGTGATGATAGATGCACTTTTATGATGATAGATGCACTTTTATGATAGATAGATACACTTTTATGATGGACAGATGCACTTTTATGATGGACACACGCATGTATTGCGAATGAATGCACTTTTATGATGGATAGATGCACTTTTATGATGGACAGATGCACTTTTGTGATGATAGATGCACTTTTATGATGATAGATAGATGCACTTTTATGATGGACAGATGCACTTTTATGATGAACATATGCACTTTTATGATGGACAGATGCACTTTTATGATGATAGATGCACTTTTATGATGGATAGATGGACTTTTATGATGATAGATGCACTTTTATGATAGATAGATGCACTTTTATGATGGATAGATGCTCTTTTATGATGGACAGATGCACTTTTATGATGGATAGATGCACTTTTATGATGATAGATGCACTTTTATGATGATAGATGCACTTTTATGATGGATAGATGCACTTTTATGATGATAGATGCACTTTTATGATGGATAGATGCACTTTTATGATGATAGATGCACTTTTATGATAGACAGATGCACTTTTATGGATGATAGATGCACGTTTATGATAGATAGATGCACTTTTATAATGGACAGATGCACTTTTGTGATGATAGATGCACTTTTATAATGATAGATGCACTTTTATGATGATAGATGCACTTTTATGATGGATAGATGCACTTTTATGATGATAGATGCACTTTTATGATAGATACACTTTTATGATGGACAGATGCACTTTTATGATGGACACACTTTTATGATGGATAGATGCTCTTTTATGATGGACAGATGCACTTTTATGATGGATAGATGCACTTTTATGATGATAGATGGACTTTTATGATAGAGATAGATGCACTTTTATGATGGATAGATGCTCTTTTATGATGGACAGATGCATGTATTGCGAATGAATGCACTTTTATGATGGATAGATGCTCTTTTATGATGGACAGATGCACTTTTATGATGGATAGATGCACTTTTATGATGATAGAGGCACTTTTATGATGATAGATGCACTTTTATGATAGAGATAGATGCACTTTTATGATGGATAGATGCTCTTTTATGATGGACAGATGCATGTATTGCGAATGAATGCACTTTTATGATGGATAGATGCTCTTTTATGATGGACAGATGCACTTTTATGATGGATAGATGCACTTTTATGATGATAGAGGCACTTTTATGATGATAGATGCACTTTTATGATGATAGATGCACTTTTATGATGGATAGTTGCACTTTTATGATGATAGATGCACTTTTATGATGGACAGATGCACTTTTATGATGATAGATGCACTTTTATGATGGATAGATGCACTTTTATGATGATAGATGCACTTTTATGATGGATAGATGCACTTTTATGATAGATAGATGCACTTTTATGATGATAGATGCACTTTTATGATGATAGATGCACTTTTATGATGGACAGATGCACTTTTATGATGGACAGATGCACTTTTGTGATGATAGATGCACTTTTATGATGATAGATGCACTTTTATGATGATAGATGCACTTTTATGATGGACAGATGCACTTTTATGATGGACAGATGCATTTTTATGATGGATAGATGCACTTTTGTGATGATAGATGCACTTTTATGATGATAGATGCACTTTTATGATAGATAGATGCACTTTTATGATGGACAGATGCACTTTTGTGATGGATAGATACACTTTTATTATGATAGATGGACTTTTATGATGGATAGATGCACTTTTATGATAGATAGATGCACTTTTATGATGGATATATGCTCTTTTATGATGGACAGATGCACTTTTATGATGGATAGATGCACTTTTATGATGATAGATGGACTTTTATGATGGATAGATGCACTTTTATGATAGATAGATGCACTTTTATGATGGATAGATGCACTTTTATGATGGACAGAAGCACTTTTATGATGGATAGATGCACTTTTATGATGGACACACGCATGTATTGCGAATGAATGCACTTTTATGATGGATAGATGCACTTTTATGATGGACAGATGCACTTTTATGATGGATAGATGCACTTTTATGATAGATAGATGCACTTTTATGATGGACAGATGCACTTTTGTGATGATAGATGCACTTTTATGATGATAGATGCACTTTTGTGATGATAGATGCACTTTTATGATGATAGATCCACTTTTATGATAGATAGATATACTTTTATGATGGACAGATGCACTTTTATGATGGACACACGCATGTATTGCGAATGAATGCACTTTTATGATGGATAGATGCACTTTTATGATAGATAGATGCACTTTTATGATGGACAGATGCACTTTTGTGATGATAGATGCACTTTTATGATGATAGATGCACTTTTATGATAGATAGATACACTTTTATGATGGACAGATGCACTTTTATGATGGACACACGCATGTATTGCGAATGAATGCACTTTTATGATGGATAGATGCACTTTTATGATGGATAGATGCTCTTTTATGATGATAGATGCACTTTTATGATGATAGATGCACTTTTATGATGGATAGATGCACTTTTATGATGATAGATGCACTTTTATGATGGATAGATGCACTTTTATGATGGATAGATGCTCTTTTATGATGGACAGATTCACTTTTATGATGGATAGATGCACTTTTATGATGATAGATGCACTTTTATGATGGACAGATGCACTTTTATGATGGATAGATGCACTTTTATGATGGATAGATGCACTTTTATGATGGACAGATGCACTTTTATGATGATAGATGCACTTTTATGATGGATAGATGCACTTTTATGATGGATAGATGCACTTTTATGATGGACAGATGCACTTTTGTGATGATAGATGCACTTTTATGATGATAGATGCACTTTTATGATGGATAGATGCACTTTTATGATGATAGATGCACTTTTATGATGGAAAGATGCACTTTTATGATTGATAGATGCACTTTTATGATGGATAGATAAACTTTTATGATGATAGATGCACTTTTATGATGGACTTTATGCTGGATAGATGCACTTTTATGATGATAGATGCACTTTTATGATGATAGATGCACTTTTATGATGGATAGATGCACTTTTATGATGGATAGATGCACTTTTATGACAGATAGATGCACTTTTATGATGGATAGATGCACTTTTATGATGGATAGATGCACTTTTATGACAGATAGATGCACTTTTATGATGATAGATGCACTTTTATGATGGACAGATGCAATTTTATGATGACAGATGCACTTTTATCATGGACAGACGCACTTTTATGATGATAGATGCACTTTTTTTGACATTTTTTAATATAACTCAGATTGTAATTATTTTCGTGTCAAAATGTTCATTTTTGGGAGAACTTTCCCTTTACTCATCTGGTCATGTCACAGTCATCATACTCACCTCATCACAGTCATGGAAAGCTGTTTTTTTTTTATTTTATTTTTTTTTTTTTACAAAAGAATAACAGTGGATCAGTTACATTTATCTGATTTGAGCAGGAAGCACACAGTCACCGGTTGTTGAATGGTTTTATTTCATATATATTGTTTTAGGGGGGAAATGTTCTAAACATAGACATGCTGCATCACTGAACAGCTCCAGATGATCGAGTCTGAGGGAGATTATGTGAACAATACAGAAACAAGGGAAATTCAGTAGTATTCAGATTTAGGGAACAGATGTGCATTTCTCACTACTGTTAATTTAATGAACACAGGTGATCTAAAAAAAAGTGTCATCGTGTCTTCAAGCCTTGCTCTTTTTCAGTCATGTGAAAATACACAGATTATTTTATGACTGTCATGTAAACCCTGACAAACACATCATGTGTGCATATTATATACACACACATGTACAGGAGCTTGACAAAACAACATAAACAACAGATATATTAATATAAAGAGCCTAATAAGTATTCCCTTTCCCTTCAGTCATTCTGAACAGTGTTAGAGGGAAACTGCACCGTAAAACATACACAAATGTTTCAACAACACATTACAAGTGAGATTCCCATTGTAGTGAAGGATAGTCTGTGCCATTACATTATCACATTATTATTCAGGTAAACACATTTAAACTTATTCAGCAATATTCTCTTCATGTGTTGCTCCAGTCATGACAGTAGTTGGCCAATAAGAAACAAAGTGACCGTACAAGAAGGAAGTTCATGCTAACGTGTGGTAAAGCATCCCTCTTCTGAGAATGCAAAATGTAAAGTATTGTCCTGTGTTAAGAAACTGCTCTCTCACAGACACGTCACATGCAACAACTGTATCTGATTCACATGGAGTATCTTTGAGCAATGCTTTGACCTTCAGTAAATGGGGATGAGATGTCATGACAGCTATTTGATTTGATCCTGTTGTCCATGACATCCTGACATTCTAATGTGTATCTAATGTCACAGGCCAACTGTCCCAGTTTCACTATGGTTCACATTTTCCATTGAGACTTTTGACAATAAATCTTAGCCTGAAAACCTCCACCAACGCATTGATTCGCTACTTTGAAATTTAGAGACAACTAGTAAATCACAATAATGGGGTCGACAATTAATTATATTTCGATTTTTTGACATATGAATGTTAATTGTTCTATAAAACATACACGCAAAATATGTTTCAGAACTAAAAAGTGATGAGACAGCAGGACAAACTAAAATGTCTACATAAACAAGCTATATTGATGCCTTTGACTGTGGGTTATGCATAGACACGCACACATACATTAATATCACGGGTGGTGTGTGTACCACAGTTTGAGAATTACTGGTGTGCTAATGCTAATGTTGTCTATCTCAGACGATACAGCCAAAAGTATTGGCCAAATTGGCCATCAATTCATTGGCCATTGGTGAAGAAGAAGAAGAAGACTAAAGATAAAATGGTTTTCCCTTGGTGTTCGGACCCTAATAATAACAGCATACTCAGTTTTGCAAACCACACCTGAATTCACTTTAAGAGCCACTCCAGCAATTCATGATGTGTAATTTACATCTTTGCATTCTCAGAGGATAACTTTTATTAACCGCAACATAGTATTTGGCTCTTGTACCTTGTATAACAAGGGGAGGAGGGTGAAATTTTGGACCAAGCAATCAACCAAATGTCCACACTTGGTTTTGTGAAAACAGCCTAATACTGAACTGTATCATATCAGTTTATAGGACTCTGCATGCATAACTATAAAACAAATCATAGTTATTCTCTACAGCTCAGTGTCCCTTTTAGAAGGTTACATCACAGTCTAAGCAGCAAACAACAACAACACAAAACACTTTCATTTGAAAAGAACACAACTGGTTAACAACATTATCACTCTCATAGGAAAAGAAAACCATCTGAAGAATGAACTCTTACCACAGTTCTCTGATCTCAGTCATCACATACTGCGGATGTCACTCTTTTCAGTGTCCTAAAAGGATAGTTCACCCAAAAATAAAAATCCGTCATCAATTACTCTCTCACTTAATTTCAAACCCGTAAGACTTTGGTTCCAGCCTGGATGCCAGCCGAACTTAGCCCCGCCCACAACATTTGAGGATGGGAAGTTCGGTCTGGACTTGATCCGTTGAGAAGCAACCAAAGCTGTTTAGACCAATCAAATTGTCAGGGCGGGCTTTATGCTATGATGGACAGATGATCCACGTAAACCAAAGAGCGCTTGATTTGCACCAAAAATTTGATTACGACAAAGAATGGCCACTGCTGGAAAATTGAGATGTGTAGACAGTGCATTTTAAAAGAAGAACTGAGAACCTTCAAGGCATTTGCCAATCGGAAAGATGTTTTTGCCGTCCTTCCTATGGGATTTGGCCTATCCAATTGAGTGCAGAGGCATTTTTTCCTCGTTGGGTTGAAACACCTGATCATCACAGACCAATGGAGCGGAATAAGACTCACATTCTGACTAGACTGAGCATGACAACATCAGGCTAATTTTGTTCATCTTCTGAACACAAATTAATATATCTTTTGACGCTTCAATCTTCAACGATTGTAAAACTAAACCCGTAAGACTTTGCCAGCCGAACTTGAAAGCCTTACGGGTTTGGAGCAACATGAGGATGAGTAATTGATGACATTTTTTGAGTTACTACTCCCAAAACTATATTAACACAACTATTATTAACATGTCCTCACTTCCTCACTCTGTCATCTCAATTTAGTTATTCCCGCTGGTATCTGTCCAGCAGTAGTAGAAGGTTAATCGTATAACAGCGTGTAAAACAGCAGAGATCAAAACATTTGAAATCATACGCAACTCCAGTGGCAAATGCAAGAACCTTGATAATTAAAAATACAGCCCATTTTGCTAAGATTTCATAGAATTGAGTGAGATTTGATCTCATTAGTTCACAGAAGAAAGCTTTAGATTTGTCACAGCATGTTGCTTCAGTGATTCATACACAGACAACTCGCATTCAAAATAACAACTTTGACCAAAGAACTGTATCCTGTTCTCATAGAATAAGATGTCCAGCTTTTACTGCAGTGGAGACAGACCTGTAACTTACAGAGCCTGATATAACTACAGGGTGAATCTGAATCCAAAGCAAAATACATAATCATTTGAGAGCATCAGGCTGCTTTTAAAATACTGTTGGACTTAAAAGCTGTTAATGCTTTTAATAGAGAAACTGCATGAATATTTTTCCAGTACACCAACTCAAAATAACCACAACTATTGATAATGCAAAGAGTTGTCCTGTTTTAACATCCGTGATTATTGACGTTGTCCCTAACTGTAGTCCGTATTCACTTCAGAGATTTTTCTTCCAGTTCAGGAGCTTGCACCACTTTTCCATTCACCCTTTCCCAGTCTCCTCCTCTACCAAAGCTGTCTTCCTGTGTATGTGGGAGGGGCGGATGGAACCTGTGGAAGAAAAAAAAAAGAAACAAAATTAGCCATTAAGAAGCTGGCATGTTCACAGTTGACATTTACATTAGACGAGTGGTGTTTCAAAAGTGGGAAAAACACCTCTCAATTAGACAAGTCACCTTCATATATATAGTTAAAAAACAATATAGATTGTTTCAAAGCAGCTTTACAGTGACGGTATGTATATAGAACAGTATGTATACATAGACCTCCCACAGACGATATTTATATAGAAGTTTTTAGTTTTCAGATAATGACGTTTATGCGTGGTTTGTGAAAAAACAAAAACAAAATGTCACTGAACGAGATTTTGACACTCGGGCCCTTAAGAGAGCAGAGTGTAGCTGGAAGAAAACTAGAGGTATTCCGGATTTCATGGAAGGAGAGCTCGATTGCTTACAGAGAGGCCTTAAAAACTGCTAGATCTGCTTATTTTTCAAACCTATTAGAACAAAATAAACATAATCCTGTATCTATTTGAAACAGTGGCTAAACTAACGAAAAAGAAAGCTTCAAGCCCAGAAGTGTCCAAGCAACACAGCAGTAATGACTTTATGAAATTCTTGAATAATAATGACTCTATGAATAAGATTGATAATATCAGGGACAAAATTATAACTATGCAACTGTCTACCACAGTAGCGCATCAGAGGGTGCACTGTTGTCTCCCTGAGGAAAGATTTGTCTCATTTGCTGCTATATGAGAGGAAGAATTTTGCAAACTTGTTAATTCATCTAAATCAACAACTTGTATGTTAGACCCTAAACTACTGAAAGAGATGCTTCCAGAGGTCAGAGATCCTCTTCTCAATATCATTAATTCGTCTTTGTTGCTAGGATACGTACCAAAAACCTTTAAGCTAGCTATGATAAAACCGCTTGTTAAAAAAAACGCAACGTGAATTAGTTGTTTATGCGCGGCTATTTCTATTTCTCAGGCCAATCTCGAATCTGCCTTTTCTGTCAAAGACACTGGAAAAAGCAGTATCCTCACAACTGTGTTCCTTTGTTGAAAGAAATGATATCTGTGAGGATTTTCAGTCCGGATTTAGACCACATCATAGTACCGAGACAGCTCTCATTAGAGTCACAAATGATCTGCTCTTATCGTCCGATCGTGGTTGTATCTCTATCTTTGTGCTGCATTCGTCACAATTGACCACAACATTCTTTTAAAGAAAACTATGTTGGCATTTGTGGAACTGCATTAGCACGGTTTAAATCATCCTTATCTGACCGTTATCAGTTTGTAGCAGTAAATGAAGAGATGTCTTATCGATCTCTAATGAGATTATCTCTAATGAGTTCAATATGGCGTACCACAAGGCTCAGTACTAGAACCGCTGCTATTCACCCTGTACATGCTACAGTACCATTAGGAGATATCATTAGGAAACATGGAATTAGCTTTCACTGTTATGCTGATGATACCCAGCTGTATATTTCTTCAAAACCTAATGAAACTTACCAATTCACAAAATTAACATTGCTGATGTTGCTGATATAAAAAATTGGATGACTAGTAATTTCCTACTTCTAAATTCTGAAAAAACAGCGATTCTAATTATTGGACAAAACCTCCACACGTAACAGCCTAGAATACTGTCTACCACTTGATGGCTGCTCTGTTAAGTCTTCGTTGTCGGTTAAGAACCTGGGTGTGCTCTTTGATACCAATCTCTCATTTGAATGTCATGTGTCTAGTATCTGTAGAATACTGGGAGGTTGCCCTGCACGTTTAATAAACAAACTTCAGCTAGTCCAAAACGCAGCCGCTCGAGTTCTTACCAGAACCAGGAAGTATGACCATATTAGCCCGGTTCTGTCAACCCTGCATTGGCTGCCTGCAGTACTTGAGCGAGCTCTTAACGCATTATAGTCCTTCACAACTATTGCGATCTCTAAACTCCGGCCAGTTGATAATACCTAGAATATCAAAATCGACTGCTGGTGGTAGATCCTTTTCCTATTTAGCACCAAAACTCTGGAACGATCTTCCAAACATTGTCCGGGAAGCAGACACACTCTGTCAGTTCAAATCTAGACTAAAAACACATCTCTTTGGCCTAGCCAGTGCTCGAATTGAGGGGGGGCTGGGGGGATCCGGGACCCCCCTAAAAGGTATTAGGGACACCCCATAAGAAGTAAAAAATAGAATTAGGGGGGTCCCTCAGATATTTTTATTTTAGTGAAAAATAATAATAACAAATCTGATTAAATGCATGCAATGGATATGGTAAATTTCGTGAATTGATTATTTACAATATATTTCTTTTAAGTTGGCTAGTTGCCATGTCGCTTTAAAATGTAAACGTCCGCCCCACATCTAAAGAGTGCTGTGCGCATGACATCGTTGACTGACAGGACTGTTTGATTGGCGCCGCTCCGTTGAAGCTAATTATAACTTTTAAAAATGGAGAAAGATAAACCTCGACTCGAGGTCGGGAAGAGAAAGCTTCTTACCGACTTTTTTGAGGGGTAATTGTCTCTCTTTATATATCTTTCTAGTACTTTATATCTACCCACACCATCGGGGCTTCTGTACTCCTTGCGTAAATTCGAAACATTTAGGCTTAAGTTACTTTTTTCCCCATTATTAATAGCCCTGGTTCTACAGGAGTGCTATCTCGATGGAGATGGATAACAGTTTTTCAGCAAAGGGAGCGATCGTTGTGTGCTTTCTAATTTCCATTCAGAATTTGTGTAAAACTTGTTTTTTATGCTGCCAGGATCGGCCACGTAAACACAAAGTTTTGGGAATTACATATGCATATTACATATGAATTATGTGGGATTCACTCTTAAAATAGCAATAATTGACATCGATTGGCATTGCCTTGTTTGTTTCTGAATAAAGCAGCCTTTTTCACTGAAATCATGGTCGTTGAATAGTTGCTGACCTACTGAGTGCAATTTCCGCCACCTACTGGACGTAACTATGTAAAAATCGCATGTGCTGAAATAGTTGAAAAATCCCCACCATATAATATCTAATAAACAAGTTTCATCTATTTAATCAAGTCTTTTGGAACAAACATTGTTACCACAGTGTCAAATAATTCACATTAATCATCCAGTTGTTTTTAGGTTAAAAACAACATTTGTAAATAAATCATTCTGTTGGATGTACACAACTGTTCAAAAGTCTCTTCTGCTCACCAAGCTTGCATTGATTTGATGCAAAATACAGTAAAAACAGTAATTTTATGAAATATTATTACAGTTTAAAATAATAATATAATAAAATATTGTTTATTTCTGTGATCAACGCTGAAAACCGTCGTTTCTCCAGTCTTCATCATGATCCTTTAGATCTGAAATATAAACTTTTGCAGCATTATACACTACCATTTAAAAGCTTGCGGTCAGTAAGAATGTATTTTTAAAAAATGTTGGGAAATAATTTAATACTTTTATTCAGTATGGTTGCATTAAATTGATCAAAAGTAACAGTAAAGAAATTTATAATGTAACAAAAGATTCTATTTCAAATAGAAACTGTTCTTTTGAACTTTCTATTGATAAAAAATCCTGAAAAATAAAATAAATGTTTATTACATAGATGTTTGTTGATCATCAGATCATCGTATTACTATTAGAATGATTTCTGACAAATCATGTGGCATTGAAGTCTGGAGTAATGAAAAAATTAAAAATTTGTGAAAATTCTGCTGCCCTCTAAATCCAGTATTACTTTACAGTAATACTGTAATTGGGTCAATGACGTGAAAATTAATAAAATTATAACATGTATGTCTACCACCTCCCTTATACTTATGCCCACTCTTATTTCTTTAAAAATAATTGGTTTATTGGCATTTTCTGCCACCTGAAGTGTGAAAACATCATGTGGGGTGACCGTCCGGCCTTGACTTCTGTTTGGACAACTGGTTTTAAATCAAACTAAAATAATTTAAATATAATCCTTACCCTATTTGGCATAATTTTAAACTTGTTTTCCATTGATTGACAAAGTTATGAAACATTTGTACACACATTTCAATCATAATAAACAAACAAATCTTGTCCGAAGATGTTCATTATCTGAAATATCATCTGGGGCGACCATCAAGAAAATACAAATATAGGACTTATATTCTGATAATCATCTCAAAGAGGATGTTGCATCAGCCAGCCTCATGGTGAGGGTCCCACAGAGACAACTAGCAGGTGAGTTGTCACTCTCATTTTTACAAACAAATCCTCTTTAAAACTGCTGCAGTGTATACGTCACATTTTGATATCATGTGGGGCGACCAACCTAAAACTGTAAATTATAAGTTTTATACACAAATCTTTATTTTTAAATTTGTAAATTGTAAATTTGTCAGTGATATGTGGTGAGAAGAAGCTAACTTGGGCTATAGCTAAGCATTAGCCTGTTATACTTGATTAAACTTGAAAATATCATCTGGGGTGACCAAGCATCATGTGGGGCGACCGCCACTGATTGCTTAAATGATAGAAAACACATATAATGTATTTGTAGTTTCTGTATGCAAATGTTTACATTCATTATATGCATTTAGTTGTTTTAAATAACTTTTTACATTTCACCACATATTTTTTTGTAAATTTCAATAATTTCCCTCCTACTTCAGAGAGGACTAAGCTTACTTCTTTTTGATTATTAAGTTTTTTATCAAAGAAATGTGTGAATATTAAGCATTCATTATACTTTTTCCAATTCTTTTTCTAACTCTGTGTATGTTTAAATATACTTTTTTTTCTAGATGGCCCCACTAACAAGCAAAGAAAAGACTGCTCGCTACAGGCAGCGGAAAATTCTGTTCAATGTGTCTGCAGAATGCTGCTATGTTCAACTGTTAAATGAAAATAGTAATGAAAATGCAAACATTGTATGTTTAAATGATTAATGAAATGAAAATGAAAAAGGAAAATGCTGTTCAATGTTTTGTCCAAGCGTTTAATGCATTAGTATTGAAAATTTTTATATGATGGTTTTGTGTCAAATGAAATAGTGAGGAAACTGTTAATGTTATGAAATGTGTCAAATAAAATGGATATGCTGATTCTTCATAAAATTTCATTAAATATGCTGATTCTTCATAAAATTCCATTAAATGTGTTTTAACTATCAAAATCATTGAATAGTCTTAATTGCCTGCTGTTTTTCATCATGTGGGGCGACCATTTGTCATGTGGGGTAACCAACTATATTCAATTCTGCAGTAAATTCAAAAAATAATGTCTGTCCATTTTGGTTGAAATATAATTCATTGGTATAACATCAATAAGTGGATACTATATCTACACATTTTAAATCAGTTTTATGGATTATATGAGTAAAAAAAATATGTAATTGCTTTATGAGGGTGACACTGCCATTATAGATAAAAATGTATTTAACATCATTTGCAATAAATGAAAGGACACATGATTATATCTTTCTTAAACAGTTCAATTAATTACTGATACTTCTTAAAATATAACTTATGCAAAGAAAATCTATTAATTATAAGATAAATTGCTGTCGCCCCAAATGACTTTTTTAAGGTCATTGCCCTATTCATTTGAGTTTAAAAGCACTAAAATATCTTTGTTTAAAGTTTTCACACACATGCATGTGTAGACTACACTCCACATGTTTAGAAAATAGACAAATATATTATTATTTCAAGTATTTTAAAAATGGGCCTCTCAAAGGCCTTATACGTCATTGACCCAATTACAGTAAGTAATTTAAAAGAATAATTATATAGCCTATATAATTCTTTATCAAGCGGTTTTAATAAATATTTATGCATATTATGTATAAATACAGTATATACTATTTATACCAACCCCCTCCCCGGAAAAAAATTGGGGACCCCCCATAAGACTTGACTTGACTCAATTCGAGCACTGGGCCTAGCATACACTATAGACTTCCTAAATTCCAATTAGGCTGCATAGTTTAGAGTGAAATTGCATTAGCATGGTTTAAATCATACTTATCTGACCGTTATCAGTTTGTAGTAGTAAACTACAACATCGATCACAAGTTCAGTATGGCGTACCACAAGGCTCAGGTCTAGGACCGTTGCTGTTGACCATTGCACTCTGTACACACTACACTTGGGAGATAATGCGTTATGCAATCATAGATAGATAGAGATACAATCATGCGTTAGTTTTCACTGTTATGCTGATGATACGCAGCTCTATATTTCTTCAGGCCCCGACGAAACCTACCAATTCAAAAAAATAACGGACTACTACTAATTTCCTACAAATTCATTCAGAATTTTTTTTTAAATTATTGAACCAAAAACCTTCTTATTTGGGAATTGTTTAGCGACATTTTCTTTAAAAATAATGGCTACTGTATATTAAAAATTAAATTACAAAAAGGGATCAATCTTGATTCTTAGATATGGGGTGAAGATAAACTCAAAGTTAGATTGTTCCAGAGCCAAGGATGGAAAGCATGTTGTGATTGTATACAGACGTTGGTTTGTCTCTGCCAACATTTTAAATCCCCATCTTCATGTGCAAAGTATAGCCATGTATCAGCAAAACAGAAAACAGGGACTGTGCACTGATCTATATAATGACTGGATAGCTCATGCGCCACCACACAGATTCTCAGTTGTAACAGTTGACTACACTTTGACTAGACAAGTGTTTATTTAACCAAAGAATTAAAAAAAAATCTTATATCCACTCTGAGATTCTATACTTTATAATAAACTTAGTGAAAAGCAGTGGATGATATTCACGCTCTGAGATTTTCGGTGGATACTATCTCGGCCTACTTTGTCAGCCGAAGCCAGAGAATCTCACCACACCAGCACACCACACCTAAGAAGGACCAAAGCAATAGAGAGGAGTTGGTGTCACTTTCACAGATAAGAGATCTAATGAGTCAACAAAAAGAACTGTTAATGAAACTTCTGCAGCAGCAAGAAAGCAACTTTAAGACTGTTGTGGAACTAATTGTGAACAATGTAAACACAAGGATTTACAGATTGACCAAGGAGACACAAGAGCTGAGAAGCGGCCTGCAATTCTCCCAGAAGGACATTGATGATCTATTAAAGAAAAATGAGAAAATTGAGTCTGAGAGAACAATTGCTTGTGCTGAAACCAAAACAATGCAGAGAAAATTGGCAGAGATGACTGAGAAAGCAGACTATTCGGAGGGTTAAACAAGAAGGAATAACCTTGTTGTGGATGCATTCCTGAGGCCCAGAATAAAGCTGGAAGGAGACTGAAGACAAAGTCAGATGTGTGATAAATGAGAAACTTCACCTGGATAGTAGTCAGATGGCGATTGAACGTGCACATAGGACTGGAAATCCATCAGGATATTCGGGAAAGAGACCAAGGCCTATTATGATTAAATTCCTCAGATACAAAGATAAAATGGCTGTTCTGGGAAAAACTAAGGATCTGAAAGGGACTAACATCTATATGAATGAGGACTACACTGAAGCCGTCAGGCAAAAGCGCAAGGAACTCATTCCAGCCATGAAAGCGTACATCCGACATGACAAGCTTATTGTCCATCCCCCTGCCCAAAAGCATAAGGATTAGAAAGGCATCAATTGCCAGGAACTGGAGTTGGAGACAGGAGCTGGACTTGTTCTCTGGTTTGAGGAACTGAACTACATTTTTTTTTTATGAATAGTAGGCCCAATGATTATAAGCATCTCCTTCCTATTTCAAAGGGTCTTGTTATGGCTTATTTGGATGTCTGCAGCATCAGAAATAAGGAACTTAATTATCTGATTAAAGAAAACTCCATTCATATCTTGGCAATATCAGAGACCCATCTGGATGCTACTGTTTTTGATACAGAGATTTCTATTGATGGCTATAATGTATTTAGAAGGGATAGGAATAAACATGGGGGTGGTATTGCATTATATATCAGAGATAACTTTCCGGCAACACTGTGCTTCCAGTTTATATCAATTGGTTTAGAATCTTTATGGGTCAAAGTGCATCTTAAACCGGTGCTGATCGGCTGTTGCTATAGGCCTCCTGGGACTGATGTGCAATATATGAATGATTTATGTGTGTTAATTGAAAAAGTTACTGAGGTGAACTGTGATATTTTTTTACTTGGGGATATGAACATAGACTGGTTTGCAAATCAATGTCCAATGAGACAAAAGATGGTTTCATTGATCGATGCTTTTAATTTGTCTCAGTTGATCTTTACTAATAGTGCTGGCCATACTACTGCTGCTTGCATAGACCATATGCATTCCTGAATGCTGCACTAAACCAGTTTCTCGATCTGTGGGTTTTAGTGATCGTAATATCATAGCAATTACCAGGAAAACTAAAATTCCTAAATGTAAGTTCAATATAGTACATAAAAGGATGTTTAAGAAATTTATTCCGGAGAGTTTTTTGGCAGATGTTAGTGATATTAATTGGACTGAAGTGTACGCTGCTGAGGAGCCTGAGGCCTCCTTAAATATATTTATGGAAAGCTTTATGGAGATTGTTGACAGTCATGCCCCTATGAGAAGTGTATTGTAAAAGCGAGACCAGCCCCATGGCTGAATGAGACTATAAAGAGTAGGGCTGGGTATTGAGACAAATTTCACAATTCGATTCGATTTCGATTCGATTCAATATCGATTATTTTGGATATCAGTTCCAATAAATGGCCATTTTTCTCAAGGGAATCAAATCTCTTAAATTCTGTAAACTATGGGAGTCTAGTTGTAGCCAATAGGCTTCATTAGCCTATAATGAATTCATTATTCATTAGCCTTCATTAGTCAATAATGAACTGTTTTGTAGCTGTACTTAAATTACACTTTTATTTATTTTTATAATAAGAAGATTATATGAAATATAAACATTTAAATGGTGGCTGTCATAAAAACTTGCCAGATTTATTCAAATATGCATTAAATATTGATTAAGATTAAGATTAAGACATTAAGATTATAATGCATATGTAATATGGTGTATAGATTTAGCAAAATGCTCCTCTCTGGAGTTATTTTTTCTAGCTGACTAACGTGTTTATGCCGGTTTTCTGAGATAAATATTACGATACATTGATTACAAGCTGTTTAACTGACGTCTTTCCATGGTTGAAACGCTGATTGAGCGAATCAATGTGACATGATACGGATTTCGATAAGTTGTACTCTATCTTTTAACACACTTTGACATGCTCATTTATACTTATTTCACGCCGTAACTGGTATTATTAGCGCTGCTGTTTCTCTTGATCTCACGCCACAGCGCCAAAACGCTATTTATGTTTTTGAATTTCTAAAGAAAATGGACGTAATTTGAAAATTGAGACTTTGTTTCATATCAACAAAGCGACAAAGCGATTTTTTGCGATTTTTTGGATGCGCGCAGCCGCGATACAATGTCCCATTCATTCAAATGAAACAGGATGACTAATCGATTCTTGAGATTTAAGAATCGATATCGGTTCGTAAAAATGAGAATCGATTAATATCGAGAAATCAACATTTATTACCCAGCCCTAATAAAGAGCCTCATGAAAGAAAGAGATAAAATCAAATCTTAGTAAAGATAAAAAAATCAAATATTAGATCAAATTAAATCAAAGACTGGATTGGTGGAGGATAGACTGTCAACTACGGTCAACTCAGAAATCGGGTTACAAAACTGAATAGATCGATGAAAAAACAATATTATATGCAGAGAATAAATGCTGTAAAACAAGTTGGTAAAGAGCTCTGGAAAACACTTAATGAAATAATGGGGAGACGGTCAACTGGAGCGGATTCCTATGTGGAAGGCAAATTTCTGACCAAACCAGCTGATATAGAGCTGGTAAGTCCCGCCCATCCGTAAAACTTCAAGTGGACCTATAGGTTAAAATGCAAGTGAATGAGAGAAAATAATTATTTTCTGATCCCGTTTGAATTGTGCCATGAATGTAACATATGTTGTCTGTGAATTTTTTATATAATTTCTCATGTAACGAGTTTGGCAGTATATTGTATGATTCTTTGGCTAGCAGTTGTGGAATAGACATAATGAGAAAGACTACACGACGCATATGTGACGTCGCCGCGTAACACGTTTTCCCTCCACAAATCACGGTTTTCACCACGCTCAACTAGTTTGTCCTCGCCCTTGAAAGAAGGCGGTGAAGTGCACCAAAGACACAGGCATGTTTAGCGGGATCCGTGTGCTAGTGGGGGTGATTTATATCAAACACGTCGAAAGAGTTGTAGTCCACAAAGTGCTCTCACACAAAGTCTAACCGTATGAAAATTCTACCCGCTAAATCGTAGCATTCTTTACACGAAACATTATTGAAAAATTCTGAGACAACGTATGTTCACATTCATTGCAAAATTCAAACGGGATTAGAAAATAATTATTTTCTCTCATTCATTTGCATTGACGATTTTTCAACCTAGAGGTCCAGCGGAAGGGGCGGGACTTACCAGCTCTATAGCAAATTATTTTAATGATTTCTTCATAAATAAGGTCCAAGTACTAAGGCAGAATATGGACAATATTGATTCTAATTACATAAACCTCATAAAAAAATAATGTGATAAGAGTTGCACTTTCCAGTTTAATAGTGTAGAGGAACGGGAAGTAAGGAAGGTGCAGTATTACTTGATTTCAGTGCGCCATTTGATGTCATAGATCACAATCTACTCATTGGTAAACTAGAATGTTATGGATTTAGTCCAATTGCCATACGATTTATGAAGAGTTATCTCACAAGTAGGACGCAACGAGTTTATTACAATGGCAGCTGGTCTCGTTCGAAGGTTTTGGACTGTGGGGTCCCGCAAGGTAGCTGCCTTGGACCACTTTTATTTGCCATTTTTACAAATGATTTGCCATTAGTTTTGTGTAAAGCTACTGTACATATGTATGCTGATGATTCCACATTGTATTATGCTGCAAAAACTGTCAGTGAACTGAACAATATTTTAACTGCTGAGTTAAATAGGGTTTTTGATTGGATAAAAAGAAATAAGTTGGTGCTGAATATCTCGAAAACCAAATCAATTATCTTTGGATCGAGTTATAAACTGTCATCAACACCAAATATGACCTGTAGAACAGGTAGATAAAGTAAAATTACTGGGCACAATAATAGATAGGCAGAACATACTGATATGATAGTTAAGAAGATGGGTTGTGGTATCTCAATGGTCTTTCTTATGTACCTCCATACATTGTTGGACAGGTAGCT
Organism: Pimephales promelas; assembly: GCF_016745375.1. The sequence goes on along the minus strand of NW_024121310.1, from coordinate 4,926,193 downwards.
AAATCTTTAATCCTATGTCACCTGGATTATTGTGCCCAAGTATGGTCATCTATATCCAGCGGTCAACTAAATAAATTACAAACTGTCCAAAATAGAGCTGCAAGGTTAGTATTACATTGTCCTATAAGAACAAATATTATCAGTATGCACCGTCGACTATCATGGCTAATGGTGGAGAAAAGATTGATTTTTAATACAACTAAATTTTTCAGTAAAACCATACTTTCTTCTCAAACCAGTTTTTTACATAACCAAATTGTTAGGTGTGATCAGGTTCATTCTTATTTGACTAGGTCAGCTGATCAGCCAGATGACGTTGCCACGTCCAAATTCAAATGCTTTAAAGAGAACAGTTATTTATCGTGGCATTAATCATTGGAACAATTGTCCATTGAATATACGTAAAATGAATGGCAAAGTCTCTTTCAGGTATTATCTGAGAATGCACTATTTAGAATTGTGAGTAGAGAATGTATGAATGGAATAATGATGGTAACATTGTAATAATTTATTTTGATTAATTTTTGATGATGTTTATAATGATATCTACAATGGTTTAATTGTTTTTAGATTATCATTGTTATGTAATTTATATAGCTACTTATTTTTCTTGTGGACCCCAGGAAGAATAGCTTCTCACTTTGGTGACAGCTAATGGATCCTTTTAACAATAAACAATAAACAATAAACTGGATAGCTCATGACGTTCTAACTAGGCAGTGAAGCCACCGGAAGTGTTCGAGCGGCCATCTTACGATTCCCTTCCAGCAGAGGGTTCCAACGGCCGTTATACAGAGATAGTAGCTCCGACTGCACTTTTAAGATGACCCGCTGTGCATCAACAAGTGTAAAACGAAGTTCACAAAAGGATCTACAAAAAACTGCCCACAGGTTGTAATAGATAATAATGCTAACCGTGATTCGGGAGGGTAACCCGGTAAATGTAATATTATCAATATATAGTAATTTATATGCACAATTGTCGATATTTCCGATATGTCGATGTTTAAAAAATGTTTATAGTCTACTATGCATTCTTTCACAGACGTCTTCAAGTTTAAACCCAATAAACATATTATTCAATGCATTAACGTTACTTATTATTATTTTAATTAAATGTGTTTGTTAACTATATTTTCATGTCAGTGTTCAGTTTGACCACGAACCATGCGCTATCACTTATTTCAGCGCCTGCAGCACAGCAGAAATAGACTGGGTGCGGGAATGACCTCTGACGGGGTTTTTTCTTGATTTTTGGGTTTCTACCTTAAACAATGGTTTCTAGCAAGGATAGCACATTGGTGTGCAATACAACTGAGTCTGCACAGGATGTTTATGTTGAAATTGACAGTGTTTTGATAGTGCGGCTTGGACGCGGTGTCCGTCGAAAGAAGACTCGGCGCCTATCTTTAGCAACGCGCCGCGTCGCAACTGGTTCACACATGCATTGATGACTAGAGAGTGGGCGCCTGGGCGGCTGGGCGCGATCAGCTCCGGTAGCCGTGTCGCAGCCAAACGCGCCGCAGACGCGTGCAGTTTATGGGTAAATAAGAGGTGAAACAGGCGTACATTAACCCATACAATTTGTATATTCATTTTCCGAACATGTTTTTGCTAACTAATCAAATACTTGAACAGATCTTTATGTAAAACACAATCCGAAAGAGCTATATTTTAAGTTCACAATACACATATACTTAATTTTTAATAAGCAGGAATAATTTTCGACTTTAAACAAATACCCATTTAAATGTTTAGGATGTTTGCGTTGTAAGGCTGGTCAGGGAGACTTTAGATTTAAAAACGGTGTCCCGTTTTGCAATGTTTTCTCAGTCAAATCATAGAATTTCCTACTGATTCAATAGAACGCGTGAGCTCACTAGGGAATCACAATATGGCGGCGCGGTGGCTTCACTGTTTATAACGTCATGAGCTATCCAGTCATTCTATATACTAGATCAGTGAGCCTGTCTCAAGCTCGAGTCAGTCAATAGAGTCTTACAGTCTTACATTTGTCAGATGTAGTAAGGAATTTGGGAGTAAGGTTTCTCCAGGCCTATTTATCAGTCCCTCCAGGATTTCACGATTTTTTTTTTTGTGTGATTTTTGCGATCAAAATGACTGATTTTGTGGTGGTAATTTCCAAAAATTTGTGAAAAAAATTGCGATTAGTCCTTCCAGAAAAACGCGGAGTTTTTTTGGGATTGTTGCAGGCAAAAATTGATTGATTGCGCGGCCCGTTTTCTTTAAAATAATGAATGGAATTTCTTTAAAATGGAATATGCGGGATATTTATGCAATTTTATGCGATGAAATTGCAGGAATTTGCAAAAATTGAGGGAACTTGCAAAAATTGCGGTTTGATGAAAAAGAGAAAAAAAGTGATTCCCCCAACATCCTGTTCTCACTAGGCTAATGTAAGAGTCATTTCTTATTACTTCCTTTGATAAGCAAGCATACTACATCATAGAAAGTGCTGGGAATATTTAATTTCTCGTCTTGTTTTATTTCTGTAACGAGTGTAAATAAGGTGTGGCCCCTTTAAGAGCTGCGCGCTCCCTGTTGAACACTCTGGAGTGTTATACTGTATGTGCGCCTCGATCACACCCCATGTGTGCGGGTAATTTCTGTTTGATGCTACTTCTTTTATCTCATGTTGTTTATTAAGTAACGATGTGACGGTAGAACGTGTGACAGACAGTTATACGAGTTCGATTTGTGAGATGTCAATCGCCTCCGTGAGTCTGTCTAGCGTCGCGTAATTGCGTCACTTCATAACGTTCCCATGGAAACAGGGGGAAATGGCTGCTCTTGTGTGAAGCAAACGCAACATTTTTCAACTTTCTGCTAAGATACATGTGTGACTTATTTTGCAACGAAAATTGATTATGGAGGATTATGAAATTATGCAAACCCCGCATATTTTGCAAGGAAATCGGCAATTTATGCGGCGAAAGTGCGGCGTATTTGAAAAAATGCGGCCCCCGTATAAATATGTGGACTTTGGCTGATTTTGCATTGAATTCAGCGATCGCAAAATCGCGTTTTTCTGGAGGGACTGATTTATAAAACATATAAAGTGAAATACTCACTGCTCCTCCGTTTAGTATCATGGTCATCTCAGTCGGTTGGTAGACGTTACTTCTGAAAGGCGCGCTGGGTCTGGCCCCTGTGTTGCCATTATGATGACTGCCACTCCTCAAACCTACAAAAGTAAAGGATGGCTGTTAGGATCTATATTTAAGTTTTTATTTGAAGTGTACTCTTCATCTTTGGGCCTAACTGTACCTGCAGTATTTTCATCAAACGCATATCCCTGGTTCTCCACAAACTGCCTGTGTGAAAGTGGGATGTCCTCATCAAGGCTGGCCTCTCTCATGCGTGAGGAATTCTGGGATGTGTCGAAATAGTCTGGAGCAGAAGGCTGTGCTGGTCCTCGAAGACATGCATGGGCTTCAGGAGCAGCGTGACACAGCAACAACAGCCAACCCTGAGCTACCAGCGCTACAGCTAACGCCGGATCATCCCAGTCTGGAGACTTCCCAAGCACTGTGTTTCCATACACGTAGAAACCAACCCAAGCCACCCACAAGAGAATGGACAGCAAGCAGGAGACCAGAAGCCACACAACATTACAGTGCCACGGCCGTGCCTTCCCACACAGCGCTAATGTTGCGGTTAACAGGGCTGCTAGCAGGAGCGCTAGCACATATGCGCAGGCAAGCGCAAAGTCCAGAGGCTGATACTGGCAAGCCGGGTTACCCTCCCGAATCACGGTTAGCAGGAGCCACTCTGCAGCAATAATACCCTGCACCGCCGCCAACCCTAATGCTAGTCCGACGAGGGCACAGCCGCCTGGGCTACGAGACTCGCGAGCTAGCCTGCGCAGCCTGACTCCCTGTGCCAACATGCAAGCAAAGCACAAAGAGAAGAACACCCCCCAGAGGGCACGGCGCACCAAACAAATGCTCTCGTTGTGCTCAATAAGGTACGCGAAGCTAAGCCCGAACAGCCCGATGATGCCGATCAGCAGGAGGAGAACAGGGCCGATGCCACTCCGCTTCGGGGCCTCGGTCACTGAGTGCAGGCGACACAGTAACACCAGCAGCAGTAAAACAGCAGCGAGAACACCGGCCGCCGCCACCACCTCCACCACTACGCCCCACACGGCATCCAGGTCACACAGGAGAGTGTAGGGGCGCTGGAGACCAAACCCACAGCCAAACGGGACCGTCGGCTTCTCGTCCTGAGACCAGCTCACATCCAGCCCCGTGAGCAGCAGGAACAGCACAGGGGAAAATGGCATCTGAGAGAGAAAATGAGAATGACAGAGCAATTCTTAGTCCAATTTGTGTTTTTGACATGGCTTGACACATCCAGTGAGAGCCCAAAAAATTCTTGGACACGTGATCCCACTTCAAGTGTGGATGTCACTGCATTCGATCGAATATTATCTGTAAACAAATGATGCTGCCTTCAAGTTTGACCGGTGTTGTGCCGAATTTCGCCTCCCTGCCAGAATCCGACCCCCGCGTGCACGCGCAATGACGTCAACACACTAGTCGCCGAATTTCGACTCCCTGACAGAATCTGACTCCCCCTCGCTTGCACGTGCTATGAGCTTGGTGTGCCAGTTTTATTTTTCGTCTGTTTGTTTTACTTACATAAAGTTTGGTGTCTTTTTTTTTTTTTTGCAGGTGTTTATTAATAAATATAATTATCAGTCTTTTCCAGAAAGTGTTGCAAAAACCGATCACTGGCATACAGGATATTATGTTTAAGTGCACTATACTTACCAAGTCAAATATGAAATGTTAATATTCCCATTGTGCACTGTTTAAATAAAATATAGACAGTCCGATAATGTCATGTGCAATAACTTCTACTTAATTCTGCACATAGATTATTCTTAGATATACTCTGCCTGTGCATTTTATTTAAATCAAACCCCAGAATTATTTTTGTGTTCAAATGTGTAAGCAAAGTATATAAATCATACTTCCCTATTTTCAGGTTTACAAAGTCAAAGACACATCAAACTCATGCTTGTTACACCTCTTACTATGGATGGTAAAATAATTTCTCTGTTTTACATTTGATATTGTATTGTGATAGGCACTTTTCATTCTGACATTTGCCAGTATAACTGGGTGGCTAGTCATCTGAAGTGGAAATAACACTTGTCCATTTCAACATTTACCTACAACTTTAAATGTATTTTGATGGTGCACACTTTCTGTTTCCCGGATGATTAACTGCATTTCGGTGAGGAGAAAAAAAAAAAACAGAAAATGTAAAATGCCTATAACTGTGAAGTCATTCAGACTTGTGCTTTTCTGCAGAGGACCCTCCATGGACAAAGGTGTCATCAAAAGGAGTTTTCTCTTGCAAAGCTAAAATTGGAGGGGGAGTTTAAATTCGGCAGGTGCTGTGTTTAAAACTTACAGTGATGTTATGTGCGTCACTGCATAAATACATATCATTTATAATTTCACTTCCTATTTGCATGCATTTGCTATTTATTAATTTGCACACACACACACACACACACAGAGAGAGAGTATAAAAACACTAAATGCAGACAGGAATTACAGGTGTGGAAACTATAGATTGAAAGTAAATGATCTTGTTTTTTTCCTTTTTTATTAAATGCCAATCAAATTACAAATAAACATGACAATAGTCTAACACATATCTATACAAATGTAGTCAACAACAAATAGTAAAAGAACATATAATCTAAAATAATAATAGCCTACAAGTAAAAGAAAGAAGAAAAATGATATAATCAGAAAAAGGAACAGGTATGAGATCCTCATATAAGCATTAAAGCTTCACATGGAGACCTACTGCGTTTTTTTGTTTGACTATTTATTGAATCCAAGTAGGCCTAGTAACTCATACAATTTGTGTCTGAGATATCAAAACTATTTGAAATAACAAAACGTTTCCTTTAGCCCATTTTTGTTTATAGTATTTCCCCATAATCAACCCCATAATATTGTTTATAGTATTTCCCCATAATCAACCTAATCGTCATGGGCGTGCACACAAGGGGAGTCAGATTCTGGCAGATTTTTTTTTTTTTTTATCACCAAAATGCAGTTAATCATCCTTGAAACAGAAAGTGTGCACCATCAAAATACATTTAAATTTATAGGTAAATGTTGTGGAGATGTCCAATTATGTCCACTTCAGATGACTAGCCACCCAGTTATACTGGCAAATGTCAGAATGAAAAGTGCCTATCACCATACAATATCAAATGTAAAACAGAGAAATTATTTTACCATTCATTGTAAGAGGTGTAACCAGCATGAGTTTCATGTCTTTGACTTTGTAAACCTGAAAAATTAGGGAAGTATGATTTATATACTTTGCTTACACCTGTGCTTTGGACACAAAAAAATAATTCTGGGGTTTGATTTCAAATAAAATGCACTGGCAGGGTATATCTAAGAATAATCTATGTGCAGAATTATTATTGGACTGTCTATAGTATATAGTAGGCTAAACAGTGCACAATGGGAATAAATGTTATTACAATAAAATCAAATATGAACATTGGCATTTCATATTTGACTTGGTATAGTATAAGTATAGTGCACTTAAACATAATATCCTGTATGCCAGTGATCGGTTTTTGCTACATTTTCTGGAAAACACTGATAATTATGCTTATTAATAAACACCTGCGAAAAAAAAAAAGACACCAAGTAAGTAACACAAACAGACGAAACTAAAACAGTCGCACCAAGCTCATAGCATGTGCAAGCGAGGGGGATTCCGATTCTGTCAGGGAGTCGAAATTTAGCACAACACCTGGAAACCTCTAACTTTGAAGATGAGCAATTGTTCTTATGAAGATAAGCATTAAATTCAGGTTCTTATGACAAAATGAAACCTTTCTAACATTTTTATTTTAGGAAAATGACATTTTAAATCTTGTTTATTTTTTTAATTATAAAATTATAAATCCGCTTCTCTTCAGTTCAGCCACTCATGTTCTACAGGGTTCAGGTCAGGGACTGGGACGGCCATTGCAGATGCTGGTTTTGTGCTCCGTGAGTGACCCATTTTTGTTTTGATTTTGATGTTTGTTTTTGATCACTGTCCTGTTGGAAGATCCAAACACGGCCCATTATAAGATTTCTAGCTCAGGTTTTGATTTTTTATCTGTTGGAATTTGATTGAATATATGATGCCATGTGTCTGAACAAGATGTCCAGGACCTCTGGCAGAAAATTAGGCAGATACTTAAAACTCATTTTACACATGGGGTACTTGTTGTGCACTGCCAAAAATCTGTCCACAGAACCCGTCCTGTTTGAAGGTCCAGTCATGTCAGTTACTTTTGAAACGGTCTATGGACAGATTACACAAACAAAAGAAGAGCTTTTTGGCAGCAAACACTTCAGATGGGTTTGGTTCATACAGGGATAAAAAAGTACCCTATGTGTATTTAGTTGGCCTAATTTTCAACCAAATGTCCTGGACATCTTGTTCAGATACATGGCATCATGGATTCGATCAAATACCAACAGATAAAAAAATCAAAACCTGAGCTAGAAATCTTATAATGGGCCGTATTTGGATCTTCCAACAGGACAGTGATCAAAACAAACATCAAAATCAAAACAAAAACGGTTTCAAGGTTTGTGTTCTCGAGACGCCAGGCACTGTTTCGCGTCCAATCCCTGCACTAAAATCTCTTTCAAACATAATGTAATCTTTTATTAACTGTGGCAATGTCTCCGAGATGCTTGAAGAAACCTTCCTGCCTGAAAAACTGTGAACATAACCTGAACAAAACCTGTTTAACGAAAAATGGTGGTCACAACGAGTATTGATTTGATTTAGTTGATAGAAGTTAATTGCTAAAAAAAAATCTATTTATGACATCATTTTTGTAAGTATTGTCACTTGCCTAAAACTTCTCACAGTACTTGCAGGAAGGTTTTCTTCAAGTCTTGGAGATGTTTCCACACCTCTTCTGGATTGAGTCTGTCTCAGTTTAGTCTGTTTCTTCATGTAATCACAGAATGGACTCGATGATAGTGGGATCAGATCATATTGACTGTTGTTAATCTCCTCGTGCATTCAAAAATCTCACTGGATTATTACAATTAATGGCAAAATGAATGTTTGGAAATGTAAACTGATATTTCCCACTCACACACTAAAGTAAAATACATAAATGTCTTAAAACAATTTCTTGGGGTATAAATACTAACGTGCCTAACACTTGCACAGTACCATCTCTAGATATATATTATTTGGTTACAGACAGACAATATAGTGATTAGATGGAAACAACAAAGAATTTAAAACCAGATTCATGGTGGGCTAAAAGCCAATGTTTTTGGGAATGAATGTTAAAACCAGACGAAGAGGAAGATGGTTCCAAAGACCAGCTACAGATCCCCTCTGCAACATAAACCGGACATAACAACAGTGTGATCCCAGTGTCCTGTTTGATACTTGATTATTCAATGATTTGTAAACATATCTTCTTCTTGTTCTTCTCCAAAGTTTATCTCGTGTGGTATCACTGGCGCCATTTGATGCGATCGTCGGCTTGATTGGGGTGCAAACCGAATATGTTAAAACATACACTCGGTGGTTGAACTCACAGTGGGTCAAAACCAGCCGACATTATTTTGCACTTCTGATGTCGTTCTGTGGGAAATCTCATCATGATGTAGTGAAAGAAATGTCCAGCTAGCAGAGGCTGTGTGTGCCACTGACAGTGACAGCCCTTTATTCTGGATGTAAACACGATCAAGCCTCTGTTGCTATTAACTAGAACTGAATAAATAAATAAAATAAAAAAAGAATCATTTGCATTAAAAATATAAAAAATATTATCAAAATGAAATAAAATAAGCTTTGTGGACAAAAACAGGCCTCTCTGTGAGGGCTTGTCTGGCATCCAGCTTGACTGTAATTATTTGTATAAATGAAAACTCAAATTTAATATTTATTTTTCCTCACAGTTTATGCTGACGCATTGTATCCAATTTTCATAGTTCACAAAGTTAATGTTTTTTTTTGACAACTGAAAATGATGTTCTGGAATGTTTTTCATAATAGTTTTGGATTATATGGACTCATTATTTGGATATTGTTTAGTATTTTGAGATCATCATGTATAAATCGCTTTGGCGTTGTGAATAAAAAGGCTTTCTCTACAGGGACCCTCGTGTGCTCATGTCTTGTCTCATGTCCTGATATCGTAATGGGGTGACATTCAAACGGGTGTGACTCAATTGTCCAAGCACTTTTGTGGCCACTGTATGTGCAAGTAGTTTAAGCAAATCGCTGTAGCATAAAGGGTTAATATTAAATAAAGCCAACAGCTTACCTTAGTGTAAGATATATTCAGCGGCAGAACAGTTACCTTGAAAATGATGGTCTATGGACCCTGCACAACAAAAGAAACCGTTTTAGTTTTCACACACTTCACATTAGATACACACACACAAACATGCATTTCTAAACGAAATGTCCATAACGCATTGATAGGATTCAAACTTACAATTAGAGCATTTATATGAGAAATGGAGTATAGTATTGACGAAGTAATGCTACAGTTGTGTGAGACCGCTCAAACACTGATGAATTATAGTGCACTCATAATCAGTGCTTCATAACTCTTCATGTGTAACAGTGGGCAAAAGCAGTCCTCTACAACTTAATATTACACAGTAAACACCAGTGTCATGAAGGTCATCTGCATGCTTCAGCCAGAGCTGTACGAGACGGATACGGTCCACACAGAATAGTGATCGAACTTGTACATGTGTTCTTATAGATACTCTCCCTCCGGCACAGTTTCTTCTTATCAAATACATATTTCTCTGTCAATGCATTGGGTTGGTACCCTTAAACAACGGCCTTTACTTTCAGCAGACGTGCCTGTGACTGGCATAAATACGTGGTTCATGCTGGAGCTAGTTAGATAGCTAGATAGTTATAAGAATATGAGGATAACAACACTACTTGAACGGGTGTACTGACATGACACCTTCATAATCATGACATGACACGTTTAATGCAAGTTTGTGACAACTGTCATTCGCTCAATTATGAAATTTTTAATGCAAATATGACATTGTTTGAGATGTCTTTGTTATGACACCTTGACGCACCAACTTAATTATTTAATTATTAATTATCAGACTTAGGAAACCACTTAGCTTTATGAGTTAACATTAAAGGAGTAGTTCACTTTTAAAAAACTTTTGCTGATAATTTACTCACCCCCATGTCATCCAAGATGTCCACGTCTTCCTTTCTTCAGTCGAAAAGAAATTAAGGTTTTTGATGAAAACATTCCAGGATTTTCTCCATATAATGGACTTCAATGGAAACCAAACGGTTCAATGTTCAAAAGACAGTTTCAGTGCAAAGGGCTTTAAACGATTCCAGACGATGAATAAGGGTCTTATCAAGCGAAACGATCGCTCATTTAATAATAAATAACAAAGTTTAAGTTTTAAAAGCACAAACGCTCGCCTTGCTCTGTACTGTGATGCGCGTTCGTGACTCTCCTGTTCGAACTCGTTTATCAAAATGAACGAATCCTTTCCCGAGTCAATTCGTTTGTTTCGTTTGTTGAATGAACCAAATGACACGAAAAAAGATTTGTTCATTTTGATGAACGAGTTCGAACAGGAGAGTCACGAAACTCTGATTTGGACCTTGAACCGTTTGGTTCCCATTGAATTCCATTATATGAACAAAAATGCTGGAATGTTTTCATCAAAAACCTTAATTTCTTTTCGACTGAAGAAAGAAAGACGTGGACATGGATGACATGGGGGTGAGTAAAAAAATCAGCAAAAGTTTTTAAAAGTGTTAAAAGTGAACTATTCCTTTAAACTGTCACGTGGTTGGTTTTGACATTGGCTGTCATGAGATCATTATAACATTTTAATGATAACTTCAATGTGTACCACTGTAGTTGAGGTCAATAAACATATTCATGACAGTTATAACGGCCTCATGACAGCCAATGTCAAAACCAATCACATGACAGTTTAATGTAATGTTAACCCATAAAGCGAAGTGCTTTCTTAAGTTTGATCATTAATCTGCTATGTCATGTTTATGACAGGTTGTGTTGTCTTGGTTATGTCAAGTTGTCATGACAAAGACATCTCAAACAATGTCATATTTGCATTAAAAATGTCATAACTGAGCGAATGACACTTCATGACAGTCGTCATAAACATTTATATGTCATGTCATGATTATGAAGGTGTCATGTCAGTCTTGTACACACCCCTTCAAGTAATATTATTAATATTGTGCTTTATACACTCCAGATCGTTTCACAGCAGCGTTACAGAGATCTGCATCTCAGCTGTTGTTCATTCAGTTCTATTGATCATTCATTATTAAAATACTGAATCTACGCACATCTTTAATGTCTTTAGTGAAGCTTGAATTTGTTATCATACTTTATTGTATAGAATATTTTTTCTGTGGTCAGCTGATTACTTTTTTTGCAATAAAGTCACTGAATGGTTTGTATTTATTGCCTTTGCTTGCCTGGCTGGAGACAGAGTTCGATCACATGGTTTGATTCAATGACACGTTTGAGGTTTTAAGGATCCAACGATTCATTTTTAATTTTGTCTTAATAATGCAAATTATCCAAATATGTCGACCTGATGTTGTACTAGAGGCACTGTAAACTCTTAACCTACCAAATACACTGGTGGGCTTTTTGCCAATATTAGCCTACCAGCCATTACTGAGATGTCCAACTAATTTATTACAAAACAAAAATGACATTTATTTATTTTTCTTATTACTGTATGCTCACATTGTGTGGCAAAAAGGTGTATTAAACAGGTCAACATGTTATAGTTTAAAGAAAGCATTGTAAGCTATACCATATAAGCTTGTTTGTCCACGGTTCAGTTTGATTGACATATGATATTCGACATTAAATGCCTATACTCAACAACAAGAAGGAAATAATATTCACATAATACAGTCAAATGGGAAACACTTTACTATACCGTCATACATTAACAGATTTTTTCAATTAAAAAGTTCTATATGTTCAGATTAGTTGCAATATGAACTAACAACACAGTATTGTGTTTGTATTATTATCATGAAACATGTTTTCTGGGAGTGAATCTGATGCTCTGCTGGCCAGAGACATTAAACACAGCGAAGCCTTGGTCAAAAGTCTAGGACTCATTAATAGTGCTTTTATATGTTTGTCAATGACTAGAAATCATTTTTTTTAATCACACTCTCATCTTATGCACAATTTACTACTAAAACAACGACATTGTAATCAAAGTAGAATATATATGTATATGTAGTAATTGTTGAGTTTTTTATTTTCTTCCATAGAAAGCTTGTACAGTAAAGCATTCTCCGGCCCCGGCCTCGTCTCAAGACGCTTCTATTGCTCTGTGCTCGTCTTGAACTTTAAAATATTCATCTCTCTGATAACTAAAAGAGTTCAACCGCATTACAGAGATGTAATTACCAATTATGATCGTATGACTGTTATATATCACAGAGGCCGTCTCAGATTATACATCGGCTGCAAATAAATTAATACATGTAATTAATCTTGCGTGCTTCCAGTTTATTTCATTTATTTAAGAAACGAATGCATCGTAAATCCTCCAGCAGAGTTCATGTTCACACTTGAGCTGTGTCTGAAATCACACACTCATGCACTTGTGTTGAATAGTTATTGCTTGACGGCCTGTAAGAGTGCTCTGTGTGAGTGTATCCGGGTGTAGTTCATCCATCATGTCATGATCATGTGACCTACTACAGTTGCGTTGCTTCCTGTCGTTCACAAACCCTCTCCCGTGGCCTCATGAGACAGTCAAGTGTCCCTCACACACACACACACACACACACTGCTCCAGGCTCACTCGTGAACATCCGCTGCAAAACAACAGCACGTCCCAATCTCAACACACACTCGCAACACACACACACTCCATGTCTTTCTGTGACATTCGTGATGCTACACTGTGAAACTTGTCATATAGACCTTATTCGCAAATACCGGAAGTAGCTAACCGCGGCCATATTGTTGACATGACATCTGTCCTGCTGGCCTTAGCAGCGCGTAGATTTGAGTTGAGTGGGAGCTTTATCAAGAGAAGATAAGCTTGATTGGTGTGTGGACCCACATCAAAATTAAACAATAGCATTAAGTAAAGACCCGTCCTTATTGCCAGCCGTAACCTATCCGGATATTTATAACGATCTCGATCATACAGTATCCGTATAACGTACAAACTACAATTTACCTCAAACAAGGCAACATGAACGACACTTGTCTCATTCGTGGAGGTGGAAAAACAAGTGCTTTATGACATGCAAGATGTCATAGAAAAAGAAAAGGCATGTGAGTCGGTTGTTTGTCAATTTTAAGTTTTCATTTAAAATGTTTGTGATTTTAATATAAATACATGGTTACATATTTGACCACTTGCTTGAGCAACTTAATAAGTAAAGCATGGAATAATTGGCTTACGTTGTTGAAATAATGAGTATGTGTTAAAATAAAAATAGTGAGTACCGGGGTGTTTGTGGTACAGGCGCGGATCAGTTATGTGTGTTATGTGTGAAACCTGTGGTAAAATGATAGGAACAGACTTTTCTGTGGGGAGTTGGCAGAAAGTTTAGCCTCTCCTGCACTGTCTCAACCCTGTCTCCTTCCCACGTTTTCTGACAGTCGGTATCTTATCGCATAAAAACTAACTCTGATGTTCTTATTGCTGTTGTTAGAACAGCCGTGTATTACACAACACCATCACGCTGTTAAAAAAAACAAAACAGTGATAATATCATGGATAATCCCGACGCTACCTCGCTTGTCCATTGACAGACTGACAATTTCCGTGGTTTCAATGTCAACAAAATGGCCGCCGCAAACACTGATGATGCAGATCGAATAAGGTCTATTGTATTGTACAGCTCCACAATCCAATTGTACATGTGTGGTATTCAACATCAAGAGGAACCCACTTCAGTCCAATGAGATATCAGTGTGTGTGTGTGTGTGTGTGTGTGTGTGTGTGTGTGTGTGTATGCAATGTTGTAGAAATAGAAACAAAGTGACCAACAAATGTACTGACGCTTGTCACGACCAGTTATAACAAACTCAAGCCAATAACAAGTGTTTATAAATCAATATAGCATCCCTTCCATGTTAATGCGTTATACAACATCACATTTGGCCAAGTGCTTGGTTCATATTTTTACAATGGTGCAACTGGGCACCAGGGGCGGCGCCAGCTGATTTTGCCGGGGCTTCAGCCTCGAATGTTTTGAGTCAGTGCCCGAAGGTAACGACGGTCACTGAGCAAATATGAAACCGGACAATAGCCTATGTAAACGCCCAAATCAGTCAATCAAGTTTACTTTATTTATTTCATCGAGCTTTGGGTTTGTACACTCACCGGCCACTTTATTAGGTACACCTGTCCAACTGCTCGTTAACACTTAATTTCTAAGCAGCCAATCACATGGCGGCAACTCAGTGCATTTAGGCATGTAGACATGGTCAAGACAATCTCCTGCAGTTCAAACCGAGCATCAGTATGGGGAAGAAAGGTGATTTGAGTGACTTTGAATGTGGCATGATTGTTGGTGCCAGAAGAGCTGGTCTGAGTATTTCAGAAACTGCTAATCTCCTGGGATTTTCACGCACAACCATCTCTAGGGTTTACAGAGAATGGTCCGAAAAAGAAAAAACATCCAGTGAGCGGCAGTTCTGTGGGCGGAAATGCCTTGTTGATGCCAGAGGTCAGAGGAGAATGGCCAGACTGGTTCGAGTTGATAGAAGGGCAACAGTGACTCAAATAACCACCCGTTACAACCAAGGTTGGCAGAAGAGCATCTCTGAACGCACAGTACGTCGAACTTTGAGGCAGATGGGCTACAGCAGCAGAAGACCACACCGGGTGCCACTCCTTTCAGCTAAGAACAGGAAACTGAGGCTACAATTTGCACAAGCTCATCGAAATTGGAAAATAGAAGATTGGAAAAACGTTGCCTGGTCTGATGAGTCTCGATTTCTGCTGCGACATTCGGATGGTAGGGTCAGAATTTGGCGTCTACAACATGAAAGCATGGATCCATCCTGCCTTGTATCAACGGTTCAGGCTGGTGGTGGTGGTGTCATGGTGTGGGAAATATATTCTTGGCACTCTTTGGGCCCCTTGGTACCAATTGAGCATCGTTGCAACGCCACAGCCTACCTGAGTATTGTTGCTGACCATGTCCATCCCTTTATGACCACAATGTACCCAACTTCTGATGGCTACTTTCAGCAGGATAATGCGCCATGTCATAAAGCTGGAATCATCTCAGACTGGTTTCTTGAACATGACAATGAGTTCGCTGTACTCAAATTGCCTCCACAGTCACCAGATCTCAATCCAATAGAGCATCTTTGGGATGTGGTGGAACGGGAGATTCGCATCATGGATGTGCAGCCGACAAATCTGCGGCAACTGTGTGATGCCATCATGTCAATATGGACCAAAATCCCTGAGGAATGCTTCCAGCACCTTGTTGAATCTATGCCACGAAGAATTGAGGCAGTTCTGAAGGCAAAAGGGGGTCCAACCCGTTACTAGCATGGGGTACCTAATAAAGTGGCCGGTGAGTGTATATACTGCATACAGCATGTAAAAATATACCTTAAAAATAATCTAGCATATACATTTCTTTGCTGTCGGTAGCCTATGGGCTGCTCCGTTTCTTCCTCTCTGTTGAATATGCAGCAGGAGGGGGAGGAGCTAGCACAGTCATCCGCAAGAGTGCGAGTTAACACACTGATCTATATAATGACATGTATAATGATATATCATTCTATATAGATCAGTGAGTTAACATGAGGCAAGAAGAGTTTTCTAACTTACTGGCGTCGTTCCCTCATCATTAGCTCAGGTCGGTGAAGGCTCTTTAGCAAACCCTGGCCTAACTAACATGTGTATATATATATATATATATATATAGTAAAGTATATAAGTGTATATATAAAGTGCTTGGGACCATACTATTTTGCCTATAGCTAATTCATTTTGTTATAATCCGTTTCTCGTGAAGAATGTAGATGAAGTAACAGTTAGCCTAACTTATTCATCTGATTTGTCTATTGAAACATATCAGGGAACTTTAGGAATATAACTTTAGGAATCCTATTTCAATCCTTGTTTCAGTATTCGGAAATTCTATCGCTAGCATCAAATTTTCTGATCTGATACCTAGCAATTGATGTCAATTTTCTCCTCTCGCGAGCTAAACATCTTTTAATCGCTGTTTTGCGGGTGTTTTTTATGAAATATACACTGAAAGGGGAGAATTAAAATTTTTTTTTATTGTTAACCGCTGCGCAGTCATGTGATTTAGTCAGCTTGATTAACATTATTAAAATATAATCCTATTTAACACAGATGTTTGCTAATTATAGAAACTATGAGCTCAATTCAAAAGTATAAATGTATTATAAATTGTATAAGTATATATAATTTTTATGGTCCTCAAATGTATTCGAATATTTCACCAGTCTCAGCCTTTTCAATGTTGTAATGTTTCACTCCGCTTGTCTGTGTTTGCCTAACTTGCATCATTAAGCCAGTAGGTGACGACAAGTGACTGTCTTTATGAGTGCACAATTGAACTTTAACTTAACTGAGATTGGTGCCAAAACATTGGCTGCGTCTGATACCACATACTTCCCTACTATATAGTATGGGAAAAAGAGTAGGCGAGCGAAAAGTATGTACGAATCATAAATGAGTTCTCCTCTGGCTAACATACATATTGTTTCAAAGCAGCTTTACATTAAGTGCATATCAGAAAAGTATATGAAAAAAATAGATTTAGTTAATCATGTAATATTAAGGGCATAACATATCACCGGCGTTGAGTCGTCTCTTCACAGGCGTTGGGGCAACATGATAAAACATGGCAAAAAATAACATTTATAGGCAGTCTTTTTTTCTCCTTTAGTTTTCAATTTGATAGATCTCCATTTTTCATTACTGGCTATATAAATTATTGTTGAGCACATTCCTTGTTTCCAACGTCAATTGTTGCATATTAAAAATATAACATGGATATTTTAATTAAATAATACATTTTAAGATAGAACGTGTTCAAAAATATGCATTAATTAAAAATCACATAATGTAATTAGGATTCACTGGTAATGTGAGGTTTATTTAACATACATTTTTAAACTAACTACACAAATACATAGCCTACATGATGAACCAACACACAATTAGAAAGATCTTTCTTGGTGAAGAGCATGTAGCATTATGGTAGCCCACATTAACTGGCAGATATTGGTCTCTCCAGGTTTCTGTTAAGTTGAAAAAATAAAAAAATGTTATGCTTAATAATGAATTAATTATACTTTCATTATTATTATTATTACTGGTGAGGGAATGTGTTTCATCTCGAGTGGGACAATCTGAACAATCTGTCTAGATAAGGAATTTTGATGTTCCCCGCGCAAATTTTTGTCCCATATGTGATTTTTTGTATCATCTTTTGTGTCCATACTTGATTTTTGGCTGCGGAAAATGAAAACTTTAAATCTACATAGATTCCAAACAATACATCCTACAGACACAATCGACAATCTGAACAAAATAACGACAAACATTCATGGCTCAAATGTGGTGAACTGGATCAGTGGGATCATGATAGAGGAGGTGAAACCTGGATTTGATACCGCCAACTCTATGGAAATTCCACGAATGCTCCCACTCAACGAGCAGAACAAGACGAACAAGAGATGGATATGGACGGTGTTTAGGGTCTCGGGTATGACATACCTGAGACCCTAAACACCGTCCATATCTATAGCCAAGTCGGCCCCAAATTTCCTGAGGGAGCAGTTTTTACTCTGCCCACAGTAAACAACAAAGTCTACTCAAACTGCATCCAAGAGTATCGTGTCTGGCTAAATATCAGAGTGGTGGGAAACAGTGGATCAAAGCAACTTGTTGCAGGGTTTGCTGGCTTTGTATCAGCCACTGGTTACAAGCCCCCTCGAAGATCTACCATCAACTACATCAACCCCAATCAACCAACCTTTTACAGGGTACTCAGTCATAAAGCAGCTGCTAAAACAGTCTGAGGAGGCCACCATGGAGGTGGGTCAGGAGTACGTCCACATCACCCTTGACCTCGGTGGTTGCATGAAGGCCCTGCCTCTCATTTGGAATTTTCCATTGCTCCTTGGCTGACCTCTACAGCCTCGCATCTGGTGCCCCTGATTTCTCGGAGGTGGAGTTTGATGTCCTACGTGCGGAGGCAGCTGGTAAGGAGTCCAAGGAAGCTTTCATCCAAGATCGCTTTGTGAGCGGCTCTTCTGAGGAGCTGTTTTTTGAGCCAATCAAGAAGCTGAAGCTGAAGACTATGGATGCCTCAAACAAAAAGGTCAAGCTCACTGGCTCCCAAGGAAAAGTATGAGGTATATGAAAAAGATATACTCTTTATATATAATATGACAAATGTTGTCACATATATATAAATATATACTGTATATATGACAATATTTGTCATATTATATATAAAGTATAGTATTATACATTATATAGATATATATATATATATATTTATTGGTTGACATACATTTAATTAATTTCACATTTATTTGTATAACGCTTCTCACAATACACATTGTTTCAAAGCAGCTTTATAGAAAATGCATTTCAGAAAATACAGTTAGTTAATCATGTATTAATTTAGGGCATAACAACATATAACATACAATACATGACATACTGAGTATTGTTCACCTGTTTGTGAATTGAGGTATTGCAGTACCATGAACAAAGTGACCTCGCCTTCATGCTGCTCATTAAGTCACAGAACCCGGATGAACCCCTCAACCTTGACGAGCTGATGCGGTACTCACTCTTCCCAGGTCATCCCAGTCTAGGCACAGCTGATGGGTTCTTCAATAAGACCAACCAGGCTGCAATCCTTCACTACTTGATGGAAGATGTTTCTAAAGATGTGCCTTATCCGAAGGATGCTTTCTACATCCAGGATGGCAATACACTCTTCCATGCCTTGATGAACCTCCCACCAACATTCGAGGGAATTTGTCTCCAGTCCCTTGACCATGTGGTGCTTAAGAAACATTTTGTCTTCTCGACAGACTCCTACCATGATGATTCTGTCAAAGCTCAGGAGAGATTGCATCGTGGCTTGTCCCAGCGGTACATCATAGGTGGTCCTGCAACAAGGAAGCCAAGTGACTTCAAACTCTTCCTGGCAAATGATGAGAACAAGAGAGGCCAAGCATATCATTTGGAGTCATCGAGGGGCAATTTGAGTATTTTCTCAGTCTTTCTCACTATTCTTCTTTATTAGAAACTTTTGGAAAATATTTAGCCAAGCCTAATTATACACGAGAAACTGATAAAATGGTGTCTTACTATATACTATCACACCTTACTCAATAACTTGTTTCAGGCTCAGCTCCTTCACCACAACAGACTGGTACATCGACCGCATTTAAATGATGCACCAATCTGTCTGTCAATCTCCTGTTCCATCCTTCCCTCACTCGTGAACAAAACCCCAAGATACTTAAACTCCTCTGCTTGAGGCGGGATCTCTCCACCAACCTGAAGTGGGCAAGCCACCCTTTTCCGACTCAGGACCATGGCCTCAGATTTAGAGGTGCTGATTTTCATCCTAGCCGCTTCACACTCGGCTGCAAACCTTCCCAGTGCATGCTGAAGGTCCTGGTCTGAAGAGACCAACACGACAACATCATCCGCACAGATCAGAGACAAAATCATGTGGTCCCCAAACTTGACACCCTCCCGGCCCCTGGAGTTGGGGGCATCAAATCCAGGTTATCATGATCCCACCGGTCCAGTTCACCACATTTGAGCCATGAATGTTTGTCGTTATTTTGTTCAGATTGTCCCACTCGAGATGAAACACATTCCCTCACCAGTAATAATAATAATAATAATAATGAAAGTATAATTAATTATTAAGCATAACAATTTTTTTATTTTTTCAACTTAACAGAAACCTGGAGAGACCAATATCTGCCAGTTAATGTGGGCTTCCATAATGCTACATGCTCTTCACCAAGAAAGATCTTTCTAATTGTGTGTTGGTGCATCATGTAGGCTATGTATTTGTGTAGTTAGTTTAAAAATGTATGTTAAATAAACCTCACATTACCAGTGAATCCTAATTACATTATGTGATTTTTAATTAATGCATATTTTTGAACACATTGTATCTTAAAATGTATTATTTAATTAAAATATGAAGAGTTCAGATGCAAGAGCCTCTAAGTGCCATTTGAAATTTTCTTCTAGAATGATAATTTTTATCAAGCTTGTATATTTAAGTTCAGTGATTTCACTTAAATGGCAATGATAATTACCTATTAATTGTTATTTAAGTGAAATTACTGAACTTAAATATACAAGTTTGATAAAAATCATCATTAAAGAAGAAAATTTCAAATGGCATTTAGAGGCTTTTGCATCTGAACTCTTCATATCTACGTTATATTTTAATATGCAACAATTGACGTTGGGGAAAAAAGCAGTAATGTGCTCAACAATAATTTATATAGCCAGTAATGAAAAATGATCATTACTATCAATGAAGATCTATCAAATCAAAAAACTAAAGGAGAAAAACAGACTGCCTATAAATGTTCTTTTATGCTTTTGTGGATATCCAGGGTGGCAACCAATATAGCCAGAAAAGACATACATGTGACAATACTTCAGGTGGGGATCATCAACATTTGCTTCTTAGACATCCTAAAGACTGTAAAAATACAAAAGTTAGAAAACATAAATCAGAAGGGTTCATAGGGGAGGAGTTCCAGTGATCCAATGTCACCATTTGTTTTTATGGTTTTTGGTGTTTATTTGAGTTTTTATGCACTATACATCATCTAATCAAGATAATTCTCATATCTATCAATTCCTCATGCAAAGAGGAAGAGAAAATGGGGTAGATTGTGTCTGTAGGATGCATTGTTCAAATTCTATGTAGATTTTAATTTTCCGCAACCAAAAATCAAGCATGGGCACAAAAGATGATACAAAAAAAATCACATATGGGACAAAAATTTGATGTCAGAGATCGTAACTGGGAGTTCATCGATCTAGTTCAAGTTCACGGGTGGGAAGTCACAGGTGACTGCAGCTCCAGTGCCTTTGACGGGTATAAGGTTGGAAAAACACGGGTTACAGGTTGCCTGGAACGCAGCATTATGACCCACCCCAGTCCCTGATGTTTTTAAAACCTAGAAACGCCCCTGCTGGGCACACACACAACCTCATTAACCAAACTGAAGGATAATGGATGTCATGAGTACAGAAACAGAGAACACTGATTGGCTGTTCAGTGATTGATTGTGTTTGGACACGCCTCATGCTCACATTCACTGATCGGACACGTGTAACAGCAACTGAACACTCGTCTCTGTGTGTGTGTGTGTGTGTGTGTGTGTGAGAAAGACATGCTTTTCTCTAGTTTGGAGACAGTGTGTGTGTGCGTGTGTGTGTGTGTGTGTGCGTGTGTGTGTGTGTGTGTGTGTGTGTGTGTGCGTGTGTGTGTGTGTGTAGTGAAAGACATGCTTTTCTCTAGTTTGGAGACAGTGTCTGTGTGTGTGTGTATGCAGTGAAAGACTTGCTTTTCTCTAGTTTGGAGACAGTGTGTGTGTGTGTGTGTGCAGTGAAAGACATGCTTTCCCCTGGAGATCTGCTCCCACTCTTTTGTGCTCGTTCGCGACTCCTCTTACATAAGCAGATCCAGCGTGCACCAGTTCTGCTGATGAGCTGTGCTTCTGAACACAGCCAGGACTGGCATCTCAAACACAGGCTGAGCAGATCACACACACACACTTTATCACATGAAGACATGCATGGGCAATCTGGAGGAATTAAAGACCCACTGTAGTCAACTGCATCCATTAAAACTACGGGTGTAACGATGTCCTCGTGTAACGATACTGAACTCATGATAACATATTATTGCGATACTCCAAAGACATTTGATAAGCAAGGCTAAGCAATTGTTTTACGGTTGATTAAAATACTAAATTGTAAATGAACAGGCTTGATCTTGGTGATGAAACCCACAGCACAGGACAATAGAGACACCAGAATAACAATATTCAGATTCTGAAGATGAAAACACTGAATTATTTTAGACGAATATGCTTGCAATCTTTCACTAACTAGATATATTTAAAAAAATGTTGGCCACTATTTACTGGTAACATCAGATATTTGGCATTATCAGGACACAAATCTCCCCCATTGCATTATTATACATTATATTCAACATCATATACAGTAGTTTAATGTAGTGACACTTAAACTCTAAAAAAATCTTTTTTTCTAAAAACTCTTTTTTTTTTCTCACAGTAATTTTTATTTCGGGTGAATTATACACAATATTGTCACTATCCAGTATCCACGATACGTATTGTTCCATTTTTATATTGCGATATATTGTGACGCAATGTATCGTCACACCCCAACTTTGATCACCAAAATGACATTTAAAAGTTTTTACCTGTGAACAAAATGTCTTCATGCCTTAAAAAGCTTGAATGTAACTCGACACCCTCGCCTCATTTAGCATTCGCGGTTTATGAATATGCAAATGAGCCCCGCCTCCACTCATTCAGAGCATGCTGCATTAATTCTGACATACGTGATCATTGCGAGCTACAGGCAAAACAAGTGAAAAATTAAGATTTTGAGCTCTGCCATTCGAAGTAATGGCAGAGATAGCAGCGTTACCTTGCTACTTCCTATGACAAGACCCCTGTTCCAAGATGGCGGCGGTTTTGACGCATGCTTAGAACCCCAAGGTGAGGTCTAGTGTATATGTCTATGATCAAACTGTGCAGCCTCTCTGATCAACCCGTAACATCACCGGAAAGAATAGACCTTATTCAGAGCAGCGCCATGACGGGTATGAGAGTGAGGCTGTGAGGGATAGACTTACCGTGCTTCCAATGGCATCCGCTGTAAAAAGCTGAATAAAGCGGCTAAATTACTTACAATTTTCCACAGCTTACATTGTCGGGAGTTTTTTGTCAACTGACATTTCTTGGAAAGATATTTTTCCAGTGTTTCATGAGCAGAACAATCCGAAAACACATTAAATAACAGTACAGCCCATTGAAGAGATGCAAGTCTATCCCTCACAGCCTCGCTTTCATTCTCATTAAAAATCAAAGATGGCGCTGCCGTGAATAAGGCGTATAGAGTCCATCCGCAACGGAAGCGCGTGTTCGAGTGAAGACTCCGCGAGCTACAGAGAAAACTGAACCATTGATCGCCGCGGCAACCAGTGGCGGATTTAGCAAATTGGGGGCCCAAGGCGAAGGTAGTATGGGGCCCCCCAGTCGATCTTTAAAAGACAACGAAAAAAGTAAAAAAAAATTTTTTTAAATAAACCATTAAATGGCACTTTCTGGAGAGTTTTGTGCAAAAAATATAGAAAAAAAGTAGGTTTAACAAGTCTTATATTTCTGTAATTCACACAGATCAAAAGACAAATATGCTGACTGAATAGATTGCTAGTTGAGAAACACTGCTTTAATTAATGTTTTTATGATGACTTTGTGAAAGGTTAACTAAACAACATGAGCCGTCTTCCAGCTGGCTAGTAAGTTATTTGGCAAATTTCATTCATACAGATCTGTATGCTATAGTCTTTGATAGTGTTATACATTTCTTACATTAATCACGATGATCATTGCATTTGTCTTACCGAATGTGGTAGCTTTATGCTATTACAGTTTGTCCATAAGCTTTTTTTTATATTAATGCCAACAGTAAAATGTTGCCAGATATTGCTATGAAAAAAACAACAAATTAATAATAATAATCCGAAATATGTTCAAAGCTTGTGTTTTGAATATAAGATTAATATATCACTAACCCTAACATGTAACTTTCCACTTTATAACTTCCTAAAGTGTCACATTAAATCAGAAAAACAGGTCCAGAAGACTAGTGCACCTTTCCATTAGCTGGATCTGGCAACATGGAGGCTGTATCCACACCCACTCACAACGCGCTCTCATGCCCTGTTTACTGAGCTAGCTTCTCGAAGCAACATGAATTGCAAACACTCATATGAGGAGTTTAAATTCATGATACATTGTCTTCTCTTAATGTAATACTAATACGTAATGTACATTGTTGTTAAATATAGTTTAATAATAATGCTACAGAAGGCTTCAAATAGACTCTGTAATCGGTGATCGGTATCGGTATAAGGGTGATACAGCTTCCAGTAATCGGTGATCGGCCCCAAAAATCCTGATCGGATCACCCCTAAGCGAAACATTACACCGTGCAGTGGCTAAAAATGGCTTCTTGCGTGTCCTGCATGCTCATAATGTGCTATTGCTCAACTCCAATCAATTCCCGAAGGATGAAATCAAGCCCCGCCCTACATTTTTTTCTAATTTCAGAAGCCGTTTCACTCGATATACGTCACAACCAAGGGAAAAATGGCAATCTCAACTTCCGTTTCATTCCGACAGTAATGGGCTGAAGTGCGCTCCATACTCAGAGAAGTGAACCCTATCAGTCAGTATCTGTTCAAACAAAGCTTTTCATATTAAATCAAGGCTACTCAACACAAACAAACTGGGATTGGTTCAGGGAACCATGGGAAACAGCTGAGCACTGTTAACTTCATAACCTAAGTTTCCTCACACGCCCGTCTGAAAGGTCCCGTGAACACTACCATGTTTCCACTGATCTAAATATACATGTACTGTATGACTGGTTTGCTCACTGCGATGTGAAGTTCCAGCCGGAGGAGAAGCACTGGGAGAGTCCTAGCACCATAATGATGTTCCCGACCCACAGACAGCGTTACCCAAGACTCAACATGATCAGCTGCTCAGAACTCGCTTCTTTACGATATTTATGTAAATTAATTGCTACTTCAGGCGCTGTCTGTAATGTTTATGGTCTTTTGAAGCGATATAGAGATCATTAAAGGGATAGTTCACCCAAAATTTTAAAAACATGTAATAAAAAAAGAAGAGCAAAAGTGGGAGTAATAATTGGCAACATTTTAATAATAATATCTAAAATTTCAAAGGATTATTGATGTATAATTTCCCCTTGTGTCTCCAGAACGCCTGATGAATGCATGTCCTGGTGTCTCTACAGTGGAGTGTGTGAAATCAACAACCCGCTCTGAAACAGAAAGTCATTTTTTAATTTGAAACCCCATAACGTTAGATGTTGATTTATGAAATACAATTTGAAAAGTAATCCGACTTAAATGATAATTACAATATATTATCATATTTTCATAAGACTGCTTTATTTGATCACTAAATTAATGTCAGTCATTCGTAAGGAGCAAGCAGAAGAACCTGTGGCATCTGTGAAGAGCCCTGAACGAGCTTTTAAAGCGGTGACGTGTACAGTGTCGGAGAAACTCCCTCGACGTCCACTACAGAGGACACACGTCTATTCCTGGCTGCCAGGAGGTCACAACCATTTACATGCTCAGGATGCTTGCATAGTACCAATATACAGGGAGACTTCAGACATACACACAGTCATTATGTAGACGATTTCACATTGATTAAGATAATGTGTGGCAATACCAGTGTGGCGGCGTCATTTAGATCAGTAGTTGTTTCGCTTT
Organism: Pimephales promelas; assembly: GCF_016745375.1. The sequence goes on along the minus strand of NW_024121310.1, from coordinate 4,900,483 downwards.
TATATCATGCATTTTAGCATGTTTATTTTTACTTTTTTAGATGTCAGCAACATGAAACGTCAGTGAACGTCATTCATAAACACTACTAGGCAATTAAGTAATATGCTCATGTCAGTTTCTACAGTGAGAGTTTGTGCTGGGCGGTAAGACCAAAAACCTCTAACAGGATTTATGCTTTTATATACATCACTAATGGTTGGTAATGTCATATAAGGTTTGCTTGGCTCACAGAAATGAAAACATGGAGCCCTCTTTTAAAGTTCCTGGATGGATGATCATGAAACAAGAAATAATGTCAAACGAGATGTTTAGAATGAGTTTAGAGTTAAGAGTATTTGTTGTTGTTTTGTGTAGAGATTATGTCATGTTTTTTGTTTTTTTACCCAGCGATGTTCTGTACATAGAATGAATAAAAAATAAAAATGAGAAAAAGACTATATGAAGCATGCAGAATGTAAACCATTTTTAAAATGCAGTAAAAACATAAAATAGATATGCCAACAACATTGCTTCCTTTTATAAACAAAACATGTTCTTAGGACCTTACATGAAATCCATCTACCAAAATACATTGGGTAACAGCTGCATCATAGCGACATTTAGCATCATGAGTGTAGATGCTTTTAGAAATTATTATAGCTACGGGACATGCAACCAAATAAACCACAATTCATTTATAATAGTTTTAAATACATAACGTTAGCCTATTATGTTTTCTGAATTGCGCAAAATAGTTAAGAATAATAAGCCAGTCTGCAAAAGATATTCCAGGCTTATTTTTGTATGCATTTCTAGAAGCATTTTTAGATGTGCATGTCTGCTATAAATAAGTGTGAGTGTAGAGATGTTGTGTGTTGTAGTTGAAGTGGAATCAGTCAGAGCTGAACCTCAGATGCAGGTTTAATGTGAGCAACTTCAGCTTTTAGAAAAGGCTCCATCGCCTGCGGAGGGAAGTTTCTAAGCTCAGGGTGAGGATAAATCTTCAGATGCACACTAGAAACATGGATGCTCAAATGAAATGCAGAGAGAGAGAGAGAGAGAGAGAGAGAGAGAGAGAGAGAGAGAGAGAGAGAGAGAGAGAGAGAGAGAGAGAGAGAGAGAGAGAGACCCCAAAATCACACAAGCTCTTTCAGTGGTTAGGTATGAATGCTTTCCAGCTTCTGCTATTAGCTATAACATTAATATGCGACTAGTTTTTAATGCATGGACACATGCAAATTAATTTGGGTGATAATATTTAAAATGTTCGATCCTCTTCTCCTCCTGAATTTGCTTTAGATTTCAGATCCCATTTTCCTCATGTCACATAATCATGCATCGTCGCATTAAGCAATATGATAATACTGCCGTATAACTGCCTACGCTAATTATTAATGCAGAGGAATACAAAATAATCATTCTTATATTGATGTTATACGCAAATCATCTTCAATGTGATGATTATTTGCTCATATTTAGTCTACACAACCCTATTCACAGAGGCATCTTATGAATCGTTATGTAATTTTTGCATGAATAAATCACATCGTTAATGTTTGAATGATTTGATTTCATATATAGATACATAAATAAACACACACACCCACAGTCACACACGATATTTGAAACAAAATAAGCAACGACATTTGATGACACCTGCCCAAAAACAGCTCTTGTGCATTTCAAATGCATACATCTGATATATGATGATTATTATTATAGTATATCTAATCTGTACACGTACCTTCCTCGATAAAAGCGTCCGCTGTGAGAGATGTTTAATACGCGTGTGGGAAATGTCACATCTCGGCTCCTGCAGCTGATTCACACGACGAAGGGTCGCACGAATACTCCTCTTCGAGCTCTTTAAAATGGCTATATCCCCTTTAGTCTTCAGTGTAGTCGGGCGATTATTAAACGAGGTCAAACATCAAAATATAAAAGGCGCTGGAAATAAACACCGTGAGAAAACAAACGCGTATCCCTTTCAGCCTCGAGCACCGAGTTCATCAGTTGACAGTTGACACAGACAAACGAAAATGTCAGGCGTCCTCGTTCTTCATCACACCATTCAACACACACACACAAAGATTCGTCGTGTTTCATGTGTTAGCCTCAAAACCGTTCTTCTTCATCGGTTAATGTTTTAATGTGCTGCTGTTTCTTTCACTGCATCTGCTGCTTTCCCTCTGTCTACACAATCACATGCGCGTTCTCAGCTGTTTGATTCAGTCAATCAGCGCAGCACAGGCCACGCCCCTCGCTGTCAGTCACGGACAAGCCACGCCCCTCACTGGCAGTCACGGAGAATCCCCGCCCCTCACGGGCAGTCAAGAACACAAGCCCCGCCCCTCACTGTCATTCAGAACACAAGCCGCCATCCCTCACAAACATATGTTTACAAAGCTTTTATTTTTATGGTTTTTAATTTACCTTTGAAAAGGTAGATAGTGAATGCAGCTGGAGGAGGCAAGAGAAAAGAGAAATAATTAGTACTCAGTAGTTGCGGCTCCTCCTGACTGTCCATTAAGGTATAGGGGCAGATTCTGTGCCGTAGCAATAGCTTTGTGATGAATAATATGGAAGTAAAACAATAATAAAACAATTAACAATTAACATAAAATTAAGCATACAATTGACCCTTCGCTAAGCCACACCCGAAAACCGCCACTGGCCAATCGTGTCTTATCACAAGATTTATGGATAAGCTGTTTGATTTATAATTATTAGGATTTTTTTCACATACCCTGCTGTGCACGAACATAGCTGTTCCTCAATTTGTGTAGTTCCCATTTGAATGGTCAGCATATGAGGCAGTTGCTGCTTGCGCTGTGACTAGGCTTTAGCTTCAAATTTTAAGAAATGATTCTCTAATCGGTTGCATGTTATGTCGTGAATATATCCCTCGAATGGATTACTGCAGTCCCTTTTGTCTTGCTCTCTCAGATATTTCACTTGTTCGCTGAAAATTACTAATTATCTCATTGGGAATGTCTGACACCGGGTGCATCCACACTATAATAGATGTGCCAGCCGCGAAAGCTTGACAGGCGTAGCAACAGTAACTAGGGAGGGCGGGGCTTAGCGAAGGGTCTGCATTGTATTTTCAGTGCTTGCATTTTTAGGGATGAAATTCTACATGGTATAGAAAACATTTCATACACAATTTATTTATTAATGAAATTCTGTAATCCATATTGAGCTTTCTCCATCACAAAGGAGATACACTTCGACACTGATTGGCATTTAGAGACAAATACCTGAAAAAATCTGTTATTGATCATTTAAAATCTGTTCTCAGTTGTTCGAATGATTTTAAGTTGTTATTACTAAAAGTAAAAGTATTTTTGAGAGAGTTTCATATGTAATACATAGCTATTTCATATGCAAGCAGCATGTCAGCCAATCACAGCAGAGGCCAGTTACACTGAATCCCACAGCAGACACGCCCCTTCAAACAGAGCGTTCAAAGCAGAGGCTCAAATCAGGCTAGGAAAAATGCCTTTTAATTCTAAATTATGACTATTTTTGATCTACATTATAAGGGCAACCCAGGAAACATTATAAAATAATAAAATAACCACATGTCAGGAGACCTTTAAGGCAATCGGTGTCCTCAAATGTAATGAGTTATCTTGTGTTTGACTGTATGTGATTGTGAGCTAGCAGTACCTGAAAGTGCTCTGAGTTCATTAAAAGTTGGTCATTTCACTGTTTTTACTCAATATAGTTAAGTTTCAGCAATATAAAGTATTTTAATTCAGTGTAAAGTTTAATTGTTTATTAAGAACTATGGTTTCACTTTATTTGGAGGGTCCCTTTAACACATTTAGTTGACTATAAGTAACGTTGCACCTACATCTCTACTAACTTTCAACAGATTGTTTGTAGAGTATTAGTAGACTGGTAGGGTTAGGCAGGGCTGGATTAAGAGTTCAGAGGCCCCTGAGCACAATGTTTTGTGGGCCCCCTCTTAGGCAGGCCAAATATATATTTTGTCCAAGGACATTTTAATATGGCATTTACAGTTTTCCTGACTTAAAATTAACTTTGTTGAACTACGCTGGAGTAAAGTTCATAAATGGTTGTTCTTTCCTACAGGAATTTGTAAAACTATGTTGGGTGGACCCTTAATGTAGCATTTACAGTTTTACTGATTTACTGTTCCTATAGGGGGGTTCGGGGACATGCTCCCCCGCAAGAAAATTTTAAATTTGGAGTAGGATTTACTTGAAAAAACCTTGCTAAACGATCTCACTCAGAAAATGCTAGTAAATTTACAAAGATTTGCCAAGTAAAAACCTAAACATATTTATCAGTAGCTTTAATTAGAAATCTTTAAGTTAAATTTACTTGGAATGTGGAATTGAGTAAACTTTACAAAAAATAAGTAATTTTTACTCGGCTTGTAAAAGGTTGATTAATACCGATTTCCTTTGCCTTTGTATTACACTTCACTAAAACAATTATCTTGAATTTTATTAGTCATTTATAGTATGTTCTTTACTTAGATCATCTAAGTAATTTATATATAGATCATGTCAGACTTTAAGCCTTTTATGAATGCAAACACCTCAATACTTGGTAGACATGGTGGTAACCTTTGATGGATCGTTTTTGTGTTTGAATGTGTCGTTTTAAGCAAAAAATTTACTCGAAATGTCACAAAATGGCAAGTTACTAATACTGAAAACAAAAATCAATGATAAAACAGTGTAAATACAGCTGGAAACCAGTGAAAAATGAGCCTCTTTAATTATTCAAGGTCCAGTGCATGATGGGAACCCCAGCATCAGAAAAGTTGAGTAATTTTTACTTAATTTTATTGAGTTGATATTACACTTTCATTTATACTCGCTTGAAATAAGTACTGATATGAAATTTACTTAGTTTTTTAAATTCTTGCCTGAACTAACTTTTTCAAGTAAATTACATTGGGTTTTTTCACTAGTATTTACTTAACCAAAAAATCATTTTTTACAGTGCATTTTAAGGATAAATGCATCAGTCTCATGCTCTTTGAGAGATCAAAATTAAGAGCTTCAACCCATGAACTGCTCGTTGAACAAAGAAAACGCATTGATTTGTACCAGGACAATAAACAGGGCTCAAACATCTTTTTAGAGATCTAAATCTTTATCTTTTTATAGAGTCTCAGTCTTATATTATCAATGGTATTTTAGGATCCCAAACAATTATTATAATAATGTAAAAAATAATTTATATAATTATTCCTATGACGTAAAATCCATAAAGCTTATAAATATACTACAGTCATGGTCAAAATTAATGGCACCCCTTGGTAAATATGATGAAAACTGGTTGTAAAAAATAATTCTGCATTGTTTATGTTTTGGAGAAAAACCTTTTTCATAGTGTGATTTACCCCCACTTTCAATTCTTTTGCTTCAATGAAAGGTTAGAATTTTGCCAATTTTTTGAATGGAAGATCAAAAGGATAAACAATGCAGAATTATTTTTTACAGCCAGTTTTCATCATATTTAGGGGTGAAAATGAATATTTCCAAAGTAGCCTATATTTTAGTCTACATTACACTATAATATAGTAAAATTAAAATACTTTTGTCCTTATTTCTTCACTTGCAAGAAATAAACCCTTGAGCTTGTATTTAGAAGAAAGCACCATGACCATGATGATCGCGTGAGCAAAGTGCACACTTTTCTTTAATTCACCCAGCACTAACAGGATGCATATTCTTAAAGTCTTGTGCTGTTTTATAAAGGCAAAAATCCATATCATGGTTTCGATTTTAGTTTGTTGGCAAAATATAACGCTAGAGACCTATGTTAGGTTATACATTTTACATCTCGTATGAGTTGGGAAAAGGGAGACTTCGGCAAAAGGCGGATTCAAACTCGCGTCAAGCACATCAAAAGCTGATTCACGCGCTTTGCGCGCTACGACCTACGCCACTTCAGCTGTGACGTGAACAACGTCTTTTTTGATTAAAGACAGGCACTTATTGCACTTATTCCCTCGCGGCCTCGAAACACTACCGGCCCACCTGGGAAACTCCCGACTCTCCCGATTGCCACTGAATATTTTTAACCAGTTGCACTAAAGGTTAATCCGGCCCTGGGGTTAGGGATAAGTTGTGAACATGTAGTTGTGAAGTTACTTATAGTCAGTAGAATGTCTGCTGGAGGAGCAACACAATAAAGAGTTGGCAGACAGTCTACTAATACTCTATTGAGAGTTATTTGACATGTAGTTGCAAAGTTCAACGGAATGTTCAAAAGGGACCATCAAAATAAAGTGTTACCAGAAATATTATTGTTTTAGTGGACTCGAAAAATCATAAAATAAGTTCACTCATAACTATTGTTTTTATAAACTTTATTGAATAGAGGCAATCGGTTTCCTCAAATGAAATGAGTTAGCTTAACTTGTTGGGTTTTACAGGAGCAGGACTGATCTGATAACCGGATCTAGAGTTCTCTGCTGCTTCCCCAGCCGGAGTGAGCAGATCTGCTCTCGGAGGAGCCGGAGCCGGTGTCGACAGGACTCTGCTCTGTGGTGTAGGAGGAACCACCTCAATGGACACACACTCAGCGGCCTCCACCTCATCCAGCTCATCCAGCTCTGACCACACTGACAACACACACACACAACCGCTGATCAGTCACAGACAAACACACACAAGACTTTACACAAAGACAAAAGTCCTAAACTGACTAAACAGAGTGAAAAAAGGAGAGAGGACAAGTACGTATTGTTTGTGTAAAGACGTCAGCTTTTTAATGAAACTGATGGGTGTGTGAGACATTATGAGAGCTGATGATGATGCTTTATGAATAGCAGAACTTTAGTGGACAGATATCAGCTTTACAAGCAATTCTGCTGTACTCAGACCCTGCTAAACCAAGCAACAACCAACAAAAACACCCCTTCAAATTACATTTGTGGGGAATTACTTGTTTAGTAAAGTAGATAGAAAGTTATGAGGCCAGCCTGACTGAGCATATGCAGATTCACAAGTGAAGTCTTTACACCGGGTTTATTATTAATACAGTATTATCATGCCACCGTACAGTTCAGCAAAATTACACAATGATACACTTTTGAAGATTCTCAGTCTAAAACAGGAACTCATTATATGCATGTGTTTGATCTTTAATTGGTACTGTTATTAAGAGTATTATATTATATATATATGTATATATATATATATATATATATATATATATATATATATATATGTCGATTTATTATCAATGTTGGAAACAGTTGTGCTGCCTAAAAAAATGTTTATGACCTGTGATCATTTTCTCCAGATTTACTGATGAATAAAAAGTTAAAAAGAACAACATTTATTTAAAATAGTAGAGCTGTATTAAAAAAAAAGATTTCTATCACTTTGTATTAATGGTACATATCTTTGCTCGATAAAAGTATTAATTTTTGTCACAAAAAGAAAAAGAAGACAAATGACTGACCCAAACCTTTGAATGGTAGTATTGTTAGAAAAGATTTCTATTTTAAATAAATGCTTTCTATTTATTTTTTTTTAAATCGGTGAATCCTGAGAAAAGCATCACAGGTTATAAACAAATATTAAGCAGCACAATTTTGTCCAACATTGATTGGAGAAATGATGCTGAAAATTCAGCTTTGATCACAGGAGAGTGAATTACATTTTGAAGTATATTAAAATAGAAACCATTATTTTAAATTGTAATAATATTTCACAAAATTACATTTTTTTCTATACTTTTGAATCAAAAGTACAGAAAAAAAATGTAATTTTGTGAAATTTATTTGATCAAAAATTGATTTGATAAAAGTTTTGATCAAATAAATTCAGGCTTGATGAGCATAAGACACTTCAAATATATGTCTGGTCGGTACTGTGCTCAGAGTTGTAAGAAAGTGATGCTCTGCTGCCCTCTGGCGTTTCAGCCTTAAATTCCCCATGAATCCAAAATTGACCATACTTACTTTGTTTGCCTAAATTGATCGTTTTGTGGTGAACAATTCATCGTCTGTCCACACAAAAATATTTTTTGGCTTTGTAATCTTTAGTCAATCTGAAAATTCCCCTCCCCTTATTGGAGGACCTTCCCTGATGACGGTTTGGGCCACGCCTCTCCAACTGACAGTACAGGCTGCCTGTGTGTTTGCCAGTATTGACAGCGTGTAATGGTAAATATAAAAATTCCAATTTTGTTGTTAGCATTGGGAGCATCGAGCGAGTGTAAACTTGCTCTTGAGCATGTAACGGCTCAAACATGTAAGGTCTGACCCCAGTGATGAAATGATCCTCTGTGGGCTCCTGTTCTTCTTCATCTTCCTCCTCCTGCTGCTGAATCCAGCTTCTCATTCGCAACTTCTTATTGACGCTATCCGTTCCACCTTAAATGACGCGAACTGCCGTGTTTGCTGGCTTCTTATTAGCTCAACTTAGGGACTGTACGGTTTTTCCTCTTTTTCGCATTTTTAAAGGGATTGTGTTACTTTTGTGTCTATATTCTGAATAAAATAATAATAAAAAAATGTTTAAATGCCAATAACACTGAGCGAAAATGGACTGAACAAATATAAAGGCACATTATTCTTTAATTATTGTCATCAGCTCAATTTAGGGATCATGTGGTATTTCACTTATTCACACTTATTAGAGATCCAGTTTGCATTTTTTTAATGTTTTCAGAAAAATAATAAACTATTTTGAAAAGTAAATAACAAATGATAATAACACATAAATTACTGTAAAACTATAATTAGGCCTACATTACTCTTTAATTATTGCAATTAACATAATTTGGATGTATTCAATGCATCTGTTTAAAAATAAATACATATAATTACAAATTAGAATTTCACAAGGTACCCAGAGATTATGCACCAGTTTGGATCCAGCCTCTTATGAAGACTTCAGATGACCCAGCACCTTTGAATAGATGACACCTACTCCTGACTCCAGAAAATCAAACATGAATAATTATACAAAATTATCATTTTATAATTGCTTTAACACACACATATCACATTATGCATTTTAGCTAAATGAATTTGTAAATGATATAATCTGTGGTATCTTATAACTTCAAATCTCATTAAATCCTATTGTGGTTTTGTAACAGAGAAACCTGCATTTTCTGTAAAGCTGCCTTGAAATGATAAGTATTGTAAAAAGGGTTATACAAATGAATGTATTAATTCAATTAAATAGCATTGACTTGAAAGTGCCATTGAATGGTTACTGTGAATGTTACTAGATGGACCCAATCTGACAATACAGAAGAGTTATCACGTTGTTGGCTGGTTTCACTGATACCCTGCATCTGTGCTTGAATATAATCGTGCACAATTGCAGATGTTTTCACTGTATAAAAAGCCATTGCATTGTTGGCCGAATTGGGTTATTAGACAGTGCACAACAAGCCGCCTAATGCATTTTCTGCCCATTTCGTGACGCTGTTTCTCGGCCGCCTCGGATGGTGCGTTAAATTGGACATTGTCCCATTAGAGTAGAGCTACTATGACGAAATCCACATTTTGAGCAGTTTTTCCTGTAGAATATTTTTTAATGAATTTTTTAATTTTTCACTTTAGACAGTGCACAATAAGCCACCTAATGAATTTTCTGACCATTCACGGCGTTGTTTCTCGGCCGCCTCAAAGGGTGCATTAAATTTGACATTGTCCCATTAGAGTAGAGCTACTATGACGAAATCAACATTTTGAGCAGTTTTTCCTGTAGAATATTTTTTTAATGATTTTTTCAGTTTGTGCACAATAAGCCGCCTATTGCATTTTCTGCCCATTTCGCGGCACTGTTCCTCGGCCGCCAATTTAACGCACCCTCGCGGCCGAGACGGCCGAGGAACAGTGCCGCGAAATGGGCAGAAAATGCATTAGGCGGCTTATTGTGCACTGTCTAAAGTGAAAAATTAAAAAATTCATAAAAAAATATTCTACAGGAAAAACTGCTCAAAATGTGGATTTCGTCATAGTAGCTCTACTCTAATGGGACAATGACCAATTTAACGCACCCTCTGAGGCAGACGAGGAACAGTACCACGAAATGGGCAGAAAATGCATTAGGCGGCTTATTGTGCACTGTCTAAAGTGAAAAATGCAAAAATTCATTAAAAAAATATTACAGGAAAAACTGCTAAAAATGTAGATTGTCATAGTAGCTCTACTCTAATGGGACAATGTCAAATTTAACGCACCCTCTGAGGCGGCCGAGAAACGGCGACACGACATGCGCAGAAAATGCATTAGGCGGCTTATTATGTACTGTCTAAAGTGAAAAATTCAAAAAATTAATTAAAAAAAATATTCCACAGGAAAAACTGCTCAAAATGTGGATTTCGTCATAGTAGCTCTACTCTAATTGGACAATGTCAAATTTAACGCACCCTCTGAGGCGACAGAGAAACAGTGCCGCGAAATGGGCAGAAAATGCATTAGGCTGCTTATTGTGCACTGTCTAAAGTGAAAAATTCAAAAAATTAATAAAAAAAATATTCTACAGGAAAAACTGCTCAAAATGTGGATTTCGTCATAGTAGCTCTACTCTAATGGGACAATGTCCAATTTAATGCACCCTCTGAGGCGGCCGAGGAACAGTGCCGCGAAATGGGCAGAAAATGCATTAGGCGGCTTATTGTGCATTCTCTAAAGCGAAAAATGCAAAAATTAATAAAAAAATATTCTACAGGTAAAAGTGCTCAAAATGTGGATTTTCGTCATAGTAGCTCTACTCTAATGGGGCAATGTCAAATTTAACGCACCCTCTGAGGCGGCCGAGAAACAGCGCCACGAAATGGGCAGAAAATGCATTAGGCAGCTTATTGTGCACTGTCTAAAGCGAAAAATTCAAAAAATAATTAAAAAAAAATATTCTACAGGAAAAACTGCTCAAAATGTGGATTTCGTCATAGTAGCTCTACTCTAATGGGACAATGTCCAATTTAATGCACCCTCTGAGGCGGCAGAGAAACAGTGCCGCGAAATGGGCAGAAAATGCATTAGGCGGCTTATTGTGCACTGTCTAAAGTGAAAACTTCAAAAATTCATTAAAAAATATTCTACAGGAAAACTGATCAAAATGTGGATTTCGTCATAGTAGCTCTACTCTAATGGGACAATGTCAAATTTAACGCACCCTCGCGGCGGCCGAGGAACAGTGCCGCGAAATGGGCAGAAAATACATTAGGCGGCTTATTGTACACTGTCTAAAGTGAAAAATTCAAAAATTCATTAAAAAATATTCTACAGGTAAAAGTGCTCAAAATGTGGATTTCGTCATAGTAGCTCTACTCTAATGGGGCAATGTCAAATTTAACGCACCCTCTGAGGCGGCCAAGAAACAGCGCCACGAAATGGGCAAAAAATGCATTAGGCGGCTTATTGTGCACTGTCTAAAGTGAAAACTTCAAAAATTCATTAAAAAATATTCTACAGGAAAACTGATCAAAATGTGGATTTCGTCATAGTAGCTCTACTCTAATGGAACAATGTCAAATTTAACGCACCCTCGCGGCGGCCGAGGAACAGTGCCGCGAAATGGGCAGAAAATACATTAGGCGGCTTATTGTGCACTGTCTAAAGTGAAAAATTAAAAAATTCATTAAAAAATATTCTACAGGAAAAACTGCTCAAAATGTGGATTTCGTCATAGTAGCTCTACTCTAATGGGGCAATGTCAAATTTAACGCACCCTCTGAGGCGGCAGAGAAACAGTGCCGCGAAATGGGCAGAAAATGCATTAGGCGGCTTATTGTGCACTGTCTAAAGTAAAAAATACAAAAAATAATTAAAAAAAATATTCTACAGGAAAAACTGCTCAAAATGTGGATTTCGTCATAGTAGCTCTCCTCTAATAGGACAATGTCAAATTTAATGCACCCTCTGAGGCGGCCGAGGAACAGTGCCGCAAAATGGGCAGAAAATGCATTCGGCGGCTTATTGTGCACCGTCTAAAGTGAAAAATTAAAAAATTAATTAAAAAAATATTCTACAGGAAAAACTGTTCAAAATGTGGATTTCGTCATAGTAGCTCTACTCTAATGGGACAATGTCAAATTTAATGCACCTTCTGAGGCGGCCGAGAAACAGCGCCACGAAATGGGCAGAAAATGCATTAGGGGGCTTATTGTGCACTGTCTAAAGTAAAAAATAAAAAAAATAATTTAAAAAAATATTCTACAGGAAAAACTGCTCAAAATGTGGATTTCGTCATAGTAGCTCTACTCTAATGGGACAATGTCAAATTTAATGCACCTTCTGAGGCGGCCGAGAAACAGCGCCACGAAATGGGCAGAAAATGCATTAGGGGGCTTATTGTGCACTGTCTAAAGTAAAAAATACAAAAAATAATTTAAAAAAATATTCTACAGGAAAAACTGCTCAAAATGTGGATTTCGTCATAGTAGCTCTACTCTAATGGGACAATGTCCAATTTAATGCACCCTCTGAGGCGGCAGAGAAACAGTGCCGCGAAATGGGCAGAAAATGCATTAGGCGGCTTATTGTACACTGTCTAAAGTGAAAACTTCAAAAATTCATTAAAAAATATTCTACAGGAAAACTGATCAAAATGTGGATTTCGTCATAGTAGCTCTACTCTAATGGAACAATGTCAAATTTAACGCACCCTCGCGGCGGCCGAGGAACAGTGCCGCGAAATGGGCAGAAAATACATTAGGCGGCTTATTGTGCACTGTCTAAAGTGAAAAATTAAAAAATTCATTAAAAAATATTCTACAGGAAAAACTGCTCAAAATGTGGATTTCGTCATAGTAGCTCTACTCTAATGGGGCAATGTCAAATTTAACGCACCCTCTGAGGCGGCAGCGAAACAGTGCCGCGAAATGGGCAGAAAATGCATTAGGCGGCTTATTGTGCACTGTCTAAAGTGAAAAATTCAAAAAATAATTAAAAAAAATATTCTACAGGAAAAACTGCTCAAAATGTGGATTTCGTCATAGTAGCTCTCCTCTAATGGGACAATGTCAAATTTAATGCACCCTCTGAGGCGGCCGAGGAACAGTGCCGCGAAATGGGCAGAAAATGCATTCGGCGGCTTATTGTGCACCGTCTAAAGTGAAAAATTAAAAAATTAATTAAAAAAATATTCTACAGGAAAAACTGTTCAAAATGTGGATTTCGTCATAGTAGCTCTACTCTAATGGGACAATGTCAAATTTAATGCACCTTCTGAGGCGGCCGAGAAACAGCGCCACGAAATGGGCAGAAAATGCATTAGGGGGCTTATTGTGCACTGTCTAAAGTAAAAAATACAAAAAATTATTAAAAAAAATATTCTACAGGAAAAACTGCTCAAAATGTGGATTGTCATAGTAGCTCTACTCTAATTGGACAATGTCAAATTTAACGCCCCCTCTGAGGCAACAGAGAAACAGTGCCGCGAAATGGGCAGAAAATGCATTAGGGGGCTTATTGTGCACTGTCTAAAGTGAAAAATTCAAAAAATAATTAAAAAAAATATTTTACAGGAAAAACTGCTCAAAATGTGAATTGTCATAGTAGCTCTCCTCTAATGGGACAATGTCAAATTTAATGCACCCTCTGAGGCGGCCGAGGAACAGTGCCGCGAAATGGGCAGAAAATGCATTCGGCGGCATATTGTGCACCGTCTAAAGTGAAAAATTAAAAAAATCATTAAAAAAATATTCTACAGGAAAAACTGTTCAAAATGTGGATTTCGTCATAGTAGCTCTACTCTAATGGGACAATGCCCAATTTAATGCACCCTCTGAGGCGGCTGAGAAACAGCGCCACAAAATGGGCAGAAAATGCATTAGGCGGCTTATTGTGCACCGTCTAAAGTGAAAAATGCAAAAATTCATAAAAAAATATTCTACAGGAAAAACTGCTCAAAATGTGGATTTCGTCATAGTAGCTCTACTCTAATGGGACAATGCCCAATTTAACGCACCCTTTGAGGCGGCCGAGAAACAGCGCCACAAAATGGGCAGAAAATGCATTAGGCGGCTTATTGAGCACTGTCTAAAGTAAAAGATTCAAAAATTCATTAAAAAATATTCTACAGAAAAAACTGCTCAAAATGTGGATTTCGTCATAGTAGCTCTACTCTAAAGGGACAATGTCAAATTTAATGCACCCTCTGAGGCGGCAGAGAAACAGTGCGGCGAAATGGGCAGAAAATGCATTAGGCGGCTTATTGTGCACTGTCTAAAGTGAAATATGCAAAAATTTCATTAAAAAAAATATTCTACAGGAAAAACTCTTCAAAATGTGGTTCCCTTTCGTAGTCACTTCGAGTTACGTCAGAAGTGACGGAGATTGGGGGTTTCGCATAGAAAGCCAATCCTCTTCGAGTATTTAAAAACGAGCCAATGGCGTGCAATGCCTTGGGGCTGCGGAAATTTGCATAGCGTACTCCGCCCTACTCCGTGAGTATAAAAGGAGGAAGTGAACGCAACCGCAGTATGTTTTCGCTTCGGAGCCAAGAGAACCTCTTCACTCCTGAAAGCCATTCTCACTGTTCAAGACTCTTCGAGACGAGCGTCCTCTTCAGTGTTGGTGTGACGGCGGTACCCAGCGAGATTCTGCATCGCCTGCGATCTGAGCAGTGGTCTGCCAGACTTTGCGCTTCTCCCTGGTCGCCTCAACGCTGAAAAGAGTGAATTTCATTTTCATTTTCCTCTCATTGAAAGAGCTGCACGTGGCACGTCTTTTTAAAGATGGTTCGCCTGTGTTCTTCTGGGTGTGGTCGATTTCTATCGTCATCTGATGGTCACGATCGCTGCTTTGTATGCCTGGGCATTCAGCATGCAGCAGCAGCGTTCGTGGATGACTCATGTTCCTTCTGTGGGAACATGACCATCTCTACACTGAGGTCGAGACTCAATGATCTGACTAAAGTGAGAGTCCCGGTCCCCCCTACTCGATCGGCTTCCCTCACGGGGGGCCCGTCGACCCGGGGACCTGGTGATTTCACGGTGACGGTGTGGAACAAAGCCCCGACGATTCCTCGGGCCACACCTCCCGCCTCAGTGCGAGAGCCAGCGAGCGTTAGTTCGATTCAGTCGGCCGCTGCTTCGGTGGTACCGGCTGCTTCGGGCAGCGCTCCAGATGATGATGCGATGTCGATCACAGCATCACTAGGCGGGCTAGAGTCCTCGGGAGATGAGGATGCGGCTGCGTTGCCTCCTTCGGGAGTGCCAGCGTTGCCCGTGTCGGATCCCGAGCTGACGGCCATGCTGTCTCGAGCCGCTGGGACTATCGGGTTAGAGTGGAACCCTCGGCCCTGCCCCGATCTCTCACGGATGGATGATTGGTTTTTGGACAAAGCTGCCGCCGCAAGGCAACGGCCAACTCCATTGCCTTTCTTCCCCGAGCTGCATGTGGAGTTATCGCGCTCTTGGGGGGCTCCCCTGTACACTCGAGAGCGCGATCTCTCCCCCGCCTTCCCCCCCTCGATGGTGGGGCCGCCCGTGGGTACACTGGGATGCCCCCGCTGGAGCGCTCTGTTGCGATGCAGCTGTGTCCACAGAGCGCCTCCTCCCGGGGTCCTCCTAAGCACCCATCCAAAGCCTGTAGGTTCTCGTCTGCTATGGCGGCGCGTTCCTATAGAGCGGCGGGACAGGCGGCCACCGCTTTGCATGCGATGAGCACTTTGCAGGTCTTCCAAGCAAAGCTGCTCAGAGATATGCACGAGGGCAGGACTGATCCAATGGCATTTAAAGATTTGCGGTCCGCCACTGACCTTGCTCTCCGGGCGACGAAAGTGGCCGCTCGCGCCGTTGGTCAGGTGATGGCCACCAGTGTGGTCCAGGAGCGTCACCTCTGGCTCAACCTGGCAGACACTCGGAGCGCTGAGCGGACTCGTCTCTGCTCGACGCCCCACTCTCCCAGGTTGGCCTTTTCGGCGGTGCAGTCGAGGACTTTGCCCAGCAGTTCTCCACTGCCCAGAAGCAGACGGAGGCAATCAAACATATTCTGCCCCGACGACCAGCTGCTGCCTCCACCCAGTCGTCGGCACAGATGCCTCCCGCTGCTCGCCGCCGAGGACGCCCCCCCGCGGCTCCCCTCCCTCCCGCCCGGCCCCAGCAGCAGCCTTTATCCGGGCCACGGCGTGGAGGAGGCCGCAGGCAGGCGTCACAGCCCCCTCAGGCCGCACGCCCCGCTAAACGCCAGGCTAAGCGACGTTCCTGAGACGGGCTGCTCAGTGATGAAGTTGAGTTTTTCCCAGGAGGCGGTAGCAGGCCCCCTCCTTCCCCCGGTGGAGGGCCTGGGGAGAATCTTTTGTTCTCAGCTCCCCGCTGCTTACCCACAGGTGGGCAGCACCCTGAGTTGGTTAAAGAAAGACTTGACATCATCACTGAGCACACAGACAGGATTGGGTGCGCTCGACGTCCCAGTGCGTCAGCCCACTCATTCCTCTCTGTCTCTGAGGGCGCGGAAGGGTGCGTGTGTCTCCCCGGGCTACGCCCCTCCCTTCCCCCTCTATCGCCAGATCCCCGGCAGAACAGACCTCCGTGGAACGCTCTGCCTTCCCTGGTCTCTTCTGTCGGGGAGCGGGCTTCGATGGTGCATCCGGGCGGAGTAACTCCTGCGGCAATGCCGGTCGACCCGCCTCGCTGCCCCTCCGGGGGGACGTCTGTTGTTCACTGGTCCCAGAAGGGAGTGGTGGGAACCTTGGGCACATATCCAGGCCGGGGTCTCAAGATACGTGAGAGTGAGCCGGTCCGAAACTCCAGGCACGCTTCGTCAATGGAAAATGCGTACAGGTCCCCCACCCTCTTGAAGGAGTCCAATGCAACCAGGAGTGCCGTCCTCATAGGACAGAACTTAACTCTACCGATTGCAAAGGCTCAAGGGAGGCCTCTACAGAGCACTTAAATCTACTGAGAGGTCCCAAGAGGGTATGAGGGGAGGGTGAGGCGGATTTTGCCTCACTGCATCATGAGACGCGGCAATGGCCGCGACATGAACCCTAAGGGTGGAGGGCGACAGCCTACGCTCCAACCCTTCTTGCAGGAAGGAAGCACGTCACTGATCGAACATCTCCGGGGGTCTTCTCAGCGAGAAGAGCACCAGTTGACGAAGAGGTTACACTTCAACGCGTAAAGGTGTCTCGTGGATGACGCTCTAGCGGAAGTGACGGTTGCCGCCACCGCAGGTGGCAACGAACTCAAACCTGCCCCGTCCCGTCCAGGAGCCACACGTGTAGCCTCCAAGGCCGGGACGAGGGTGCCACAGAGTGCCCCGTCTCTGAGTGAGTAGATCCTGTGTCAGAGGAATAGGCCAAAGAGGTGCTGTCACGAGGAGCATGAGTTCGAAGAACCACGTCTTGGTGGGCCAATAAAGGGCTACCAGCAAGACCTGCTAGTCGTCCTCCTTGATCTTGCACAACACCCGTGCAAGGAGGCTCGCTGGGGGAACGCATATTTGCGTGGGTCCCGAGGCCAGCTGTGCGCCAGTGCGTCTGCGCCGAGCGTGCCCTCGGACAGGGAGTAAAACTGGGCGCAGTGGGATGAGTCCCGGGAGGCAAACAGATCTATCTGAGCCTCCCCGAACTGGTCCCAAATCAGCTGGACCGTCTGGGGATGGAGTCGCCATTCGCCGGAGATAGGGCGGATCCGTGACAGCTTGTCGGCTGCCAGGTTCCGGTCTCCTGGAATGTACACTGCACGAAGGGACCTCAGGTGCTTCTGACTCCATAGCAAGAGGTGACGGGCGAGCTGCGTCAACTGGCGCGAGCGTAGACCCCCCTGGTGGTTGATATACGCTACAGCAGTGGTGTTGTCTGAACGGACATGTACATGTTGGCCCCTGAGCAGTGCTCGAAAGCGGTGCAGGGCCAGGCGTACTGCCAACAGCTCGAGGCAATTAAGTGCATGAGGCGCTGGGGTCCTGTCCAGGAACCCGCGGCTGCATGCCCATTGCACATGGCACACCGAACCGTGGTCGATGCATCCGTGGAGACAGCGAGATGCCTGGAAGCTCGCTGGAGCGGGACACTGGCCCGCAAAAAGCCGAGGTTCGACCACGGGAAGAAGGTACGGCGGCACGCTGGAGTCACTGAAACTCGAAGCGAGCTGCGATGCCATGCCCACCTCGGGACTCGATCGCAAAGCCACAGCTGAAGTGGTCTCATATGACGCAAACCGAACGGCGTTGCCGCGGCTGCGGATGCCATATGCCCCAGGAGCCTCTGAAAAGAGTTTCAGTGGAACCACATTCTTGCCTTCGAACTGACGAAGACAAGTCAGCAGTGAGTGTGCGCGCTCGTTCGTGAGCTGCGCTGACATTGGGACCGAGTCTATCTCCATGCCGAGAAAAGAGATCCTCTGCACGGGGCAAAGTTTGCTCTTGTTCCGGTTGACCCGAAGGCCCAGACGGGCTAGGTGCCGGAGCACCAGGTCTCTGTGTCCGCAAAGCTGTTCTCGAGAGTGTGCCAGTATCAGCCAATCGTCGAGATAATTCAGGATGCGAACCCCGTGTTCGCGAAGGGGAACAAGGGCTGCCTCGACGATCTTCGTGAAGACGCGAGGCGACAGAGCTACCCCGAAAGGGAGAATCGTGTACTGATGCCTGGCCTTGAGGTGAACCGAGAACGGTCTGTGTCGAAGCAAAATGGAGACAAGAAGTACGCGTCCTTCAGGTCAATCGCTGCAAACCAATCCTGCGGCCGGACGCATTCGAAAATGCGTTTGGCTATGAGCATTTGAGCGGTGGCTCAAAATGCGCAGATTCAGGACCGGTCGTAACCCACCGGTCTCTTGGGGACAGTGAAGTATGGGCTGTAACCCCGGACCTCACCTCGGCTGGAGGGCCGTCTCGATTGCACCCTTCGCCAGTAGGGTCGCAATCTCCGCTCTCATGACCGGGGCATAGCCACCGACCACCGTGGAGCGAACTCCCCTGAACGGGGAGGAGACCTCGCGAACTGAGTCGCGTAGCCGAATCTGATCGTTCTGATGACACAGCGGGACAGGTTGAGGAGCTCTAGCCAGGCTCCCAGGAACTCAACCAGCGTAGTCATGCGAACCACAGACGTCCCCAAGGAGGGGCAGCGGTACAGGGAGACCGGCATGCACATAGGAGTTACCCTGTGCGGATGCACAGTCGAGCCCCGTTCCCCGACAGAAGAGACCAGGGAAGGGCCAGCGTTCCACAGGGGTCTGTTCTGCCGGGGGTCTGGCGATAGAGGGGGAGGGGAGTGGTGTAGTCGAGGGACGACACCTGCTCCCCTCCGCACCCTCAGAGACAGAGAGGAATGAGCGGGGCGACGCGCTGGGACGTCGTGCGCACTCATTCCAGTCTGTGTGCTCAATGATAGTGTCAGTTTTTCTTTAACCAGCTCAAGGCGCTGCTCACTCTTGGGTGAGCAGCGAGGAGCTAGCTAGAACAAGAGATTCTCCACCGGCCCTCCACCGGGGGAAGGAGGGGCCCTGCTACCGCCTCCTGAGAAAAACATGACACTATCACTGAGCAGCCCGTCTCAGGAACATTGCTTCGCCTGGCGTTAGCGGGGCACGCGGCCTGAAGGGGCTATGACACTTACCTGTGGCCTCCTCCACGACGCGAACCGACTGAAGGCTGCTGCTGGGGCCGCGTGGGAGGGAAGGGAGCCGCAGGGAGGCGTCCTTGGCGGCGAGCAGGCGGAAGCGTCTGTGCCGACGGCTGGGTGAGGCAGCAGCTGGCCGTCGGGGCAGAAGTGTAAACCCGCCATCGTCTGCTCCTAGGCGGTCGAGAACTGCTGGGCGAAGTCCTGGACCGCACTGCCGAAACGATGATGCTCCTTAGATGATACTCCTGGACCACAGTAGTGGGCATCACCTGACCAAGGGAGCGAGCAGCCGCTTTCGTCGCCCGTTTAAGAGCGAGGTCGGCGGCAGGCTCGCAGCCCGCTTGGTCCGTCCCCTCCTCGTGCACAATCCTGAGCAGCTAGCAGGTGCTCATCATATGCAGGGCGGGGGCCGCCTGTCCCGCCGCTCTACGGGATCGCGCCGCCATAGACGGCGAGAACCTATTCGGTTGTTAAGTCGTGACGTAATCACACTCTGATAATACTGTTTCCGGGTCCAAATGCTGGGTCCTCTCTATCTGCTTACCGCTTTTGCCCGAGTTTTAACATGCCGCAGTGCTGTGTCCCATGTTGTTTAAATAGATCGGAGTTAAAAAAAAAACAAGTGACATTCAACTGTCATTCTACCGCTTTCCCTGTGACGAGAAAGAAAAGAGAAAATGGCTGCAGTTGATAAGGTAAGTTACAATTCTTTCCTTTATCCCTAACACCCACTGGCGCTGAAGCGAAGCCAGTCCTTTAAGAAAAGGGCTTACTCTAACGTTATGGGTTGTAACGTTAAGATATGGACGAGCGGAGCGCTTGGACCCGGAAGAGGCTAAACGTCACGTGACGTCAGACTTAACAACCGAATAGGCTTTGGATGGGCATCTGGGAGCACCGCGGGAGAAACGCCCTGCGGACGCAGCTGCATCACAACAGAGCGCTCCACCGAGGGAGTCCCAGTGTACCCACAGGCAACCGCGTCGCCGAGGGGAGGAAAGGCGGGGAAACTGAAGCACGCTCTCAGGGCCTTTTTTTTTTTTTTTCAAGTGCGTGTCAGCTCCGCATGCAACTCGGGGAAAAAAGGAAATTGGGGTTGGCCGTGGCCATAAGGCGGCAGCGTTACCCAAAAACCAATTATCCAGCCGCGAGAGATCAGGACAGGGCGGAGTTCCACCCCTACCCGATGCTCACGGAGGCCGGAGATAGCATGGCCGTCATCGCGGGATCAGACACGGCGACGTTGATTCTCCCGAGGGAGACAACGCGGCCGTATCCTCACTTCCCGCGGAGTCAAGCCCGCCTTGTGATGCTGCGATCGTCATCGCATCATTCTCTGGAGCGCTGAACGAAACAGACGGTACCTCAGAGAGGCAGGCGTCTGAAGCGATACAGCGCTCACTGGCTCTAACACTGGAGCGGTGGGTGTGGCCCGAGGAACTAGCGTCGGGGGTTGTGCCACACATTCACCGTCATATCACCCTATCCGCGAGTCGAAGAGCTTCTATTTTAAGAAGCAGAACGAGTAACGGACACGGGGACTCTCACTTTATCAGATCATTGAGTCTAGATCACAGTGTAGAGATGCCCATGTTCCCATTCAAAAGGAACATGAGTCATCCACGAACGCTGCTACTGCATGCTGAAGCCCAGGCACACAGAGCAGCGATCGCGACCATCAGAAAATGACATGAAAGGATCGCACCCAGAAAAAACACGGGCGAGTCGTCTTTAAAAAGACGTGCCGCGTGCAGCTCTTTCACATAGAGAGGAGGAAATTCACTCTTTCAGCGCCGAGGCGTCCAGGGAGAAGCGCACAGTCTGGCAGACCACTGCTCAGATCGCAGGCAATGCAGAATCTCGCTGGGCATCGCCGTCACACCAACACTGAAGAGGAGCTCGTCTCGAAGAGTTTTGTCAGTGACAATGGCTTAGGAGTGAAGAAGTCTCTCGGCTCCGAAGCGAAAACATACTGCGGTTGCGTTCACTTCCTCCTTTTATACTCACGGAGTAGGGCGGAGTGCGCTATGCAAATTTCCGCAGCCTCAAGGCATTGCATGCCATTGGCTCGTGATTAAATACTCGAAGAGGATTGGCTTTCTATGCGAAATCCCCAATCTCCGTCATTTCTGACGTAACTCGAAGTGACTACGAAAGGGAACAGCGTTTCCCTAGGAGGATTTATTTTAATCAAGCAGCCAATAAGTAATGGCCTAAAATCTTCATTGCCACACCATAGGAACCAGTTACAGCACCCTAGCAACTGTGGGCAACATTGCATAGTGTATTTCAATCATATACCATTTCACTCTTCACATTCGCCACGGTGCCATCGAGTGTAAGGCGAAGCTTGAATTAACGGGTATGTCCCTCTTTGGCTAATGTACTTTCAACATGGAGGGGCAACATGTCGACCGACATTAGAACCCCTTACCCGTATGTTTTTCAATGGCATATTATACACTCACGAGAATACTTTTTTACTTGAACGAATAAACATTAATGAGCACATATATTTTTGAAAGAACTAAGTGTTTTTACCTAAGAATAAACCAAAAAAGTTACACAGTGTAGCTTTAAAGCATTTCTGCTGTGTTAGCAGAAAAAAATATATTTCTCAAACGGCAAGGATGTTAAGAGGCTAAAAACAGAACTTGCCCAATTGAAGTCAACAGGGTGCGAATGTTAAAAAGAGGATAACACGGTGTAGGAAACACAGATTTTTGTCATTTTTGTCCATACTGACAGCACTCCAAATGTACAAAAAAATTAGCTCAATGTTAAAATTGACCGAGTTGTCCTTTAACTGGAAAATTCCTCAACTACACTATTAGCTTACATGAAATATCACATTTTTCTAAAAAAAAAAACACTTGTGATTATCAAAATTAAATACGAGTTGTTTGTGGATATTAATCGAACTGTGAGCGGCAGAATTCTGTTGCTGGTTAGAGGAAAATCTGTAGGAAATACAGTTTCAGAAAATAAAGTGTAAAGACTGTAACGTTACACATCCAGCAGAGGGCCTTAAAGATCCGGGTATTTTCTGGTCCTTGAGGTCTTGGTTTTGCAATAATGCCACAAAAATTCTCAATATTGATTGTAATACCATATTATTTATTTCAATAATCCAAATATAAAAATTATTAATTTAAGAATAAGAAATTAATTTTAAAAAAGTAAATAAAACCCCCTAAAATAGGCATAGAATAAGGACTCTTAGGTCCCTAAATCCCTAAAGATAAATGCATTTATGTGTATGATTGATGCACATCTCATGTGTTCCAGATATTTCCAAGTAGTTAAAGAGAAGTTGAGGCCACAGCAGAGATATGTTAACAATGATCCAAACACAGATTCTCCGCCTGACTTCAGTCTTGCTCTCGAGCCACAATCACCATACCTACTCAGCTAAGGGTGCAAGAATAAACACAATACATGAGTACTGTGATGCCATTCAAGACACACACACACACACACACACACACACACACACACACAAGTACAGCAGTTGGTCTCCACACAGGGAAAGCTTCCAGCTCTATTAACTGTTAGTTAACTCTATTAACAGTCCCCTGAAGCACCGCTGGCCTCGTCATGGCCCTGGTGTGGCACTTCTGGGGTTCAGTAATAAAGTACACTGCATTTCAGTGTTCATTACAGCTCACTTTAGAAAAGTTACAAGAACTTTTCTTTCTCTCTCTCAGCTTATAATGTGGTATACTTCGGATACCAACAAATACTTCAGATTGGTCAGTTCCCTCCTTTTTTTTTTTACACAGCTCAAATTCCAATACATCTGGGCTTCCCAGTCTGTGTGAAATGCGTGTTGTGTGATGCAATGTTGTTGTGTAAGGCTTGTCAGAGAGAGCATGAGTGTGTGTTGTTCACCTCTGTTCTCCTGGCGTGTCCAGAAGTCTTGAATCGTTTTGTTGATGTCACAGTTCTCTTCCCGCAGTTCTCTCTGCCACTGCCTCAACTCTTGCACGTCTGGACGCACACGCACCTGAAAACAAACACTGTTTACAATAAAATGATATCTGCATTCTTCACCAACAGCACAGGGCGCTGGGGCAGGAGAAAACCCTCGGCCCTTCAGTGTAGCCTTTCTTGGTGTAAGAACTGAGAAATTAGGAAATGCTGGGAAGTGTGGTTGAGTAACGACCACTCCCGAGAAGACAAAGCACCTTTCTCAAAATTAACATTTGACTCTCTCTTGAGAAACTAGCATCCCGAGTCAATCACCTCCCCAGTCACGTCATCTCTCTCACGCTGAGATCACCTGATTTTCACTCAAAAATATATATGGTTTAATGTGAATAATTATCATACAGTATTATACATGTTTGGTATCATTTGAAATGTCTCCGTGCGACTGGTACAAATGTCTCATTCCCAAAGAAGTAAACCATAAGGTAATACAGTTCTTAAAGGAGAACTCCGGCGAACAATGAACCTTTGGTCTAATAAAACATTGGTACCTAATCAACCGTTCTCTGAGATTTGTTTTCATGATAATTGAATGTAAAGAGTTTTATCTCTAAAAACTGTTTAGCGTTTAACGCTAGTAATGGGGGCATTGAGTAAGTAAAAAGAAATCGCTAGTTTATACCACTAACAAGGCTCAAAATAGCCCCACACCAACGCAGTAACATAATGAGGCTCCATACATGCAAAACGAAGCATTGAGAACTTTGTAAGTGTACAGACCGTTTAATAAGAAGATACTTTATGAAGACAGTTCACTTCGCGTATACAGACAGGAGCCATCTTAGGAAATAGTCTCAAACCACGAACGCCGTTCATACAGTTCAGAAGTTTGTTGAACTTCATAGAGTTCAGATCACTCAGCACGACGTTCGTGGTTTGACTTATCGAGACTATTTTTTAAGATGGCTCCTGTCTGTATACACGAAGTGAACTGTCTCTAGCTAGTCCAAGACTTTGAAAAAGGTCCGTTCCACCAGCAGGGAGTCCCTCCCCGGACGGCGGTCCGCGGACGAGCGCGCCGGCCCCCCGAAATTTTTGGGGGCCGGCCAACGGCGCCCCCGGGCCTCGCCCGGTGCGGGGGGGGGGGGGGGCGCGCGGGCGGGGCCCCGAGCCCCCCGGGGCGCCGACGGGAGGGGCCGCAAGTTTCGGGACCGCAGGGGCAGTTCCGCCTCGACCCCCACGGGGGAGCCGTCCACGGAACATCCCGCGAACCCACTAAACGTCCGACTGGCCACCGCTCCCACAGGGGGTCCGGCGACCCGCCCCCCCGGCCACGCCCCCGTCCCGCCAACCCACTATTCGTCCAATAACCCACTAAATCGGGCAAACGTCTCGGGAACGCCCCCCGGCCACGCCCCTGTCCCACGGACCCACTATTTGTCCAATAACCCACTATATTTGCAAAAACATCCCGGGACCGCTCCCGGGCCACGCCCCCGTCCCACGGACCCACTATTCGTCATATAACCCACTGTTTTTTTGTTTTTTTTTTCCCCAGTTCGCCCGACGCGCAGCGATCGGACACGGTCCCGCCGCCGATCTGTCGGGTGGGGATTCGGGCCGTGTTTTCGATAGACGTTTTAATCGGCGTTCCCGTCGTGACGAAAACCACTCGTCTGCGCTCAGCCGGGGCCCCCGAGTCCGTAGCACCGAGCGCCGTCCCATAATTCCACTGTCCACGAACCCACTATGTGTCCAATAACCCGCTATTTTCAAATGTACTAACCCCAGCCTCCATGCAATAAGCTGCAAATGGACAGAATCCCACCTGCAACCTATCCCACTGTCCAAGAACCCACTATTTGTCCAATAACTCACTATTTTTCAAATGTACTAACCTCAGCCTCCATGCAATAAGCTGCAAATGGACAGAATCCCACCTGCAATCTATCCCACTGTCCAAGAACCCACTATTTGTCCAATAACCAACTGTCCAAAAACCCACTATTTGTCCAATAACCCACTATTTTTCAAATGTACTACCCTCAGCCTCCATGCAATAAGCTGCAAATGGACAGAATCCCACTTGCAACCTATCCCACTGTCCAAGAACCCACTATTTGTCCAATAACCAACTGTCCAAGAACCCACTATTTGTCCAATAACCCACTATTTTCAAATGTACTAACACCAGCCTCCATGCAATAAGCTGCAAATGGACAGAATCCCACCTGCAACCTATCCCATTGTCCAAGAACCCACTATTTGTCCAATAACCAACTGTCCAAGAACCCACTATTTGTCCAATAACCCACTATTTTTCAAATGTACTAACCTCAGTCTCCATGCAATAAGCTGCAAATGGACAGAATCCCACTTGCAATCTATCCCACTGTCCAATAACCCACTATTTGTCCAATAACCAACTGTCCAAGAACCCACTATTTGTCCAATAACCCACTATTTTCAAATGTACTAACCCCAGCCTCCATGCAATAAGCTGCAAATGGACAGAATCCCACTATTTGTCCAATAACCAACTGTCCAAGAACCCACTATTTGTCCAATAACCCTCTATTTTTCAAATGTACTAACCTCAGCCTCCATGCAATAAGCTGCAAATGGACAGAATCCCACCTGCAACCTATCCCACTGTCCAAGAACCCACTATTTGTCCAATAACTCACTATTTTTCAAATGTACTAACCTCAGCCTCCATGCAATAAGCTGCAAATGGACAGAATCCCACCTGCAATCTATCCCAATGTCCAAGAACCCACTATTTGTCCAATAACCAACTGTCCAAAAACCCACTATTTGTCCAATAACCCACTATTTTTCAAATACTAACCTCAGCCTCCATGCAATAAGCTGCAAATGGACAGAATCCCACTTGCAATCTATCCCACTGTCCAAGAACCCACTATTTGTCCAATAACCAACTGTCCAAGAACCCACTATTTGTCCAATAACCCACTATTTTCAAATGTACTAACCCCACCCTCCATGCAATAAGCTGCAAATGGACAGAATCCCACCTGCAACCTATCCCACTGTCCAAGAACCCACTATTTGTCCAATAACCCACTATTTTTCAAATGTACTAACCTCAGCCTCCATGCAATAAGCTGCAAATGGACAGAATCCCACCTGCTATCTATCCCACTGTCCAAGAACCCACTATTTGTCCAATAACCAACTGTCCAAAAACCCACTATTTGTCCAATAACCCACTATTTTTCAAATGTACTAACCTCAGCCTCCATGCAATAAGCTGCAAATGGACAGAATCCCACTTGCAATCTATCCCACTGTCCAAGAACCCACTATTTGTCCAATAACCAACTGTCCAAGAACCCACTATTTGTCCAATAACCCACTATTTTCAAATGTACTAACCCCACCCTCCATGCAATAAGCTGCAAATGGACAGAATCCCACCTGCAATCTATCCCACTGTCCAAGAACCCACTATTTGTCCAATAACCAACTGTCCAAGAACCCACTATTTGTCCAATAACCCACTATTTTTCAAATTTACTAACCTCAGCCTCCATGCAATAAGCTGCAAATGGACAGAATCCCATCTGCAACCTATCCCATTGTCCAAGAACCCACTATTTGTCCAATAACCAACTGTCCTAGAACCCACTATTTGTCCAATAACCCACTATTTTTCAAATGTACTAACCTCAGCCTCCATGCAATAAGCTGCAAATTGACAGAATCCCACCTGCAATCTATCCCATTGTCCAAGAACCCACTATTTGTCCAATAACCAACTGTCCAAGAACCCACTATTTGTCCAATAACCCACTATTTTAGAAATATACTACCCGAAAACCCATTGAATAGATTGCCGGCGGGATTCTGTCCATTTGCAGCTTATTGCATGATGGTCCGGGTAAGTACATTTGAAAAATAGTGGGTTATTGGACAAATAGTGTGTATTTGGACAGTAGTTTTTAAGCTTAGCTTTCAAGATATTTGGATGAAAACCATGTATCTGCACTCAGCTGGGGCCCCTGAGTCTGTAGAACCAAGTGCCATCCCATAATTCCACTGTCCAAGAACCCACTATGTGTCCAATAATCCACTATTTTTGAAATCTACTAACCCCTATCTTCATGCAAAAAGCTGCGAATGGACAGAATCCCACCTGCCATCGATTGAATGGGGATTTGGGTATGGTATTTTTTTTACTTTTTTTGACCATTTTTTTTCATGATAAAAACTATATTACTGCACTCAGGGGGGCCCCCTGAGTCCGCGGCACCAAGCGCCGCCCCCAAATTCCACCGTCCACGAACCCACTATTTTTATAATGGGACAAATGCTACGTGGGATCTCGATATCTCAGCTCTGGGAGGGTCTAGAGCCTCCATTTTTGCACTCAGGTCCTTGTCCCATGGCCCTCTATCCGAATCCAGAGTTTCGAGAAGATCGGAGAAAGTCAAAATTTTGAACCAAAAAAAGCGACAGGGGTACCCCTGTCGCTTTTTTTGGTCCGAAAAAACTAGTTTCTCCGATCTTCTCGAAACTCGGGATTCGGATAGAGGGCCTTTGGATTTAGACCTGAGTGCAAAAATGGAGGCTCTAGACCTTTCCTGAGCTGAGATATTGAGATCCCACGTAGCATTTGTGCCATTATAAAAATAGTGGGTTCGTGGACGGTGGAATTATGGGATGGCGCTTGGTGCCGCAGACTCAGGGGGCCGCCCTGAGTGCAGTAATATAGTTTTTATCAAGAAAAAAAAGGTAAAAAAAAAGTCAAAAAAATACCATACTTAAATCCCCATTGAATTGATTGCAGGCGGGATTCCGTCCATTTGCAGCTTTTTGCATGAAGGTCGGGGGTAGTACATTTGAAAAATAGTGGGTTATTGGACAAATAGTGTTTATTTGGACAGTGGTTTTTAAGCTTAGCTTTCAAGATATTTGGATGAAAACCATGTATCTGCACTCAGCTGGGGCCCTGAGTCTGTAGAACCAAGTGCCATCCCATAATTCCACTGTCCAAGAGCTCACTATGTGTCCAATAACCCACTATTTTTGAAATGTACTAACCCCAGCCTCCATGCAATAAGCTGCAAATGGACAGAATCCCACCTGCAATCTATCCCACTGTCCAAGAACCCACTATGTGTCCAATAACCCACAATTTTTTAAATACTACCCGAAAACCCATTCAAAAGATTGCAGGCGGGATTGTGTCCATTTGCAGCTTATGTGTTGAAGGCCAGTGAGCATAAACCCTAAAGTTTGAACGGCTATAACTCTGGGACCAAGCCGCCCAGATGCACCAAACTCGGGTCAACTTGGGGTCTCTAGGGGCCCTCTCCAACGGGCCCTAGCCAGAGGCTCTAGCGCCCCCACAGGCCGAGATATGGGGCCCAATAGAAAAGGGTCACTTCAGAAGGAAGGGTCCCAGAACCTCGGGACTCTGGGGTCTGAGAGGGCCTCTAGGGGCCACTCACCACCCCAAAGGACGAACCGCTGGGACTCGTCATTTCCGAGATATTGACTGTTTTGTCCAAAAGTTCCTTATGTATAATGGGGTGTATCTCGGGAACCAAACCGAGTTGGAGCTCAAAACTCCAGGTGTGGGGAGCCCCTATGGGTCCCCTCAAGACCTCAAAGTTTCGAGGTCCTGGGCCCTTCCGTTTCCGAGATACGGGCACTTCCTGTCCAGTTTTGACCGGGTGTATCTCGGGAACCAAACCGAGTTGGAGCTCAAAACTCCGGGTGTGGGGAGCCCCTAGGGGTCCCCTCAACACCCCAAAGTTTCGAGGTCCTGGGCCTTTCCGTTTCCGAGATACGGGCACTTCCTGTCCAGATTTGACCGGATGTATCTCGGGAACCAAGCCGAGTTGGAACTCCAAACTCGGTGTGTGGGGAGGTACCAATGGGCCCTCCACTACCCCAAAGTTTGAAGCCCAAAGTCGGCGTGGTTCCGGAGTTATTCGCGTTCAAATGTGGACCTGGTGATGGCCTAGGGTCGTGACGTCATCACCTTGCGCCATTATGACACGTGGGCGACGGTTTTCGGCCAATATCTCCGCGAATACTGGACCAACTTTTATAAAACTTATACCATTCTTTTCAGCTCAAATAGATGCTTACAAAGAGCCCATTGGTGGGTGGATCCGTTGAGTTTTCGCTATTGTAAATGCACTTTTTAAGCTTTTCTGACCACATGTGTCCAAAAACCCACTATTGTCCAATAACCCACTATATCAAATACATTTGAAAGGGGCCCCGTCTTTTTCGGCCTTTCAAACCCCGAACGAGGTCCGAGGGCCCCCAAACTTTTCCGCCCGCGTTGGGGGCCCGTGGCGAGTCGGAAAACGGCGCCCCCTAGTCGATCGGCCGTCGCGACGTGGGTTATTGGACGGATAGCGGTTTTGCGGACGACGCCTTTTTTTCGGCCTTTCGACCCCCCGAACGAGTGGTACTGACAGCAGGGGGCGCGAGAGCAAAGGCAACCCATTTGACCCCTTTAACCCTCATCTCGGGCCTACAGGCTCTTCCATTCATGTACCCTAAGAGGCTTTTGAGTGAAAGTTGGTTAAAAGGGCTAACCCGCTACAGGAGGGTCCTAGGTTTTCACCCTTCGGGGCCGTGTGTCGGGGGCCCCTGGAGGGCCCAGATCTCAAATCTCGACGCGCCACGACCTTTCGACCCCATACGGGGGCCGTCCCACGGACCACTTGTTTCGTAGCGGTTTTGCCGACGGGCGTCCCTTTTCCGGCCTTTCGACCGCCGAACGAGGTCCGAGGGCCCCCAAACTTCTCCGCCCGCGCCGGGGACCCGCGGCGAGTCAGAAAACGGTGCCCCCTAGTCGATCCGGCGTTGCGACGTGGGTTATTGGACAAATAGTGATTTTGCGGACGAGAGTCCCTTTTCCGGCCTTTCGAACCCTAAACGAGGTCCGAGGGCCCCCGAACTTTTCCGCCCGCGCCGGGGGGCCGGGGCGAGTCGGAAAACGGCGCCCCCTAGTCGATAGGCCGTTGCGAAGCGGCGTCCACGAAACCACTGTGGCAAAATACATTCGGGCGATTGGGATTTTTTTCAAAATGTCCCCGGGGCCCCAAATTCGGCACGCCGAACCCTTGGCCCTCCCCGAGCGACATGCCGAAAGCAGGGGGCGCTAGAGCAGAGGCAAGGCGTCGCCAGCCGCTAACCCCGACCGTCACGCTAACCCTAACTCACAGGCCCCTTTTTCGGCCTTTCGACCCCCGAACGAGGTCCGAGGGCCCCCAAACTTTCCCGCCCGCACCAAAGGATCCCTCCGAGTGTTTATAAACTCGTTTCGTCTGAAAAAAATCGAACGACAAAGCTCAAACGCCAAAGCGTCCACGAACCCACTGTTTTTAAACGGCCAAACCGTAGGTGTGGCCTAATTACAAAGCCTGTTGCATGACTAATTTCACAAAACAGCTTGATTTTGCAATCACAATGGCCCAGAGAGTCAGAATATCACATTTAAAAAAGTTTTCACCAAGATATTCCCACAGACTGGCTTAAAAAAAAATTTCCGCCAAAACGCGTCTTCGAGGACGCTGGTTTTCTTGGCAATCAAACACTCAAACGACTCGGGAAAACGGCGCCACGCGTTTGGCCGAGCGCGCTTAGTACGGTAGAGGTGGTTCAATCGACGGGGACCGCCGCCACAAATGACGGGAGGAGGAAACGCGACAGCATCCCACTTCAAACCTATTTTTTCCCGCCAAAATGTGGTTCCGCGGACGCTTTTTTTTAATGCTAATTAAACATAGAAACGGCCCCCGAGCGACATGCCGAGAGCACCGGGCCCTGAGGCCCAGGAAAATATTTTTTAGCCTCTGCGCAACATGTCACGCTCAAGGATGTTTCACTCTTACCCTGAAAGAGCCATTCAAGCCTTTAAATGAGTTGATGACGGGGGAGAGGCGTTTTTTTGCAAAGGTCCTAGAGTTCCGAAATTCGGGGCCCCGAGTCAGGGGCCTCCGGGGAGTCGGAACTTGAAGTTTCGAGGTGCCGCGACCCTCCGTCTGCGTGCGGGGGCCACTTTTCAGTCACCATCCACAATGAATGGCCCGTTACAAACGGGGGCCTACGAAACGCTTAGAAAGTAGCCAGGGCCCTCAAACTCTGGGGCCCGGCTCGAGGTCCCTAGACGACGGAGCCCGCCGAGTTTGGGGGTGCTGCGACGTTCCGTCTCCGTGTGGCGGCTCGTTTCGTCGGTTTGACCTTTTTGACCTTTGTCATTTTCAAAATGTGCATTTTTCACCCTTTTTCGACCTTTCGGCCCCTGAACGAGGTCCGAGGGGCCACAAAATTTGCCGCCCGCGTTGGGGGCCCGTGGCGAGTCGGAAAACGTCGCGCCCGAGTCGATCGGCCGTCGCGAAGCGGCGTCCACGAAGGCCCGTTTGGCAAAATACATTCATTTAATGGGCGAGCGGGATATTTTTCGAAACGTCCCAGGGGCCCGAAATTCGGCGTGCTGGCACCTCGGCCCCCCCTGACCGACATACCGAAAGCAGGGGGCGCTAGAGCAGAGGCACACTTTTCCCGGCCTGTGTGAAAAAATCCTCTCTCATGGCTTTTTCACTCTGAGACTGAAAATGCCATTTCAGTCATTTAGCGGGGGAGGGGCGATTTTTTCAAAAGGTCCTAGAGATCCGCGCTTCGGGGCCTCAGGTCAGGGGCCCCCGGAGAGTCGTAATCTGTAATCTCAAGACGCCACGCCCCTTCGTCCCCGTACGGGGGCCGTCCAAGGACCACTTGTTTCGCAGTGGTTTTGCGGACGCCCGTCCCTTTTCGGGGCCTTTCGACCGCCGAACGAGGTCCGAGGGCCCCCAAACTTTCCCGTCCGCACCGGGGGGCCGTGGCGAGAAGGAAAATGGCGCCCACCAGTTGATAGGCCGTTTCGAAGCGGCGTCCACGAAACCGCTGTGGCGAAATACATTCATTCAGTGGGCGAGTGGGATTTCTTTCAAAATGTCCCCGGGGCCCCAAATTCGGCACGCCCACCCCTTGGCCCTCCCCGACCGACATACCAAAAGCAGGGGGCGCTAGAGCAAAGTCAAATTTTTCTAAAGGCCCCAGAGATCTGCGCTCCGGGGCCCCGCGCCAGGGCCCCCTGGAGGGCCAGGATCTCAAATCTCAACGCGCCACGACCCTGCGTCCCCGTACGGGGGCCGTCCCAGGGACCACCTGTTTCGCAGCGGTTTTGCAGACACACGTCCCTTTTCGGGGCCTTTCGACCGGCGAACGAGGTCCGAGGGCCCCCAAACTTTTCCGCCCGCGCCGGGGGGCCGTGGCGAGAAGGAAAACGGCGCCCCCTAGTCGAACATAAGACTTCACTTAATCTACTTAATCTAAAAATAATTAATTCAGAATAAAATCAAATATTATGTCAGGTAAATGTGTCATGCCAATTTCATAATCAGTTCAAAGATAATCAATACAATAACCTTAAATGCTCAGACATCAAAAGTAAAAGATGTAGGCTAAACCCAAAATTTAGAAAATTCTGGAGTCTTTGAGGTCCTTCAACATTATGGGCTGATCTGAGGTACAGAATCGTCTTGTTGCGTTTCTTTATATAGACAGAAACTTCTTTCACATGGAAACATTTGCTAACAATGGGGATTTGCCTTCAGAGTTTACACCTCTTGGGTGCAGGACACACCCTCCTCTGTAAGCTCTAAACTCTTAAAGGAGAACTCCGGCGAACAATGAACCTTTGGTCTAATAAAACATCAGTACATAGTAAACCATTCTCTGAGATTTGTTTTCATGATAATCGAATGTAAAGAGTTTTATCTCTAAAAACTGTTTAGCGTATAATGCTAGTAATGGGGGCATTGACTAAGTAAAAAGAAATCGCTAGTTTATACCACTAACAAGGGTCAAAATAGCCCCACACTAACGCAGTAACATAATGAGGCTCTATACATACAAAACGAAGCATTGAGAACTTTGTAAGTGTACAGACCGTTTAATAAGAAGATACTTTATGAAGTTAGTCCCAAGCGTTGGTTTGCGGACAAAAGCCCATGTTAAAAAGCTGCCAACGGACGCATAATGGCCCCGATGGATCGCAGGAGTTCGTGGGATGCCCACTCCCCTATAAGCTTGGTAGAGAGTGGGCCTTTTTCGACTAACCCCCTTTTTACCAATACGCACGGATTTCGGCCGATTCGGACGACTATAGTTGGCGCTAGAGAGTCGAAACCCCACCCCCCCCCATCCCACGTAAATGAATGTATTCGCCACAGCGGTTTCGTGGACGCCGCTTCGCAACGGCCTATCGACTAGGGGGCGCCGTTTTCCTTCTCGCCACGTTCGTTTTGTATGTATAGAGCCTCATTATGTTACTGCGTTAGTGTGGGGCTATTTTGACCCTTGTTAGTGGTATAAACTAGCGATTTCTTTTTACTTAGTCAATGCCCCCATTACTAGCATTATACGCTAAACAGTTTTTAGAGATAAAACTCTTTACATTCGATTATCATGAAAACAAATCTCAGAGAACGGTTGACTATGTACTGATGTTTTATTAGACCAAAGGTTCATTGTTCGCCGGAGTTCTCCTTTAAGAGTTTAGAGCTTACAGAGGAGGGTGTGTCCTGCACCCAAGAGGTGTAAACTCTGAAGGCAAATCCCCATTGTTAGCAAATGTTTCCATGTGAAAGAAGTTTCTGTCTATATAAAGAAACGCAACAAGACGATTCTGTACCTCAGATCAGCCCATAATGTTGAAGGACCTCAAAGACTCCAGAATTTTCTAAATTTTGGGTTTAGCCTACATCTTTTACTTTTGATGTCTGAGCATTTAAGGTTATTGTATTGATTATCTTTGAACTGATTATGAAATTGGCATGACACATTTACCTGACATAATATTTGATTTTATTCTGAATTAATTATTTTTAGATTAAGTAGATTAAGTGAAGTCTTATGTTTCCACAAATCTGTGTCCAGGGTTCCCAGTGTCGAAGCGTGGGGCACATCTGATGGGATTCCTGACTAACTATGCGGCCTAGTTGAACTGCTGTAGCTATAACTTCTGGTTATCTATCAGACTGGCGAGTTTGTGATCGTGTGATCCGTGTAAACGGCCGACGCGAGACTCTGAGCGACATAGCTTCCTAATGAATAAGTAAAATATAAAGTAAAGAGTTAAATAGAACAATCAAATGTATTGCTAAACTATTATATATTTGACCAATGACCAAATGGCAATCTAACCTACATTTGAGGTCTTTATAAAATGGAGTCCAATATAAAATGGAGTCAGATAAAAGCTTAAATGACTTTGCCACACGGAAAGATAGGAACACCGTCTATCGGTTCTATTAGTAGTTCACCGGTTCTATCGGATGCCGCCATTGGACCAAATTAGATAAGTTTTGGTGCCACAATGCCTGTGTGGTAGCACAGGAATAATAAGTAAAACATTCATGTTTCCCCATTAAAATAATAATTTACTAATTATTCCTGGTAGAAAACATTGTGGTACCAGGATAGGCTACTATGTGTTTGTTCCTGCTCACAAGTTTGCATACCCCTTGCAGAATATGCAGAATGCTGTTATATTAAAAAACAAGCATGATAGTTTTAGTACTTTTCAGTATAAGCATGTGTTTACATATATTCCACAAGACAAAATAATATGTGAATTTACACAAATGAACCAGTTCAAAGGTTAACATACCCATGAATCTTAAAACCTGGATGACCGACGACTGTTTTTATGTTTTGTAACCTTGAACTGCAAGCTGTTCTTCAGAAAAATCCTCCAAGTCTTGCAGACTCTTTACTTTTCTAGCATCTTCTGCATATTTAAACCCTTTTCGACAGTGACTATGTGATTTTGAGATCCATCTTTTCACACTTTTTCCACACTTCACACTTTTCACACATTCAAGGACTCAAAAAGGACTTAAAAAGGTGAAAACATTCACTGATGTTCAAGATGGCAGCACAATGAGTTAAAGGAGTAGTTCACTTTAAAAAAAAAACCTTTTGCTGATAATTTACTCACCCCCATGTCGTCCAAGATGTCCACGTCTTTCTTTCTTCAGTCGAAAAGAAATTAAGGTTTTTGATGAAAACATTCCAGGATTTTTCTCCATAATGGACTTCAATGGTAACCAAACGGTTCAAGGTCCAAAAGACAGATTCAGTGCAAACTGTTCAAAGGGCTTTAAACGATTCCAGATGGTGAATAAAGCCCGGAACACACCAAGCCGACGCCAACAAACTAGCGTTGACGAAAGCCAACTGTGTTGACGCCTCTCGTCGGGGTAAAAGCCTGCAGCCGGCTGTCAGCTAGAATGTGCGTTCTGTGCCTGCATGTAATGAGCCAACTGTCTATTTCTGCAGATATATTAGTCTATATTCATCATTCAAAAAGGAAAACCGACGCTGCCGGCTGCAAATACACATAACGTAAACAAAGCAGCGCGTGCTTACCGTTTTGAATATCAATCCTGCTGAACACTTTCTTTTCCACTCCGCTCATGTTAATATTGAAATATTCGCCAAGGAACACTCAGGTAAGAAGAAGTAACATAAGAACAGTAATCTATCTTTACCGTTTGGACTTCTTTGCTTGCTGTTTAGCGTTTATTCTCGTGCACTGACTCTTTCACTAAGCTGAACAGCCAATCAGAGTTCTCTCTTTCCCCAACGGCCCAGCGAAAACAAAGCCGAAGAGGACTATTTTCAGCCAACGGCACGGAACCGTGCGTATCACACAGAAGAACTTAGTTGGCCGACGCACAAAATCTGCCAGACGGCTGACCGTCGGTTTGGTGTGTTCCGGGCTTAAGGGTCTTGTCAAGCAAAACGATTGCTCATTTAAAAAAAATTACAAGTTTAAGTTTTATAAGCTCAAATGCTCGCCTTGCTCTGTTCTGTGATGCGCGTTCGTGACGCTCCTGTTCGAACTCGTTCATCAAAATGAACGAATCTTTTCCAGAGTCAACTCGTTCATTTCATTCGTTGAATGAACCAAATGACACGAAAAAAGATGAGTTCGAACAGGAGAGTCACGAACGTGCATACTGGTACTGCCATCTTTTATGACCATTTTTGGTCCGCTTTTGAGTGAAATCAAATGAGGTCAGAATCCTTTATGTATTTAATAAAAGAAATGCTTTGATTACAGTAATTTAGTAGTATATTCATTGGATTGATAGTTGTATCCACATAGCATTGGAGTGGTATAGCAAGAGCTGAGCTGCAAGAGCTGAGCTGCAAGAGCATAGCAAGAGCTGTTTAAAAAAGCCCCCCTTTGCCCCATTATAGACTTTCCTCACTTTTCTTAAGGCAGTTGAATTTCAGAGGGACTCTAATAGCACATTGCAGGACATACCTACAGAAAACAATATAAGGTAAAGAGTAGGGTACCCTGACAGGTAGCATCTCCGCAACCCTTTCAGACAGTATCATTTTGTATTATTCTTACCTTATATCCCCTCCAGAATGCCTGGATCAAAACTGCAGCTTGCTCGTCTGTTAAAAGTAGAGAAACCGGAAGGTGCTTCCTGGGGCTGACAAAGAAAAGAGGCATTTCAAATGATTCATGACTTTATAATACTTAAAATCAACAACAATTCCTGGACTTGATATAGGCTTTAAACTGTTCATAATCTCATGAGCAAGTCTATTCTCCATCTTATTTTTCCTACTTGTATAGATCATCATGAAGTTTATATTTTACCCATTTTTGACTGTACCCTGCCCCGAAAATGAAAGCATTGTGCAATTTTGAAAAATATTTGACTCAGCAAGACAAAAAGTCCCACACATTCTAAAAAACAATGCAACAACATAAAAAAAACATACAAAACGTCCACTTATCATCATTAACATTTGGATTAATGTGGTGTGAACGTCTCTGGTTACGTATGTAACCTTAGTTCCCTGAATGGAACGAGACGCTGTGTGTAAACGCCGTGGGAACGCCTCTGCGTGATGAGTCATGAAGCACGTATGAAATCTGTCCAATGGCGAGACGGAACGTCATAGGCGGTGTGACGTATCGACCAGGAAACTATAAAGCATCCCCGAAACACAAGCGCAACAGCTTCTGATAGGACTGAAGCAAGCGCTCACGGGCATGCTGGAGTATGGCACGGACACGCAGTGTCTCGTTCCCTTCAGGGAACTAAGGTTACATACGTAACCAGAGACGTTCCCATTCAGGGAACTTCGAGCTGCGTGTAAACGCCGTGGGAACGCTAATACCAACGCCGCCATGCGAGCAGGTGTCCGTTGTATGAATATCAGAATGCACATTCTGACGAAAGCTTCTGCGCCCCTGGAGTGGAGCTGAAGTCCAGATGGTAAAACTTCACAAATGTGTGCGGTGAAGACCATCCTGCCGCCTCACAGATGTCACACAAGGGAACTCCTGATAATAACGCCTTAGAGGCAGCCATACTCCGGGTTGAATGAGCCCGGACAGCCAAGGGAGAAGGCTGACCGGAGGACTCATAAGCAAGTGAAATGGCCTCGACCACCCACTTACTCATCCTCTGCTTCGACGCCGCAGAACCTCTATTAGGAGGCCCAAAGCAGACAAATAATTGTTCTGATTTCCTCCACAGGGCAGCTCTGTGGACATAAGCCCTGTGGACTAAGGCCCTCACCGGGCAGAGCAGATTTAGTTTCTCCTGGTCTGGTGTCCGAAACGGAGGAGGACAGAAGGCCTGTAGCACTATAGGTCTGACAACCGTAGTTGGCACCTTCGGAACTGTTAAGGCAAAAATTCAATAAACAGACATCACTTCGTAAGAGACACTCTGAGTCAAATTAATAAAGGAAAAGGTTTATTATTCTTGCAAGAACAATAAGGCTCAGTCACCAACACAGATTACTGCGAAGTGGAGTGACGCCCAGAACACAGGCCGGGGTGAAGACTAAATAGCGCTCCCCAAGGTTATTTACTGCAAGCCGAGCCTTCTCTGTAAATTTCCACAAAGTTATAGGATTCATGATGCCAGGTTAGATTTACTAACCCCCTCAACCCCTCCCAGTCTAAGACGACCACTGACCCGGCCGGTCCTCTGGTGCCTAGCTCCACTCCTGATAAGAGAGAACAAATCTTCCCCCATCCCATAAGACATTCCTCTGTGGTTACATATAGAAAGTGAACATAATAAAGAAATAATGAGACATAAGATCCAATAATCATATTAATATATGTGAGATTAAAATTTCCACAACAGAACATACCCCGGTCTAGGGAGGATGAAAGCCTTCGCCATACCGGGAGCAAATTCCACGCACGAGGGGGAAACCGACAGCGCCTGAATATCCCCGATCCTCTTTAGGGAAGAAATGGCTAGGAGAAAGATGGTTTTGAGAGTAACAAACTTCTCAGGCACCTCATCAATGGGCTCGAAAGGGGCTAAACAGAGCCCCTCCAACACAACCGCTAGTTGTAAAAAACCCCTCGTACGCACTACCGGCCTCAGCCTCAGGATACCACGAAGGAAACGGGTTACCAGGGGATGTCTCCCGAGAGAAGCTCCACTCAAAGGCACATGGTAGGCGGATAAGGCCGCCACGTACACCTTTAGTGTGGAGTACGATAACCCTGTGGAGAAGCGTTCCTGAAGGAATTCCAGCACTGCCGGCAACGGGCAGTTAACTGGATCCAACTGTCGCTCTCCACACCAAGAGGTGAACAGTTTCCACCTCAAGGCATACAACTTCCTCGTGGATGGGGCTCTGGACTGGAGGATGGTCTCCACGACCTTAGTCGAGAGACCTGAATCTATGAGCTGGGCCCCCTCAGAGGCCAAGCCCACAACCTCCACAGTTCCGGACGGGGGTGGAGTATCCCCCCGTCTGCTTGAGACAGAAGGTCCCTCCTGACCGGAATCTCCAGGGGAGGACCCTCGAGAAGGGAAATCAGGTCCGCAAACCATACCCTGGTTGGCCAATAGGCGGCCACCAGAAGTACACTGACCCCTTCCTGGCGAATCCTTTCCAGAACCCCTGGGAGCAGAGCAATCGGGGGAAATGCATACAGGGGTGCCCTCGGCCACTCCTGTACCAACGCATCCAGCCCCAATGGAGCTGGAGGACTCAGGGAAAACCACAGCGGGCAGTGTGAATTTTCCCTGGATGCAAAGAGGTCCACTTCGGCCTGACCGAAGTGCCTCCAAAGGAGCTCCACCACCTCGGGGTGAAGTCTCCACTCCCCGGGCCTCGGCCCCTGCCTCGACAGGATGTCTGCTCCCCGATTTAAGTATCCTGGGATATAAATCGCTCTCAGCGACCGAAGTTTCCCCTGGGACCACAACAGGATCTGGCGCGCCAGCTTGTACAATGGACGTGAGCGCAGACCCCCTGGTGGTTTATGTAAGAGACCACAGACATGTTGTCTGACCGGACAAGAACATGATGATCTCTGAGGTCTGGGAGAAAGTGTTTCAGAGCCTGAAACACCGCCATCATCTCTAGACAATTTATATGCCACAGGAGATGATGGTCCTGCCACAGCCCGCGGGCCGAGCGACCACTCATGATCGCTCCCCAACCCGTGAGAGAGGCATCCGTTGTCACCGTTACCCGGCGACACGGGCTCCCAGCGCAGGTCCCAGGGACAGGAACCAAGGTTCTTTCCACATAGCCAGGGCACGGAGACCACGTCGCGTGACCTTGATCTTGCGGAGCGGGTTTCCCCTCGGGGAGAACCCCTTGGTCCTGAGCCACCACTGTAGTGGTCTCATGTATAGCAGGCCGCACGGTAACACGTTGGATGCTGCTGCCATCAGACCCAGAATTCTCTGGAATTCCTTTACAGTGAGTGACTGGCCTAGCTTCACTTGCTTGACAGTTGAGATAATCGAGGCTATA
This sequence comes from Pimephales promelas, assembly GCF_016745375.1. Next base: position 4,860,170 of record NW_024121310.1, on the reverse strand, counting down.
CATGCCGGCGACAGACGTGCCTGCATCGTCATCGAATCCCATACCACGCCTAGGAAAGTGGTCCGCTGAACTGGCGACAGCACACTCTTCTTGGCGTTGAGTCTCAACCCCAACCTTCTGATGTGGGCGAGGACGGCATCTCGATGCCGATTCGCCTGATGCTTCCATTGAGCCAGAATCAACCAATCGTCGATGTAATTTAAAATGCGAATGCCCTGGAGACGCAGCGGGGCCAAATCCGCGTCCATGCATTTCGTGAAGGTTCGAGGAGATAATGCTAGGCCGAATGGAAGAACCCGATATTGGTACGCTTCGCCCCCAAAAGCGAACCTCAGGAACTTCCGATGTTGCGGAAGGATGGAGATATGGAAGTACGCGTCTTTTAGGTCTATCGTGACAAACCAGTCCTCGGACCTGATCTGTGACACGATCTGCTTGAGAGTTAGCATTTTGAACTTGAGCTTCCCTACTGACCGATTTAAGAGGCGCAGGTCTAAAATCGGAGGCAGCCCCCCATCCTTCTTTGGAACAATGAAGTACCGGCTGTAATACCCCAGCTCTCTGTCGGGAGGAAGAACTCGTTCTATCGCCCCCTTCAGTAACAGAGCTTTCACCTCTTGTTCCATAACCAGAGCCTGCTCGGGGGTCACCACTGTGGGCAAAACCCCCCGAAAACGAGGTGGACGCGACCTGAACTGGATCGCGTACCCGTGTTCAATAGTCTGCAGGACCCAACGAGATATATTTGGAAGACTTTCCCATTCTACCAGAAATTCTACTAAGGGTACCAGTCTCTCGAGACTGGCCTCTGGAGTAGTTTTTAAAACAGAAACAGCGCCCTGTGACCGCGCACAGGCAGGGTTTAACGACCGTTCTGTATCGCTCCTCGAAGCAAACGAGCGTCCCTCGGGAAATCGCTCGCTGGGACCGTCTGCGCCCCCCATTACAGGCAGGGTTGGCAGAACGGACCCCTGAGGGCACCGAGAGAGAGCGGGCGCCGGATTCAGCGGCTAACACCTCTGTCTCACGGTGGGGACCACCCTCAGCAGCCTGACACCAGTGGCGTCAGGGCTTCTTCGACGAGGCCTTCCTTGGCGACAATAACCGTCCTCAGATCGGTTCTGTCCCGGGAAGACCTCGCCTGAGAACGCCGCGTCTCGGCCCAGTTTTGCTGGGGAGGAGCCCGAGACGTGACGGTCTTCTTCTGCTGCGCCCTATGCGAGGAACCCGACGGGCGGGGCTGCTCTCGCCCAGCAGCCCCAGAAGGATGAGTACAGAGGGGGAGACATTTCTGGAGCGCCGCTGCCTGCTTTCTTCCTTCTTGGAATCTCTCAATTACCGCGTTCACAGAACCACCAAAAAGACCTTCGGTCGACAGCGGTGCATCCAGGAGAAAAGCTTTATCTCTCTCCTTCATATTAGCCAGATTTAGCCACAAATGCCTCTCCGTGGCCACCAGGGCTGCCATAGAACGGCCGACTGATCTGGCCGTCTCCTTGGTGGCACGGAGAGAAATATCTGCCGCCTGACGCAGCTCTTTAATCACATCAGTGCTGACGACCTCCCCCTCGCTCATATCCTTCAGCAGATCTGCTTGATACGCCTGGAGAATGGCCATTCATAATCTCATGAGCAAGTCTATTCTCCATCTTATTTTTCCTACTTGTATAGATCATCATGAAGTTTATATTTTACCCATTTTTGACTGTACCCTGCCCCGAAAATGAAAGCATTGTGCAATTTTGAAAAATATTTGACTCAGCAAGACAAAAAGTCCCACACATTCTAAAAAACAATGCAACAACATAAAAAAAACATACAAAACGTCCACTTATCATCATTAACATTTGGATTAATGTGGTGTGAACGTCTCTGGTTACGTATGTAACCTTAGTTCCCTGAATGGAACGAGACGCTGTGTGTAAACGCCGTGGGAACGCCTCTGCGTGATGAGTCATGAAGCACGTATGAAATCTGTCCAATGGCGAGACGGAACGTCATAGGCGGTGTGACGTATCGACCAGGAAACTATAAAGCATCCCCGAAACACAAGCGCAACAGCTTCTGATAGGACTGAAGCAAGCGCTCACGGGCATGCTGGGAGTATGGCACGGACACGCAGTGTCTCGTTCCCTTCAGGGAACTAAGGTTACATACGTAACCAGAGACGTTCCCATTCAGGGAACTTCGAGCTGCGTGTAAACGCCGTGGGAACGCTAATACCAACGCCGCCATGCGAGCAGGTGTCCGTTGTATGAATATCAGAATGCACATTCTGACGAAAGCTTCTGCGCCCCTGGAGTGGAGCTGAAGTCCAGATGGTAAAACTTCACAAATGTGTGCGGTGAAGACCATCCTGCCGCCTCACAGATGTCACACAAGGGAACTCCTGATAATAACGCCTTAGAGGCAGCCATACTCCGGGTTGAATGAGCCCGGACAGCCAAGGGAGAAGGCTGACCGGAGGACTCATAAGCAAGTGAAATGGCCTCGACCACCCACTTACTCATCCTCTGCTTCGACGCCGCAGAACCTCTATTAGGAGGCCCAAAGCAGACAAATAATTGTTCTGATTTCCTCCACAGGGCAGCTCTGTGGACATAAGCCCTGTGGACTAAGGCCCTCACCGGGCAGAGCAGATTTAGTTTCTCCTGGTCTGGTGTCCGAAACGGAGGAGGACAGAAGGCCTGTAGCACTATAGGTCTGACAACCGTAGTTGGCACCTTCGGAACTGTTAAGGCAAAAATTCAATAAACAGACATCACTTCGTAAGAGACACTCTGAGTCAAATTAATAAAGGAAAAGGTTTATTATTCTTGCAAGAACAATAAGGCTCAGTCACCAACACAGATTACTGCGAAGTGGAGTGACGCCCAGAACACAGGCCGGGGTGAAGACTAAATAGCGCTCCCCAAGGTTATTTACTGCAAGCCGAGCCTTCTCTGTAAATTTCCACAAAGTTATAGGATTCATGATGCCAGGTTAGATTTACTAACCCCCTCAACCCCTCCCAGTCTAAGACGACCCCTGACCCGGCCGGTCCTCTGGTGCCTAGCTCCACTCCTGATAAGGGAGAACAAATCTTCCCCCATCCCATAAGACATTCCTCTGTGGTTACATATAGAAAGTGAACATAATAAAGAAATAATGAGACATAAGATCCAATAATCATATTAATATATGTGAGATTAAAATTTCCACAACAGAACATACCCCGGTCTAGGGAGGATGAAAGCCTTCGCCATACCGGGAGCAAATTCCACGCACGAGGGGGAAACCGACAGCGCCTGAATATCCCCGATCCTCTTTAGGGAAGAAATGGCTAGGAGAAAGATGGTTTTGAGAGTAACAAACTTCTCAGGCACCTCATCAATGGGCTCGAAAGGGGCTAAACAGAGCCCCTCCAACACAACCGCTAGTTGTAAAAAACCCCTCGTACGCACTACCGGCCTCAGCCTCAGGATACCACGAAGGAAACGGGTTACCAGGGGATGTCTCCCGAGAGAAGCTCCACTCAAAGGCACATGGTAGGCGGATAAGGCCGCCACGTACACCTTTAGTGTGGAGTACGATAACCCTGTGGAGAAGCGTTCCTGAAGGAATTCCAGCACTGCCGGCAACGGGCAGTTAACTGGATCCAACTGTCGCTCTCCACACCAAGAGGTGAACAGTTTCCACCTCAAGGCATACAACTTCCTCGTGGATGGGGCTCTGGACTGGAGGATGGTCTCCACGACCTTAGTCGAGAGACCTGAATCTATGAGCTGGGCCCCCTCAGAGGCCAAGCCCACAACCTCCACAGTTCCGGACGGGGGTGGAGTATCCCCCCGTCTGCTTGAGACAGAAGGTCCCTCCTGACCGGAATCTCCAGGGGAGGACCCTCGAGAAGGGAAATCAGGTCCGCAAACCATACCCTGGTTGGCCAATAGGCGGCCACCAGAAGTACACTGACCCCTTCCTGGCGAATCCTTTCCAGAACCCCTGGGAGCAGAGCAATCGGGGGAAATGCATACAGGGGTGCCCTCGGCCACTCCTGTACCAACGCATCCAGCCCCAATGGAGCTGGAGGACTCAGGGAAAACCACAGCGGGCAGTGTGAATTTTCCCTGGATGCAAAGAGGTCCACTTCGGCCTGACCGAAGTGCCTCCAAAGGAGCTCCACCACCTCGGGGTGAAGTCTCCACTCCCCGGGCCTCGGCCCCTGCCTCGACAGGATGTCTGCTCCCCGATTTAAGTATCCTGGGATATAAATCGCTCTCAGCGACCGAAGTTTCCCCTGGGACCACAACAGGATCTGGCGCGCCAGCTTGTACAATGGACGTGAGCGCAGACCCCCCTGGTGGTTTATGTAAGAGACCACAGACATGTTGTCTGACCGGACAAGAACATGATGATCTCTGAGGTCTGGGAGAAAGTGTTTCAGAGCCTGAAACACCGCCATCATCTCTAGACAATTTATATGCCACAGGAGATGATGGTCCTGCCACAGCCCGCGGGCCGAGCGACCACTCATGATCGCTCCCCAACCCGTGAGAGAGGCATCCGTTGTCACCGTTACCCGGCGACACGGGCTCCCAGCGCAGGTCCCAGGGACAGGAACCAAGGTTCTTTCCACATAGCCAGGGCACGGAGACCACGTCGCGTGACCTTGATCTTGCGGAGCGGGTTTCCCCTCGGGGAGAACCCCTTGGTCCTGAGCCACCACTGTAGTGGTCTCATGTATAGCAGGCCGCACGGTAACACGTTGGATGCTGCTGCCATCAGACCCAGAATTCTCTGGAATTCCTTTACAGTGAGTGACTGGCCTAGCTTCACTTGCTTGACAGTTGAGATAATCGAGGCTATACATGCCGGCGACAGACGTGCCTGCATCGTCGTCGAATCCCATACCACGCCTAGGAAAGTGGTCCGCTGAACTGGCGACAGCACACTCTTCTTGGCGTTGAGTCTCAACCCCAACCTTCTGATGTGGGCGAGGACGGCATCTCGATGCCGATTCGCCTGATGCTTCCATTGAGCCAGAATCAACCAATCGTCGATGTAATTTAAAATGCGAATGCCCTGAAGACGCAGCGGGGCCAAATCCGCGTCCATGCATTTCGTGAAGGTTCGAGGAGATAATGCTAGGCCGAATGGAAGAACCCGATATTGGTACGCTTCGCCCCCAAAAGCGAACCTCAGGAACTTCCGATGTTGCGGAAGGATGGAGATATGGAAGTACGCGTCTTTTAGGTCTATCGTGACAAACCAGTCCTCGGACCTGATCTGTGACACGATCTGCTTGAGAGTTAGCATTTTGAACTTGAGCTTCCCTACTGACCGATTTAAGAGGCGCAGGTCTAAAATCGGAGGCAGCCCCCCATCCTTCTTTGGAACAATGAAGTACCGGCTGTAATACCCCAGCTCTCTGTCGGGAGGAAGAACTCGTTCTATCGCCCCCTTCAGTAACAGAGCTTTCACCTCTTGTTCCATAACCAGAGCCTGCTCGGGGGTCACCACTGTGGGCAAAACCCCCCGAAAACGAGGTGGACGCGACCTGAACTGGATCGCGTACCCGTGTTCAATAGTCTGCAGGACCCAACGAGATATATTTGGAAGACTTTCCCATTCTACCAGAAATTCTACTAAGGGTACCAGTCTCTCGAGACTGGCCTCTGGAGTAGTTTTTAAAACAGAAACAGCGCCCTGTGACCGCGCACAGGCAGGGTTTAACGACCGTTCTGTATCGCTCCTCGAAGCAAACGAGCGTCCCTCGGGAAATCGCTCGCTGGGACCGTCTGCGCCCCCCATTACAGGCAGGGTTGGCAGAACGGACCCCTGAGGGCACCGAGAGAGAGCGGGCGCCGGATTCAGCGGCTAACACCTCTGTCTCACGGTGGGGACCACCCTCAGCAGCCTGACACCAGTGGCGTCAGGGCTTCTTCGACGAGGCCTTCCTTGGCGACAATAACCGTCCTCAGATCGGTCCTGTCCCGGGAAGACCTCGCCTGAGAACGCCGCGTCTCGGCCCAGTTTTGCTGGGGAGGAGCCCGAGACGTGACGGTCTTCTTCTGCTGCGCCCTATGCGAGGAACCCGACGGGCGGGGCTGCTCTCGCCCAGCAGCCCCAGAAGGATGAGTACGGAGGGGGAGACATTTCTGGAGCGCCGCTGCCTGCTTTCTTCCTTCTTGGAATCTCTCAATTACCGCGTTCACAGAACCACCAAAAAGACCTTCGGTCGACAGCGGTGCATCCAGGAGAAAAGCTTTATCTCTCTCCTTCATATTAGCCAGATTTAGCCACAAATGCCTCTCCGTGGCCACCAGGGCTGCCATAGAACGGCCGACTGATCTGGCCGTCTCCTTGGTGGCACGGAGAGAAATATCTGCCGCCTGACGCAGCTCTTTAATCACATCAGTGCTGACGACCTCCCCCTCGCTCATATCCTTCAGCAGATCTGCTTGATACGCCTGGAGAATGGCCATCGTATGCAAGCAAGATGCTGCCTGTCCCGCCGCTGAATAAGCTTTGCCCACCAAAACCGAAGTATTTCTGAGTGGCTTGGTGGGCAACGCCGGTGTTTTAAAAGACGATGCCGTCTCAGGAGAAAGATGGCTCGCCAAAACTTCCTCCATCCTCGGCATCGCCCCATAACCCTGCCTCCTAGACCCAGCAATATTGGAATACATAGAGGTCTGGTGTGTCAAAATTCTAGCTGACACTGGTTTGTTCCACGATCTACACACCTCGGTGTGTAGATCGGGAAAGAAGGGCAAACACCGGCGCGGAGGTAGTGAGTGTGACGCTAAAAATCTCTCATCCATTTTACTCTTCACTCTCGACTCTTGTTTCTCAACTGGCCATTCAATGCTTAATTTTTCCACAGCCCGAGTCAAAACCTCCATCAGCTCTACATTCGCGGGAGACTGGGATGGCGAGTCCCCGATCTCCACTGAGTCCATCGACTCTGCATCCACACTTTCAACATCCAGCTCCTCAGAACTGGATAATTGAAGTGATGGAGCCTCAGCCTGGGCAGGAGAAACCGCAACGCGGACCCCCGCACCGAGATCTGAGGCACTGGATCTACCAGGTAAGGGCAGAGAAAGGCCGGAGCCCGTCTCCATCCCCGCTGATAGATCCATCTGCGATCCCCACGACGCAAGCCTTCGCTGTGCCTCGGCAGCAGCGGGACCCGAGCCGCGGGGAGCGCGCACCGAACCACTCTCTTCGAAGAGTGCCCGGCGGGAGCGGAGTGTCTTCATGGGCAGACACTCGCAATGATTACAGCCAGCCCCCTCGAGAGCCGACTGAGCATGCTGCACTCCCAAACAAGCAACACACAGATCGTGTGTATCCCCACCCGTGATGAAGCGAGGGCAGGGATGAACACACTTTCTGAAATGCTGTTGTTTGCTCGCCATTTTCAATATATATATATATATATATATATATATATATATATATATATATATAGACAATATTAGACAGACAGACAAAGTTCATACATAGAGCGCTTGTGAAGACTCAAAGGCTGTTGCGCTTGTGTTTCGGGGATGCTTTATAGTTTCCTGGTTGATACGTCACCCCGCCTATGACGTTCCGTCTCGCCATTGGACAGATTTCATACGTGCTTCATGACTCATCACGCAGAGGCGTTCCCACGGCGTTTACACGCAGCTCGAAGTTCCCTGAATGGGAACCACCATAACACCATGCAGAATTCTCTATTGTAAGTCTCCAGATTTCATTTTCAATGGTGGTTTGTAAAGTCCTCTCCAAAACAGTTTTGTTTTTCAAGACACCGGTCCTGGGGCTCGTTCTTCGTACGTCGCTAACTCAGTTACCTGGATTTGATTGTTGGCGATTTGCCATGATCTTGGATCGTTTGGTTCTTCGACGCTCATCCTGGATTTGCTGTCAGGTCCGTCAGCTTCAGCGCAGCGCGATAGTGTAGCCTAATTTCTGAGATTTTTTTTTTTTTTCTCGTGAAACGATCATCGTGAGGGTGTCGTTTAAATACATTATTATTTTGTTAGAAATGCACATTAACGTTCGATTCGATGTCGGGCTTCAACAACAGCACAAAATGTTTGCATTGCCCTAAAATTATTTGCGAGTGGCTTCCTTTACACTACTGGAGATGCGGAGAACTTGAGAAGCTTTCTGTCGTGCCATTCACAAAGTAGTGCTCTTAGTTTTTTTTTTTTTTTTTTTTTTTTTTGCCAACTTAGGGTATATTATAATTTTTAATGAAGATAATGCAATCATGATGACCATGCCAATTATGACTTACAGTCCCTCAGGCTTAATTTACGTGATTGGTGCCATACACTGTAGACTACACACATGTTCCCATCAAGGCCTCAATGAAGGGATTTTGTGAGCAGAAAGGGGGCTTATACAGTGCAGCCAAATTACTATTACAATTTTTAATATTCCAGATTTGGAATATTATATCACTTTTTTTAAAAGGCATTTGACAAGTAAAAATCTTTTGATGAGTAAAATCTTTTAGATGGTGTGTGACCATGTTCTATATCACAAATCAGTGTAAAGCAAAATGACCAGTGCATGACTCAAGAATTTTAAGAGATTCACATTTATGAACATTATTTGAACATGGTAAGGACAATTATAAATATCAAACTCACGGTATGACATATACTTCTGCTGAGAACTGCATTTTTCCATTAAACAGGTGATTACAACAGGATCCTGCATGGAGACAGGTGTTTTATGACCCCATTCCCTGACCCAAACCCCAGACCAGTTCGAATGCAGCTCTAGGACAAGGGCACACAATGACATGAGCTTTGGCCAACTAAAGGGAAGATTTCAGGGTCTAAAAAGCCTGAGGGTTGCACCTGACAGGGCCTGTGACATTGCATGTGCCATATTACACAACACTGTCAACATCAGAAAAAGAAAAAAATTAAGCCTAAAATAAAAGACAAGACAAATTTGCAAAACTCTATTTGCTTAGAGTTTTATTTCAATAGTTCTTTGTAAAGAAAAGCCAGTCATTCAATCATCTTTTTAAAAGATATTATACAAGGTCAGCAATAGTACTCTGTGTGATTTTACTCTGAAGTTTATTTTGAAGCAACTCTATTTCTAGTGCAATTTTTTCGTAGTCAAGTTCTGTTTCTCCCCCTGATTTTTGTTTTTTCAAAATACTCTATTTTCTTTTGAAGACTCATAGGGAACAAATTTAACCCTGTGTCATTTGTGTCACCCATGCCTCATGCAACAAATAAAAAGCAAAAGTTGTCTCTACACTCCCCACCCCTGTATCACTGCTGTGTGCAGACTCCTCTGTAGGCCTTTCTGTACATGTGGACTCCTGTCAGAAATAATAGGCATAGGCACAAGTAGAAATCAATTAAAGCCATCAATTAAATTAAAGTACTTCCTCCAAAGGACAGTCATCTGAGAAGTTTTCTTCACTCTCCAGTGCAATGTGATTGATAACTCATGGCAATACATTAACATAAGTATTATCAGTTTTTACTTTCACAAGACAAAGCAATTTATCATTACTCAAGATTTAACAGTTGAAATGACTAAACTAGACAATTTGGATTATAGGTCTACTTCATTTAATGCACCAACAAATTATTTCACAGTGTACAAAGATAATTTAAATCTCATTTCCCAGTGATGAAGGTGTTGCTGCTACTTGTCCCTGATGTGGGTCTGGAAGAACTGAACCCAGGGATGCCCTTCACAACAGGCCAATTCACATTCAACCCAAGGGTCAGCTCTTCTGCCAGGGTCAGGAGCATCATTATTATTTTTTTCTCAGCCTTTTTCCTGGTTGCTTTTATAAACAGACAATCATTTATTTAACAGTGCCTTTTTAAAAGGCCTAAAATTACCATTAAGTAGAATATTTTTGTACTTCACTTTCACCATGTCCATTGTTATAGTGTGGTGACTCGACATTACAATGAACAAAGTAATTATGAAATTATGAAAATAAAAATAAAATAATAATAAGTTATTAAAACATCTAACATGGCCACCACAAACGCATTTAATTTGTCTTCTAGTTTTGCCAGCACTCTCTCCTGGCTTTTACACACTTTGAGGTGTTCCCTGGCGTTTTAATTAAAGACTGAAATTCGGCATAACCTTGCATTAAAAGCGCTTGCTCTGCTTGGGAGAAAAACTGGGCGTGTTCTTTGGCCATGCTGAACAGCCAATAGCAGCGCTGCTGATCACTGGTTCTGCTATCGATACATGTCCCCTTTTAAACCAACCCGAGAACGCGCAGTTATCTCAGATAACTCAATCCAGCGATACTAATCATAAACAACAGGTGTGTTCGAAGAACCCAATTAGCCGGATCATGATTAGCACGATGATATCATCTTAGATGTCTCATTTGATCTCGGATGTTTTAAGCAACAAACGAAGAACGAGCCCCTGTTCTCCACTGCTTCTCCACAACTCCATTGTCTCTGACCTTCTGTCTAACATTATCCTGGCCTGTCCTGCTCTCTTGGCAGCATAGCAGGCTCATGATTGTATGGCTGTGGTAAGTATTTCCTCAGCGTCCGAAATGTCACTGCGATCCTTTGTTTTCCTGTAGTTTGAATCGACCGCTCTCATTATGTCACGCCTGCCTAGCCCATTTTCAGATGTGGAAGTAAAATTTTCTCACAAAAACGACTCCTGAAGCTATTGGGGCGTATTTATAAGTATATTTTAAAGATAATCTAGTTCCTACATTATTTGTCTATACATTGGCCTTACAAAGCATTACTGACATGCACATAATTAAAAAGAAGGTCCAATCGAAGCTGCCAGATCATCAGACAAACAATTCAAAATGCACTGATCGAATCCGGTAAGAACGCATTCATCTTTATCTTTCCTAATGGACTTATGTGCTTATTTGAAAATGTGCTATTTAGAGATTGGGATTTATTTATTTTTTTTATAAAGCCTATTAAAGCATCATGTTAACATCACTGCAAAAAGACATCTAATATAAAATCTATATTTATTCACCTAGTAGGCTATAATAATAATAGAGTAGCCTACGTTTTCTGATGAAAATCAGGTCTGCTTTCATCGGCGCGAATGTTTTGGAATGTTGAAGTTCTGAACGTCGCAAATTCGCGTCGCGGCTGATGTGAATGGTTTTGACGCGAAATATTCTCACGCGAACTATTCGCTTTTTCGTTTCGCTTTTCCATTACGCATCCGGTGTGAAAGGGCCTTTAAGGTTTCACTTTTGTTGGCTTTATCTTCTTTGAAGCGGGTAGGGGACTTACAAGCTCTTTCTGTTAGCGAGTCATGCTTGGACTTCGCTCCCAGTTTAGTCAAAGTTTCCTTGAGACCTAGGCCAGGCTATGTTCCTAAGGTTCTCTCCACAGCGTTCCGCTCTCAGGCTGTTAGCCTTAACGCTTTCCACCCTCCTCCTTTTTCTTCTGAGGAGGATAGGAAGCTTAATCTGCTTTCCCCAGTTCGGTCTTTGAAGTTTTATGTAGACCGCTCCAGCAGTTGGAGGAAATCTAACCAGCTTCTGGTTTGTTTTGGTGCTGGCCGCCGTGGGCTTGCCGCGTCAAAACAGAGGATTTCTCATTGGGTCACAGAAGCGATATCTATGGCTTACGAAGTGCATGGTTTGCCTTCGCCTCTTGGCATTAGAGCACATTCCACCAGGAGTGTGGCTTCCGCATACTTTTGTACATTTCTACAATTTGGATCTTGATATGACTCCGGGTTCCCAGATTCTTTCTGTTTGAACTGTTTATAGTCATTATCTTTTCGATACCAGTCATTACAGCGCTCTTTGCTTGGCGAGTTTGGTATCCTGTTCCCACTGCGCTATCCGCAGCGTTGAGTGAACCTATGAAAGAGAACGTCTCTGGTTACTTGCGTAACCTATGTTCTCTGAATAGGGAACGAGACGCTGCGTTAGCGGCCAAGCTCCTCGTGCTGCTGACAGTCTTCTTTTCGGCAGAGAAATCTGAGGGGAAGATGGCGCACGCGCGTATACGATTATGCGACATGATTGCGTCGGGGCGGGGCCAGACTACGCGAGCGCCATCAGCCAATGAATTGGAGTGATTTTATTGGGCTTCAGACAATCGGCACATTTAGAGAATATCCCACTGCGCTATCTGCAGCGTCTCGTTCCCTATTCAGAGAACATAGGTTACGCAAGTAACCAGAGACGCTTTGGAATGTAGTTAAGTAAAATTGTCCTGAAGATAAAAACATAGATACAAATACAGACACTGACAATAAAGGTGAAGTTTATGAAAAATAAGACTTTTAAAAAAAGAAAAACCACGAATACATGTTATATTGCACCCCATAAACACAATCATGCAAAGAAAAAAAGCAGTCAACCCCCCCTTGGGGCAGTGGTGGATAGACAACAAACACCCAGAGAGAGAGAACAATAAAGAAATGTGCAACAGGGACACCAGAGTGTTTATAAGGTAATATACTTACTGTTTTAGAAACCAGTCCTGGACAAAAGGAATATTGTGAAAATTTGAAGGTGTTCGTTCTGTCCATTGAGGGTTTTTACTGACAAACAAGAGAGTAAAGAATATATTTAGACACACTTAACCATTTTTACATTATGTACAAAAGTCACACAAAAATTACTATAAAATATTGGCAGTACACAAAGGGTCACAATTCACCCACTCACTTGTATAGCCATTCAGTGAGGAAGTCACAGCCATTAAACGCCGTCTTTTTTCTCTAGATTGGCAATGAAATGTGTGAAATAAAAATAATGAAAAGTATGTTTATACACTGTTAACCCTTGCTGTAAAAAAGTGACAGTATTATACCATTTTTCATTATAACAGTTATATTCCGCAAAAAACAATGCATTCTGGGTTATATTTGCATTTTCGAGGAAGTAGCCAACAGGAATATACTGTGAATTAACAGCGCTCAAAGTCGACACTCAGAGGCTGTGTTCCAAATACTCATCCTATACCCTCATTCACTATTCCCTACATTAGTTCACTAATATAGTCCACTTGACTGAAAAGAAGTGAGTGAATTGAGAAACCGATGAACACCTGATAAGCAGAATCACTGAAAGACCGAAAAACAAAAACAGAAAAAAGAGAAACAACAAAAGCAGAAAAGCAACACTGAGTGTGAAAACAGTTTACAAACCAGTCTAACATTATTTCTTTCTAGGGCTGTAGTCAACCAAAGAAATCCTTAGTCGACCAAAGTCTTGTCCTGCGCAACGATTAGTTGAATAAAAAAAAAAACACGTGTTTTGATTGAACATTTTTTAAACAATTGTTATTGAGCATTTACAAAACAACAACGAAAAAACATCACAAATAAATAAAACTATAATAATAATACAATTCTTTGAAAAAGTGATTTTTTAACTGCAAAAAGTGAGCAGCTCTGTCCTAGGTCTATTAGTAACAGTCACAATCGTGCACCTGACCACACCACACGCTGCAAAAAATATAACTGCTATCTGCCACACAATGAAAAATCCTAACAAAAGCTCTCGTTTATACAGGCTTTATATTCTTCTTTACTTTCAAAGCTATGGGTTAACTTTCGTCGTGACGATCAAGGCGTTTTAAAACAACACACAAAAAAATCCAAATAGCCTAAAAAACAATCCTAATAATAGGCTGTAGCTATTATTATCCTAATAATAGCTATTTTATTACGATATTTTCAAATGCGTCAAGTGTACAAATAAAAACGAAAACATATTAAGAAAACACAATCTATTGAGTCAACATGATAAAGCCGTTAAAAGGCAAAGCATTCTCACCCCAAGGCGTCACCTTTGACCATGCTTCAATATTTGACTTCAATATTTAGGCGCGATCCTACGGCGTCATCTAACTGACGCTAAAGGAAAGCGTCAGTTAGAGGACACGATAGGTTTAGGTGTGGGGTGGGGCTAACTGACGCCTAAAGCGTCAGATATTGAAGCATGTCCAAATGCTTCCCAAGGCGTCAGTTAAGTGACGCCTTGGGGGTGAGAATGGGCTGGCTGCTCACGTCTTTTGTGCGTGCTCAAGTTCGATTTCAAATGTAGGCGCGCGACTTGCGCGCTCATAATGGAGCAACGCGGTCGCCTCCCTCCACAGTCTTGTCGTCTTTGTTTTAAAATGCAGCCAGACAAAAGATTTAGATTTCCTGGACATTTTGTCGACTAAAGCCAAAACAAGCAGCGTTCTAACTGAATGAATTCCCTTACCGAGCCCGAAGCAGCAGCGCAGCCAGCCACAAGTGCGGTTCCCGAGTGTATTACAGCCCATTCTCACTCCCAAGGCGTCACCTAACTGACGCCCTGGGAAGCATTTGGACATGCTTCAATATCTGACGCTTTAGGCGCCCTTTAGCGTCAGTTAGATGACGCCCTAGGATCGCGTGTACCCTACCCCCACCCCACACCTAAACCTAACCGCGTCCTCTAACAGACGCTTTCCTTTAGCGTCAGTTAGATGACGCCGTAGGATCGCGTCATGTAAGTGACGCTACAGGGCGCCTAAAACGTCAAATATTGAAGCATGGTCAAAGGTGACGCCTTGGGGTGAGAATGCGTTGTGTATTATGTGTGTGCGCTAAACTGTGGCGCAGTTAGAAAAATAGCCTTTAAAGCATTTTAAAGTTGGGGACAAAACATAGGCTAATTATATTTAGAATACAGCAATAAATAACTGCTTATAAAGGAATAAATATCAAAGAGTAAATCATTGAAATATTCTTTCTATTGGTAAAAAAAAAAAAAAAAAAAGCAACTGGTCGACCAATAAGAATGTCAGTCGACCAAGACGGCATCGACCGATTAGTCGACTAAACAACTAAAGTTGACAGCCCTATTTCTTTCATGTACAAAAGTTTTCGTTGAGAATTAACAGAGATTTAGTAAATAATAAAGTTTGTCACCATGATGGAAATGCATTAGTTGGTCTCTTGACCCTTGATTTGTAACTGTGACTTTATAAAACACATTTGGGTAACACTTGATAATAACTGCACGCTAATCATTAGTTAAGTATGAGTAAACAGTTAATTCATCATTCATAAAGCATTAATAGACATTAATAAGCAGTTTATAAATACAGCTATAAATACTTTCTTCTTGATTTAAAAGCATATCTGTAATTTGTTTAATAATTGTATTTTCATACTTTATTAATGATCAATTTATCATTTCTAAATGAAGAAATGCATTTTTTATGAACCAGTTATTTAAGAGTTTTCAGTGGTTCATACGATTACTTAGAGCGTTCACAAACGCATTTTTGATGTGAGCTCATGATTAATCATGTAAGTAAATGATTAATAAACTATTTAAATGTACAGTCATACGTCTTATAATTCAGACAAATAGTGATGTTTACTTAGTGTGTTAATAAATGCTTTATTCACATGTATTAAAGCTGTAATTCAGGGTTAATTCGGGTAGTTATGAAGCATTTAGTAGTGGTCAGTTAACTATGTTTGTGAGCTCATCTAAAGTGAGGACTAATCATGCCTTGTAAAGCATTTATAAAGGAGATTTAAAGGCTTTTAATTATTTCCAGTGTTTCCCCTACCAATGTTTTAAGGGAGCGATGGCTTAGTGTTTTATGGCTTAATTTTATTACCAGCAAAAACAGAGAATTAGAGTGAATTTTTTCATATAACTATATACTTAAAAAAAAAACATGATAAATACATGATTTGAATTATTAGACATGCTTTTTGATGTCTAATAATAAAAAAATTACATGCCCGCTCCGCTGCAGTAGCAGGTAGTGTAGTGTACATTTAACACCCCCCCCCCCCCCCCCCCTTAAAAAAATCCTAGGGGATTTTACATTTTACTGTTTAGAAGATTGATGTGCCTTTAATTTTTATAAATGCTTTACGAAGCATGAATACTCCTCACTTTAGATGAGCTCATACACAGTTAACTGACCACTACAAAATGCTTTATAACTACCAACATTTACTTACACTTTCTAAGTGATCTTATGAATGACTGACAACTCTTAAATAACTGTTTTGTAAATAATGCTATACTTCATTTAGAAATTATTAATTGATCATTAACAAAGTATGAAAATACTATTATTAAACGCATTATATGCTTATCAATCAAGAAAAAAAGCATTTATAGCTGTATTTATAAACTGCTTATTAATGTCTATTAATGTTTTTTAAATGATGAATTAACTGTTTACTCATGCTTAACTAATGATTAATAGCGTGCAGTTATTATAAAGTAGGGCTGGGCGATATGACGATATATATCGTTACCGCGGTAAAAAACGTCAGTCGTAACAGTTTTTTTATTCCGTGTATACCGCGAAATGTAAATAAGTGGGCGTGGTTAACTCCCGTGCAGCGCGCGTGAGACTGATGCTGAGATTTGTCAAAGAAACCTGGAGAAAGCAGATCAAGAGGATCCACAAAGGAATTACGTTTTCTAAAGGGTTGTTGTTAACGTGGTATGTTCGGGGGGAAAAGGCCGCCGTCAACTAGAGCAGAGCAGCAGCACCCAGGCTATAGTTTAGAGGAGTGCACGTTCGCAATGGGGAAAGCATGAAGTTACTTGATAACAACATTTCATAGGCTATATCCATATCATTATGAGAAATAACCTTAAATAATGTATAGTTATCCGCATCTTTCCTTCTGTTATGTATAGTTGGGTCAATGACGTGACGCTTGCTTTTTCTGTCCGACTGAACTTTTTACCAATTAATAAACATTAAAATTAATAAAATTATAACATGTACAGTATGTCTACCACCTCCCTTATACATATGCCCACTCTTATTTCTTTAAAAATAATTGGTTTATTGGCATTTTCTGCCACCTGAAGTGTGAAAACATCATGTGGGGCGACCGTCCGGCCTTGACTTCTGTTTGGACAACTGGTTTTAAATCAAACTAAAATAATTTAAATATAATCCTTACCCTATTTGGCATAATTTTAAACTTGTTTTCCATTGATTGACAAAGTTATGAAACATTTGTACACACATTTCAATCATAATAAACAAACAAATCTTGTCCGAAGATGTTCATTATCTGAAATATCATCTGGGGCGACCATCAAGAAAATACAAATATAGGACTTATATTCTGATAATCATCTCAAAGAGGATGTTGCATCAGCCAGCCTCATGGTGAGGGTCCCACAGAGACAACTAGCAGGTCACTCTCATTTTTACAAACAAATCCTCTTTAAAACTGCTGCAGTGTATACGTCACATTTTGATATGAGGGGCGACCAACCTAAAACTGTAAATTATAAGTTTTATACGCAAATCTTTATTTTTAAATTTGTAAATTGTAAATTTGTCAGTGATATGTGGTGAGAAGAAGCTAACTTGGGCTCTAGCTAAGCATTAGCCTGTTATACTTGATTAAACTTGAAAATATCATCTGGGGCGACCAAGCATCATGTGGGGCGACCGCCACTGATTGCTTAAATGATAGAAAACACATATCATGTATTTGTAGTTTCTGTATGCAAATGTTTACATTCATTATATGCATTTAGTTGTTTTAAATAACTTTTTACATTTCACCACATATTTTTTCTAAATTTCAATAATTTCCCTCCTACTTCAGAGAGGACTAAGCTTACTTCTTTTTGATTATTGTTTTTTATCAAAGAAATGTGTGAATATTAAGCATTCATTCTACTTTTTCCAATTCTTTTTCTAACTCTGTGTATGTTTAAAGATACTTTTTTTTTTCTAGATGGCCCCACTAACAAGCAAAGAAAAGACTGCTCGCTACAGGCAGCGGAAAATGCTGTTCAATGTGTCTGCAGAATGCTGCTATGTTCAACTGTTAAATGAAAATAGTACTGAAAATGCAAACATTGTATGTTTAAGTGATTAATGAAATGAAAATGAAAAAGGAAAATGCTGCTCAATGTTATGTCCAAGCGTTTAATGCATTAGTATTGAAAATTTTAATATGATGGTTTTGTGTCAAATGAAATAGTGAGGAAACTGTTAATGTTATGAAATGTGTCAAATGAAATGGATATGCTGATTCTTCATAAAATTTCATTAAATATGCTGATTCTTCATAAAATTCCATTAAATGTGTTTTAACTATCAAAATCAATGAATAGTCTTATTGCCTGCTGTTTTTCATCATGTGGGGCGACCATTTGTCATGTGGGGTAACCAACTATATTCAATTCTGCAGTAAATTCAAAAAATAATGTCTGTCCATTTTGGTTGAAATATAATTCATTGGTATAACATCAATAAGTGGATACTATATCTACACATTTTAAATCAGTTTTATGGATTATATGAGTAAAACAAATATGTAATTGCTTTATGAGGGTGACACTGCCATTATAGATAAAAATGTATTTAACATCATTTGCAATAAATGAAAGGACACATGAGTATATCTTTCTTAAACAGTTCAATTAATTACTGATACTTCTTAAAATATAACTTATGCAAAGGAAATCTATTAATTATAAGATAAATTACGGTCGCCCCAAATGACTTTTTTAAGGTCATTGCCCTATTCATTTGAGTTTAAAAGCACTAAAATATCTTTGTTTGAAGTTTTCACACACATGCATGTGTAGACTAAACTCCACATGTTTAGAAAATAGACAAATATATTATTATATCAAGTATTTTAAAAATGGGCCTGTCAGAGGCCTTTTACGTCATTGACCCAGTTACTTTTTAAAAATGAAAATCACATTCAGCATGAATGAACATCCTGCTTGTTAACACTAATATTATATAATCCTGTTTCTAAGGCAAAATTACTAAATATGTAGCGCGAGTTATATGTTTTTTTTATCTCCAAACAATTGCCCACTAAACCAGTTGATAAAATTTTCCTTTGGTTCGATCGGTGATTAAAACTTGACTCTCAAATTAATGGATCGCATTTTGTTGATGCAAAAGACGGACGCGTGCACATGCACTGAGAGGGAGCGCGCGGTGTTCACCGGGCTATGGTCTAATCACGACGCACTGTTATAAGGTGTGTATAATTTAAACTACTTAGTCAACACTAACAGTAGCTGCTGTTTGGTTTTCATATTGCTGCTCTCCTTCTAGTCACTTCTTGATGAACTTGACACTTCTGAACTCCTATTTCTTGATTAAAGCTCAGGGTGACGGGTTGCCAGATATCACAAAAAGAGCAAAACAAGCCCCTTAAAAACGCAGTATAATAAGCACATGTGGTAAAAATATATTATAATGATATTATATATATATATATATATATATATATATATATATATATTATAATTATATTATAAACTGATTGATGACTGATTGCAATGCATGAGATTGAAAAATTATTTAAAGTTGAAATGCACCTATGAGTTGTATTTAATATCAATCTGTTGTGGGAAGTTCATCTAAAAGTTGATATCGAGAGATATTTATTTACCAAATAAATAATTTACCAAATAAAATAAAAATAAAACAAGGTGACATACTATATAACTATATAAATAACTATATTGTGAAATATATCGTTACCGTGAAATAAAATTAGTCATATCGTGAAACACAATTTTGGTCATATCGCCCACCCCTATTATAAAGTGTTACCACATTGTTTATGGCAAGAAAAAGTCAAGAGGAAGTTGATCAAGTGTTTTTATATTTGTGATATAAAGTAATACTGGATAATAATAAGTGTGATAATGTGTGATGGCTGGAAGTCAGTTGTAGTTCTTGTGTTTCTCTATTTTCTGTTAGTGTGTAGATGTTTCCTTCCGTGATTCTGCTTGTTAACAGCAGGTGTTCATCACTAATGCTCAACTTTCACTTACATATTCACTTAATTATCTCACTGCAACACTGCATCAATGTTACTTTTTACTCTTTGTAGTGTAGATTTTACTATGGGGTTGAAAGGGTTAACAGTGCAAGTTAAAAAGACACTCCCACAAAATGTATTTTAACAGTAATAAACTGTAAGTTATAAAACAGGTTTATACTGGCAACACTGTTGCCAGTAGTTTACTGTAAAATAAAAATTTTTGGGTCACTGTTGTGCTGACCACTTCCAAGAGTCATCCCAGAGCCATTAAAGACGAAAGGTGAAAGTCTTGCCTACAGCTAATTCAAACAACCAAAGGGTTCAACATCTAGGCTAAAAGGTGAGAATCTCAGTGATTTGATTAATTTAAAATACGATAGAGAAAACAGGTTGGGCAGGAAAGAACAATTAAGAGTTTCAGTAATCTGACCAATACAGAAAAGTTGAGCCTGATGTCAATCAAATGTTTAGACGTCAACCCAACAACGCCTGAGCGATGTTGGAGTTGGGATGAGCTCACATTTTTGCCAAAGTACGAGCACACAGTGAGTGCGCTCTGGGGCAACACTTTTAGCTCACTGCGACCTCACATTGTGATCATATGGTGAGATCATTATGAGACAAATTGTTGTCAGGGTTGCCAAATATTTTTTCTACCATCTTTCACCCTTCACTCTAAAAAACGATTCGTTGGCTGAACAACCATTACTTATAAAAGTAATTGGTTTAAACACACAAAATTAAGTATTCATAACTTTTCAACATTTACTTAACATATATAGTGTGTGTAACACAAAAATATAAGTTACTAGGTGCACTTAAATGTATGCATAAATAAAATGAAAAAACATAAGACATGTCAACTACTACAATAATTGCGTCAAAATTAAGTAAATCGAGCATATCATTTTAAGTAACATATGAGCCACGTGATATGCAATTTCCGTGATGCCTATAAAAATTTTAAGCCATTTTGTGAAACACATTTGAGGACGTTGAGAAGAGGTAAGCTTATTTTTTGTACTTAATGCAGGCCTACACATGATCATTTATTGCATTTTTGGTCAAGAAATTTACTTTTAACTGAATTTCAGAATTGCTACGAATTTTGCATCAACAATTAGAAACATGTTAGCCTTACAAATGTAAATGTTTAGTCTACATGTTAATGAATGAAATACGTGTTTTGCATGCGAGATTTTGAAGAGTGTGCTTCCATCGAATGAATCAAGTGTCAGTATTGTTTTTTCAAAATATATGACCATGATGTTGGCTCGTATGCATTAATGGTGTGTTCACACTGAACGCGATAGCAGATTACATTCATAGTCAATGCAAAGACGCGAAGACGCGCCGGGCGTCGCGAATTGGGTGACTCGTTTGCCGCGAACGTCTTCCTCGGTAGAAAAATTTGAACTTGAGCGGGCTGCGGAAGATTCAAGCGTCTAACTAGACTGCGTCAAACGCGTTAGCCCATGTGGACGCGATGCGTTTGACGCATTCGGTGTGACCAATTCGGACGGCGCTCTCTTCCCCACGGATAGATTCGTAGGCCTACTTTATTAACCAGTTGTTTTTGGATAAAACAAATGTATTTTGAATATTTACAAATTCCCATATACTCTATCTCTATACAATGGATCGCTGGCAAGGGGGCCTTGGGCGCGGGTTAGCCTACTTTTGGTATACAAATATTAAATTCGAAAACACATTCATTGCCTATAGCTCAGTGTGCACGATTTATCATTAAATAATGGCAATCTTGATTCAAGCACAATATTATTTCTAAATGACAGCAACAATTCAGTAAATTAAACCTTCAAAATTATTATCAAAATAAGTAAATACTCTTTAAACAAAAGTTTAGCTTCAAATAAAGATTGTAGATCTTTAATGTTTTCCAGTAGTTACTGTTAAAATGTTTTTGAAGAGATTCGTTCAAAACCTTTGGACAAAACTCATTAATTAACTTCTGTTTTGTTTAAATTAATAGATATTATTTAATAGACTAATTTTTATATTTATAGGCATTTAATAATGGACTAATTTGTTACATTTAATTGTTTTTTTATTGATTTTTGATAACCAGAGGAAAATATATATATATATATATATATATATATATATATATATGTGTGTGTGTGTGTGTGTGTGTGTTTGTGCATGTGTACTGTATAAATATATATACATACACATATATACACATACATATACAGTATATATAGACCATTTCAAAAGATGTAAACAACACTGGTCCAGAAGCACTTCCTGTTTCAGTTTTTTAATACTACATAAAAGCTGGGATAAAATACAACCAACAGAACATTTAAAACTGAATCAAAAAGTTAAACAAACATCTTTAAGATGTTTTCTTTACATGTGAAATAAAGAAAACAGTTACAAACTGAAACAGGAAGTGCTTCTGGACCAGTGTTGTTTACATCTTGTGAAATGGTCTATATATATATGTATATATATATGTGTGTGTGTGTATATATTTATGTGTGTATATATATATATTTATATATGTATATATATATATACACACACACACACACACACACACACACACACACACAAAGATTGTTTAACATTTTTAAAAGAAGTCTCTTCTGCCCACCAAGCCTTCATTTCTTTGATCCAAGAAAAACTGTAATATTGTGACTATTATTATTATTTTAATGGTCACTGGGCGACACCCAACACATTCGCCAGATTTTATAATCTCCGAGTGGAGCCTGTGTCCTCTCATGTACTCGCTTCAACCAGCTAGTACTGGACCCGCTCAGGTGTCTTCGCTTGCTCGCCATTCCACTCCACGGACTGGATACGTGCAATATTTTCCTCAGGTGAGCCTTCCTCTCTGATGCCTTGAGTGCACTGTTGACGCTGGTGCCAGTGTCTATTGCCAGCTAGGTGCCTCCGTGTGCATGGTCTCTCCCCTGAGCGACCCCCACATGTGTATTTCCACTCGGCAAGCCACTTTGCCACCCCTGAAGTTGAAAGTTTTAACCCCACGGGCTGGTCACTATAGTGTTCCTCCATATGAAGTCCCCTTGGGCCATTTGTGTATTCTTAAGACCTCCCTCCATGCTGCAGCATATTTCCTCTGAGCTATGCTTCCCAGTGTACCTTGGTATTCCTGTGTCAAGTAGGACTCCTTTGTCCGTGCTAATTTCACGACAGGGGGATCAGACTTCGCAGGGCACTGGAAGACAGCTGTGAAGTTGGCGTGATTACACGGGGACCCCATTCTCGTCATCCGACGTAACTCGGAGTAACTACGAAAGGGAACGTCTCGGTTACGGATGTAACCCTCGTTCCCTGAGTTACGTCTCCCTGCCACTTCCGCTGTACCGCTGGGTAGAAGCCTGAGTTCAGTCTCGGCTCCTCAGCGAAGACATAATGACTTTGCAAGTCGTTTTTTTGCCGCACAACTTTCGTGTTCAGTGTGGAAGCACTCATTATACAAACAGCTGATGAAAAAAATAAAACCATCGCGCAAATTATTCGTGCACCAAAATCGCATCCAGTGTGAAAAGACCTTAACATAGGACCTTTCACACTGTTATTTACTGTAATTCTCACCTTCAATGTAACGCTTTCTTTTCCCCATTGTTTAATTCACTTTTTCTTTCGTTTATTTCATTGTATTACCATGTCCCTGTTATCTGAAGTCAGATCAACAACAAATACAGGTAAAGTACATTACTTATATTCAATTTATTTATTTTAAAGATATTGTTGCTGTTAAAGGACAGAGTGTGTGTGTGAGTCAGGACTGATGCTGATTAAGCTGACCTGAAAGCACCGGTGTTTCTGTGCTTCTGAAAGCAAAGCCTCCAGTCCGGCCAGCAGCACAGGGAACACTCGCTCCTCTAAATAACACCTGAGGGGTCCTGGACACAGCTGGCCTCGCTCCAAACATCTGCTCAGACAAACATGCATTATACACAGGTAACAGACACTCCTCTAAATAACACCTGAGGGGTTCTGGGGTCTGTTTCAGAAAGGAGGTTAAGTGAAAACTCTGAGTATGTTAACCCTGAAATGAGGGAAACTCTGGGTTTTCCGTTTCAGAAAGGGAGGTAAGTTAAACCTGAGAAAGCAGAGTAAGTCAAGCCCGTTTCTGAAAGAGAGGTAACTTATACTCAGTCAGTTACCATGGTAACCTAACCTGGTCGGGAGCAGGTTTTCTTCAGTAAACCCAGAGTTTCTTGCGGTCTCCTCCCCCTTTTTTAAAGAGGAAGTGCTGTTTAAAGACCAACACTAAAATGTATTTACACATTCTCAAGGAATATATATTGTTTGTCCATGGTTTAATTGACTAAATCTGTTTTGCAGCACTTTACCAAAAAAATAAAAGGATTAAAACATTTGCTAAACGTTTATTTGATTACCACCGTTTTTGATAATATATTTCTATTAAATCATTAAAAAAATGAACAGAACTCTATTTTTCACACATAATGTAATAAGTTATTAATGATAAAAAATAAGATGTTAATCTTATTCATAATCAATTATTGAAATAAGTTGATTATGTTTTATTGAACAAATGTTTAATTTATTTAACTGTCATTTTAACTGATGACAATAATAACCGTAATTTAATAATGCAGTTTATATATTTAATAATTGTTTAATACCATAAACCGTGATATTTTCTGAGACGGTTCTCATACTGTGAAACTCTCCCCACATGGGGGAGTACCCCACCCTACCCCCGCTGTTAAACAAGTTACTCAGCAACTTTTACTCATGTTTTAAATTAACTACTTTTTACTTGAGTAGATGTTTAGACTGGTATTTTTACTTTTACTTAAGTAAAAATGTATCAAAGTAATAGGAGCCTACTTTAGGTTGAAGAACATTCTTCCAGTTTCACCTCTGATAATATAACAGTAAGTTACTCTAAAATAGTTATGATTATGAATTATTAACAACAAATGACATTTTCAACGGTGTAGTTAGATTAATGTAACAATTACTATCTCTAGAAAGTATTGGTCGACATATTACTAAATCCTACATCAACCTCAACCACTTGATTAATACAAGGAGGAGAGACAAGAAACTGCACTTTTAATGCTTTCAAATTAACAATATACAATTGCATGAATTATTCTTGAATTGATCAAAGTGTCTAGAGGGAGAAGGTTACGCAAAAATATACCTTTTAAAAATGTATGTTAAATCCAGTATTGTTTTACTGAATTGGTCTATAGTTTATGCAGTAGCCTATTTAATGTAATTGCATCATATTTTATTTTAAATTACAGAAGAATTAAGAGTAACCCCTTTAATTTTATTACAATATTTAGATTACTTGGTAATTGATTATACCCAACACCTCTTTTTTGTCTGGCTGTTGCCATGGTGACTCATAATATCTGCGCTCCATTGATAATGGCTTTTTATAGTTGTGGTGCATGCGCTTAACTCAGAGTCAGTCAACTCAGAGTTGATTGAACTAACTAATTTCAGCTGTTCTGTAACCGAAAACTCAGAGTTTCCCATCTCAGGGTAAGTCAACTCAGAGTTCAAGCTTTAACTCAGAGTTGGTTTAACCTCCTTATTGAAACGGGCCCCAGGACACAGCTGGCCTCACTCTGAACATCTGCTCAGACAAACATGCATTATACACAGGTAACACACACTCCTCTAAATAACACCTGAGGGGTCCTGGACACAGCTGGCCTCGCTCTGAACATCTGCTCAGACACACATGCATTACACACAGGTAACACACACTCCTCTAATAACACCTGAGGGGTCCTGGACACAGCTGGCCTCGCTCTGAACATCTGCTCAGACACACATGCATTACACACAGGTAACACACACTCCTCTAATAACACCTGAGGGGTCCTGGACACAGCTGGCCTCACTCTGAACATCTGCTCAGACACACATGCATTATACACAGGTAACACACACTCCTCTAAATAACACCTGAGGGGTCCTGGACACAGCTGGCCTCACTCCGAACATCTGCTCAGATAAACATGCATTATACACAGGTAACACACACTCCTCTAAATAACACCTGAGGGGTCCTGGACACAGCTGGCCTCACTCTGAACATCTGCTCAGACACACATGCATTATACACAGGTAACACACACTCCTCTAAATAACACCTGAGGGGTCCTGGACACAGCTGGCCTCACTCCGAACATCTGCTCAGATAAACATGCATTATACACAGGTAACACACACTCCTCTAAATAACACCTGAGGGGTCCTGGACACAGCGGGCCTCACTCTGAACATCTGCTCAGACACACATGCATTATACACAGGTAACACACACTCCTCTAAATAACACCTGAGGGGTCCTGGACACAGCTGGCCTCACTCTGAACATCTGCTCAGACAAACATGCGTTATACACAGGTAACACACACTCCTCTAAATAACACCTGAGGGGTCATTATACACAGGTAGGGTCATCATTATAGACATGCAATAGAGCTTTAAAATAAAATGACTGAAAATCAGGTAATGTTAATGAGCTTTTTACGTTGAAACATCAAGAAAATACATGTCAACATTTGAAGTGGATCAAAAAAATTCATCAGTTGTCCAGTTGTTAATCAGTTGTAACGTTATTGTTCAAAATTCATCTCACGTTATAACTTTAATGAAAGGTTTTGATCCACTTCAAATGTGGACCACTGTAAATAAACAAACAGACAAACAATACTACATAAATAGTAGCAGTTGAATTACTCTGTTTGAGCTGAGCATCTGATGAAGAGGAGGTAGAAACTAGAGCTTGATAAACTGGATGAGTCGGTCATGTCTTCCTCTGCAAAACAGTCAATCACACTTTCGCTTTAAATTATTTATACTTTGTGAGAGAAAAAGAAAAGCCATTTTCTGGTTAGAGATCAGTTATTTCTAACCAGCTTCCGTCGCTTTCACAACAAGCCAAAAGTGGAGCCCGTTTGTTTGTTTCTTTGTTTGTTAGATTATAAATGATGCGGATCAGCGTCGCGAATGAACATTCAGTTGCACCCACTGCTGCCGTGTTTGTTTACAGTAACCATAGTGACGGTCACTGAGGTAGTGATGACATTCACTAAAAGTCACAAATCAAAATCGATGCTTTTTTACCGAAAATTGCTCCATTTTTTGTAAAATCACGTCATTATTATTATTTTACTATTATTATTTTCAATTAAACAAGCAAAATTACTTAAAGGTTAAAAATGTACAAACGGTTTTAGGAGAACATAATAGCTTTATTTGTAGATTTCTATAAAGCCTTGCGTTTAAGTGTAGCCTAACTTACGTGTTTACAAATAGCGGCGAGCGACTGAGAAAAACTGTAAATCATCATGATAAAAGGCATAGCACTGGGTTACTAAACTAAACATCTTGTGGATGTGGACCATTATAATGCGTGTATTTCACCTGCCAAAAAGTGATTAAAGACTTATCAATCAAAGAGGTTATTTCTGCCCTGAAATTAGCTGATAATATTCATGTGGGTTTTTAAATTCTTAAAAAATCGAAATCAAATTGTTTTCTGCAAACTCCACCAGATTATTGTTCTAAATCTCACTGTCTACCATTGTGATGATTTTCATGTTGTTTTACTGTTTCATTATTTAATAATTACCTGCCAAAGTCCTATACTGTATACCTGTTATATAGCAATATTTAAAAAAAAATCATAAAAAATAGAAATCAAATTGTTTTCTGCAAACTCCACCAGATTCTTGTTCTACATCTCACTGTCTACCACTGTGATGATTTTCATGTTGTTTTACTGTTTTATTATTTATTAATTACCTGCCAAAGTCATATACTGTATACCTGCTATATACCAATATTTAAAAAAATTCATAAAAAATGCAAATCAAATTGTTTTCTGCAAACTCCACCAGATTCTTGTTCTACATCTCAATGTCTACCATTGTGGTGATTTTCATGTTGTTTTACTGTTTTATTATTTAATAATTAACTGCCAAAGTCCTATACACTCTAAAAAATGCTGGGTTGTTTTAACCCAATTTTGGGTCAAATATGGACAAACCCGAAATGTTGGGTTAAAAATGTAATGTAAAAATTTAACCCAACGGCTGGGTTAGTCCATATTTGACCCAAAGTTGGGTTAAAACAACCCAGCATTTTTTAGAGTGTACTGTATACCTGGCTATATAGCAATATTTAATAAATTCATAAAAAATGCAAATCAAATTGTTTTCTGCAAACTCCACCAGATTCTTGTTCTACATCTCACTGTCTACCTTTGTGATGATTTTCATGTTGTTTTACTGTTTTATTATTAATTAATTACCTGCCAAAGTCCTATACTGTAAACCTGGCTATATAGCAATATTTAAAAAAATCATAAAAAATGCAAATCAAATTGTTTTCTGCAAACTCCACCAGATTCTTGTTCTACATCTCACTGTCTACCATTGTGATGATTTTCATGTTGTTTTACTGTTTTATTATTTATTAATTACCTGCCAAAGTCCTATACTGTATACCTGGCTATATAGCAATATTTAAAAAATCATAAAAAATAGAAATCAAATTGTTTTTTGCAAACTCCACCAGATTATTGTTCCTCATCTTAATGTCTACCACTGTGGTGATTTTCAAGTTGTTTTACTGTTTTATTATTTAGTAATTAACTGCCAAAGTCCCATACTGTATACATATAGCAATATTAATAAATTCTTAAAAAATCGAAATCAAATTGTTTTCTGCAAACTCCACCAGATTATTGTTCTACATCTCACTGTCTACCACTGTGGTGATTTTCATGTTGTTTTACTGTTTTATTATTTATTAATTACCTGCCAAAGTCCTATACTGTATACCTGGCTATATAGCAATATTTAAAAAATTCATAAAAAATGCAAATCAAATTGTTTTCTGCAAACTCCATCAGATTCTTGTTCTACATCTCACTGTCTACCATTGTGATGATTTTCATGTTGTTTTACTGTTTTATTATTTATTAATTACCTGCCAAAGTCCTATACTGTATACCTGGCTATATAGCAATATTTAAAAAATTCATAAAAAATAGAAATCAAATTGTTTTCTGCAAACTCCACCAGATTCTTGTTCTACATCTCACTGTCTACCAGTTTGGTGATTTTCATGTTGTTTTACTGTTTTATTATTTAATAATTACCTGCCAAAGTCCTATACTGTATACCTAGCAATATTTTAAAAAATTCATACAAAATGCAAATCAAATTGTTTTCTGCAAACTCCACCAGATTCTTGTTCTACATCTCACTGTCTACCATTGTGATGATTTTCATGTTGTTTTACTGTTTTATTATTTATTAATTACCTGCCAAAGTCCTATACTGTATACCTGGCTATATAGCAATATTTAAAAAATTCATAAAAAAATAGAAATCAAATTGTTTTCTGCAAACTCCACCAGATTCTTGTTCTACATCTCACTGTCTACCAGTTTGGTGATTTTCATGTTGTTTTACTGTTTTATTATTTAATAATTACCTGCCAAAGTCCTATACTGTATACCTAGCAATATTTTAAAAAATTCATACAAAATGCAAATCAAATTGTTTTCTGCAAACTCCACCAGATTTTTGTTCTACATCTCACTGTCTACCACTGTGATGATTTTCATGTTGTTTTACTGTTTTATTATTTATTAATTTCCTGCCAAAGTCCTATACTGTATACCTGGCTATATAGCAATATTTAAAAAATTCATAAAAAATAGAAATCAAATTGTTTTCTGCAAACTCCACCAGATTCTTGTTCTACATCTCACTGTCTACCAGTTTGGTGATTTTCATGTTGTTTTACTGTTTTATTATTTAATAATTACCTGCCAAAGTCCTATACTGTATACCTAGCAATATTTTAAAAAATTCATACAAAATGCAAATCAAATTGTTTTCTGCAAACTCCACCAGATTTTTGTTCTACATCTCACTGTCTACCACTGTGATGATTTTCATGTTGTTTTACTGTTTTATTATTTATTAATTTCCTGCCAAAGTCCTATACTGTATACCTGGCTATATAGCAATATTTAAAAAATTCATAAAAAATAGAAATCAAATTGTTTTCTGCAAACTCCACCAGATTCTTGTTCTACATCTCACTGTCTACCACTGTGATGATTTTCATGTTGTTTTACTGTTTTATTATTACCTGCCATGATCTACCTATCTATGCTGTGTTTTAGGGGATAATTATCATTATTTTTTACCAACTTACTTAACTACACCATTAGAATATATATGAAATGTTATTTTTATTGGGGGGAAAAACGTTAATGATGATCAAAATTAAATGTGTTTTGGTTATGTTTTAAACATGAGTTGTTTCTGAATATAAATGTGTTAGATGCAGAATTCCACCATCTGCTGGTGAGAGAAAAGATTACGGTTGTTTTATTTTATTAGCCATAGAGCTGGTAAGTCCCGCCCACCCGTAAAACTCCGAGTGGACCTCTAGGTTGAAAAAGCGTCAAAGCAAGTGAATGAGAGAAAATAATTATTTTCTGATCCCGTTTGAATTGTGCCATGAATGTATAAATAATAAATGAATGTATATTTCTCATGTAACGAGTTTGACAGTATATTGTATGATTCTTTGGCTAGCAGTTGTGGAATAGACATAAAGACTACACGTCGCATATGTGACGTCGCCGCATAACACATTTTCCCTCCACAAATCACGGTTTTCACCACGCTCACCTAGTTTGTCCTCTCCCCAGCTCTATACTGTATCTCATATATAGCTAAATTGACAAACGGTGTAAGTAAAGTTATTTGAACGACAGCTCCTCGTTACTTCTCACTTTTTCTTTTAAGATACGATTAGGCCTACCTTTTATTAAAAACAATTCTACATTTTGTTAAAACTATTAGTTTTGAAACCTAAGGCTATTATGGGCTAAAAGTTACCGAGCGAAAAATACTTGATCAGAAGATAGCAATGACAAAGGGACGAAAAAATGTGTGAGTTCGTTTTTGCTTCAAACATTTGTCGGTGGTTGTTTTTAATAATGTTTAGTGCTTCTTTGATAATTAAAAATAAGAAAGCTATGTCAGTAACTCAAATATACTCTTAAATGTTCAAGTGAAAATTAGGAAAATATCTCTCATTTTATAGATGATGAAGTTTGTAAGTCTGTCTATTTAAGCTAAGCTTATTTTTGATTTATTTTTATTTTTTTATTATTAATTTTATTTTGATGTTTATTTTTTGTCGCTGTATAATATTTGTTTCACGAATTGTGGTGCTTGTATGTTTGTAACTTGCATTCTAATAAAAAAAATAAAAAAATTAAAAAAACAACAGTGATGAATTGTTCTCTTTTAAAATGTTTGATTTTAAAACTTATATCGTGTTTTATGTGTATATACATATGGGTGAATAAACTCTCTGACAGTGCCATATGGGTTATTATGTGATGTATTTTTTATTAAAAAAAAAATATAAAAACACGTCAATAATTTTCTTAGTTTTTTTCTTATCAGTTATGTTCATTAGGGTTTTATGTTACATTTAACGTTGTTAAATTAATTCTTATTTCATTTTTAAAATTTCAACATGTTACCATGATGGTGTTTAATGTTTGTGTGAATGAAACTGTGCAGCTTGAACTCTCTTGTGGAAGAGCTGATAATGATGAGCTTTGATTGATCATTTGACTATCATTATTGCTGTGATTGATGGCTGTCGGTGTATTGCAATTGAACAAAACAGATATTATTACTTCAAAATGTCAGTAAATTAACATTATATCAAATAATGAAATACGGTTTATTGCTGTAAAATTAAATACGGTCAAAGTCTGTAAAACCTGTTGCTACCGCACTTTTAACAGGAAAACTCTGTCGGAGTTTTCACGTTTAAATTTAACGGATTTTTTTTTTTTTTTTTTTTTTTTTTTTTTACAGTGTAGTATTTGTATTAGCCCTTCCTTAAATGAAAATGACAAACAAAGACTTATTCTACAATCTTCTCTATGTACAACATTTATGTTGAAGCCAAAGGTGCGTATATAAGATCAAGGGCAAAGTGGATAGAGGAGGGTGAAACCATATTTTTGTAGATTGGAGAAAAGGAGACAGGAGCGTAATTGTATTGAGTCTTTGGTAATTAATAACCAAGAATGCACAGATCCTGATGAGATTTCTAAGGAAATCTACGATTTCTAGTAAACTGTATTCCTCCTCTTATTCACACAGATGCATTCTTTGATCTTATTAAAGATTGGATCCCCAAAGTAGATGAGAGTTTTAAAAATGTTTGTGATGCAGATAGTATGGCTGAAGTGGAAAAAGCCATGAAATCTGTAGCGGAGATAGCGTGGGTGCTTGGGTGCGGCCGCCCCAGGGCCCCGTGCCAATTAGGGGGCCCTCAAACGCCGCCAATCTTGCAGGAAAGGGGACCAGGACGTGGCGTAGCAAGTCAGTCCCGGGCCCATATGGTAGGGCCGAGTGTCACCAATCGAAATCGCGATTGGTGACACTCAGATCCACAAATCTGCAGATTCGCGAGACACCCCTTCCAACGCAGCGTTATACTCCGTCCAGATCCAATGCACATCTTTAAATTAGGCCTTCTATTAGTATTATTTGAGGTTAACATTATAAAATATATAAGTATAAAATACGTAGACACACCACAAAACTAGTTGAGGATAAATTATTTAAAATTGGGGAATTCCAGCGTTATGGACGTGGCATTTGCAGTCAAAACTTGAAATATAAATTCTCAGAAAAAGCATTAATACCAATATATTGAAACAATTGTTTAGGCTATCCATGCTACTCCCTCAAAGGATTCCAGACATTAGAAAAATATCAGTCTGCGTTTTCATATTTAATATTAAGGAAATAGACATGCATTCATGCGTGACAAAAAAATCTTTAAGGAGGCAAAATAAATATTTTTTGTAATTCAATTACACTGCACAAATCAAATGAGGAAGGTTTGACTCTCCACAGAATATAAAATATTAATTTTATTTTATTTTTCGTGTTCGAATTTATGAGGATAAAACAATGTTACAGACGTGACAGTTCTCCGTTATTCAGATGGGCGCTCTGAAGCGACGGATTTAAAACTTCCACAGACCTCAAACAGAAAAGCAAAGCCTTTATTTAAAGTAAATTTCGTTTTCCTTTCAATTTTAACTTGATTTTAATCAATGTTTCATCAACCAATTGCCTGGATTTAATACATAAGAAGTAAAAGCAAACAAGATAATCACGACACGCAGGCGCTGGTGCGGAGCGCGTCTCAGCCTAAACTCAGCGTAGGCTATAAGTAGCCTATCCTACTCCACAGACCTTAAACGGCTCCTGAAATATCAACTTGTAAACAGAACAATTCAAAACGAAACTAAACCAAAAAGATTTCTCTCTGCTAGAAATGAAATGTGCATTTCTCTCTGGCTCATCCTACTGCAAAGATAGCGAGTCAGCATCGTCAACTTCATCATTATTAACAAACAATGAAATTTCTCCTTGCTATATTTGACATATTTATAATCATTGTTTTTGCCGGTTCTTTGTGACAGCTACAGGGGCGCAACTACCCAGTTTCAGAGGGGTATGCAGCAACAATTTTAGCGCCCTCCCAAAAAAATAAAAAATAAATGTAATGTAGGCTAAGTGTGCCGTGTAATAAGTGAGTAGGAACAAATGAGAGCTAACAGATAATATAAGTGCAAAATTGTTGTTTATTAAGACAATTAAACTATAGCTACTCCACCTTGATGAACCCCCCTAAGAAAACTATAAGCTCCATTGGAACAGCAATACCAGTGTTTCTCACAGGATTTTAGGTAAAGCTGTAGGTGGACCTCTGTTTCTGTAGGGGGGTTCGGGGGTATGCTCCCCCGTAAGAAAAGCTCCAACCCATATTCAGGGTGCAAATTAAACAAAGAAAAATTTGAACCTCTTTTAGTTAGTGTCTGTCTACATTACACTACTAGCCTACATAATAATAGTTATAATATGAATCCCATATAGTAATAGCCATAAAGGCTATTGTAAAACAAATGCACTGAAAAATAGCCTAAAGGAAACTTTCATAATTAGTTTTGCACTAATTTCTATACTTGAAAGATATAAGCGCATAATGACGTTTCATGGGCCAGTGTGTCAGGAAAAAAAACTAAAGCTGACTTTTTTGACCAATGCATTACACACAGCGCCGCCAATTAAGCAAAAAACAAAACAAAAACAAACAACAAACAAATGGGCCGCCGATGTATGAGTTTTGTGGGCTGTTAAGACAAATAAATAAAAAAAAGGATGTGATGTATCGGCTGAAAAAGCACGTCGACCCAGCGGGAATCTCCCGGTAGTCCCGATGGCCAATTGGCCACCGAGATATAAGATAGCCTGTATATCACATTTTAAATCCTACCTGTTGGCTTTCAGCAATGCATGCAGTTATTTAGCTGCTGTCGCATCAATTGACATGCCATCTCCTTTTCTCTATTTCTTTTTCTATTTTTAGCCCCACAACATTTTGTTTTATCCATTTTTTTCGATGACAACTCACTCTTACTCTCGTGGCACGGATGTACCAATACAAATAAAACATATCCGGTTACCTGCTTGCAGAGCATTCATTTGTTAAATAAGAGGCGATATAGCACGTTGAAATGTGTTGTTTTTTTTTAAATCAAGTGATCAAAGAGCTCGTTGACTCGATCTGTGGATCTGTGGTGCTGATAAAGTGTTCTCTTATGTCTCGCGTTGCCACAAGAAACATCTTCACACAGACGCGCGCTTGATCTGTTGCGGAGAAATCTCTATTCGAACCGGTGAAATCACAAATTAAAATGCACTCAAACATGTCCCTGCCTTTTCCAACCACTGATAAACATAATCGGTTTTAATGAGGGGAAAAATAACTAGGCTACGCGAAAGTGGGTTTAGAACCCATAAGCTCTTGCACGACAGTCTAAAGTTCTGCCACCATTACAGCACTTATGATGAAAATATGGATTAGATATATCTATTTCTTGACGTGCAAATTCTTGGCACCAACACATATTATCTCCAATTAAACAACACAATGTACTATTTAAATAGATTGCTGGAAATTTGGTATTGTTTAGCCTACATCTGATTAATGATTTTGCATGTATTAGAAACTGTGGTAGGAGGGGCATCAATGAGCGCTAGGGGGGGCACGGCCCTCGAATGCCCCACCATAGCGCCGACCCTGGAGATATCGCTGTCTGTGGTGCTGAAACATTTTTACTTGACTGGCAAACTGTTTTCTTTGTTCGTCATACAAACTTGTAAAACAGTTTCTTTGTGTTTTATTTAATATATTTACTTGGCTCAACAAGTGACACATTCTTACATATGCAAAGCATTCATCAAATATTTTACGTTTTTTTAACGGTTTTAATTTTAAAATGACTTGGTAGCAGAGGGCACCATGATGAAGCTCCGCCCCCACTGTACTGAGAGTCTAGCTCCGCCCCTGCATGACATTTTTATCATTAGACAAATCACCCGGTTCAGATGGATTAACGTTTTTTGGGAATTAATAGATAACCTAGACCCATAACCCTGCTTAATAATGAGTATAAAATTTTAACTCATATTTATGCAAACAGATGAAAAACTGAAATCTCTCAGATTATTTCAGAGACACAGTCAGGTTTTTTAAAAGGGCGCTCAATTCACAATAATATACGACTTGTGCTTGATTTATTGGATTATAATTATTTGATTGAAGATGGCAGTTTTATTTTGTTTTTAGATTTTTTTAAAGCTTTTGACACTATCGAACTCTAGAATTATTTGGATTTGGAGAAAATTTTATTAATTTTGTCAAATTAATTTATAAGGACACAGCTCAGTTATATCACCGCAAGGCACGTCTTCTAGATTTTCAATTGATAAAGGAGTCAAACAAGGTTGTCCCATTTCTCCTTTGCTCTTTATTGCTGCAGCAGAAATGCTTTCTATTCTTATAAAAAATTCTGATTTTGAAAAATTGACATTGTTTGGCAAACAGTTTGTCATTAGCCAATTGGCTACACGGCTATTTTCATGAAAAACATTAACCAAATTCCAAAAATTCTCCAAACTATAGAGCTTAATAGGAAAGGAAATACACACTACATTAGAAAAGGAATCTTGGTTAAGGAGTATGAAGAAGGAGAGTTAAAAACAATAGACGTTGAATGTATTAACGGTAGGCTACTGTTAAAACGAATATTTTTAAAAATTGAAAATAGTTTTGGGTTTCATATCCCCAGTCAACTTTTTATGAAATTAGGACGTGTCAATCTTCTACTTAGAAGTGATTATGACCTTAAAAAAAACTCCCTGTTAACTTATCAATGTTTCATCAGCAGGTTTTACTTTATTGGAAAATGATCTACAAGCATAATTTTAGTCCTCACAACATCCCTTTGTGGAACTGTAGGTATGTGGTATTTAGGAATACGTTTTTATTTTACAAAAGTTGGTGGGAGAAAGGAATATGATCTGTAATGCATATTTTATACTGGAGTCATTATGTCTTTTGACAGTTTCTGTTTAAAATTTGATTTATTTGACAGAAAACAGTGTTATTAATGACTTTATTTGTGTCTTACTGTTTGTATTGTTAATATTTAATAAAGGGAAAAAAACGAGATTTGTCCGCCTTGAATGCGCTTTTTTCATCTCAAACAAGCCTAACGAAAGTACACGGACGCACCGAGCTCCGTCTGCTCATCGCCTTAATTTATTTATTTTATATTTGTTTTATTATTAATTGTTCTGACAGGGTCTATTTGATTTATATTCTAACCAATTCAATGTTCAAACAATAGCCTATTCAAAACCAAAATGTTATCTGTTTGACCACAAATGTAATTGAATATTTTACATATGGCATTTTATTCCCTTTTTTTAATCTTAAAAACTAATTGATGTAAACAGTTAAATCAATTCTGTATAGTTTTAAACTGTTTTATGCACATTTTTCTCATTAACAAGTTTGAGGTTGACATTTATCATTTTTTGTATTTAATAGAATATGTAGAATTTTTTTTAAAAAAATTGTTTTTCTTTTTGTTTATTGCACTTTTGAGATATTTATCTAGGTGCTATTGATTTATTACAAACATAGCCTTCAAGAGAAAGTAAGGGTTATTTTGATGTATGGCATTTTATTCCCTTTTTTAATCTTAAAAACTAATTGATGTAAACAGTTAAATCAATTCTGTATAGTTTTAAACTGTTTTATGCACATTTTTCTCATTGACAAGTTTGAGGTTGACATTTATCATTTTTTGTATTTAATAAAATATGTAGAATTTTTTTTTTTAAATTGCTTTTCTTTTTGTTTATTGCACTTTTGAGATATTTATCTAGGTGCTATTGATTTATTACAAACATAGCCTTCAAGAGAAAGTAAGGGTTATTTTGATGTATGGCATATGAAAATGCTCAAAAAAATGACCTCACAGCATGTAAAAATAGAAACATATACTCTGGTGGAACTGTTCTATGGCAGATCATAAAGGGTTAATATAATTATTCTTTTCCTGAGAATATGACTATATCCAACGCATTCTCACCCCAAGGCGTCACCTTTGACCATGCTTCAATATTTGACGTTTTAGGCGCCCTTTAGCGTCACTTACATGACGCGATCCTACGGCGTCATCTAACTGACGCTAAAGGAAAGCGTCTGTTAGAGGACGCGGTTAGGTTTAGGTGTGGGGTGGGGGTAGGGTAAACGCGATCCTAGGGCGTCATCTTACTGACGCTAAAGGGCGCCTAAAGCGTCAGATATTGAAGCATGTCCAAATGCTTCCCAAGGCGTCAGTTAAGTGATTTAATTACATTTAACTTTATTGTTATTATGCAAAGTAATGAAACATGTATTTTGCATAGTTTAGCAACATATACAGTTGCTATAGAGCAATATTAAACAGGTGTTGTCTGTGCAAAATACAAATAGTGCAAATTATAGGCTTATGTCCAATAAAGTACTGAAGTAGTTCTTTAAGAGGTATAGGTGCAATTAGAGTTGTGGTATGGAGTTTAGCAGGGTAACAGGTCCAGGGAAGAAGGTCTTCTAAGCCTATGCAAGAACGTACAGTATAGCCTACTGTAACTAACAAGCACTATATCAAATAGCTCCTCAACTAAACCACATTAAAAGATAATATTTTAAAATGTAAAAAATACTCAATCCTCAAGTATAGAAAAAACATTAATTCTGTGTTATATTTCAATTGTATATACAGAATTGTCTTCAAAACATTTGGAAAGGTAAAAACTATAGTATAATGTTTTTAGTTGAATGGAAGTAATTTAGCATTTTATTTCTGCTATGTTATTGACATTATGTTTGTAAAACACAAAGCAATGTGCTTTTACAGTCCAGAAAACGATACATATCTTTTGAAGATATTTTCAAACAAATCCAGGAGCTTCAGGAGTCATCTGAGCAAAAAACAGGGGAACGTCTGCATGACCACAAGTTCTGGACAGAACTCTGCAAATATTTGGGTGTATCAAATACATCCACAAATAGATATAAACTAAAAAGGGCATACAAAAATGAAAATGTGAAAATTGTTAAGATGGCCAAAAATGTAAAGGAAGATGCACCTGGATAAGCGGAACTGGACATGAGTGATTTTCAAAAGAAAGACGAAAAAGAAGACATCATTCAAGATGAGGAAGATTTAAAAGCAGAAGAGGGAAAGAATGAATCTGGAAAAAATGAAGAGCTTGGGCCGGTGGATGTAAAGATAGAGGAATCAAATGAGGTGAAAACAGCGCTAAAAGAGGAAGATGGAGAGGAAGATGAACAAAAGATAGTAGGCGCAAAGGAGGAAGAAGTTACACAAGAGATGACTACATTTCAAAAGGAAGATGAAAAAGACCATAAGAGGGAGAAGGACTTAATACAAGAATATGAAGATTTAACAGTGGACACTGCACAGGAAGGTCAGCTGGAGGAAGATGTAAGTGATGAGATTATTTTATTTACATTTAAACTTATACACATTTACTACTAGAAAACTTACACAGATGTTGAAACACAAATTAAAAGGTTTTTAATGATATATTGTATGACTTTCTATTATTACTGTTTATTCTCTTGTAGATCCAAAACAAACATCCAAAGGTGGAAGACAGCGACAGTTGGAGTGAAACTGATGATGAAGTCATTAAAGAAGAAGAATTTTTTACAGAGAGAGTTCCTGCACCTTCTTTTTTTTATTCCTCAAACTGCGTGGAAAAAACTAAGAAAAAAACAAAAAAAGGAACACTTCAAGGGATTGCAGTGGACCAACTTTCCAACAAAGCTTTTAGAGGCCACAGAGTTAAAATACTAGGATCAACCAGGAATACACCAGCTTTTAAATGCTCTGGCTATTGCCTGTTCATTGACTGCCCTGTAGAAGTGGATGTTGTGCACAGTGAGAAGACACTTAAAGCACAGGTGTTGTTCAGTGGTGACATGGTTGTACACAGTAAGACAGAGCTGCAAAGGCGACCAGTAAGAGCTGATGAACAAAAGGAAATACATCAGCAATTAAAAACAACACTACCAAGGGCAAAAAATGGAAAACCTTCGAGAATCTGTGGTAGAGTCTGGCTGTCGAGATGAGGCACCATCGCCAGGTGTTCTGAAATCCATTTCCTGGAGACAAAGAATCAAAGAAAGGAAACATAAAAATGAAACACTAAGTCTCCAGATGATGGTTG
Organism: Pimephales promelas; assembly: GCF_016745375.1. Next base: position 4,820,673 of record NW_024121310.1, on the reverse strand, counting down.
ACGAAAAAAGAGATGAGCCAGATGAGGTTCTCCAGAAGGTGATCCTCCATCCTAAGGGTGTGATGCTTTGGTCGAAGAAAAGCATCAAGATATTCCACCAAAGATGTAAAGAAGACATAGTCTATCTTGATGCTACAGGAAGCATTGTGGAAAAAAAGCAAACAAAGCACAGGTCCTTATTATGTCTACGAGATGGTGGTCCGAAACCCAAATAAGGGTTCCTCTCCTTTTCCAGTAGCTACATATGTGACCTGTGACCACACCACTTCATCTGTGATGTATTTTCTCAGTGCTTTCCAGACGGATCATGCAAAGCAATATGGACACAAAAACATCAGTCCACTCATGACCATATGTGATGGATCCATGGTCCTCATGCAATCAATCTCTCTTGTCTTCTGCCAAACTAATCTCAATGCCCTGCTTCAAAGTTATTTTCAAATATTGACTGGAAAAGGCACCACTGAAGACTTCAGTCTTCCTATTGTCCACCGCTGTTTAAGCCATATAATGAAAAATGCTAATATTGCTAATATGCTAATATGCTAATATTCATAAAACAGAATTGATGGCAACAAATTATTCATGATGGGTTATGACAATGTACAATGTTGTTATTTTTATTTCTCTCTCAGTGCACCCAAGAACTACAAGCTGGCCATGCATGTTTTTGGACTTTTGACCACAGCAAGATCAATTGTTGAGTTTGACGAAATGCTCCTTAGTAGCACTGTCATTTTCTCAAGCCCATGCAGCTCTGAAAATGTTGAGAAGCACTTCAACAACATTCAGACTTTGTTGACCAACATTGGGGAATCAGTTGTTGATGACAGCAGCATCGTTCCTGAGGACCTTGAGGTACACAGTAAACATGAAAAATCTCTTGAAATCATCTCTTCTGTTAACCTGATTAAAATCACTCATGTGGACATCATGTCAAAATTCATATTTTAGGACACCTTCAGTCAGACGTCTTTTCACAGACATTTCATGGAGGTCATAGGCTCTGCACCCCTCGATAAAAAAGGGGATCCAAATGAGTACTACAGTGAGACATTCATCTCCACTTTGGCTGCCTACTTCTTGCCTCATGCAGCTCTTTGGACAAGCATGATGCTGGGTCAGTTACACTTTTGTTATTGAAAGAGTCACATATATTTTAGATTTTTTAGAGAAAATCTAAAATATATCTTTGGTTAATACAATAATTTAGCAGTCAAGTTGAACTTGACATGACCATGTGGTAGGTTTGTCAGAATGTCTGTAGTTCTTTTGGCCCCATTGCCAGGTATGGGCATAGTCAGCCCATCAAATGCTTCCTCTAAGGACATTTTCCAAATCTACTAATACCATTCACATTAAATATGGATAACACTTTATTTCGAACGTCCACTTTAGACATTCTACTAACTATATGTAACTTTGCAACTACATGTCAACTAACTGTCATTAGAGTATTACTGTCTGCTTAAAATATGCTAACACTTTATTTTGTTGGTCCTCCAATAGATATTCTACTGACTATGAGTAACTTGGCAAATACAAGTCAACTCATTCTCCTAACCAAACCCTAACACCTACCAGTCTACTGACAGTCTACAATCTACTAATACTCTAATGACAGTTAGTTGACATGTAGTTGAAAAGTTACTTATAGTTAGTAGAATGTCTAAAATGACTATCGAAATATAGTGCAACCAAAATTTGTTATGCAAATACATTATTCATGGGGTGTGCATCTTCTCAATTGTGGTCTCATTATAGTTCCTCTGCTTTCACCATCATGATAACTTTCATCTTTTTACAAATGTTGTTTTAAGTACTGTGTAGATACAATCTAGAGCTGAAAAGTTTCCCTAAAAGATGACCAAACAAGATGTAAAAATAATATGTTATACTGTATCTTTAGGGGACCTGGGCAGGCATGATGAAGGACCTCCATACGATCTATTCTCAAAGAAATTTTCAAAGATTTCAAAGAAAAAATGCCAGGTGTGGGATAATTTGGATGAATATATGCAATCTAATGTTTAAATGTCTGAAGGTATTACTTTACTCTTAATCGTTAGTTAAGATACTATAGCCCTTTTATTGTATTATCAGAATTTCACTCAGGACAATAAGACTCAAGGAATTATGGAGAAGAGTCAGTGGGATTTGAAAAAAATTCGCTTTAAAGGAAGACGACTGACCAGACTTGATGACTTCATAATGACCTACAAAGACACACACACCGCACTTTTAAGGGAATTCAGCGATGCAGAACGTCTCACTAAAAGAAAGGTAAAACAATCACATTATATTGTACTTAAATGTCTCTTGGTAAATGTTATTCTTCTTCTTCGAAAAAAAAATTCTCAAAATACAGACACATAAGAAATTGCTTGTCTGAGGATGCATTTTACATCCCTGCATCTGTCCAACTGTCTGCCTGTTCACCACCTACTGTAATGCAAAATAATAAAATCCCTTTAACGTCATATAGAGCGCTATATGACAAAACGGCGCTATACTACGCACATGGCACCCGTTATCGTTAATATAACACGCGAACCCAAGACGTTATAAATCCTTTAGCGTGAATATGACACGTACACCCTACCCCACACCTAAACTTAGCCCTCACAGCACGTGTTATATTAACGATAACGGGTGCCTTTAGCGTAGTATAGCGCCGTTTTGTCATATAGCGCTCTATATGACGTTAAAGGATGAGAATGCGTTGAAATGTATTGGCCTTATTGGGTCATTATCATCACATTTGGACACCAATTCCAAGTCTTTCATAAAATTAACTGAAACTTCACTACATCAACAAAAAAAACAAAAAAAAAATTGTACAAATATATATGAAGTCTACTATTAATTTAATTTCATAGGAGCACCGTATCCTGAAGGAGAAATGGAGGCAGAGAAAGCAAAACAGAAGAGGAGTCTATGTTACCTCCATCAATAAGCCATTTAAATTAAAAAAAAACAGCGGTAACATTAAGCACATTTGGATACATTACTCAACAATTAACACAACTAAAAAAAAAATCTTTTTTTACTTTTTTTTTTTTTTTTTTATAAAGCAGATTCCTACAGCTCTAGGGACTCCCAGCACACCTTTGGACAGCCAAACACCATCAGTGGCAGCACCGGACTTGAAGACAGTCAGCCAAGACAAGGATGCTTTTGAGGTGAACTTGACTACTCTCATTAATAGTGTGCACTTACAGTAACACTCTAATGTTAAAAGTGTAAATTTTTGTCCGATGTGTAATGAAACAATTTGATAGAGCCCGATTTTTAATACATTACTCAAAAATTAACACAACTTAAAAAAAACAATAACCTTTTTTTACTTTTGTTTTTTTTTTAATAAAGCAGATTCCTACAGCTCTAGGGACTCCCAGCACACCTTTGGACAGCCAAACACCATCAGTGGCAGCACCGGACTGACTTGAAGACAGTCAGCCAAAACAAGGATGCTTTTGAGGTGAACTTGACTACTCTCATTAATAGTGTGCACTTACAATTACAATAGTTTGACAAACAAAAGTTATTTATGACAACAATTCACAAAATAAGTTAAAATATATGAATAAGCTTGTGGAATTAAATATTGTGATTTCCATCTTTGTGAAATTACTAATAAGAAGCTAAACACAGATTTATCAAAAGAAAAAAGTTGATCTCATCCACAGTCCTAAAGTGGAAACACACTGACAAAACAATGTTGTGAGGGAGAACTGAATATTTATTCAAGTGAAAGGGGAGTTCACGAGTTTACACTCACATTCAATTTGAGGGGGTAAAGTTTATTGCGGAGTGATAATTGGATCAAATGTGATAATTGGATCAATTATTTGAACGTGCTCCTCCCGAACTTTGGTAATAAAACATAATTTGCTGAGTGCTCTTCACTTGTGTTAATTATCTGAAATTTATTAATAAAACATAATTTGGAGCTGCCTATTGAGGTCAAATAATTCACATTAAAATAAATGTTTCTTTATGGTGTTTATCTTATAGAAAGGGCGGAAACCACAACAAGCACAAAGGAAAAAGTCTCATGGACCCCTTTGGATACGGCACTCACCAAAGGATGTGATCCAAGCCACTAAATTGGTGAGAGAGGTAGTGCTTAAACAGAGACAAATGCTAAGCATCCTGCACCCACACACTTGGCTCAGCAGTGATGAAGTGGATGCAGCTTCTTTTTACATTTCACAGAAGTTCCCTCATATAGATGGGTTTCAGTCGAGCCTAGTGTATCAGACTCTTCACCAAGGAGGTGTGGTTGGGACACCACAGGCACCATTTGTCCAAATACTTAATATAAATGACAACCACTGGATAACAGCAAGTAACCTTTTCTGTGGACCCAATGAGATTTGTCTTTACGACAGCCTCAACACCATCGTAAACCAGCAGACCAAACAAAAACTATCTTGGTTGATTCGTCCAAAAACACCCCATTTCAACATTCAAAAGCCTGCCGTACAAATACAGCGGTCATCAAGCAATTGCGGACTTTTTGCATTGGCTTTTGCAACAGTATTGGGAGATGGTGTCAAACCAGAGGAGTGCCAGTTTGTGGAAAGGAACATGAGACAAACACTATACAGAGCATTCCAAAACAAAAAGGCTCCAGTATTTGCTTACAAAAAAATCCCATCAAAACCTGAAAGGGAAACAATTCAAGTGGAGGTTCACTGCTTGTGCAGGACCTCACACTACAACGAGGTGATGGTGCAGTGCAGCAACTGCGATAATTGGTACCACCCAAATTGTGTGCCTGTCCCACACAAAGCACTGGACACCACCGCAGAAGAGTGGAACTGTGAAATCTGCACTAATCAAGTGTGATCTGACTTACAGATCACATTGTCATGGGTAATTTGGAGTACAGTGTGCTGCAATATACATGTTTGTTTAATAGTGTTAATGGAGTTCATTTATTTCCCTGTAATAGTAATGGAGTAGTAATGGAGTTCATTTATTTCCCTTTACCTTAATGTTAAAGAATAAATTAAGTTAAGTTTTGGTTCCCAGAAATTCTGGCTGGTGAATTGTTGTCTTTATTGCTTTTGCAATATCCAGCATGTATACAGTATTGGTCATGACTTTGGCAGTTAATTAATAAATAATAAAACAGTAAAACAACATGAAAATCACGACAATGGTAGACAGTGAGATGTAGAACAATTATCTGGTGGAGTTTGCAGAAAACAATTTGATTTGCATTTTTTATTAATTTATTAAATATTGCTGTATAGCCAGGTATACAGTATATGACTTTGGCAGTTAATTACTAAATAATAAAACAGTAAAACAACTTGAAAATCACCACAGTGGTAGACATTAAGATGAGGAACAATAATCTGGTGGAGTTTGCAGAAAACAATTTGATTTGCATTTTTTATTAAGTTATTAAAAATTGCTATACAGCCAGGTATACAGTATAGGACTTTGGCAGTTAATTATTAAATAATAAAACAGTAACACAACATGAAAATCACCACAATGGTAGACAGTGAGATGTAGAACAAGAATCTGGTGGAGTTTGCAGAAAACAATTTGATTTCTATTTTTTAGGAATTTTTTAAATAATGCTATATAGCAGGTATACAGTATATGACTTTGGCAGGTAATTAATAAATAGTAAAACAGTAAAACAACATGAAAATCATCACAATGGTAGACAGTGAGATGTAGAACAAGAATCTGGTGGAGTTTGCAGAAAACAATTTGATTTGCATTTTTTATGAATTTATTAAATATTGCTTTGGTATACAGTATGGGACTTTGGCAGGTAATTATTAAATAATAAAACAGTAACACAACATGAAAATCACCACAATGGTAGACAGTGAGATGTAGAACAAGAATCTGGTGGAGTTTTCAGAAAACAATTTGATTTCTATTTTTTATGAATTTTTTAAATATTGCTGTATAGCCAGGTATACAGTATAGGACTTTGGCAGGTAATTAATAAATAATAAAACAGTAAAACAACATGAAAATCACCACAATGGTAGACAGTGAGATTTAGAACAAGAATCTGGTGGAGTTTGCAGAAAAAAATGTGATTTGCATTTTTTATGAATTTATTAAATATTGCTTTATAGCCAGGTATACAGTATAGGACTTTGGCAGGTAATGATTAAATAATTGAACAGTAAAACAACATGAAAATCATCACAGTGGTAGACAGTGAGATGTCGAACAAGAATCTGGTGGAGTTTGCAGAAAACAATTTGATTTTGATTTTTTATGAATTTATTAAATATTGCTATATAGCCAGGTATACAGTATAGGACTTTGGCAGGTAATTAATAAATAATAAAACAGTAAAACAACATGAAAATCACCACACTGGTAGACAGTGAGATGTAGAACAAGAATCTGGTGGAGTTTGCAGAAACAATTTGATTTGCATTTTTTATGAATTTATTAAATATTGCTATATAGCCAGGTATACAGTATAGGATTTTGGCAGGTAATTAATAAATAATAAAACAGTAAAACAACATGAAAATCACCACAGTGGTAGACAGTGAGATGTAGAACAAGAATCTGGTGGAGTTTGCAGAAAACAATTTGATTTCGATTTTTATGAATTTATTAAATATTGCTATATAGCCAGGTATACAGTATAGGACTTTGGCAGGTAATTAATAAATAATAAAACAGTAAAACAACATGAAAATTACCACAGTGGTAGACATTAAGATGAGGAACAATAATCTGGTGGAGTTTGCAGAAAACAATTTGATTTGCATTTTTTATTAATTTATTAAAAATTGCTATATAGCCAGGTATACAGTATAGGACTTTGGCAGTTAATTATTAAATAATAAAACAGTAAAACAACATGAAAATCACCACAATGGTAGACAGTGCGATGTAGAACAAGAATCTGGTGGAGTTTGCAGAAAACAATTTGATTGCGATTTTTATGAATTTATCAAATATTGCTTTGCTGCAATGTAAATATTCATATTTTTGGCAGACAATTATTAAATAATAAAAGAGTAAAGCAATATGATAATGACCACAGTGTTAGTCAGTGAGATGTAGAACAATAATCTGGTGGAATTTGCAGAAAACCATTTGATTTAATTTTTCTATGAATTTATTAAATATTTGTTTTATTATTTAATAATTGCCTGTGAAAGTCTAATAGACTGCATTGTTATACCTTGTACCTTCCTATACCTTGTAATACAGCAATTGCTGTATAACAAGGTATAGGAAGGTACAAGGTATAGGGTATAACAAGGCAGTGTATAGGACTTTGGCAGGTAATTATTAAATAATAAAACAGTAGATCAACATGAAAATCACCACAGTGGTAGTATGTGAGATGTAGAACAATAATCTAGTGGAATTTGCAGAAAACAATGTGATTTTATTTATTTTATTATTAATATATATTTTTAAAAGTGTGCCGACACCAAGCGCATACACCTTGAGCCTACCACGCAACCTAGACGCGCAATATATTTAGAGCGTAGATGGCTTGTCCGCGCTTTTCTGAAGCACAGATGGCGTGACCGCAGTGTTAAATCTGACTGATAACTCACATACTACTTTTTACTTATTAAAGTCCCCGTGAAATCAAAATTGAACCTATTTACTTTGTTAGCGCATATTACTAGTCTTGTGGTGAACAATTAATCCGTGCAAGTAAAAATATATTTAAAAAATGTTTTACCTTGGTAATCTTTAATCAAAATCTGAAAAGTTACTTCCGGTCTGGAACGGTTTCTTTTTCTGATGACGTAGGTTTCACAACTTGGGTGGGGTAACGCTTAACCACTCCCCTCAAACCGTTAGTTTGCTATGAGCGAGAGATGGAGAGGAGGAGCGCTAGAGTAAAACCCTGCCCTCTGTTCAATATTCCGTTTCACTTGGAAATACGTCACAGCACTGGAGAAAAATCGTTTGCAACTTCCGGTTCACGGGGACTTTAAACTAACTTCCCTGTAAAGGGCCAATGCAACCATGATGCAGTACTATTTCACCTGCCAAAAAGTGATCGAAGCCTCTAACGTTACATATTGACTGAAAGATTATTTCTGCCCTGAAATTAGTCGATTGTATTCATGAGCATTAAATCTGACTGATTATAACTCACCTACTACTTTTTACCTATTAAAATACCTGTAAACGGCCAATACAACCATTATGGTGCAGTGAACAATTCACCTGAACAAACAAATGCGCTAACTTACCTTGCTTTATTTTAAAGTTTGGACGTTCATCCCGGCGAACCGCTTTAATCCACTTCTTCCTTATAATCAATTCAATCGGGAATCCATGAAAACTTAAGTAGGGTTGGCGTTGTTGGTTAGATTTACAACAAAGTGGAACAGAGCAGTGACATCTAGCCTTCGTGTCGGCCATTGTTGAACTGCGTCGGAAGTGGACATGCACAAAGTTGACAAATCCCGCCCATGAAACCCGGAAGCGTGATAATCCCCTATTTGCTTCAGGAGTTATTGGTTATTTAGATATTGCATTTTCAGTTTGAAGCCACTCAGATAGGAGATGAGGAGATTATTATTAGGTTTTATGGCAAGAGCTTATAGGTTTGATCATTAGATTGGCAGTCTAGAAACATAAATCACATTTCAATTGAAAATCAATTCCAACTAATTTTCAACATGACAGATTAAAGAGTTATCTGATCTATTCCAAAACAATGTAGCCTATACAAGACAATCTAAAATATGCTGTCAATAAAATACAATTAGGCCTATTAACTTTATCATATAAAGTAATGACATTTTTTATAATTAAAATATACACATTTTTTAGTTTGACAACACACACTGCAAAACAGCATTGTTCAAAACATAATAATAATTAATTATTTCAGTCTTTGACAGTCTTTATCATGATTTCTCAATAGAATTGATACAAGTATAGTATAGAATATCATATTAAATTACTTCATTGTAACTCAGTGTGACAACGTTTAAACCTGGGGAGTGTTTCTGCTGTTACATCAGCATTATACAACTATATCAGCTGTTAGATTAGATATAAGATTAAAATAATATCCGATTGTCTCATTTTAAATAAACACAAAAGACAGAGATGAAAAACTAACAAAAGTAAGAAATTAAAGATTTGCCCAAAAATTCAGAAATCTTTGGAAGATATCACTGAACATTTATTTAGAGAAAAATTTGCCATATCAATATAGTGTAGATATACACTAACACTAAGTTTCATCATGCGTGTGTGGAAGAACTGAACAACCAAACCTGTAGGAGTGAGTGGGACACACACTTTATTTATTATAGCCTAATAATTTTCCAAAATTAATTGTATTACTGTAAAATTACTCAAATTACTGCTAGAGAATAATACAAATTAGGAAAATTTTGGCATAGCAAGGGTCCACAAAAAACTGAATAGTCTCTGTTTATGCAATCTATATGAAAAGAAAGAGAGATGTTGAATGTTCAGATAAAACATCAACTCGATAAAACACAGTACTTTATGTCATCTAGCGAGGCTGTGAGAAATAATCCTGGGAAAATAGTTTAGAACTCACACAACACACAACGTAATGTTCCGAGCACCAGCTCCAGTTATTACCCAACACAAGCCATCGGGGATCACATGACCTTAAAAAAAAAAGGAAAAAGAAAAATACAAGATGATACATGCTACAGTCAATTTTTAAACAAGCATAAATATTTATAATAATGAAAATAATAAAACAAGAGAAAAGCAAGTGGCAAACTTGGTGTGTGGATGCAAAGGGTTTTATTTAACTAAATAGTCTGGCTACCTTGCATCATGTCTCTCTTCTTCTAATAGAGCTTTACAATTATATAATGAATCCACTTTTATTTAGAAAATTAGGTGGAATTGATTTTCAATTGAAATGTGATTTTACTACTTCTAGACTGCCAATCTAATGATCAAACCTATTAGCTCTTGATTCCAGCAGCTATATCATTTTCTATAACCTAATAATAATCTCCACATCTCCTATCTGAGTGGTTTCAAACTGAAAATGCTCAAAATGTTCCCCAAAATGATTTTGCAGTATACTGACTTGAAATGGGAGTGTGTTTCCCAGTGGTCGTTTGCTTAATCTAGTGGCAGTGGTCCAGGCCATGTTATACTGGTCTGTCCACAAGAGGTCGGCAGAGACACAATGCAACGCCTGAAACGGGCAGAAAACGGATGTTTTCACTGATAGGCCATGAGACAGAGGGTTGATTGGTACCATTTTGAGGGATTAAACCGCATGGTGATTTTTGTGTAGGTATATGACCCTGTATTTGAAAAATGTGTGATAGCATTAGATTCAAGGTAGTTTTTGGTTTACGGAGGACGATTTTCAAACTTATGTCAAGAAAAAGAATGAATGAAATTTGACTTGGTGGCATTTTATGATAATGTCTGTCTAATGCCAGAGATTTGTCACATTTTTGCTTTATTAATGAGGTATTGAGGAAACAGAGTTAAAGGTGTCCAACCCAACATATATGCCTTTGAGAACAAGTAAGCGGTAGGGTCAGTGCATAGTGCATACCATTTTAGATCATAGCTTTGTGAGAAGATTAACTGTTTAGTCTGGTATTGGAACACGAGCAAAATAATTTATTTACAACAAATTTAACAGGAATGAAATGAACTATACCTTTTACACAAAGAATGCATTAAATGCTACTTAAATGATGTTTTATAATCAAGGTTCGGGAGGAGCACGTTCAAATAAATAATTGCAATCAACTCGTCACCAAACAATCCATGTCAAACCTATCAGCACGAGAGGAAGCATATATAAACATTCACTGTCAACTCACCTAACATTCCTTGACAGTTTCAGCATCCCTCCACCACCCCGACTCCTCACTCCTGGCTTATTCTTACCACAATCAGGAATGGGGGCGGGGGAGTAGGCCTACTCTGGGTTCGGGCCACATATCGAGCCCGGAGCCCTCTCCTCGGACAGCACGCCAAATATGCATTTATTCTATCTGACTTATTTGTAAGTGTGAACTTGTGAACCTCTTACCAAAAGATGCATTGTTTTAACCCACTGTACTACTTTACTCTTTGATTTGTGGCATAGTACACATTATACATTTGTCATATCTAGTAAGAATGACTCTCCATGTCCACTTCATCACCATTGTCATCATGACTTTCATCAGTGTCTGAAACATACTTGATTCTCACAATCTGGCTGCCTACACATATCCGTGCACTTGAGTCCATTTGCAACACAAACACATTTAGTAGTGGACACACAGTGCTTTGGACAGTTGCAGGCCAATAAATCTAATAGAGCTTCAGGTGCTAGTTGGCCATCCATCCACTGAACTACCAGCTGGTCAACTCCTCCCACAGACTCGATCTTCCATCCATGACCAACAGGGCTAGGTGCTTTTGGGTCCTTTTCCAAGCATCTCCTCCATAATGCAGCCTGGTTAGCTCTTTGGGCATGCTTCACTAAGCATGCTCGGTATTTCTCTGTATTTCAGTCTCTGTAAATATGTATTTTTCTCTCTTGTAGTCACTGAACACCTTACCTTAAGGTAGGATGATATAAGTGTTGATTTATAATGAAAGCTACCATGGATCGGATGCTATCACACATTTTCCAACACTAGAGATGTGTAGGGGAGAACCAGGGTGAAAGTAACACGGGACGAAAGTAACACAGCGATTTTCTCTGAGACTTGACTACATTTGCATTTCAAGATATGACAGCAGTTTCGGCATGCAGCCAGTGACCGAGCCTCTAAATATCACGTGATTTCATCATTGTTTCACGCGGTAAGGTCTGGAAAGCAGTTTTCCAGTATGGTAAGTAAATTACTGTAGTAGTACAGTAGTACAGTAATGATCAGTCTATATAGGTTATTTAGTGCTGTAACACATCCTGAAGTTGTCCTGGGGCTCGTTCTTCGTACGTTGCTTAAAACATCCGAGATCAAATGAGACATCTAAGATGATATCATCGTGCTAATCATGATCCGGTGTGGTGAAGAGATGCCCATGAAGAGACGGGTCCCCCCAGAGCCCGTCTAACATTCTCTGGTCCCCCCATAGACAGTATAAGAAATGGACAGAGCAATCTCAGTGGAACTCCATTGAGACGATTGAAGCCCGTTTTTGGCGATTTTTTAGCACTTCCGTCCCTGACGCGCAGACTCAAACAGAGCTTGACTGTGTAACCCCTCACACCCGGGTCCTACTCGCCCCGCTCCGAGCGGGCCTCGAACCCGGGTCTCCGGCATGAGAGTCAGGCGCGCTAACAAGGAGGCTAAAGACTGCAGCCTCTAGCGTCTGTCGCTAGAGCGCCTATTGAGATCGGGAAGTGAGGTTTACTTGCACAGCAACTACTAGCTGGCCTCCGTTACACTCACCCCCCTAAACCTCACTCTCATCCGGGTCACGGCACCAATGTAACCCCTCACACCCGGGTCCTACTCGCCCCGCTCCGAGCGGGCCTCGAACCTGGGTCTCCGGCATGAGAGTCAGGCACGCTAACAAGGAGGCTAAAGACTGCAGCCTCTAGCGTCTGTCGCTAGAGCGCCTATTGAGATCGGGAAGTGAGGTTTACTTGCACAGCAACTACTAGCTGGCCTCCGTTACACTCACCCCCCTAAACCTCACTCTCATCCGGGTCACGGCACCAATGTAACCCCTCACACCCGGGTCCTACTCGCCCCGCTCCGAGCGGGCCTCGAACCCGGGTCTCCGGCATGAGAGTCAGGCACGCTAACAAGGAGGCTAAAGACTGCAGCCTCTAGCGTCTGTCGCTAGAGCGCCTATTGAGATCGGGAAGTGAGGTTTACTTGCACAGCAACTACTAGCTGGCCTCCGTTACAACTGCGTAGTTGTGACGAGAGCAACCCATCTGTCTTCTAGTGCTGTGGCATGAGAAATCTGAATCATTCCCTTCTGAAAAATGCAGAGGCGGAGAGTGTGAATATGAGCTGTCCATGAGCTAGGAGCAGGATACAATTTTGCTAGGTATTCTGATTAATTATTTTGTCATTTTGGCTCCACGTTTCCCCGATTGCGCGCAAGCCTCTTCTCCTGTCCATACGGTAATCTCTCTACTGTGCGACAGAGAGTCGCGTGGGTATAATACAATTGTTAGCCTACTTTCACTAAAACTGCTTCTACGGGGCCATAATGTAAGCTACAAGGTAATGGAGCATTTTATACATTGTCGTGTTTCTTTAGAAATAAATTAAGGACAAATGGGGTCTTCAAACGCATCAGATGTAAAGTTATTCGCTGTCAAAGTGACACCAAAATGAATGGGAGTCAATGGGAATGCTAACGCAAGTGAAGTTCTGCTACAAGATGGCAGCTCCCGCGAGGCTTCAACTTCCGGTTGATGGATTACACCCTTGGGTCCCCCTGAAGAGATGGGTCCCACCTTAGGACCCCATAGTATGCCTGATATGTTCTCACGATAACTTGATAAAAGCAGTTAGTTGCAGTTAAGTAAAACGTTTATTTGTTTAGCACTTTTCATTACTATGATGGGGGTTGTGTCAACAGCAGAGGAGAAAGTCAGCGAAATTTAAAAATATTACTGTTATTGTGTCATGAAATGTAATTTTAAGAGTTTTTAAGTTGAGAATGTAGTTGTTTAAAGCTCAAATCTGTGGTTTATTTATAAAGATAGCGCCTTTTTAAAAAATTGTTCTGACGTTTTCGGAGTTGTCAGATCCAGGGATCAGCAGCACAGCTAGCCCGCCTGGAACAGCCTTAACTCGGCTAGTCATTCTGACGTTTGCCGCGCGAGCTCTGTGTCTTGTGGTTAAACATGAGATTAAATTGGCTTGTGTATAGGAGGATCTTTTGTGACGTCATTGTTTACGTTTGTCTCATTGCATCATGGGAATCGTGTGGCAAGAAACACCGCTAGATACTTGTAATTTGATTGTTTTGCACGTTTGGATGAGGATTTAGAGAAAAGGATGGTTCACTCTTGCTGTGTGGTCGATTGTACGGCTTGTTGGGGGTTGGGGGCCCGATGAAAAGTTTTTCATTTCATTTTAAATAAATAAGAACACTGATCAATGAAGACTTACCTGGCTTTGCAGTAAGCAGTGATTATTTCTCCGTTCTGCGATCACCCACGGGAGATGCGAATCACGCTGTGAGTTTGCTTGGCCAGGTCTAACCTCTGCTTTAACAGACTGATCTCATTAAATGGCGCGTATAACACGCCAATTCGTATTTCCAACACGCAGCTTTTCAGCGTGTTTATGAACGCCATTGACTTAATGTTACATTACTGTATATAAAAATATGACCTACCCCAACCCCGTACCTAAACCTACCTGTCCCTGTGGTTAATACCATTTATGAGTCTTCCCCTACCATCCAAGGAAAAAAATATCGCTCCCCAGACGTAGATCTACATTTTGCTTCGTTTCGCTTCATTTAACGGCAGAGACATACACGCATAGCTCAAAATGCATAAGGATAACACGCCACTTGATTTGAAAGTGGCGTGTATGTTTAAGCAAAAGTCATGATGTCATGTTGCTTTTAGCACTATCACTGCTTTCTGTTTGGCAGAAAAGATCGGCCCAACTTTTCGAGAAACAAAATAATCATAGGCCTCCCGACTTTAGAAAGCCTTTAATCTTTAATGAGTGAAGGGTCCAGGGGTTTCTATTAAATAAGAACAAATTTAATAGAATAGTCTCACCAGCAGATTATAGTGGCCAAGACATGGGTGAGTCGGACCGTTTTTTGACATCCCACAGGGCTTTGAATAACTTCAATTTTGTCACCAATACAAATTTTGAGCTTCTCTCCAAACCTTCTCCGGTCAATAGATCAATAGAACTGAAATTTAACAAAAAGTGACAGGATTGTGTCATATTATTTCATGTACCTCATATAAGATTTTTTTAATATATACATATGATATCACCAACATGTCATATATTCTTCATATATGGGATGGGGAGAATTTCAGAGTATGTTGTCTTGAAAGAAATCAAGCATCACTGGCAAAGGCTCAAAAGAAAACATGCCTTTCTAAAGGGCATTTAAAGGCTGTTGTTGATTGTGATGAGGTTCAGGGTGGGTGATGGAAGAAGACACAGGGGTCGGCGAATGCTGGAGCTCGTGTGCTTTTTATTAACTGTTGTAATACTCTTTCCACAGCGTCTTAGCGCTCTTTACAATAAAGATAAAACAATCACAATCAATCCAACTCTTTCCCGCTGATACACAGCTTTTAGTCCAACACTGACGTGGCACTCTTCCCGCTGATTCACAGCTTTTTCACTCTCGAACAGCGTTCAATGTCCAGCTCCAGTCCACAAGCAGAACACAAGCTCCAGGCTCTCTCTCAATGCAGCGTCCGCCTGGCCCGCTTAAATACTCTCCCCATGCCAATCACTGAAATTACTGACAGGTGTTTATCATTTGAACTTGACCAGCTTACCTCCCGCTCGACTCCTCCCCCGCTCTCTCCCCGCAGACAGCGCTGAACCACGCCCCCCATGCCACATAGCCTGCTGACACTGCTCCGTCCACTGGACGGTATCTGGCGCCCCCTTTTTAGTTAGATCAGTCAGCGGGCTAGCAAGGTCCGAATAATCAGGCACAAACCTCCTATAATATCCTGCCAGCCCCAGGAACTGTCTAACCTCCTTTTTGGTCTTGGGCCTCGGACAGGTCGCAATCGCTGCTGTCTTATCAATTTGGGGACGCACCTGTCCATGACCCAAGTGGAAGCCCAGATACCTAACCTCCACGCGCCCAATCGCACACTTCTTCGGGTTAGCCGTGAGCCCCGCCCCTCTCAGCGACTTGAGGACCGCACGCAAATGCTGCACATGCCGCTGCCAGTCATTACTATAGATGATAATGTCATCCAAGTAAGCCGCGGCATATGGAGCATGCGGCCGTAGAATCCGGTCCATCAACCGCTGAAAGGTGGCGGGTGCCCCGAACAAACCGAACGGAAGTGTGACAAATTGGTGTAATCCAAACGGCGTCGTGAAAGCAGTCTTTTCTTTGGACATTGGAGATAAGGGGATCTGCCAATATCCTTTTGTCAAATCCAGTGTCGAATAAAATCGAGCCGCGCCTAGCCGATCAAGTAACTCGTCAACCCTTGGCATTGGATATGCATCGAATTTCGATACAGCATTCACCTTGCGGTAATCCACACAGAACCGGACGGTGCCGTCGGTTTTAGGTACTACAACTAAACTTAAATACTCTCCCCATGCCAATCACTGAAATTACAGACAGGTGTTTATCATTTGAACTTGACCAGCTTACCTCCCGCTCGACTCCTCCCCCGCTCTCTCCCCGCAGACAGCGCTGAACCACGCCCCCCATGCCACATTGATAATAAGTTAAAAAAGGTTTTTGTTCTGTGCTTAGCCTATATGATGTACTGCAATATTAAATATATAATACTTCAATTTGTATATAATATAATGTACTGTGCTGCTTTGTACATTTAAATCAGGAACTGGAAACTCTGTCCCTTTTTTAGGTCTCCTTTTGAGGTGGAGAGTTTTCTTCCGACCTTAATCAAGCACACCTACATTTAAAAAAATGTTTTAACAAAAGTCTTTAAGTTTACTTATAGTCAATTATAGGCAGGTGGGTTTGAGGTTGGAGCTAAATCTGTCTGTTGAGAAAAAGCAACACCAGTGACTGATCACATCTTCTTTTCATCAGGTACAACTGAACAAACTGTTTAGAAAAATAAGAACATGATAGAGACATGTACAGGAAAGAGCAAGACAATTATAATAATCATTAATAATATAAATATCAAATCTGTTTTCTGTATCATAGTTAGGATGGGATTCTGTGGCTCTCATTTGTGTGGTTTCAGCAGTGGTGAATTGATGTAAATGTATTTTGATGATCCATTGTTTTTAATCTTTTTGTACATAGTTTATGCTATTTTATCAACTTTACGCTGTATCCTCCAATAAAGTGTTGTGTATTAAAGTATTGTAAACATGGTGTGAACGTAGTGTTCTACAATGAATAAAATATTTTACTAGGCTCATGCGAGTTTATTTCCTATAATAGACAAAAAAATCCTAGTAGCCTATATCTACTGCATTCAAAATGGAAGCATGCACATTACTGATGTCAGAAATGTAAGACACAAGAAGAGGGGGCGAAGATTAAATTTTGGCAAAAAAAATTTATCAAAGTAGAAATATTACATATGGACACAACACTTGCTCAAGCCCCATCATATTTATATAAGCAAAGATTGATACGACAGACAGAATTCAATCTCCTTTCAACCAGACATTTATGAAACCTCCTTTGAACTGGAAAAAGAATTCACTGAGGAAGAATTTCATTTTGCTGTTAAATCTATGCAAAGTGGTAAATGTCCAGGGCCAGATGGATTTCCTAGTGAATTCTTAAAAAAAAATTGCTAGAGAATTAGCCCCTCTGTTGCTCTCTACATATAAAGAATCATTTACATCTAGCTCACTCCCTACTATGCGTCAGGCTGTTATATTCCTTATTCTTAAAAAAGAGAAAAAACCCAGTAGAATACGGGTCATATCGTCCCGTTTCTCTGTTAAATGTTGACAGTAAAATACTTGCTAAAATGCTAGCCCTACGACTGGATAAAGTACTTCCTTCATTGATCTCAGATGATCAGACAGGATTTCTTAAACATAGACAAATATCTAATATACGTAGATTACTTAATGTTCTTTATGATCCCACTCCACCCGAGAGCAAAGAGGTCTTAATATCCCTAGATGCAGAAAAAGCCTTTGATAGGGTGGAGTGGGATTATTTTATACATTGAAATGCTTTGGGTTTGAGCCAAACAATGCGCTCATTAAACGTGACTAGTGAAGGCTGGATAGGCATGATATTAAATAGCTGTAATGAACTACTGTTGCTAACATATTTATTCCGGTCCAGGTTTCTATTTATTCATTGATTTTTCTTCTTCTAACGTTACTCTGGTATAACGTTTGTGCTGCATATTATGACCGTTCTAAAAGCCTGGCTTTTATTTTGATAGGCCATATTTACTATTACTTCCGGGTCACGTGGCCAACCTGTCCTTGTTTTAATGTAGATCTTCAAACGGAAAAATGGAAAAAGGAATTTCAAAAAACAAAATCGGTCCGTGTACGTTTTGATAGTTTGTTTTTTCGTTTGAAACAAAAAACAAAATTATGAGAAACCACCCTTTTTTCGTTTGTCGTTTCAAACCAAAAACAAAGAAACCGTAAAAAAAAGAGTCGTTTTCCCGTTTTTGGTTCTGAATCCAAAAACGAAAAAAACAAAATCAAATAACGGTCCGATTTTGTTTTTTTGAAATTCCTTTTTCCATTTTTCCATTTGAAGATCTACATTAAAACACGGACAGGTTGGTCACGTGACCCGGAAGTAATAGTAAATATGGCCTATCAAAATAAAAGCCAAGATTTTAGAACAGCCATGATATGCAGCACTAACGTTATACCAGAGTCACGTTAGAAGAAGAAAAATCAATGAATAAATAGGCTTATATAAACCTGGACCGGAATAAATATGTTAGCAACAGTAGTTTATTACAGCTATTTAATATCATGCCTATCCAGACATCACCAGTCACGTTTAATGAGCGCATTGTTTGGCTCAATACAGTTGGTAGGTTAACCCATGAACTTATTGTGTGTGCAGAGTTGTTACTGTTAGCGCTACCCAGATAGCAAACTGACATTGAATCAACGTGGAAATATGACATCGAAACAACGTTGATCTGACATTGTTTTGCTCATCGAATTAACGTTGAACCAACGTCAGACGTGTCATTCTTTCAAAACTAACGGAAAATCAACTTGAAATCAACGCGTTGTTTCAACGTTATGAAAGCAAACCAATTTTCGATTTTCATTTAGCTTTGAAGAATGCCGCGTCTGACGTTGGTTCAACGTTAATTCGATGAGCAAAATCAACGTTGTTTCAATGTCATGAGAGACGTCGTTTCCACGTTGATTCAATGTCAGTTTGCTGTCTGGGTATATTATATAATTATATTTAATGTGGTTTCCCACCGTAATGGACCACTGTTTCCCCTTTCTACCAGCAAGTGGCAGTATTTAAATGACTGACTGTATGGTGTCTTTGGTAACTGTTTTAAATCAAGACTACTGATACAGATATATTTATTGTTGTTCATTTTATTTGGTTTTTGATTTTATTTGCCTAGTTATCATCATCATCATTCATCCAGCCCAGAGTTAAACCTGCTTCTGTTTTAACCTGATTCTAACTATGATTCTAACACTGCTATCAGCTTTTTAGCAGCTCAGACAACAAACTCACATCAGAAATGTCCTATGTAGGCCATCTGGCCAAAAGAATGATTTACCAGTGTGCTGTGTGAATCTTTCTTCTCTATACACATTCCAGTGTGTATAAAATACAAAACTCTGATAGTGTCATGCAAGTGAAGAGAATCCATACAAGTCTTAAAACTTTATATAGCACATTCATGCTTTCAAAGGCATTGAATGTACAATCAATGGCTGCAGAATATTTGTTAAGCCCTAAGGTAAGAAGATTTTACAAGGTCCTCAAAAGAAATAACAAAAACATAATTACATTACAAAAAAAAACAGGCTGTCAATGCTGATTACATCAGCAATAACTGCAACAAAATGTTTCCAGTAACTTTTGAACAGTCATGTCCATACTTTAATGTCCTTACTTATGATCAGACTTGCAGCACTGTCTTTATGTTTCAATGAAAGTTTAAATATTAACATAAAAATGTTTTAGAATGGCAGAAAATTAAGAAATGAGAATGTGTCTGTACACCTAGCCCTTGTATCTTAATCAGCATTAAACTTCTGTTTGCTTACAGTCCCTCTGACTGCAGCTCAGGATATCATTTGGACTGTGCAATGACAGATATCACAATAGATGATGGAGAAGTGAACTGTGCATCACTACGCTGCATGAACTTTATCTGAAAAAAGTAGGCTATTTTAAAGTAGAATTCCATAAATTATATTCAATAAATATTATAAACAATTTAGGTGTTCTCAAGTGGTCTGTAATCAAATAGTGATGGCAGTTGTTAAGTAGGCTATAGGTTATTCTGCTCATTACCAATATACCTAATTGCTGACAACATCTGGCCTTTAATCAATCTGGAATGTAAAATATTTCAAGGTACACATTTCAAAGAAGACTATTATACAATGAATATGAGGTGCTAAAAACAAAATTCATCAGGTGGTATCCAATGATAGTCCCACCATGGGCCCAAACTTTTCTGTAGATTTTTCCATGGACAGCTTTTCAAAGCTGCCTCAGTATAGGCTAATAGCCTACCACTGTCACGCAATCTGTTCTTCGGAGAAGCGCGTTCGCGCCCATGGTCGCGCCATTTACGCTTAAACATATGGCTATATTGCGTCTATGTCAGCTTAAACGCGAATGCATGTTTATAATACATAAATGTAAAGAATGATTTTCATGACAACTAAATATTTTCGCTTTGGTATATTAAAGAATCCTCTGTGCAAAACAACACTATTTAATTGTTTACCGCATAACTACCGCATCTAACATTATCTGAAATGGTCAGGAATTTACGTCAATTTCAAAATATGTGTTTAATGTTATTAGGCTATTGCTTATTAAACCATCCTTGATTTAAGCCGAGTCATTTCCAGAAGTGGTCTAGATCATACAGCCGGAGCCGGTTTTTAAAAAAAATCCACCAGATTCTTGTTCTAAATACCAAAGACTACCCTGCGGTGATTTTAACGTTGATCTACTGTTTTATTATTTAATAATTGCCAAATCATGATACTGTATGGCTACATGATCAAATATGCCAAACATGAGGAGAAAGAGCTTATTTCGGTAAGTAGGCTAATGCCTTAAGCAGCAGTGCTAAGAAACATGATTTGTGAAAGCAGTTATAATGAAAAGTTTTTATTACAGAACATAAATCAATATCTCCATGACAGTAGCTCGCATAGACATAATGACGCGTTCTCATCCCAAAGCGCCATATAGGACGCTTTTGCAAAAGCGTAAATATCCAACGCACATGGCACCCAACGTGAAATGAGACGCAGATATATTTGGGCAGAAGGCGCCCCCTAGTGGTCTAACCCTTACCCTACACCATACCTAAACTTAACCATTAACCGAAGCGTCTCATTAGACGTTAAAGGGTGCCATGTGCGTTGGATATTTACGCTTTTGCAAAAGCGTCCTATATGGCGCTTTGGGATGAGAACGCGTTGACATAATATATGGTAGCTCGCACACAGCAGACACAGTGCGACACCTACTGGTATGTTTTTGTAATCGTTTTGAACTGCCCTAGGTTTTAAACTTCGTTGGATTATTAGTGGACTGAGAACCTTCACATTTGTCGTTTTTGATTGTATTATTAACAAACTACTATCACTATTGGTCTATTACCTAACTAGCCTGTTCAATAGGCCTACATTTCTACGAACACTGTATAACGTGAGCGACGCTGTCCATTACGGTGGAAACCACATTAAATATAAATTTAATTATATAATGTAGTAGCGCTAACAGTAACAACTCTGCACACATAAGTTCTTAGGTTAACCTATTACCAACTGTATTGAGCCAAACAATGTGCTCATTAAACGTGACTAGTGATGGCTGGATAGGCATGATATTAAATAGATGTAATAAACTACTGTTGCTAACATATTTATTCCGGTCCAGTTTTCTATTTATTCATTGATTTTTCTTCTTCTGATGTTACTCTGGTATAACGTTAGTGCTGCATATTATGACCATATTATGTTCTAAACGCTTGGCTTTTATTTTGATAGGCCATATTTACTATTACTTCCGGGTCACGTGGCCAACCTGTCCTTGTTTTAATGTAGATCTTCAAACGGAAAAGTGGAAAAATGAATTTCAAAAAACCAAAATCGGACCGTTATTTGATTTTGTTTTTTTCGTTTTTCGTTTTTTTGGATTCAGAACCAAAAACGGGAAAATGACTGACTGGTGTCTTTGGTAACTGTTTTAAATCAAGACTACTGATACAGATATATTTATTGTTGTTCATTTTATTTGGTTTTTGATTTTATTTGCCTAGTTATCATCATCATCATTCATCCAGCCCAGAGTTAAACCTGCTTCTGTTTTAACCTGATTCTAACTATGATTCTAACACTGCTATCAGCTTTTTAGCAGCTCAGACAACAAACTCACATCAGAAATGTCCTATGTAGGCCATCTGGCCAAAAGAATGATTTACCAGTGTGCTGTGTGAATCTTTCTTCTCTATACACATTCCAGTGTGTATAAAATACAAAACTCTGATAGTGTCATGCAAGTGAAGAGAATCCATACAAGTCTTAAAACTTTATATAGCACATTCATGCTTTCAAAGGCATTGGATGTACAATCAATGGCTGCAGAATATTTGTTAAGCCCTAAGGTAAGAAGATTTTACAAGGTCCTCAAAAGAAATAACAAAAACATAATTACATTACAAAAAAAAACAGGCTGTCAATGCTGATTACATCAGCAATAACTGCAACAAAATGTTTCCAGTAACTTTTGAACAGTCATGTCCATACTTTAATGTCCTTACTTATGATCAGACGTGCAGCACTGTCTTTATATTTCAATGAAAGTTTAAATATTAACATAAAAATGTTTTAGAATGGCAGAAAATTAAGAAATGAGAATGTGTCTGTACACCTAGCCCTTGTATCTTAATCAGCATTAAACTTCTGTTTGCTTACAGTCCCTCTGACTGCAGCTCAGGATATCATTTGGACTGTGCAATGACAGATATCACAATAGATGATGGAGAAGTGAACTGTGCATCACTACGCTGCATGAACTTTATCTGAAAAAAGTAGGCTATTTTAAAGTAGAATTCCATAAATTATATTCAATAAATATTATAAACAATTTAGGTGTTCTCAAGTGGTCTGTAATCAAATAGTGATGGCAGTTGTTAAGTAGGCTATAGGTTATTCTGCTCATTACCAATATACCTAATTGCTGACAACATCTGGCCTGATTTGTATTGAGCCAAACAATGTGCTCATTAAACGTGACTAGTGATGGCTGGATAGATATTAAATAGATGTAATAAACTACTGTTGCTAACATATTTATTCCGGTCCAGGTTTCTATTTATTCACTGATTTTTCTTCTTCTGACGTTACTCTGGTATAACGTTAGTGCTGCATATTATGACCATATTATGTTCTAAACGCTTGGCTTTTATTTTGATAGGCCATATTTACTATTACTTCCGGGTCACGTGGCCAACCTGTCCTTGTTTTAATGTAGATCTTCAAACGGAAAAGTGGAAAAATGAATTTCAAAAAACCAAAATCGGACCGTTATTTGATTTTGTTTTTTTCGTTTTTCGTTTTTTTGGATTGAGAACCAAAAATGGGAAAACGGCTCTTTTTTTTTTACGGTTTTTTTGTTTTTGGTTTGAAACGAAAAACGAAAAAAGGGTGGTTTCGGGGTCCGTGTACGTTTTGATAGTTTGTTTTTTCGTTTGAAACAAAAAACAAAATAATGAGAAACCACCCTTTTTTTCATTTTTCGTTTCAAACCAAAAACAAAGAAACCGTAAAAAAAGAGCCGTTTTCCCGTTTTTGGTTCTGAATCCAAAAACGAAAAACGAAAAAAACAAAATCAAATAACGGTCTGATTTTGTTTTTTTGAAATTCCTTTTTCCATTTTCCCGTTTGAAGATCTACATTAAAACACGGACAGGTTGGTCACGTGACCCGGAAGTAATAGTAAATATGGCCTATCAAAATAAAAGCCAAGCGTTTAGAACATAATCATACTGTCTATGGTCATAATATGCAGCACTAACGTTATACCAGAGTAACGTCAGAAGAAGAAAAATCAATAGAAACCTGGACCGGAATAAATATGTTAGCAACAGTAGTTTATCACAGCTATTTAATATCATGCCAATCCAGCCATCACTAGTCACGTTTAATGAGCGCATTGTTTGGCTCAATACAGTTGGTAATACAGGTTAACCTAAGAACGAGTTGTGTGCAGAGTTGTTACTGTTAGCGCTACTACATTATAATTAAATTTATATTTAATGTGGTTTCCACCGTAATGGACAGCGTCGCTCACGTTAGGCTAGGCCTATAGGCTACAGTGTTCATAGAAATGTAGGCCTATTGAACAGGCGAGTTAGGTAATAGACTAATAGTGATAGTTTATTATTAATAATACAATCAAAAACGACAAATGTGAAGGTTCTCAGTCCACTAATAATCCAACGAAGTTTAAAACCTAGGGCAGTTCAAAACGATTACAAAAACATACCAGTAGGTGTCGCACTGTGTCTGCTGTGTGCGAGCTACCATATATTATGTCTATGCGAGCTACTGTCATGGAGATATTGATTTATGTTCTGTAATAAAAACTTTTCATTATAACTGCTTTCACAAATCATGTTTCTTAGCACTGCTGCTTAAGGCATTAGCCTACTCACCAAAATAAGCTCTTTCTCCTCATGTTTGGCATATTTGATCATGTAGCACAGTATCATGATTTGGCAATTATTAAATAATAAAACAGTAGATCAACGTTAAAATCACCGCAGGGTAGTCTTTGGTATTTAGAACAAGAATCTGGTGGATTTTTTTAAAAACCGGCTCCGGCTCTATGATCTAGACCACTTCTGGAAATGACTCGGCTTAGGTTAAATATAGCTAGGTTTAAGCGTAAATGGCGCGACCATGGCCGCGAACGCGCTTCTCCGAAGAACAGATTGCGTGACAGCGGTAGGCTATTAGCCTACTGAGGCAGCTTTGAAAAGCTGTCTATGGAAAAATCTACAGAAAAGTTTGGGCCCATGGTGGGAATATCATTGGATACCACCTGATGAATTTTGTGGTAACACTTTACAATAAGGTTCATTAGTTAACATTAGTTAACTACATTAGTTAACATGTATTAATAATGAACAATACTCATTCAGCATTTATTAATCTTAGTTAATATAAATTCCAACATTTACTAATACATATTAAAATCAAAGGTTGTATTAGTTAACATTAGTTAATGCGCTGTGAACTAACATGAACGCACAACAGCTGTATTTATATTAACTTAACAAAGATTAATAAACACTGTAACTAATGCATTGCTCATCGTTAGTTAATGCATTTACTAATGGTAACTAATGAACTGCATTGTAAAGTGTTACCAATTTTGTTTTTCTAGCACCTCATATTCATTGTATAGTCTTCTTTGAAATGTGTACCTTGAAATATTTTACATTCCAGATTGATTATAAAGGCCAGATGTTGTCAGCAATTACTAGGCATATTGGTAATGAGCAGAATAACCTATACTTAACAACTGCCATCATTATTTGATACAAGACCACTTGAGAACACCTAAAGTTTTGATAATATTTATTGGATATAATTTATGGAATTCTACTTTAAAATAGCCTACTTTTTTCAGATAAAGTTCATGCAGCGTAGTGATGCACAGTTCACTTCTCCATCATCTATTGTGATATCTGTCATCAACAATAAATATATCTGTATCAGTAGTCTTGATTTAAAACAGTAACCAAAGACACCATACAGTCAGTCATTTAAATACTGCCACCTGCTGGTAGAAAGGGGAAACAGTGGTCCATTACGGTGGGAAACCACATTAAATATAATATAGCGCTAACAGTAACAACTCTGCACACACAATAAGTTCTTAGGTTAACCTATATTACCAACTTTTTTTTGAGCCAAACAAGCGCTCATTAAACGTGACTGGCGATGTCTGGATAGGCATGATATTAAATAGCTGTAATAAACTACTGTTGCTAATATATTTATTCCGGTCCAGGTTTCTATTTATTCATTGATTATTTTTTTTTCTTCTAACGTTACTCTGGTATAACGTTAGTGCTGCATTTTCTGACCGTTCTAAAAGCTTGGCTTTTATTTTGATAGGCCATATTTACTATTATTTCCGGGTCACGTGACCAACCAGTCCGCGTTTTAATGTAGATCTTCAAACGGAAAAATGGAAAAAGGAATTTCAAAAAAACAAAATCGGACCGTTATTTGATTTTGTTTTTTTCGTTTTTCGTTTTTGGATTCAGAACCAAAAAACGGGAAAACGGCTCTTTTTTCATGGTTTCTTTGTTTTTGGTTTGAAACGAAAAACGAAAAAAGGGTGGTTTCTCATAATTTTGTTTTTTGTTTCAAACGAAAAAACAAACTATCAAAATCGGACCGTTATTTGATTTTGTTTTTTTCATTTTTCGTTTTTGGATTCAGAACCAAAAACGGGAAAACGGCTCTTTTTTTTTACGGTTTCTTTGTTTTTGGTTTGAAACGACAAACGAAAAAAGGGTGGTTTCTCGTTATTTTGTTTTTTGTTTCAAACGAAAAAACAAACTATAAAAACATACATGGACCGAGTTCAATAAAGTTACTGAGTAACTTTTATAGAAAGGCTACATTCTGTTATTGCTCTGTCCAAGAAGACAGAACAAACAGCAGAACCTTTGCGCCTTCGAGTAACACGCGTTTTGTTCCTCTAAATTGCATTTTTGACAGAATCAGACGAGTAAATGATTTAAGTAGGCTCCCTCAATAAGATGGAGACTTGCCGCCACCTACTGGCGGTGTTAGTTTCATGGTCAAAAAGTAGACGTTTCATTTTAATTTTTTTCAATCATTTCATATTTCTACCTACATTTTTTTTACATTTAAAACATTAATCTCTTAACATAATTTATGCAATTATAATTTGCTGTGTAAATCCACATGCCATGTCTATCCAAAAATTGATTTTATTGATACCGACTTTCTTTTTTTTTTTCCATAGTAGCCATAAACCTTGTCTTTGCATTCTGATTGAATTTGTTGACTAAATTTAAGAATCTGACATAAGAGGACAGATACATGACAATGATCCTGCATTATATTGTATTATAATGACGTTGTAAGCCTACCCCTAAACTTTGACTATATAGGCATGTAGCATATTGCTTGTTCTAGGAAACTCAAAGCATATTTAAATTGTTTTCTAATTTGCTACTCCGTCATGATGTTTGTAGGGCCCAAACATTAACTCAAGCCCAGGGGCATAAAGGCCATAAATCACAAATAGACATTATAACAAATATATTATTCATTATTCATATAATGTTGTTGCATCAAATATATTAGTCCAAATTTGACCCATTGAACATTTTTGTGGCCAAAGAGTCCTGGAAATTTAACTTTCTATACATCCTCATAGTCACCTGCTGATGTTACATAGTAGTCCTTATGTGACCAATTGAACATGTTTGTGGTCGAAGTGTCCTCGATCTTGGTGTTCATCATCATTGATATTTGACCTTTTGAACACTTCTGGCCAAAGAGATCTCGATCCTGAAATTTCTAAACATTCTCATTGTCTCTTCTGTAGTTTCAAGGTTCATGGGGAAAATTACGACATTAATCATAGACTTTGTTTAAAAAATAAAGTCCATCTATATACAAAATAATCTCAACTTTATTTCAGACTATTATCAGAGTCATATCAGTGAATCAGATCACCATATGATGACTATAACATCATCAATAAATGACCAACATCAGCTGATGTTTTCTCCTGCATTTATTGCCATAACTAAGGTGTAAAAAAACACAGTTAAAGCCGCCAGAGAAACACTAATATTAAAAACTTAAAGATCAAGAGCCCAACTAAAGCAAACACTGATCTCAATCATGGTGACATCACATTTCAGTGATAGTTAAAGTTTTTTGCACTTTATTTGAATTATATGGTTATATGGCACTTTATGTGAATTTTATGGTTTTTGTTTGCTGCCAGTCATTTGACTCCTCACTTTTGTACAATGAAGATATTTGATCATAATAATTTTGTTTGGTTTTTTTTGTTTATTTAATTTAGGATGTTTTACTTTGTAATGTTACACTTTTTTGGGGGGGGGGGGCTGTCGGTCATTTAACCGTTTTATCATTTAATTGTTTTGACCTAATGAACATAGTTCTGTCCCAGGGGTACTCTTGAACTTGGATTACAAATTTAAGAATATTTTTTATTTAGATTCTGTATATTGAATTTAGCATTAGCAATAGGGGATGATATCTGCTAATCCTGTTTTCAGTTTGCTGAGACTCCCACCCTTTGTCTCACTGACAAAGTAAAGGTTTGATCAATCTCAGGTTTATTGGATTAGCATCTCAAGGCTCAAATAACTGCTATGCTGTCATCTCATGATCAGGGCTGGGGAATTTTCCTGTGACCATAAATCATGCATTTACATTTGCTTTGTTACATTTGCTTTGTTTCCTCCCCCCTTGAAATGGATAAGAACAGTTCTGTATTTTAGTTTAGTCAGACGATTTTTGAGATGACTACAGCGACACAATAAAGAACTTCTTCGTGAAAGATACCTCAACTGGTCTGTGCTTCTGATTTTTCCCCACTTTGGAAGAAAAAGTTCACTACAAACTTTGTTAACATACTCTCTGACTGCTTTTGATATTACTTCAGCCATACAAGAGTCCTTATTTTTCCTACTGAAAATTATTTTTCCTTCCTATTTCTGTCCAAAGAGTTAAATTATGACCTCTTATCATGTTATTTTAGCCAGACAGATATAAACTCATTGACTCCTGATGTTATGTCAGTCATACAGTAGTCCATTTGACCCAATGAACATATTCTGGCCAGAAAATACTCAATATTGAACTTTCCACACATTCTCGTTGACTTCATCTGATTTTACGTCAGCCAAACGATGACATAAATATTTATAACCGATCATTGCAAAAATTTCTGGCCAAATGGCAACTTACTATATATTCTCAAAGACTGTTTCTGATGTTGAATTAGCCAGACGGTAGTTCATTTGACCGACTGAACATATTTCTGGCCCAAGACTACTTGATCATTAGTTTTCATAGATATTTACTTCTCATTTGACCTACTGAAGATATATCTTTTCCAAAAGTACTTGATCTTGAACTTTCCATACATACTCCTATACTCAAACAGATGCTTCCTAAGCCATAGAGAAGTCCATATCTGAGCTATTGAACTCATTTCTGGTCAAAGGTTCATCAAAAGGTTTTTTTTAAACAATATGAACTTATGAATGAAATGATGACATTTAAGAGTTCCTTTTGACCAGGTTTTCATAAACCTGTGATTAAGCATAACATACT
Source organism: Pimephales promelas (assembly GCF_016745375.1). The sequence goes on along the minus strand of NW_024121310.1, from coordinate 4,791,454 downwards.
GGATCTGTTGAATTATACTGTCAATCACACAAAATTAACAATTAATATAATTAGAGATTAGTGTACCAGGCCACGGTGTGATGGTTTTAAAAAATAAAAGAAATACCTTATCATATTTTCTCTTGTTTTGTTTTTTGGTATAACAAATGTGTTTTATAAACCTTAGCAGTAATTTAACACTGAGGGTTTTGCTGTGAACACGTCTCTGTCTCTAATGTCTGATATGAAGGGAAGGGGTGAAAGATTCGAGTTCCAGCAGAGCGAGGACTTTTGCTCTCGCAAGTAATGCTGACATTAGTTTTTAAATTTCATCCAAAAATCAATGGTAATGGCATTGAATCATGTTACATGATTCATAAAAGAAGACAATGCATCTCTGAAGATCTGATTAAACACCTCCACAAACAGCATTACCTTCACTTCTTACTAAACAAACTGACTTTATCTCTGCCAGTCGTCAGCAGAAGCTCTTATTGAGAATGAACAGAGGTGTATATGTTATTTTATTCAAAATGTTTGGTCACCTTTACACCATGTCATTTTTATGTGAGTTATGGTCAGTGTATAATATGTTGCAAAAGGAACCAGAAACAAAGATGATCAGGTCATATAGTTTTCAGCATCATAAAGTAGAATAATTCATTAATCTTATCAATGACCAATAGTGGTTATTTATTATTAATAGAGAATAATTCAGTAATCTTATCACTGACCAAGAGTGGTTATTTATTATTAACAGATTATTTTCATCAACAAAGCTTTCTTGTTACAGATACTTATGAGTGCATGAGCCGCACGGAAAACGCGTGCATACTAGAAATAGAACCGACGCCTATTTTTCAAGCGACACGCAAGCGTGTTGGAAGCGTTTCCAGGCAAAAGAAAAAGAATGTTTATATGTCAAATATTTCCATTATTTTTGCCTATATTATAATTCATGAATTTTTTTTTAAACAACAATCGAGCCTGGTGACCGAGAACTAAATCGCACGTAGGCTACACACACATGAGCTTTTTTATAATCTTCCTGCTTCGCATAAAATGCTGTATTCTATTGTATTTATTTTATTTATTTTATTTTCATGGGATTTTATTTATTTCCCTCATATTTTTAATTTGAAAAATAAAATGGGAAAAAATAAAATGGAAAATGTGAATGTGTGTGGAAATGGCCATCTAGCGGCTTTAGTGGAAATGTCACGTTATTTTATTTTTTGTTTGGTTTCCAATAGATGGCAGCAATCGTCCATAATCATGGCACACACGTTTATAACATAATCAATGGCTTTCATCTGATGTACTAGATGTTCTATGCACACAGCAGGAATGCAAATAAATGCATTGCAAATAAACACTAATTGAAATGAATAAAAATCTAAGTATTCTCCCTGTGAAAAGATGCATCTTGATTTATTATTTTTATTGATTTATTGATGTGCAAAGAATTTCTCTGACACCTGAGAAAATTCTGCTTTTTGATTTGCAAATAAAAAAAAATTACTGTAAAAAAAAAACTTTAAAAAGTGAGACCTGCACTATTGTGGTGCGTGCAAGGAAACAAACTAATTATTGCTGTGACAGAAGTCATTCATGCTTAGTTAGATCAATAGCCTATGTCAATAGCAATCATATGAAACAGTAATGTCATCTCTTCAATGCATATCGAATTAAGTTTAAACGAATATTGCAATGCAATCATAACACATATGTTGTGTTATCTCGCACAACGGAATGTTATAACGAGTAGTTGCTTTGCATTGCAGTCAAGCTGTGTTATGCACAACACTATGCAATGAAATAAGTGCATAGTTTATTCTTCAATAAACAACGCAGATGTGTTATTTCTTCATTGTACTAGTAATTTTATGCATTCTTGTCACAGTGTCTGGTTGTGTTCCCTTGTTTTTCACTAGAGGTCCTCGTTCTCACGGTGTCCTTCACTTCAATGTGAAAAATTGCAGGTTTTTGAACAACAACGTTGGGTCAAATATGGACGAAAACAGACATTGGGTTAAATTTTTATTATTACCTTTTTAACCCAACGTTTGGGTTTGTCCATATTTGACCCAAAGTTGCATGTTTGTCAAAGTTGCACCCAAACAACCCAGCTTGTTAAGAGTGTAATGCAAGCAAACCTGTGAAGTGTTATTCTTAAATGGTGCATTCAGTGGTTTTCTCTTCAATGCGCAGGACAACTTCTTGGCTAATAAAACATCAAATATAGTAACCTAATGATCAAGTGTCATTTGACCAGAAATTATCTAGTACTCGTCTGTTCAGTAGGTCAGAAGGACCTTTTCTGATATAACATCAGAAAAAAATGTTTCTATTGTTTAAAACCTTTTGAGGATCCTTTGACCTGAAATGAGTTCAATATGGACATTAGATGGTTGGGGAAGCTGAGCTGAGGAAGCATTAGAAGGAGTCTATGAGCATGTTTAGAAAGGTCAAGATCTACTAACGTATTCCTCTGTGCAATGAAACGATAAGACGTAACAAATGTGCTTTCGTATGCATTTCCATTCTACAACTAATTCAGTTGTGCACTGACGAGAAAAAATTACATGAGCACGCATACAATAACTAACTCGTTAATTTGTGCTACGACGAGACGTGCAATGCGTGTGCTTTTTGATTCTTTGCATTTGCGATCAATACGTTGTATTCTGATTTCTGATTTTGCATGCTTGCAACGATCTCTCTTCATCACACAAATGTAACAGCTACATGCAATCCTCCTCAGTACACAAATTAATGGAAATGCATCCAAAATATATTTCTATGTCTATAATATATATAATATATATGTGCGATAAATGTCATGCCTTTTTATTGCAAAGAGGAATAAGTTAGATATTTTAGGCATTGATATGTTATATCAGCGGATGCACATCGGAATGAGTCAGTTATTTCAACGCGTTCTCATCCCAAAGCGCCATATAGGACGCTTTTGCAAAAGCGTAAATATCCAACGCACATGGCACCCTTTAACGTCTAATAAGACGTTTAATGGTTAAGTTTAGGTATGGTGTAGGGTAAGGGTTAGACCACTAGGGGGCGCCTTCTGCCCAAATATATCTGCGTCTCATTTCACGTTAAAGGGTGCCATGTGCGTTGGATATTTACGCTTTTGCAAAAGCGTCTTATATGGCGCTTTGGGATGAGAACGGGCGTTATTTCATGCATTGCACTTGTACATAGCTATATGCACAACTTAGACATGTGTGCAATGCATGTTGTTTCTTTGTTGAAGAAAGGGATGAGATAGATATTATACACATTGTAAAGCTTGTTGCTAATGCAACAATCTATTTTCATCTCACAAATGCAACAACTGAATAAGTTAGTTGTAGTGTTACTGTATCTCTTTATATATAGGAATGCAAATCGGAATGAATTAGTTATTTCATGCATCACACAGTATATGTTATTCTTTCATGCACAAGGTTAGACGTGTTGCGTGCATATGCATAACAAGGAACAAGTTAGATGTGTCAAGCAATGCAATGAAACACATCTTAGGTGTTTTCTTTTCATCAGAGGTTATTGCGTAAATATGCATAACGAGGAACAAGTTAGATATGTCATGCAATGCAATGAAACACATCTTAGGAGTTTTCTTTTCATTGCACAGAGGTTAGTTATTGTGTGCATATGCATAACGAGGAACAAGTTAGATATGTCATGCAATGCAATGAAACACATCTTAGGTGTTTTCTTTTCATTGCACAGAGGTTAGTTATTACGTGCATATGCAATGCAATCCTAAAGCACAAGCATTGCAAATCTCTTCGTTGCACAAAGGAACAAGTTAGTGTATGCATTGTAAAGCGATCGCTCTTGTGATGTTTTCTCGTCAAAACACAAATTAATTAGTTGTAGAATGGAAATGCATTTAAAAGCACGCGTGTTTTATCTTTTTTTTTCATTGCAAAGAAGAATAAGTTAGAAAATGTAAGCATTGCAATGAAACAACACACGTTAAGCACTAAGGAAGGGTTTAGTTCTTGAATGAAATAAAGTGCATATTATGTTATTTTTCATGCACAACGTTCTTCATGCACAATCCACATCTCTTCATTGCACAAAGCAACGCGTGTTGTTTTATTGCAATGCATAAAATATCGAACTTGTTCCTCTTTGCAATGAAAAGAAAATGTATGCATGTGCTTTCGCATGCATTTCTATTTTACAAACTAGATTGTGCACAGACGAGAAAACATAACGTTATGTCTTTTCATTGCAACGAAGAACAAGTTATTGTTATGCAATCCAATGAAACATATAGGTGTTTTCTTTTCATTGCACAGAGACACATGTTAGTTATTGCGTGCATATTCTTTAATGCACAACGTTAGACCTTAGATGTGTTTTCGTTGAACAACGGAATATGAGTTAGTTATTGCATGCGTTGTACGGAAACAGCTAATGGAAACGATTTCTCTTCATCACAGAAATGCAACAACTAATGCAGTTATTTCCCTTGTAACAAAACACATGCATTACACATCTCTTTGTTGCACAAAGGAACGAGTAAGTTATTGCATTGCACGACCGCTCAAGTGATGTTTTTTCGTCAGTGCACAAAAGAATTAGTAGTAGAATCCATGAGAAAGAGTCAAAGGGTCTTCAAAGGTTTTAATAAATATGAACTTATTGACTTTTGATGATTTATAAGCTATAGATAGGTTCCTTTTTGTCCTAATGAAAATATTTCTGGCTCACGGGTACTTGATTCTAAGCCACAGAGAAGTCCATATCTGACCTATTGAACTAATTTCTGGTCTATGTTTCCTCAAAAGTTTTTAAATAATATCAACTGATAGACTCAATCTGATGTTATACAAATAGGTTCCTTTTTGACCTACTGAACATATTTAGCCTATGGGTAATTAATTGATTAATTAATTAATTAATTTCAGCCAGAGAGATATTTGACCTACTGAACATATTTCTGGCCCAAAAGTACTTGATCTGGAACTTTCCATACATACTCATAGACTCCAATATGCTTCCTAAGCCATGGAAAAGTCCATATCTGACCTTTTGAACTAATTTCTGGTCAAAGGTTCCTCAAAAAGTTTAAAACGATATAAACTTATAGACTCCTTTTGATGTTATATTACATAGGTCAATTTTTGACCTCCTGGAACACTTTTATGGCCCACGGGTCCTTGATCTGTGGGTTAATATACCGAGAGCTTTACTTCTCATGATGTCATTTCAGCCAGAAAGATATTTGACCTACTGAACATATTTCTGGCCCAAAAATACTTGACCTTGTACTTTCCATTCATACTCATAGACTCCAACAGATGCTTCCTAAGCCATAGAGAAGTCCATATCTGACGTATTGAACTCATTTCTGGTCAAAGGTTCCTCAAAAAGTATAAAACAATATAAACTTTTAGACTCCTTCTGATGTTATATTAGATATACATAGGTCAATTTTGACCTCCAGGAACACATTTATGGCACATTTCCAGAAGAAAATGTGAAGTGGAGCTTGAAGCGGCAAATCTCACCACCCGGTTGCTAGGGTGTTCTGGGAGGTTGCTACGGTGTTCTGGGTGTGTTGCTAGGTGTTTTTTAGGGTATTCTGGATGGTTGCGAAGGTGTTCTGGGTGGTTGCTAGGGTGTTGCTAGGCGGTTGCTGGGGTGTTCTGGGTGGTTGCTACGGTGTTGGCAGATGGTTGCTGGGGTGTTCTGGTTTGTTTCTAGGGTGTTCTGGGTGGTTGCTAGGCTGTTGCTTGGTGGTTGCTAGGGTGTTCTGTTTGGTTGGAGATTTACTTCTCATGATGTCATTTCAGCCAGAAAAATATTTTACCTACTGAACATGTTTCTAGCCCAAATGTACTTGATCTTGAACTTTCCATACTCATAGACTATGTAATATAACAGTCTGATGTTATATTACAAAAGTCAATTTTTGACCTCCATGAACACTTTTATGGCCCACGGGTCCTTGATCTCTGGGTTAATATACCGAGAGATTTACATCTCATGATGTCATTTAAAGCAGAAAAATATTTTATCTACTGAACATGTTTCTGTCCCAAAAGTTTTTGATCTTGAACTTTCCATACAGACTCATAGACTCCAATAGATGCTTCCTAAGCCATAGAGAAATCCATATCTGACTATTGAACTCATTTCTGGTTCCTCAAAATAGTTTAAAACAATATAAACTCATAGATTCCTTCTGATGTTATATTAGCTATACATAGGACAATTTTTGACCTCCAGGAACACATTTATGGCCCACGGGTACTTGATCTGTGGGTGAGTATACCGAGAGATTTACTTCTCATGATGTCATTTCAGCTAGACAAATATTTGACCTCCTTCTGATGTTATATAAGATATACATTGGTCAATTATATTAGATATACATAGGTCAAATTTTTGACCTCCAGGAACACATTTATGTCCCACGGGTACTTGATCTGTGGGTTAATATACCGATAGATTTACTTCTCATGATGTCATTGAACTCATTTCTGGTCAAAGGGTCCTCAAAAAGTTTAAAACAATATAAACTTTTGGACTCCTTCTGATGTTATATTATTATTATTATTATATTATTATTATATTATATTATATTATTATTATTATTATAGATATACATAGGTCAATTTTTGACCACCAGGAACACATTTATGGCACATTTCCAGAAGAAGATGTGAAGTTGAACCTGAAGTGGCAAATCTCACCACCTGGTTGCTTCTGTGTTCTGGGTGGTTGCTAGGTGGTTGTTAGGGTATTCTGGGTGGTTGCTATGGTGTTTTTATGTGGTTGCTAGGGTGTTCTGGGTGGTTGCTAAGGTGCTAATGTTGCTAGGTTGTTGCTAGGCTGGTGCCAGGTATTTCTGGGTGGTTGCTAGGGTGTTGCTAGGGTGTTTTAGGTCGTTACTATGGTATTCTGGGTTGTTGCTATGATGTTACCAGGTGGTTGGTAGTGTTCACATATGGTTACTATAGAGTTTCTATAATGTTTTTGGCATGATTTAGCTCTTAACTAATCGATTCTTTTATTACATTTCATGTTTATATTGTTTGAAACCTTTTGAGGACCCTTTTACCATAACAATATATAGAACTGATGTTGTATTAGCTATACATAGTCAATTTTTGACCTATGTAACACATTTATGACACATTTCCAGAAGAAAATGTGAAGTGGTGCTTGCAGTGGCAAATCTCACCACCCGGTTGCTAGGGTGTTCCCGCTGGTTCTGGGTGGTTGCTAGGTGGTTGTTAGGGTATTCTGGGTGGTTGCTAAGGTGTTGCTAGGGTGTTCTGGATGGTTGCTAGAGTGTTGCTAGGGTGTTCTGGGTGGTTGCTAGGGTGTTTTAGGTGGTTACTATGGTAGTCTGTGTTGTTCCTATGGTGTTTCTAGGTGGTTGGTAGTGTCCAAATCACTATAGAGTTTTTATAATGTTTTTGGCAATTGATTTATATATCATCAAAAGGAGTCGATAAGTTTTTCAGAAATAATTTCAATAGGTCAGATGTGGACAATTCTATATGGCCTAAGAACCATCATAAGGAGTCTATGAGTATGAAGAAAGTTCAAGATCATGTACACATGGGCAAGAAATATAGTCTGTAGGTCAAATATCTGTCTGGCTAAAATAACATGATAAGAGGTCATTCTGTATAGTATCCTGATTTTCAAAGAACACTTTAGCCAGAAATATGTTCAGTAGCTAAAATAAGGACTCTTGTATGGCTTCAGTAACATCAAAAGGAGTTAATGAGTATGTTTAGAATGTTCAAGATCAAGTACTCATGGGCCAGAACTATGTTCAGTAGGTCAAAATGAATCTATCTATAGCTCATGTAATATCAGAAGGAGTCTAAAAGTTTTTCTTGTTTAAAAACTTTTGAGGACCCTTTGACCAGAAATGAGTTAAATACTTAAGATATGGACATTCTATATGGCTTAAGAAGCATCAAAAGGAGTCTATAAGAATTTATAGAAAGTTCGAGACCTAGTACTCGTCGGCCAGGACTATGTTTGTAGGTCAAAGAGGAACCTCTAGGTAGGAAGCATAAGAAGTAGTCTATTTAGTATGTATAGAAAGTTCAATATCAGGTACTCGTGGGACAGATAGGTTCAGTCGGTCAAATATCTTCCTGCTCATAAAACATCATAAGTACTAAATATCAATGTTTAGTAACCTAATGACCCTTTGACCAGAAATGAGTTCAATGGGTCAGATATAAACAATCCATATGGCTAATGTGTTCATTAGGTAAATAAGGACTCTTGTATGGCTTCAGTAACATCAAAAGGAGTCAATGAGCATGTTTAGAAAGTTTAAGATCTAGTACTCGTGGGCCAGAACTACCTTGTATGTTCAGTAGGTCAAATCCTCCTTCACATTTTCCATAAATGTGTTACATAGGTCAAAAATTGACCTGTGTATAGCTAATTCAACATTAGAAGGAGTCTATACGTTTATATTGTTATGGTAAAAGGGTCCTCAAAAGGTTTCAAACAATATAAACATGAAATGTAATAAAAGAATCGATTAGTTAAGAGCTAAATCATGCCAAAAACTTTATAGAAACTCTATAGTAACCATATGTGAACACTAGCAACCACCTGGTAACACCATAGCAACAACCCAGAATACCATAGTAATGACCTAAAACACCCTAGCAACACCCTAGCAACACCCTAGCAACCATCCAGAACAACCTGGCAACAGCCTAGCAACAACCTAGCAACATTAGCACCTTAGCAACCACCCAGAATACCCTAGCAACCGCATAAAACACCATAGCAACCACCCAGAATACCCTAACAACCACCTAGCAACCACCCAGTACATCGTAGCAACCGGGTGGTGAGATTTGCCACTTCAGGCTCAACTTCACATTTTCTTCTGGAAATGTGCCATAAATGTGTTTCTGGTGGTCAAAAATTGACCTATGTATATCTAATATAACATCAGAAGGAATCTATAAGTTTATATTGTTTTAAACTATTTTGAGGAACCAGAAATGAGTTCAATAGGTCAGATATGGACTTCTCTATCTATGGCTTAGGAAGTATCTATTGGAGTCTATGAGTCTGTATGGAAAGTTCAAGATCAAGAACTTTTCGGACAGAAACATGTTCAGTAGGTAAAATATTTTTCTGCCTTAAATGACATCATGAGAAGTAAATCTCCAATCAACCAGAACACCCTAACAACCACCTAGCAACACCCTAGCAACCACCCAGAACACCTTAGCAACCACCCAGAATACCCTAGCAACGGTATATCAACCACCCAGAATACACTAAAAAACCACCTAGCAACCACCCAGAATAATCAATAACATCAGGAGTCTATAAGTTTATATTGTTTAAAACCTTTTAGGAACCTGTTAAGGCAAAAATTCAATAAAACAGACATCGCTGCGTAAGAGACACTTCAGAGTCAAATTCATAAAAGAACAGAGAAGTTTATTCTTGCAAGAATAGGCCCAGTCGCTAACACAGATTGGTACACTGTGAAGAGAGTGACGCCCAGAACACAGGCCGGGGTGAAGACTAAATAGCCGTCCCCAAGGTTATTTACTACAGGCCAAGCCTCCCTGTAAAATTCCACAAGCAATGGATTCAAATGCTAGGTTGGATTTACCGCTAACCCCCTCTATCCTCCCAGTCTAAGATGACCTCTCACCCGGCCGGTTCTCTGGTACCTCACTCCACTCTTGATAACGGAAAGACAAATTACCTCCTTCACAGATAGCAAAACCATAAGACATTCCTCTGTTATTACATATACTATAGGAGGTTAACAGATAGAAACTCAAGACCCAATGATCAAATGTAATACATGTGAGATTAAAATTCCCCAACAAACCTTTGACCAGAAATAAGTTCAATAGGTCAGATATGGACTTCTCTATGGCTTAGGAAGCATCTATTGGAGTCTATGAGTAAGTATGGAAAGTTCAAGATCCATTAGTTTTGGGCCAGAAACATGTTCAGTAGGTCAAATATTTGTCTGGCTGAAATGCCATCATGAGAAGTAAATCTCTCGGTCTATAAACCCACAGACCAAGGACCCATCGGCCATAAAAGTGTTCCTGGAGGTCAAAAATTGACCTATGGAATATAACATCAGAAGGAGTCTATAAGTTTATACCGTTTTAAACTTTTTGAGGAACCTCTGAGCAGAAATTAGTTCAAAAGGTCAGATATGGACTTTTCCATGGCTTGGGAAGCATCTATTGGAGTCTATGAGTATGTGTGGAAAGCTCAAGATCAAGTACTTTTGGGCCAGAAACACGTTCAGTAGGTCAAATATCTGTCTGGCTGAAATAACATCATGAGAAGGATAAATTAATTACCCATAGGCTAAGAAATATGTTAAGGAACCTATGTATATAACATTGGACATATATAACAGAACAGATTGATTCTATCAGTTGATATTATTTAAAAACTTTTGAGGAAACATAGACCAGAAATTAGTTCAATAGGTCAGATATGGACTTCTCTATGGCTTAGAATCAAGTACCCGTGAGTCAGAAATATGTTCACTAGGACAAAAAGGAACCTATCTATAACTTAAAAATCATCAAGTCAATAAGTTAATGTTTATTAAAACCTTACAGGACCCTTTGACTCTTTCGCATGGATTCTACTACTAATTCTTTGGTGCACTGAAAAAAAAAACATCACTTGAGCGGTCGTGCAATGCAATAACTTACTCGTTCCTTTGTGCTACAAAGAGATGTGCAATGCATGTGTTTTGTAACAAGGTTGCATTAGTTGTTGCATTTCGGTGCTGAAGAGAAATCGTTGCCATTAAGAACGTTGTGCATGAAGAACGTTGTGCATCAAAAGTAATATGTAATATGCACTTTATTGCATTCAAGAACTAAACCCTTCCTTAGTGCTTTGACTGGATAACGTGTTGTTTCATTGCAATGCTTACATTTTCTAACTTATTCTTCTTTGCAATGAAAAGAAAAGGTAAAACACGCGTGCTTTTCCATGCATTTCCATTCTACAGCTAATTAATTTGTGTTTTGACGAGAAAACATCACAAGAGCGATCGCTTTACAATGCGTACACTAACTTGTTCCTTTGTGCAACGAAGAGATTTGCAATGCTTGTGCTTTAGGATTGCATTGCACATGCACGCAATTACTAACCTCTGTCCAATGAAAAGAAAACATCTAAGATCTGTTTCATCGCATTTGCATGACCTAATCTAACTTGTTCCTCGTTATGCATATGCACGCAATAACTAACCTCTGTGCAACGAAAAGAAAACAACTAAGATGTGTGTCATCGCATTTGCATGACATATCTAACTTGTTCCTCGTTATGCATATGCACGATATAACTAACCTCTGTGCAACGAAAAGAAAACAACTAAGATGTGTTTCAGTGCATTGCATGACATATCTAACTTGTTTGTCGTTATGCAAATGCACGATATAACTAACCTCTGTGCAATGAAAAGAAAACACCTAAGATGTGTTTCATCGCATTTGCATGACATATCTAACTTGTTCCTCGTTATGCATATGCACGATATAACTAACCTCTGTGCAACGAAAAGAAAACAACTAAGATGTGTTTCAGTGCATTGCATGACATATCTAACTTGTTTGTCGTTATGCATATGCACGCAATAACTAACCTCTTTGCAATGAAAATAAAACAAATAAGATGTGCTTCATTGCATTGCATGACCTAATCTAACTTGTTCCTCGTTTATGCATATGCATGCAATAACTAACCTCTGTGCAATGAAAAGAAAACAACTAAGATGTGTTTCATCGCATTTGCATGACATATCTAACTTGTTCCTCGTTATGCGTATGCACGATATAACTAACCTCTGTGCAATGAAAAGAAAACAACTAAGATGTGTTTCAGTGCATTGCATGACATATCTAACTTGTTTTTCGTTATGCATATGCACGCAATAACTAACCTCTGTGCAATGAAAAGAAAACACCTAAGATGTGTTTCATCGCATTGCATGACATATCTAACTTGTTTCTCGTTATGCATATGCACGCAATAATTAACCTCTGTGCAATGAAAAGAAAACAGCTAAGATGTGTTTCAGTGAATTGCATGACATATCTAACTTCTTTCTCGTTATGCATATGCACGCAATAACTAACCTCTGTGCAATGAAAAGAAACCTAAGATGTGTTTCATCGCATTGCATGACATATCTAACTTGTTCTTCGTTATGAATATGCACGCAATAACTAACCTCTGTCCAATGAAAAGAAAACACCTAAGATGTGTTTTATCGCATTGCATGACATATCTAACTTGTTCCTCGTTATGCATATGCACGCAATAACTAACCTCTGTCCAATGAAAAGAAAACACCTAAGATGTGTTTCAGTGCATTGCATGACATATCTAACTTGTTTTTCGTTATGCATATGCACGCAATAACTAACCTCTGTGCAATGAAAAGAAAACACCTAAGATGTGTTTCATCGCATTGCATGACATATCTAACTTGTTTCTCGTTATGCATATGCACGCAATAATTAACCTCTGTGCAATGAAAAGAAAACAGCTAAGATGTGTTTCAGTGAATTGCATGACATATCTAACTTGTTTCTCGTTATGCATATGCACGCAATAACTAACCTCTGTGCAATGAAAAGAAAACACCTAAGATGTGTTTTATCGCATTGCATGACATATCTAACTTGTTCCTCGTTATGCATATGCACGCAATAACTAACCTCTGTGCAATGGAAAGACAACCCCTAAGATGTGTTTCATCGCATTTGCATGACATATCTAACTTGTTCCTCGGCTCTTTATGCAATAACTAAAAGAAAACAACTAAGATGTGTTTCATTGCATTGCTTGACCTAATCTAACTTGTTCCTCGTTTATGCATATGCACGCAATAACTAACCTCTGTGCAATGAAAAGAAACCCCCTAAGATGTGTTTCATCGCATTGCATGACATATCTAACTTATTCCTCGGCTCGTTATCCATATGCACGCAATAACTAACCTCTGTGCAATGAAAAGAAAACACCTAAGATGTGTTTCATCGCATTTGCATGATATATCTAACTTGTTCCTCGTTATGCATATGCACGCAATAACTAACCTCTGTGCAACGAAAAGAAAACAACTAAGATGTGTTTCAGTGCATTGCATGACATATCTAACTTGTTTCTCGTTATGCATATGCACGCAATAACTAACCTCTCTGTGCAAACACCTAAGATGTGTTTCATCGCATTTGCATGACATATCTAACTTGTTCCTCGTTATTGCATATGCACGCAATAACTAACCTCTGTGCAATGAAAAGAAAACAGCTAAGATGTGTATCAGTGAATTTGCATGACATATCTAACTTCTTTCTCGTTATGCATATGCTCTATTTGCAATGAAAAGAATAAATAACCTCTTTGCAATGAAAATAAATAAATAACCTCTTTGCAATGAAAAGAAACCTAAGATGTGTTTTATCGGATTTGCATGACATATCTAACTTGTTCCTCGTTATGCATATGCACGCAATAACTAACCTCTGTGCAATAAAAAGATAACAGCTAAGATGTGTTTCAGTGAATTGCATGACATATCTAACTTGTTTCACGTTATGCATGTATGCACGCAATAACTAACCTCTGTGCAATGAAAAGAAAACAGCTAAGATGTGTTTCATCGCATTGCGTGACATATCTAACTTGTTCCTCGTTATGCATATGCACGATATAACAAACCTCTGTGCAATGAAAAGAAAACAACTAAGATGTGTTTCATTGCATTGCATGACATATCTAACTTGTTTCTCGGTATGCATATGCACGCAATAACTAACCTCTCTGCAATGAAAAGAAAACAACTAAGATGTGTTTCAGTGCATTGCATGACATATCTAACTTGTTTCTCATTATGCATATGCAGGCAATAACTAACCTCTGTGTGCAATGAAAAGAAAACACCTAAGATGTGTTTCATCGCATTGCATGACATATCTAACTTCTTCCTCGTTATGCATATGCACGCAATAACTAACCTCTCTGCAATGAAAAGAAAACAACAAAGATGTGTTTTCAGTGCATTGCATGACATATCTAACTTGTTTCTCGTTATGCATATGCACGCAATAACTAACCTCTCTGCAATGAAAAGAAAACAACTAAGATGTGTTTCAGTGCATTGCATGACATATCTAACTTGTTTCTCATTATGCATATGCAGGCAATAACTAACCTCTGTGTGCAATGAAAAGAAAACACCTAAGATGTGTTTCATCGCATTGCATGACATATCTAACTTCTTCCTCGTTATGCATATGCACGCAATAACTAACCTCTCTGCAATGAAAAGAAAACAACAAAGATGTGTTTTCAGTGCATTGCATGACATATCTAACTTGTTTCTCGTTATGCATATGCACGCAATAACTAACCTCTCTGCAATGAAAAGAAAACAACTAAGATGTGTTTCAGTGCATTGCATGACATATCTAACTTGTTTCTCGTTATGCATATGCACGCAATAACTAATCTCTGTGTGCAATGAAAAGAAAACACCTAAGATGTGTTTCATCGCATTTGCATGACATATCTAACTTGTTCCTCGTTATTGCATATGCACGCAATAACTAACCTCTGTGCAATGAAAAGAAAACAGCTAAGATGTGTTTCAGTGAATTGCATGACATCTAACTTGTTCCTCGTTATGCATATTCACGCAATAACTAACCTCTGTGCAATGAAAAGAAAACACCTAAGATGTGTTTCATCGCATTTGCATGACATATCTAACTTGTTCCTCGTTATGCATATGCACGATATAACTAACCTCTGTGCAATGAAAAGAAAACAACTAAGATGTGTTTCATTGCATTGCATGACATATCTAACTTGTTCCTCGTTATGCATATGCACGCAATAACTAACCTCTGTGCAATGAAAAGAAAACCCCTAAGATGTGTTTCAGCGCATTTGCATGACATATCTAACTTGTTCCTCGTTATGCATATGCACGCAATAACTAAACTCTGTGCAATGAAAAGAAAACAGCTAAGATGTGTTTCAGTGAATTGCATGACATATCTAACTTGTTTCTCGTTATGCATATGCACGCAATAACTAACATCTGTGCAATGAAAAGAAAACACCTAAGATGAGTTTCATCGCATTGCGTGACATATCTAACTTGTTCCTCGTTATGCACATGCACGCAATAACTAACCTCTTTGCAATGAAAAGAAAACAACTAAGATGTGTTTCATTGCATTGCATGACCTAATCTAACTTGTTCCTCGTTATGCATATGCACGCAATAACTAACCTCTGTGCAATGAAAAGAAAACACCTAAGATGTGTTTCATCGCATTTGCATGACATATCTAACTTGTTCCTCGTTATGCATATGCACGCAATAACTAACCTCTGTGCAATGAAAAGAAAACAGCCAAGATGTGTTTCAGTGAATTGCATGACATATCTAACTTGTTCCTCGTTATGCATATTCACGCAATAACTAACCTCTGTGCAATGAAAAGAAAACACCTAAGATGTGTTTCATCGCATTTGCATGACATATCTAACTTGTTCCTCGTTATGCGTATGCACGATATAGCTAACCTCTGTGCAATGAAAAGAAAACAACTAAGATGTGTTTCAGTGCATTGCATGACGCATAACAATGCATAACGAGAAACGAGTTAGATCTATCATGCAATGCAATGAAACACATCTTAGGTGTTTTCTTTTCATTGCACAGAGGTTAGTTATTGCGTGCATATATGCAAAACGAGGAACAAGTTAGATATGTCATGCAATGCAATGAAACACATCTTAGGTGTTTTCTTTTCATTGCACAGAGGTTAGTTATTGCGTGCATATATGCATAACGAGGAACAAGTTAGATATGTCATGCAATGCAATGAAACACATGTTAGATGTTTTCTTTTCGGTGCACAGAGGTTAGTTATTTGCGTGCATATGCATAACGAGGAACAAGTTAGATAGGTCATGCAATGCAATGAAACACATCTTAGGTGTTTTCTTTTCATTGCAAAGAGGTTAGTTATTACGTGCATATGCAATGCAATCCTAAAGCACAAGCATTGCAAATCTGTATGAATTGTAAAGCGATCGCTCTTGTGATGTTTTCTCGTCAAAACACAAATTAATTAGTTGTAGAATGGAAATGCATGGAAAAGCACGCGTGTTTTATCTTTTCTTTTCATTGCAAAGAAGAATAAGTTCGAAAATGTAAGCATTGCAATGAAACAACACACGTTAAGCACTAAGGAAGGGTTTAGTTCTTGAATGAAATAAAGTGCATATTATGTTATTTTTGATGCACAACGTTCTTCATGCACAAATCCACATCTCTTCATTGCACAAAGCAACGGGTGTTGTTTTATTGCAATGCATAAAATATCGAACTTGTTCCTCTTTGCAATGAAAAGAAAATGTGTGCATGTGCTTTCGCATGCATTTCTGTTTTACAAACTAGATTGTGCACAGACTAGAAAATATCACGTTATGTCTTTTCATTGCAACGAAGAACAAGTTAGATTGTTATGCAATCCA
Organism: Pimephales promelas; assembly: GCF_016745375.1. Next base: position 4,774,882 of record NW_024121310.1, on the reverse strand, counting down.
ATGAAACATATTAGGTGTTTTCTTTTCATTGCACAGAGACACATGTTAGTTATTGCCTGCATATTCTTTAATGCACAACGTTAGACATTAGATGTGTTTTCGTTGAACAACGGAATATGAGTTAGTTATTGCATGCGTTGTAAGGAAACAGCTAATGGCAACGACTAATGCAATTATTTTCCTTATTACAAAACACATGCATTACACATCTCTTTGTTGCACAAAGGAACGAGTAAGTTATTGCATTGCACGACCGCAAGTGATGTTTTTTCGTCAGTGCACAAAAGAATTAGTAGTACAATTAATGCGAAAGAGTCAAAGGGTCCTCAAAGGTTTTAATAAATATTAACTTATTGACTTTTGATGACTTATAAGTTATAGATAGGTTCCTTTTTGTCCTAGTGAAAATATTTCTGGCTCACGGGTACTTCATTCTAAGCCATAGAGAAGGCGGTTGCTGGGGTGTTTTGGGTGGTTGCTAGGGTGTTGCCAGATTGTTTCTAGGGTGTTCTAGTGGTTGCTAGGCTGTTGCTTGGTGGTTGCTAGGGTGTTCTGGTTGGTTGGAGATTTGCTTCTCATAATGTCATTTCAGCCAGAAAAATATTTTACTTACTGAACATATTTCTGGCCCAGAAATACTTGACCTTGTACTTTTCATTCATACTCATAGACTCCAACAGATGCTTCCTAAGCCATAGAGAAGTCCATATCTGACGTATTGAACTCATTTCTGGTCAAAGGTTCCTCAAAAAGTATAAAACAATATAAACTTTTAGACTCCTTCTGATGTTATATTAGATATACATAGATCAATTTTAACCTCCAGGAACACATTTATGGCACATTTCCGGAAGAAAATGTGAAGTGGAGCTTGAAGCGGCAAATCTCACCACCCGGTTGCTAGGGTGTTCTGGGAGGTTGCTACGGTGTTCTGGGTGTGTTGCTAGGTGTTTTTTTAGGGTATTCTGGGTGGTTGCTATGGTGTTGCTATGCGGTTGCTAGGGTATTCTGGGTGGTTGCGAAGGTGTTCTGGGTGGTTGCTAGGGTGTTGCTAGGCGGTTTCTTGGGGTGTTCTGGGTGGTTGCTAGGGTTTTGCCAGATGGTTGCTGGGGTGTTCTGGTTTGTTTCTAGGGTGTTCTGGTGGTTGCTAGGCTGTTGCTTGGTGGTTGCTAGGGTGTTCTGGTTGGTTGGAGATTTACTTCTCATGATGTCAATTCAGCCAGAAAAATATTTTACCTACTGAACATGTTTCTGGCCCAAAAGTACTTGATCTTGAACTGGGTGGTACATACATACTCATAGACTATATAATATAACATTCTGATGTTATATTACATAGGTCTATTTTTGACCTCCATGAACACTTTCATGGCCCACGGGTACTTCATCTGTGGGTTAATATACAGAGAGATTTACATCTCATGATGTCATTTCAGCCATACAAATATATGACCTACTGAACATGTTTCTGGCCCAAAAGTACTTGATCTTGAACTTTCCATACATACTCATAGACTCCAACAGATGCTTCCTAAGCCATAGAGAAGTCCATATCTGACCTATTGAACTAATTTCTGGTCAAAGGTTCCTCAAAAGGTTTTAAACAATATAAACTTTTAGAGTCCTTCTGATGTTATCTCCTTCTGAGAAGGAGTCTGACTATAACATCAGATAAAATAGATACTTAGATACATTTTTGACCTCCAGGAACACATTTATGGCACATTTCCAGAAGAAAACGTGAAGTGAAGCTTGAAGCGGCAAATCTCACCACCCGGTTGCTAGGTTGTTTTTTAGGGTATTCTGGGTGGTTGATATACCGTTGCTAGGGTATTCTGGGTGGTTGCTAAGATGTTCTTGGTGGTTGCTAGGGTGTTGCTAGGCGGTTGCCGAGGTGTTCTGGTTTATTTCTAGGGTGTTGCTAGGTGGTTGCTAGGGTGTTCTGGTTGATTGGAGAGTTACTTCTCATGATGTCATTTAAGGCAAAAAAATATTTTATCTACTGAACATGTTTCTGTCCCAAAAGTTCTTGATCTTGAACTCTCCATACAGACTCATAGACTCCAATAGATGCTTCCTAGGCCATAGAGAAGTCCATATCTGACCTATTGAACTCATTTCTGGTTCCTCAAAATAGTTTAAAATAATAAAAACGTATAGATTCCTTCTGATGTTATATTAGCTATACAATTTTTGACCTCCACGAACACATTTATGGCCCACGGGTACTTGATCTGTGGGTGAGTATACCGAGAGATTTACTTCTCATGATGTCATTTCAGTCAGACAAATATTTGACCTCCTTCTGATGTTATGTAAGATACATTGTTCAATTATATTGGATATACATGGGTCCATTTTTGACCTCCAGGAACAGATTTATGTCCCACGGGTACTTGATCTGTGGGTT